>CP144690.1:16913657-17513657 GCA_036885675.1 Vigna mungo | reverse complement strand
ATGTTTCTGAGTGCTCATTACGCAGGAGAAGATATAGTTCTGAAACTGCAACCAAACGAGCCATGGAAGAAAGTTTTTGGGCCAACTTTTGTTTATCTTAACACTTTATTAGATGGTGATGACCCCAAAGTGCTATGGGAAGATGCTAAAGATAAGGTCTTTTCACTCTAATTATCAACTTGTTAAACTTCTCAACTATTACAATGTGAGACTTTTCTAACAAATATTTCATAGCACTTTATAAAATCTGTAAGAAAATTCATTTGTTTTGAAAAAGTTTCATGAAATATCAAAAAAATCTAAATGAATTAACACTGAACGATTTGACCAAAAATGGATTTTAGACGAAGGCAGAAGTTCAAAGTTGGCCCTATGATTTTCCAGCCTCCGAAGATTTTCAGAAGTCTACCCAACGAGGCAGTGTCTGTGGCACATTACTAGTCCAAGACAGGTAAAAAAGTTATGAATTAAATTAACATTTTCAATACTATAAAAATTTAGGAACAATATGAAACATTTTGCAAAATCCCAAGATTAAAGTGAGTTACTAATATGTTTCCTATGACAATTTTTTGTCAGGTTTTTGAGTGATGAGTACATAGTAGCAGAAGGCGCTTATATAGGAGTGGCAGCACCGGGAGAAGCTGGATCATGGCAAAGAGAATGCAAGGTTTAATCAAACGATGGATGCATATGCTTCTTTAATAACCCAAAATTTGAGTTCTGTTTTCTTTTTCTGTGAGTCAAATAATCAAACACTTTCAATGCCTTTTTGTTTGGTCAGGGATACCAATTTTGGAGCAAAGCCAACGAGAAAGGATACTTCTCAATCAAGAATATACGCAGTGGGGATTACAATCTCTACGCATGGGTTCCAGGTTTCATTGGAGAGTATTGGAGTAATGTTCTCATCACCATAACACCAGGTTCTGTTCTCTGTTAAGTGCATATTGAATCAATATAATAAAGTATTAAACAATCATATCGAAAACCCATTTTCATCATCTAAATGCAAAAGCAAAACATCAATCTCTCATTTCTTTCATTTGTCATTGTGTTTAAGCTTAGGAGGAGAATTCCTTCCTACTCCTATTAGGTTGTTGGGTTTTTTGAACCTTCAACATACACTGTTTCTTTTGAAACTTCCAAATATATTGTTCGAAAGCTAAAAATCTGATGAATAATCCAAATTCGAGAATGCCACACCACCAATGTTCATATCCTTAATTTAATGTACATCATAATTTGAGAATAAACAAGTATTCACTTTATCAGAGATAATGATTTGTGAAAGTGTATGAAAAATGGAATATGCAGGTTGTGAAATTGATGTTGGTGAGATTGTTTTTGAGGCTCCAAGAGATGGCCCAACATTATGGGAGATAGGCATTCCAGATCGTTCTGCCGCTGAATTCTATGTTCCTGATCCCAATCCCAACTACATCAATAAGCTTTTTGTTCATCATCCAGACAAGTCAGCTCCTATTCACACAAATAAATAACAACTTATTCAATATTTTCAGCTTTCTGCTCCCACCAAAACTATTGATCATTCTTAAATTTGGCTCATTCTTCACAGGTATAGGCAATATGGGTTGTGGGAAAGGTATGCAGAATTATACCCAAATGAAGATTTAATTTACACTGTGGGTGTAAGTGATTATACAAAAGATTGGTTCTTTGCACAGGTCACAAGGTATGTTAGTGTGCTAAAACTACTACTTCTTTTAAGAAGACAAATCAATGTATAAAACTATTGAGATGAAACTCCAGCCGAGAACATTGTCTTTATAAACTTATCTCAGCCATTAAATCTTATATTGGTTGAAAAAATACAGAAAGAAAGAAGATGGCAGTTACCAAGGAACTACATGGCAGATTAAGTTCAACCTCGATGACACAGAGGCAAGTAAAATCTACAAACTGCGGTTGGCACTTGCAAGTGCAAATGTGTCAGAATTACAGGTTCAAAACCTCATAGAAAACCTATATATATATATATATATATATATATTTCTCCATCAATTTCTTAACATGCTTTCACTTGTCTAATCCCATGATGTTTTTGGATGGAATATTAAGGTTAGAGTGAATGATCCAGAACAAGACCCTCCTCTGTTTACTACAGGGGTGATTGGAAAAGACTTCTCAATAGCTAGACATGGAATTCATGGACTATATTGGCTATTCAACATTGATGTGTCTGGTTTTTTGCTAGAAAAAGGTGTTAACACTCTGTTTTTAACTCAAACTGTGGCAACTGGTCCCTTGGCTCGCTTTCAGGGAGTAATGTATGATTATATACGCCTAGAAGGTCCTAACCCTTTTTCTGCTATACAAGAGTATTAAGTTAGATCGTTGAATATGAAAATGCTCCTATCTACAAAACCTTTTAAAATTGCATGTATGTTACCTTGTTTGCTGGTATTGGATATGTTGTGGATGAAGATATTCTACATTGGACTCAATTACAAATTGCAGACAGGGGAAGGGTTTCTTCTGCTTTCTTCTTGTTTGCCAACTTTATAATGCCTTTCTTTGATTATTTTTTCTTAAAGAGGATTCATGTTTGTTTTTTTTTTTTTTTGACAAGTATAACTGTTATAGACTTGACCTATACTAATTCGGAAAAAAAGTGACGATACATAATCTTTATTAAACATGATCAACACCAACAACAACATTTTAGAAAGGTACACTACTAAATGTTAGAAAGGTACACCAAAAAAAAGATATTTTTATCTTTAGATATAAAATAATTTGAAGTGAATACATTAGAAAATATTAGTTTTTTTTATTATTAAATATTAGAAGGACAGAAAAAATTAGATTAAAAGGTATATCTTTATAATTTTCATTCCAAAATAATTTCATTGAAATAAAACTGAATTAAAAGATTAAAATTAACTTATATATTACTAAGCATTAATCATACAAATAATGATAGTTTCAATTAATAATTTAATTAGAAAAAAAATAGAAAATAAAATAAAAATCGTATAGTTAAAATTTTCAATAAAAAAAGTTAATTAAGTAATAAAATAAATTGTAATAATAATTTCGTTGTATTAAGTTAAACTATTCATTTTTTCTGGTGTCTTCTTAAGTTTCTCTTAAATAGCTGCATCAAGATATATTACATAGTTATAATTCCTTGAATATTACAAAAATAAAATATTAAAATATCATATAAATATCATATATTGCAATAGTTATAATTCTTGGGTTAAATCCAAGATTATAAATATATACGAGTTAAATCTTTATTTTTTTTATCATAAAAAATCCACACAAAAAAAAAAAAACAAAAACAAAAACAGAAATTTGGTATAAACATGTGAAAAAGGAAAAATTACTGGGATTTTTTGAGTCTGTTCTTGATATCGTCAGCAGCTTCTGTAGCATCAACCTGCTTCTTGGTAGCCTCAAGTTCAGCTTCACTTGCCTCTTGCTCGTTTCTTGCAGTAATTGTCTTTACCTGCTTTTCCACACACAAAAATCTTGCATCAGACAAAGCTATTCAAAATACTAACACACAAAAGAAACAAAAACAAAGGACGTGTTTGGATTTCGAACCTGACCCACAAAAAATGCTTTTACATATCGAAAACCTTCTTGTACAGAAGCTGCAAACGATAAGCAACTCCTCCTCAGACGAGATCCAAACGGGGTCTTATTGTGATCTGAAGACGAATTATCCATGTCTTCCCTTTTACTTGAAATATTATTCATAATATTACCTGCAAAACTAAAAAAAGAAAAATAATATATTCTTCCCTTTGAAATTCAGAGTTTAGAAAGATACAACAATACTAACAATATCATCTTCCTCATGCGGATAACAAATTGAACCAATTTTATGTTTAAGAAACACAATGAGATGAGTTAGGATTACACGTTTCAGGAATCTGATTTCTTTATTTACGTGGCAGCTATATACATTATCCGTGTCACTTAGGTTTTTGCCATAAATTCATTTATTATTGCAGCGTATCCTTCGATTGAGAACTTCCAGAAGTTCTATTTATATTTTTTCTTCAAATTAAAAATATTCTTTATTGTTTTTATTTATTTTATAGATAGTTTTATAATTAAAAAAGTAGTTAAATTTAAAAAAAAAAACAGTTAAAATGAAAAAAAAAAACTAATTAAATTTAAAGAAATGATAAAATCGATAAAATAATAACCTTTTATTATTTTTATTTTCGTGAATCCGACAGCGTTACTAATATTATTTTTATATTAATTGTCTAATTTTACGTTTCTTAAAGAATAAAATGATTGAATAAGATATTAATCATGTTATTCAATTGTCTCAAGAATAAAAAAATTAATTAAAAAATATAAAAATCTTGAATTTACTTATTTTTGTTTTTAATTTTTACTACAATTTACAATTTTGAATTTAAAAAAAAATTACATCAGCTTCATTTTCCATCTTCAGAAAGTTAAAGCCACGTACACCATCAAAATATATAAAATTAAAAAAAACAAAAATAAGTAAATTGTAGTAAGAAGTTGTGTCAAACTGACATAAATTTAGTTTAAAGTGTCAGTGCTACTGTGTGTTTGAAGAAATGCAACAGAGAGATATACAGAGTGTGAAGCACGAGAAGGAGAGTAAACGAATATTAACTTTTCTCATTAGCAACCACGTATATATGTACAAAAAGGAAACCAAAAAATATACTGTGAACATACAGTTAAGACCCTTAGAGTTTAGTTTTTACATTCAACATAAAACATATTTAAAGTTGAAGTCATATCAAAATAATACAATTTTAACTAAGAACACAAAATTAAACTAAATTAAACTAAAATCGTGTTAACATAACACAACTTCATCAATTTAAAATATATTCAATTAAAGTTGTGTCATAGTCATACAACTTCAATTTATCATACAACTTCAATTTATAATCTTTTGTCCTAAAATAATATATTTTATATGACGTATTCTCAATGCTCACTAGTGCAAAAACATTGACGTTAAAAATGCTGATTAACGTCACTCTTTAAACGTCGATTAGGGGTAAGTTCAACATATAATGATGACCGGTGACATTTTCGTAAATAAATTTGCCATATAAACGACAGTTAGGAGGTGAAAAGTAATTCATTTCCGTCGTATAGACGTCTATATATAGACGTCGTCTTGGAGATAACTGACGTCTATAAATTAGTCAAGTAGGTGAAAAGTCATTCCTTTTCGTCGTATAGACGTCGGGTTCCCCAACTCTGACGTCTATGGTCGTATATAGATGTCAGGCGCGTAGTAATCGACGTCTATAAGTCCAACAAATATTAATTTTTAAATCAGAAAGACGTCTTATTAGTTAGGTCCCCGATGTCTTCTCCATTATAGACGTCGGTTGCCCAAAGCAACCGACGTCTGATTTCCTTTTAAAATAGCGATTGCAAAGCAGCAGTTTCGCGCACTTCATCGTCTTCTTGGCTTTTCTCTCCACTCCATTGAATTTACAGGTGCGTTTAATCTCTTTTGATATTATTAAACTTGCTTTTAATCCGATTAAAGTAATCTTTGATATATTATCTTTCATTTGAACCAATTAAAATTGTTATCGTTGTGTTTTGGTGCGGTTTTTCTTGTGTCTTTGGGTAGCGTAGTGCACCTTCTCCCTTTGCTAGTTTCTTCCTAAGAAAAACTTACGTTTTTTGGATTTCTTATGACATTCCAACCCGAACACGAACCTAGGTCATTGCATAGAGCCATTCCCACCGCCAATGAAAAAGAAAACGGTGAGAATACGATGTCATTGTATGTGAGAATACGGTGTCACCGTATTCTCACCGTATTCTGAGTGGACCTAGGCAATGACCCAGGTTCGTCTTAGGGTTGAAATGCCATAAGAAATTCAAAAGACGCAATTTTTTTCTTACGAGGAAACTAGCAAGGGAAGGAGGTGCTACTCGCTACCCAAAGACACGAGAAAACCACATCAAAACACAACAATTCATAGACGTCGGTTAATGTAATGACCGACAACTATAGTGCCCATATACGTCGGTTAACGCAATGTTTGACGGCTTTATAAACGTCTGACGTGAAACTGAACCGACGTCTCGTGTGCCCCTAGACGTCCGTTAGTATAATGTCTGATGTCTTTATAGACGTCGCGCTTTGGCCTACCTGACGTCTATAGTGACGTAGCTCCTGCAGAAGTTTGACGTCCCATTAACACCACCCGTAAAAATGTCAGTTCATTAGGTGACGTTAAAAGGCCAAAATAACTGACATCGAAAGCTCATTCTGCACTAGTGACTTACACGTCTTACTTATATCACTAATTTTTTCAAATCTACCTATATCTCTAATTAAAAAAAAAAAACCAAAATGATGCTTTTGTCTTATTTATTATGTGAACTTAAAAAAGATATATCAAGTTGCTCCAAATACGTGTCAATTCGTTTTCAAGTGTGTAATTATTGTCAGAAAACAGTTGAGAACATATGTTACAAAATTTAACATAATAGTAACTCATTTTTAAAATATAACTGATACGATTTTCCTAAAATTTTATGATTGCCGTAAATAAATAGCTATGATTTTAATAAATTAATTATTTTTTATTTCAAACGTTTATAGAGATGGAAGATAAAGTTGATGTAGCAAGCAACTTTTTTTTTTAAAATTTAAATTTAACACGTCATATTATCTCAGTGTGTCACGTATGAGAAAAAGTAGACAACTTATTCAGTTTTAGCTAAGGAGACAACTGCACCGTTAGATTTTTGACGCCGTAAGCAAAAATGATTAACTTGACCCGATTTTTCACAAGTTGGGACCACTTAGAACTTTTTAAAAAAGATAGGACCACTTTGAACAATTCCTATTACGTTTCTAAGTAAGAAACCTAATGAACCACGATCACAGTAGTAGGCAGAAAAGATAATGAAACAATGAAATTCTCTTATTAATGATAATAAAACTCTCTGAATAAACAAAAGTAAACAAGGATAATTGGGAGTATAACCTCCTTAGTATGGGAGCATAACTTCCCTCACAGGACCTGTAGCCGTAGCCGACTGTCAACAAACTCAATAATAAAAAACTTAACCCTAACAATAGAATCTAGCTCTATTTATATTAATTATTTCCCGCCCATGTTATGCTAAATATTTTTCTAGAATATATCTTTTTTAATATAAATATCTTATACTAAATATTTCTCTAGAATATATCTTTATCTACTATAAATATTTCCCGCCCATCCTAATTGCTACAACAATTAGGATAATAACTCTTCAACCGATCCACTCAAGTTCTTCACCGCTTTCCACCGTTCGGCTCGAGCCCTCATCGCCTTCAGCCATTCAATTCGACTCCTCACCGTCTTCCATTGTTCGGCTTGACATCTCCCCGCCTTCCACCGTTCAGGTGGACTCCTCACCGCCTTCCACTATCCAGCTTGACCTCTCCCCCCTTCCACCGTTTGGGTTCTGCTTACTTCCCCAATACGGTTCAACTCATTTCTTCTTCCTTCTGTGTTAACCCCATTACAATCTATTACCTTATATCCTATCATTACACTCTACTTTAGAACAACCTTGTCCTCAAGGTTGGAACCGTAAAACTTGATCTCCTAGCTCCTCTTCATCATCGTGTTATCATATGAAGGGAACCCACTGGCAACTGCCCTCCAATTCAAGTCTGGAGGCTTGGGTGGTGGCAATTCCTCCTCTAATGACTTCCATTCTCCTTGGGTTCTATTAGCTTCTAGCATTGTAGTCACCTCTTTTCCAGATTCGTAACCCCTAAGAAAATGATTTTTGATGTATTTCAATACTTCACGCCGCTATCTTCCCTCTACCCATGTATCAAAAACTGCAAGCCCCCTTTTCTGTCCGCGGGCCTACCTCCTCACATAATCCATTGTTCTCTCTAGGACATTGATTCTTCCATCCACCCTTCCTTCCAAAGTCTCCCTATGATCCAACACTCATATCCTAAGGATATCTGGTAGTCCTCTCTCATTTGGATCCGACAGTTAAAATGATTAGTCGAGAGATTATAAAATAGACATTTCAACTTATTGCACTTTTTAACTTCTATATCTAAGATATTTGGGAAGCATGTTGGGAAGAATATAGACTCTTGAGTTGATCTGCATCACCTAAATCAAATATTTGTTCCAATTCATCACAGTTACTTATATTCAGACATGTCAACATTGGTAAACTTGTAACAACTGTGGTAGAGAAGATGGTTTCCATATGAAGTTTAGTTCAGGTATATTGGAAAGGTCTAGAGACATTATATCCAAGTTTAGTGACACCAGTTCTGTAGTGGCCCCTTGTTCTTCCATTTGTAATTGGAAGATACCTTTCATTCTAGCATCACTTCACCAAAGCTCTCTAAATTTGAGGAAAGCTTCCAACTGGTTGGATGTGTTGGTGATCGACCATAATATTTCATTCTCCTGTATACACAACACAACAAAATTGATTTAAAACTCACTATTTTTAATATATGTTTAAAACTAACAATTAATTTATGTTTAAAGCTCACCATTTTTAACCAATTTAATGAAATAATAATTAATATATTACCGTTGGAGTTGTCTGTTGCTGGATATCTGAAGCATTCATCACCTTGTGTATGGAAGAGTTGGACAATTTTGTACAACCCAAACAAATGAATTCATTAAGACTTGGGAGATGTGCACGACAATATTCAGGCCAAATGGCAATTAGATTTGGTAAATTAAACAACTCCAAAGTACTCAAATTAAACAAATTTATTCTCGTATTAGTCTGCTGGAAACATGGGTACCCTGCAACATTATGTTCCTTTTCACTTTCCAAACTTAAAAGCCCTTCGACTAAAAACACAGAGAACATGTACTCCAAACTCTCACATCCATAAATTTTAATAAACCTTAATTTTTGGAGCGTCAAAGAAGAATGACTTTTGAGTGCTCGAAAGAACATCATTCTCTTCTTCAATTATGTGTCTCAATGATCTGCATTCAGATATTTTTAGATCCTCTAACAGCTCTAGAGTTTGGACAATTGATGAAGTGAAGAGAGATCCTTGATTGGTAATGATATAAAGCTTTGTGCAGCAACATCAAATCTATGTATTAATAAACTCCTAGATTGTCCATATTTTCTCACAATCGTAGAAGTATCATCATAAGAATATTGACAATGACCAC
Organism: Vigna mungo; assembly: GCA_036885675.1. NCBI lineage: Eukaryota > Viridiplantae > Streptophyta > Magnoliopsida > Fabales > Fabaceae > Vigna > Vigna mungo. The sequence continues at coordinate 17,504,478 of CP144690.1, read as the reverse complement.
TCCATATAACATACCTTTGTAATCATGTGGTAATAATGACCACTCCATATTTTCCAAGCTTTGAAGACACCCATCTGATACTTTTAAGCCACCCCTCACATTAAAAGAAAGCAAGAGAATTTCAAGTGATGGACAATTTAGTTTACAATTAAGAAGATGATCATGTTGTAAATCCCATACAACTATAGCTTTCATATCCTTCAAGACTTCCTCATCTTCCAACACTCTTGGATCCACTTTAGTACGAGTGAAAATTGTTTGACCACTTTTAGACGCAATCCACAATGCTACATCACGAACTAAATCATGCATTTTTACCCTTTGTTTTTCTTTTGCATGCATTAACAAAAAACAATTCTTGAGCATGTCAATAGCTGCATCCATCTCTCTCCTTGCGTTTTCCATTGTTCCAAACGTCCCAATTGTGCCAAATCCCCTTCCAAATCGAAACAAATCTTCTAAATCTATTTCACAATCCTTTGGAAACATAGAACACAACAATAATAAGGATTGAGCTAATGGGTTTGTCAAATTATTGTAACTTAATTCAAGACAAATATCTAGTGGCTTAGAATTTTCTAGCCTTGACAATGCTAACTTAAAATTTGCAATTGTTTTATGATTTAGCGTGCTTCCCACAGTCACAATTGCAATGGGCAATCCCTTACATTCATTAACATTTTTTCTTGCCACACCTTTCAAAGGTTTTGAGGAGTCATCAGTTATGTTTGCATGATGTCTGAACAAAGTCCAAGCTTCCTCGTCACTCAAAAGATTAAGTTCAATTATACTTTGGCATTGCATAGAAGTGCATACTTCTTTACTCCGAGTAGTTATCAATATGCAACAACCCTTATTGCTTTCATCAAGTGGAATACCTAAAGCTTCAAAATATTACAAGAGTTGTAGCTTTTCTTAATCTCTCTGATAGTCTCTGTGCTCTACCTATATCTGATTCTTCCATTAACTTGAAGCCTAATTGATCAACAATCTGATCTTGGATATATAGATCTTATATTTAGAGGTTGAGACACTGTTGCCAAGACAACCTTCTCAAAAAGTTTCATCTCTTCAGCTTTCTTACCCACTTCTTTTGCCAAAGTAGTTTTCCCTGAGCCTCCTAATCCAATTATGAAAGCACTTTTATTCTTTAATGCTTCTAGAAGCTTCTTGTAAGATTCTTCTGTAGAGTTAAACATAAAGAAATCATTGGAAGAATAGTACTTCATGCTTGGAAGTTCAGTAATCCTTGAAAACGATTCAAATTTGCTATTACGATGGAATTGTATCATTTCAGGTGTTTTTCTTTCTATTTCTTTTGCAAGAGAATATTGACATTGCCTTCTGAAACAACTTTTATTCACATGCAATATTTTTTCTTCCAGTATTTGCACTTCTTCTAAGACTTTTTCAACATCTTTCAGCCACTTCTCAACACTTGGCTCAACTTTTTCAACTTTATTGATGGCTTCTCTAATTTGTTCATTCACTCTGTCTCGAGTCAATTCCAATTGTTCTTTGGCATTTGGAAAATTCGAAGCAAAGTTGTTGAAACAACACAAGTATTGAGCATGATGTAAAATTGGATCCACTACATATTCTGCAATCTTTGCTGCGATGGAAAGAACAAAATCCTCCATTTGGAATTGCTATAGTTCCTATATATAAATGAGTTCATCACTCTTTAGTTAATTACAAAATAGTATATTTAGTCATGTACTATATCAAGAGATGAAGCAATTAAAAGAAAACAATAAAGTAAAAATTTGTCATACGTTCCTTTGATAGATGTTGTTATAATTGTAACAAAAATAAAAGGAGTCGTTGTTGCAGCTTGAATGCCTTGTCTTTACCTAAGAAAAACTAGTATTAGCGATGTGCAGACATAAATCCTTTTTTAGAATGCACTAATTAGATATGACAAAATATGGATTAATGTTTAAAGACTAAATTGCACAAACATGCTAAGAAATGATTGGAGACTATTAAGTGCATTTTGACCTTTCAATAAAGATAAATAAATATACATGAAAATATGTATACAATGACAGTATTATTATTTTCATATTTATTTACTATAATTACTTGTCTTTGCTTTTGAAAAGAAATTAGAATTCTTGTCTTTCAAAATATGAGACAAATATTTTTTATAAATAATTATTTATTTAGGTACGAAAATAAATTTATTATATTCTTTCAACCAGAAAATTAATATAAAAATAACTCGTTAAATATAGCATAATGATTAAAGATATTTTTACAAGTTATCATGTTCGAACAATTTTTCAATGACTTAGGGAAACAAGATGAACAACAATGGAGACTTGATATATTCTTCTAGGCGTGAATACACACTTTCCTAAAAGCAATATTTTGTCCCTTATAAGAGTGAAGGGTATCACGAAATCCGCTTTTGAGATACAAAGAAGAAATACAACGATGATACTCACTCTTAGTATTACCGTTAAATAAGAATATATTTCTCAGGAATTGATTTGTATGTTACGAGAATGACCGAATGTAGAGAAAAAGTCTCTCAGGTCTCATGAAATCTCTGCTTTCAATAGAGCACAGGATCTCTTTATATAAATGTTGATCAGGCATTTTTCAAATCCAAGAGATACCAGATTCTTTATTAGTTAGATGAATAATTGTAACTCTTCATGAATAATTGTAACTCTTCATGAATGAATGGTAACTTTTCATGAATAATTGTAACTCTTCATGAATGATAACTTTAATTGTAACTCTTCATGAATCTGAAAACTGTCTCTTTCTTAAATTCCAACATATCATAAAAATGGATTTTATTTAAAATTAAAGATAATAAAATGTTGATGTTAATAAACAAATCAAATTAATTTAAACTTTAAACTTAAATGTACTTATTTCCCGATAAAATGTATCGACAAGTATTTTATCAGTTATATGGACCATTGCTTTTCTATAAAAAAAAAAATTATTTTACTGATAAAAGTTTTCTATTACTTGACTGCTGATAATTTTGTTTTTTCTTATAATATTAAATACAACTTAATGGATCCATAGAACATTACAAAGCTAGTTTAAATGGAAATGGCATACATAAAGGGAAGGGTTGGATTCTCTCCACACTTTATGACCTGTGTCTAAACTCACCATAATTGGACTGTTACTTGCATTAACAACAAGAATATCAAATAACTTGATATTCGTAATGCATTCTTACATGGTGAGATTCATGAAGATGTGGATATGTAGATTCTTTTTAGTCTTCATATTACTTATCTTAATTATAATAAAGTATGTTGTCTTCAACAATAAACATATGTTCTCAAATAAGCCATTCGTTAGTAGTTTCCTAGCTTAACATTTTTGTTGTAGGTGTTACTAATTGTACCATAACGGAGGTTACGTGGTATAATTCAAGGTTGCATGTACCAATTTCAACAACCACTTATGTCAATGCAAGTATACCTATGATATACTTTCCTGTATTGGCATGGCCATGTCTCCTCCTATCTCCACTCTTATGACTTATTCCACTCATTTTTCATGTAACCTCATAAATCCTCTATTTGATTAATCTTCCTATAGATGATTAATTGGATGAGTCATTTATCATAATCCTAACATCACAACCTGCATTCTTCATTCTCCATTCAGGCTATGGTATTTTCTTACAAAAAACATTTTTCAACTTCTTTGTGTATCTTGTTGTTCAAACTATATAGTTTTTTGAATCTCATTTGAGATTGAATTTTGTGATTTAGATATGTAACTAATATATGTTTTAATCCAAAGGTCATGTTTAAACATGATAAAATGTTGTGATCCATGTAAACCTAATTTGCAATAATGAGAGCTCAAGATTTCTCCTACTTTTATTATTTAGAATTAGTGTAGAGATAACTTTGTTGATATTACTTAGAGTCAACCTTTAGACATAAAGGCTAGTTGATTAATATATGGTTTTAGAATTTGTTAGATATCCAACACAAATATGATATAATTATGATACTATAAATTGAGAAACGTACCTAAAGATTGTTGGAACAATTTTCCAATAACTTAAGGAAACAAGATGAACAACAATGTAGACTTGATATATTCTTCTAGGCGTGAGTGCACACTTTCCTAAAAGCAATATTTCGTCCCTTATAAGAGTGGAGGGGATCACGAAATCCGCTTTTGAGATACAAAGAAGAACAACAACGATGATACTCACTCTTAGTATTACCGTTAAACAAGAATATGTTTCTCAAGAATTGATTTGTGTGTTGAGAGAATGAACAAGTGAATTTCAGTAGAGCACAGGATCCCTTTATATAGATGTTGATCAGGCATCAATCCAAGAGATACCAGATTCTGATTAGTTACATTTCTTTATGAAATATTGTAAGTGTTCATGACTAGCAACTTTTCATAAATAATTGTAACTCTTCATGAATGGTAACTTTTCATGAATAATAGTAACTCTTCATTTCATGAATAATTGTAATTCTTCATGAATGGTAACTTTTCATGAATAATAGTAACTCTTCATTTCATGAATAATTGTAACTCTTCATGAATCTGAAAATTGTCTCTAATACTCTTAAATTCCAACAATCCTCCACCATTTGAGAGTATTGTATTATTACTTAACACAAAAATCAATTTAATAATTGCAATCTTACACATAAATGAAAGTGTACATAGACTTGAACTTTCACTTAGTAGAATACACATTTCAGGAATTCGTATTTTATTGGTGTCGCAACGATTGAACCAACATAACACATAATGAATTCTTGAAGATACTCTACATATAAGATAAATTACATATTCTTGTTATACTTGACACAATAGGGTCATGCGTCCATATCTATTCATAAGTGCAACAAAGTCATGCCCCCTCTACTTCTTGAAGCGGCCAAACTTCGCACTTACATAGGTTGATTTCTTAGGTAAACATGTTCCTGTGACAAAACATAAATTCAAGAAATCAATTAAGAATTAGTCAACCTCCTAAGCATCACAGATCTAAAGCACTCTTGAAACAATTATTTGTGCTTTCAATCATCAAATAAGAGATTTAATCTTATTGAACTTAAGACTCAATGTCATATTAATCGTTAAGTTAAGATTCCCTTACTTGTGATTAATCGTGGGCTCCATTCCTATTCCCATTGTCATTCTGGAAATGGAATCTTTAGCCAATGCCTTAGTAAATCCATCAGCCAAATTAAGCTTTGTTCGTACGAAATCTACTGTAATAACTCCATCTTTGATGAGTCCTTGGACATAACTATGTCTCACACCAATATGTCTTGATTTGCCATTGTATACTTGACTATAAGCCTTTGCCAATGTTGCAGCATTGTCACAATGTATTGCTATTGGTGATATTGGTTTTGGTAACAATGGAATTTTGAACATGAGATTCCTCAACCATTCGGCTTCCTTTCCTGCTGAGGCTAGAGCTATAAACTCTGAAGCCATAGTGGAATCTGTAATGCAAGTTTGTTTCTTGGACGACCAAGAAATCGCACCTCCCCCAAGGAGGAAAATCCAACCACTAGTTGAAGAATGATCTTCTGCATTTGTAATCCAACTTGCATCAGAATATCCTTCCAAAACTGAAGGATAACCACTACGTAATAGTTTTCTTTAAATACTTAAGTACTCGACGTACTGCTTGCCAATGTGATAGACTAGGGTTACTAGTATATCTACTCAATTTGCTTACCGCAAAAGCAATATTTGGCCTTGTACTTGTCATTGCATACATTAAACATCCTATTACCCTTGCATATTCCAGTTGAAACTGCTTTACCACCATTGGGTAATATCTTTAAACTAGGGTCCATAGGAGTTGAAGCAAGAGAGCATTCATAACTGTTGAATTTCTTGAGTACTTTCTCAACGTAATGAGATTGAGACAAAATTAATTTCTCATTTTCTCTCTTAATCTTTATACCCAGTATAACATCTGCTTCTCCCATATCCTTCATAGAGAAATAAGATGATAGAAATGTTTTGGTCAAATTAACTTGATCTAAATTTGTTCCAAAAATTAGCATATCATCAACATATAAGCAGATTATGACACCATTACCATTGTCATCAAATTTGCTATACACACACTTGCCTGAGTTATTTATCTTGAAACCGTTTGATAACACAACATCATCAAACTTTTGGTGTCATTGTTTTGGCGCTTGTTTCAACCCATACAAGGATTTAATCAATTTACATACCTTGTGTTCTTGGTTTTTCATAACAAAACCTTCTGGTTGTGTCATATAAACTTCTTCTTCTAATTCTCCATTCAAGAACGTTGTCTTGACATCCATTTGATGAATTATAAGTTTATGAATTGCTGCAAGAGCAATCAACAGTCTTATAGTGGAGATTCTAGCCACTGGTGCATATGTATCGAAATAATCGATTCCTGGTTTTTGTCTAAAACCTTGTGCCACTAAACGTGCCTTGAACTTATCAATAGTTCCATCAGCCTTCATTTTCCTTTTGAAAATCCATTTACATCCTATTGGCTTACATTTAGGAGGTAAGTCAACTAAGATCCATGTGTTATTTCCCAGGATAGATTCCATCTCATCATTAATTGCTTCTTTCCAGAAGGCTGCATCTTGAGACCTTATGGCCTCTTTATATGTCAATGGATCTTCTTCTATATTATAAAAATATGAGAACTTTGTTAAGATACCATCTCTTGTACCTTCAACTAAATATACATGAAAATCTGAGCCAAAAGATTTCTCTTTTCTTGCCCTTTTGCTTCTTCTGAGTTGAGATGTAGAAGCATTACTCTGATTTAGAGTTTGATCATTTGATCCTTGATCAATTAAGTTTTGGTATAAACCTTCAATATTAGGAGTTAAATCCTTTGGACGAGGAATTGAAGAAAACCTCTTTTCATCAAATATTGCATCTCTTGATTCTATAATTGAATGAAGTGATACATAGTCATTTTGTTCTATTACATAGAATCTATATGCTTTGCTATATTCGGCATATCCTATGAAGATGCTTTCAATTCCCCTTTCTCCCAATTTCTTGCGTTTGGGTTCTGGCACTTTTACAATTACCCTACAACCCCAAATTTTGAAATGATTCAAATTTGGCTTTCTTTTATACCAAAGTTCATATGGGGTTACTTCATTCCTTTTCATTGGAACTCGATTCAGTATATAACAAGCCGTTAACATGGCTTCACCCCAAATTCCTTCACTTAATCCTGAATAGGACAGCATGGAGTTGACCATTTCTTCTAAGGTCCTATTCTTTCTTTCTGCTACACCATTTTGTTGTGGTGTATATGTTGTAGTTGTTTCATGTATAATACCCATAGATTGAAAATAAATTGGATCATAATATTCACCACCTTTATCCGTTCTCAATCTTTTAATTTTAACACTTAGTTGTAACTCTACTTCATTTTTATAAACTTTAAATTTTTCTAAGGCTTCATCCTTAGAAAACAAAAGATAAACATAATAATAACGAGAATGATCATCAATGAATGTTATTAAATATTTCTTATTTCCTAATGAAGGTGTATTATGGAAATCACATAAGTCACTATGCACTAATTCAAGTAATGTTGAATTTCGTTCAATATTAGGAAAAGGATTTCTTGTTATCTTTATCAACATACATGTTCTGCATTTCTCTATGTTCAAATCAAAAGGAGGAATTAAATCAAATTTAGACATTAAATATAATTTTTTATAATTAACATGCCCAAGACAAAAGTGCCATAAAGAAGAATCATGATTCACAACATAAACAGAGTCTTTCACATAATTTATTACACTTAGTTTGAACATATTATTACAAAGATATCCTAGTCCAACAAATACACCAGCCTTAGATAATATGAATTTATCAGATTCAAATACCAATTTAAATCCCAATCGATTCAAGATTACTCCAGACACTAAATTTCTTCTTAATTCTGGAGCATACAATACATCTCTTAAAACAAGTGATTTTCCAGAACTAAGTAATAATTCTACTTGTCCAACACCGAGGACTTTAGCCATAGAATCATTTCCCATGTAAAGAACGTCTCCATTGTCATCTTCTTTAAAGGTTTTGAATAGACAACGATCTTTACAAACATGTCTTGAAGCCCCTGAATCGATCCACCATGAATCATCAATCTGCACACAAAAGATTTCAGAAACCATCTCCACAAAATTCAAAACAGAATTATGTGCAATTTGTGTACAATTACCTTTTTTCGGTTGGCCTTGGCTAGACTCGCCTTGACCTTGTTTACTGCCATTCTTGGCCATCTTCCTTTTCCAGATTGTGCAATCCCTCTTTAAATGACCAGGCTTGCCACATTCCCAACAATTGGCTTGTTGACTTTCTTTACCAAATTTTGGCCTTTTGTATCTTTCCTTTATAGAAATTATGAGGCCTTTTCTTGTTATTTGGTATTGTTTTTGCTTTTCCATCTTCCACCATATTAGCAATAGAAGAATTAGGATGATTGGAATCCTTTTGACCATCTTGCAGACGGATCCCTTCTTCTATCCGAAGATGAGCAGCCAATTGTTCAACATTCATATCATCTTTATTATGTTTTAGAGAATTTCTAACATCTTTCCAATTTGGTGGTAGTTTGTCAATTATAGAAGAAACAATAAACGTCTCATCCATTGCAATATTATGTTGCTTGAAACTTCCTAGGATTCTTTGGATTTCATGAAATTGTTCCATTATTGATCTAGCATCAGTCATTTTGTAATTATTAAAATTACTAACCAGGAATTTTTTGCTTGATGCATCTTCATAAATGTATTTGCTTTCAAGTTGATCCTAAAGTTCTTTTGCAGAATTCACATATTGATATATGTCAAATAAAGGATCAGACATACCGTTCAGAATGTGACCACGACAGACATAATCATCATTCTCCCATTTGTTCCTTCTCCATTGTTCCTCCAATGTCTCATTTTCGCTTTTTATGGGTTGGGGAGAACTTAGAACATATGCCACGATTATAGGAGAGAGAAGGAAATGCATCTTCTTTTGCCATCGTCGGAAACCAACGCCTTCAAATTTGTCTAACTTGTGAAAGTTTGCAGACATCTCACGAATTGTTGTCATCTTAGAGAAGATATTGCTTTTAGACTATTGGAACAATTTTCCAATAACTTAGGGAAACAAGATGAACAACAATGTAGACTTGATATATTCTTCTAGGCATGAGTGCACACTTTCCTAAAAGCAATATTTCGTCCCTTATAAGAGTGGAGGGGATCACGAAATCCGCTTTTGAGATACAAAGAAGAACAACAACAATGATACCTCACTCTTAGTATTACCGTTAAACAAGAATATGTTTCTCAAGAATTGATTTGTATGTTGAGAGAATGAACAAGTGAATTTCAGTAGAGCACAGGATCCCTTTATATAGATGTTGATCAGGCATCAATCCAAGAGATACCAGATTCTGATTAGTTACATTTCTTCATGAAATATTGTAAGTGTTCATGACTAGCAACTCTTCATAAATAATTGTAACTCTTCATGAATGGTAACTTTTCATGAATAATAATAACTCTTCATTTCATGAATAATTGTAATTCTTCATTAATGGTAACTTTTCATGAATAATAGTAACTCTTCATTTCATGAATAATTATAACTCTTCATGAATATGAAAATTGTCTCTAATACTCTTTAATTCCAACAAAGATTTGTGCAGAGAGACAGACAGTCGCAAGAAGAAGAAGAATTTAGGAGCAACCTTAGTGCCAAATAGAATTTTAAAGAATGGAAAAAAAATTTACAAGTGGGAAGTTGCTGAGTTTCGAAGTAATGTATAGAATTTATAAAGATGGAACTCATTCCTTAACTTTTGTGTGGCTTATCAATAACAACATATTCTTTTTCAAATTTTCTTTTGCTCAAGTTAAGAATATACAACAAATGAGGACAGAATCTTTCATTATTTCTAACCATATTAAAAATAATATGGTTTTATCCTTAATAAATCATGAATTTTTGTTTGTCTCTAAAATACATATTGTATTTTCAACAGTAATGATTTAGATAATACTTTTGAGGTAAAAAAAAATGGAATGAGATTATTTATAGAGAAAAAAGTTCTAAGAGCTTTTGATTAAAGACCAGATGTTTTTCTAGTAACGTATTATAGGATACAAATATTTTTAAACATAAACTTAAATATGATATAACTGTTATAATTTAAAACTAAATGAAAATAAAAAAGAAACATATTTTTTTTTATATGTAAGTCTTCCCTATTTTTCTAGTTTGGAAGGGATATTTTAAAATAATAATGTTAACATTTTAAGTTAGGCAAAAGAATATAAATTAAAATTTTAACTATGTATTCTTTTCTAAAACTCATTCTTTCTTTAATCTCTTATTTTTTTAAGTTTTCAATTTACATGTCATTTTTTTCCTACTAAGATCTTTCCTATTTGATCAAATTATGATTTGGAATTTTCCTTTGCTCTAAACTTTTTCTAAAAAAAAAATCCTTAAATAACAACTACTTTTAGAGATAAAAACTATCTGGTCTTATATACTAACTAATTTAGATATCAAATTATAAACAAAAAATTATTGATATCTGTACGGTAGTAAATCTCCAACGGTCGGTTACACCAAACGGTCTTATTGGGCTAACGGCCCATCACTTGAATCAACCTTTATTTGGCTCACGATCCATTACGTCAGAGATATATCAAACAGATATATTTAAACATATCCAAACAAAGACATGTCAATCCGCACAGAGATATATCAAACATATCAAATAATATCCAAACAGAGATATATCAAAACATATCCAAACAGAGATATGTCAAGTAAGTTTGTTTATATTTTATTCTGTTTATATTCTATTAATCTTATATCAATCCAAAGCCTATAAATAAAGGCCTGAGGACTCCAAACAAGGTACGCATCACTCACGATTCATTCATACTATACACTGCTAATTCTCTCCCACAGAGGATCATTAAAATTCTCTCCTATTGAGAATCTGTCATTCACGCCTAACTTGAGCGTCGGAGTGCCTTTCAGGTACCTCCCCCCCTCGGTCAGAACTCGAAGATTACCGGACAGTTGAGGCTAGTATAAAGCGTACGGTCAAGATCTAGAAGAAACAGACAGAAGACCAGAAGACGACGTCATCAAGGTTAGTCCTTTCGGTCCCCAAAATATTCACCGAAACATTTAGGCGCCCACCGTGGGGCCGAAAGTGAAGACTCCCTATTGTGACCACCAGAAGCATGGACGACGTTGACCCTAGAGAGCAGCTAAGACAACTCCAGACTCGATTGGAAGAACAGAACCAGCTCATTCGTCAGCAACAAGAAACATATCAGAAGCTAGCTGAGGAAATTATCCAACTCAAAGAGAAACGACCAGAGACAACTGACGACAATAGTCGGAACGATGATGGCAACAACAATACCAATCAAAACAACCCCCCTCGCTCGCCTGATCTGTTACCCTTCACAGAGGCCGTCATGCAAGCACCTATGCCTGACCGACCTCCCCTACAAATAGAGAGGTTCGACGGAACAACTGACCCGGAGCACCATCTCCGAAATTTCATTGACTCCATGGCCTTCTACTCCAGCAGCGATCCGGTTAAATGTCGGACGTTCTCTCTATCCTTGAAGGGCGAGGCTCAGGAATGGTACTATACCCTTCCTCCCAACTCTGTTGACAGCTTTCATACTGTCACCACTCTATTCAAGAAGCAATATGCGCCCAACCGGAAAGAGACAATAACTGTCGCCGAACTCGTTAATCTCAGGCAGGGGAGAGACGAACCCCTGAGAGCATTCATGCGCAGATACACTGAGGCAACAAGGAGGGTAAAAGGGGTCAATCACGAATTTATCATCAGCAATTTACCTAATTGCCTAAAACCAGGGTACGTCTCGAAAAGTCTGTATGCCGAATTACCCAAAACAATGGAAGAGTTGCAGGAGAAGATGAACAAGTTCATCAAAATGGAGGATCAACGACATTTCCGCCAAAAAGTGGGCGCCCCTGCAACTGAAGCCAAACGGGAAGGTCGACGACACCGAGACAGAGGTCGTAACCAAAAACCGCCACGAAGGGATCCTCCGGCTGCCTACAATCCCCGATACAACTGGTATGCCCCTCTCACTGCTCCAAGGGAAAGAATATTCGAAAAGGCCCTACAAGCTAATCTAATCACCATTCGCAAACGTCAGACACCGAAGGATGCGGATGAGACTAAAGCCTGTCGGTATCATGACAACCAAGGACACTCCATAGAGGGCTGTCAAGTCCTCAAAGACGAAATTGAAAGGCTGATTCGTGCCGGACACCTGCGGGAATTTGTTCAAACAAGAACAAATCAAATGGGACGATCACCTAGAAGGACACGGAGAAGCCCCAAACCTTCGGGTAGAAATACCGAACGCTCTCGCGAGTGCTCTCGAAGCCAACCTCGGAAACGAGACAACCCCGAGAGGCAGGATTGACACAATCTCAGGTGGCTTTGCGGGCGGTGGGGCCTCATCCTCGGCCCGCAAAAGTCATTTGAGAAGTTTACGAAGCGTCCATTCAGTAACCAACAACCCTTTATCAATACCATACATCATTCCCCCCACCGGCATTGACTTTCATGCCCCCGATCCCGAACAGGATGATCCGATGGTTATCACCGCCCGAATAGCGCAGTACGATGTGAGCAAGGTTCTAGTCGACCAGGGCAGCTCGGTCAATATCCTATACTGGACAACTTTCCAAAAAATGGAGCTGCCGGAGGATGCAATAACACCTTTCAACGAGCAGATCGTCGGGTTTGCAGGGGAACGAGTAGATACTCGAGGATATCTCGACCTTAGAACCCGACTCGGCACAGGTAACGAGGCCAAGGAACTCCGCGTGCGTTTCCTGCTGGTAGAAGCCAACACCTCATATAACGCCCTTCTAGGACGACCATGCCTAAATGCCTTCGGCGCAATTGTTTCAATCCCTCACTTGGCGATGAAGTTCCCTTCGGATAAAGGAACCATATGTACTGTTTGTGCATATCGAAAAACCGCCCGACAGTGTTACGCTGCCGCTTTAAAAGCCACACCCTACCACAAAGGAAAACGCCCCGAGGCGATACTTGTCGACCTGGACCCCAGAACCAACACAAACGACCGAATCGAACCCCAGGGGGAAGTCAAAGTTTGTCCTCGGCAGAAAACCCGAACAGATCACTACCATCGGGGCCGATCTGACCCCTGAACAGGAAAACGACCTAACTACACTGTTGAGATCTAATAACAAACTTTTTGCGTGGACCGCCTCCGACATGCCTGGGATTCATCCCAGTGTAATCACTCACAAACTATCAATATTTCGAGAACTAAACGTATACCATTGCAAGAACACAATCAGATTTTCTAGAGTGTCAGGCAGAGCAGAGTAAACATAAAGACAGTCTAAGAAATCTCAAGGAAACAATGTAATTTTATTAACGACCAACCAACTAACCTAAGCTAACATGATAATTAAATTAACACTACCAAACACATTAGACATCATTAAAATAAATTAAAATACTAGACACCAACACTGTTACAATCAACTAACTAGCACAATTAAATTAAATTAAATGCGAAACTAAATTAGAGAAATTAAAAACAACTAAACTTACAATTCAATCTAATTTAAGGCTAAAGAAATAAACATATATATTTTTTTTTACCAATTCACACTACACATGCTCCCACCAAATAAATTAAATTGCAAATGCCAAGAAAATTGACCTCTCGGCCGTGACCTCCTTTTACCATTCAAACTAAGAGCAATTTAAAAATGTGGTTGCAGCCCTCCCATTAATTACAGTCGTTGCTGCCCAAGGAAAAGCCCATCTTTAACCGAGAGATGTATGAGTGTTGCAGCCATCAAAGAGATTCAACCTATTCTGTATGCTCTCTTATGAAAAGGAAATTGCAATAAACATGTAATATCTATTCAATAGGCCCATGCCTATTCTGCAGCTGCCACAACATCCCATCATCCTCCAAAGCAATAAATTATGTACTTTTCTTCTTCATCAAATTTAAGAAACATTGCATCACATTTTTTTTAATAACTAACCGAGCACAACTGGGTTGCATCCGGACGAAACACCTGCCACCAATCTTTACCTAATCCACTTTTCATAATTCAAAGTGGAATAAAACCCAAAGAAAATCCCATCACCGAACCAAGAGATAAAAGGGGCGGTGTGTTTCTAATTAAAATCCAACTTCCTTTTCATCAGGACCAAAAGCAATGAATGGCTTCAATCATAAGTTTATAAAATCAACCGTGACCCTTCTTTTCCCTTCCATCAATCAACACCCATGTGCATAAAGGTAAACAAAATAGCAAAATAAAGAAATGGATGAATCACACGACCTAGAAAGAAGAGTGAAAAGTGCTTCTCAGATTTTTTGCGGTTAACGTGTACAAAATGCAAAGAGAAAGTGTGGTTCATTCTTCATCCCATTGCAACAGTAACGTTATACCATACATAAAATGCTCTCTTATAAAAATATTCAAAGAGTAAAATCCAATCCCAAGTATGCCAGCTAGGAGCTCTAAAACCCATGTTTTTCAGCCAAGAGACGTTCCAAAAGAGAGCTCCCTCTGCAAAGTAAAGTGGCCTTCACTTAAAACCTCAGGGAGTGTGTCGGCTGCCCCCTTGGGATCTCAAGATTTTAGAGTTTGTGCTAATGGTGGGGTCCACCATTTTAAAAACCCTAGGGTCATGTCACCATTTTTACAATTGGCTTTTGTCTAATCTACCAAAATTAGCCCAAAATTACAAAACATTTGTCTACAAATTCTAAAACACTAAATTAAAGTTTAACTAATTCTAAAATGAATTTGTAGAAATTCTTCAATTGCTTGGTGCCCTTCCAAAAGTCTGATAGTGTTATTCCAAAATTTGCCCTGAAATAAAAATAGGAATAATTAAGCTCAAATAATTCCAATTAATTAAAATAAGAATTATTGGTCTAATTAAGCCCAAATGGTGAAAATGACACAATGACTAAGAATTAAGCACAATTCATCAACACAATTCGGCGCGAAAAAACTAAGTGAATGGTATAAAATATTGATTCATCAATTGTGTTACATGTTCCTGAGTTGATTGATTGATATATATCTGGAATGTGTTTACATGCTTTATGTGCTATGTGCTATACATCATTTCATATGTTTTACTGCACATGTTTTAAAGCTCAAAATCACGAGCACTTTTATGAACTTATTCTTGTGCGACAAAGTGATAGTACACTCGACTACATTACTAATGGATTCGACTTTGCTAAAACCTTTGTACAGACTTTGAAAATCAGTGCTCCGTGTTATTTTGAGAAGAAAAGAATTTCAAAATGTTTTACATGTTGATAGTTGAATATGTGTGTTACACATTCGATTGTATCTGTTGTCTGATTTGGAATTATGTTATGCTCTTGCACTCTAACGGCTATATTTTTGAAAGTTAGTTGAGCATTGGTGACTAAGTCAACTGTATTAAATGTGGTTTGTTTTTAGTTGACTGAAAGCTGCTATGTTGACTTATTTGTTATAACTGTTATAATCCAGTCGACTAAATTAGTAGCGTAGTCAATTGAGAAATCATTTGACTAATAGAAATCTATAAATAGACTTAACACGAGTCTGTTTAGAAGACTTTTGATGAACTGACAATTTCAATTTTGTTTCATATTTCTCTTAGCTCCAAGAATTATCCAAGAAGACGGTGGTCATCTTTCTTGAAAGAGATTCAAAGAGGAGATTGTATTGCGCATTCATTGTCTAATCAATATCTGCACAAGAAGGTGTTCTGTCATTGATCGTGAAGGCTTGGCATCCTGTGAAGACTACAGGAATTGATTGACGGCTTGGCATCTGTGAAGACTAAGGAAATATCATTCATGATTCCCTATGAACAGTACATATATCAGTGAAAACTCTGGAGCTCAAGACCTCACACAACATGGTTTCTCACACATCATTCATTTATCCTGCTTAGCATCATAATCACAATCATAAATCACTACACATCTGTCCACACAGTTAGTGAACCATTCACCTGAATATCAACATGCAAAACAGTCTCAACCATCATCCACATTCAATCATCATCAAATAACTCATCATGCATTTTATATGTCAAACCATCATCAGAAGCAGTGTACAAGTCAAGTTCATCAATCCTACACTACTTAACAGAAACAAATAAGTTCAAAAACAAAAGATAGAAAATCATGTTCCAGTGCAGATAGCATTTATCAGTAAATGTTATCTCATCTCCTTTTTCAAAATCGTCATCCTTAACATCTTCATAGATGGAGCTTCAGCTGCTCCAACTCTGATTCCTTCCTCTTGTTCCTCACAGTCTTGATTGTTTTTCCTGATGAGGAGGCCATCCCTGCATCAAGTACAATTCACAATACCACAAGAAATCTCATTAAGCATTAGTAAAACACAAAAATTCTTCCAATGAATGTGGAGGAATCAACCCCAAATAACTGTGCTCTCACAAAACCCCAAACTTGGATGGAAAAATTAATAAAAATTGGGTTTTCAAGAGAGAGGATGATAGGAGAAGTGATGGGAAAGCTTTGAAAGAGTGTTTGAAAGTGAAAGAGATGTTGGGGATCTTAAAGTAAACATTTGGGCGAGCCATAAGGGGTATAAAGTTCATGCAATGGGCCAAGAAAACCAATACTAACTTTAAAAACACTTTGACCCCTCAGCATCGCCACCGCCCATCGGTGAATTCACCGCCCAACGGTAGGCAATTTGGTTTCTTCCCCCTTTTTGCTTTGCTTCAAACGTCTTTGACCTTGTAACCCTCAATTTCAACTTTCAAATTTCAAGTTTCATGTAATTCCCAATCACTTATCCAACAATTAAACCCTGAATGAAACTAGAACATAATTTGAACATGCAAAGGAAACAAATCAATCAACTGGGTTGCCTCCCAGGTAGCGCTTGTTTAACGTCATGAGCCTGACCCAAACCTTTCTAGCACCCATCAGTAAGTTCAAACTTACCATCACCCATCAGTAGGTGTACCTTCCTATATCCTTCAATAGATACTCAACCTTCTAGCTTCCCTCAGTAAAAGATTATTTTATTTTAATTTTCGTTTTTTTTTATAAAGATAGAAAAATAAAAGCAGAAAAAACAGAAAAATAAAAACGGAAAATAAAAAACAGAAAAGTAAAAATAGAAAATAGAAAAATAAAAACACCCCTCAGTAGATGTTGATTCTCTTTACTTGATATTCTTTTCTTTTTCTTCTTTCTGCTAAATTTCTTCATAAAATTGAGAACACCAAGCACATGTTTCCATGTATCAATCATAGGAACTTTAATCTCCAATTTTTTGAAGATTTCCATAAAACACTTGACTTTCTTTTCCTTCCTATGATATTTTTTTGAATGAGGAAGGGGTTTTTCATGTGATATTTTCTTCTTTTCTCTCTTCCTCTTCTTCTCACTCTTCTTCTCCCTCAACTTTCTCTTTTTCTTTCTTTTTATTTTCTTCTTTATTTTTGCACATTTTCTATTTTTATTTTTTCTTTCAACCACTTGAATGGTAAAGCTCTCTGGATCTTGTAATTTAGGAGGTAATGTCCTCTGTATGACTGCACCGCAATTTCCTTGCACCTCAATAGTTTCCTTCTCAATATACTTCCTTTTCTTCATGAGAAGTTCTTTCAAAAATTTCGCATATGATGGCATTTGCTGAAGTGCTTCAAAAAATGGTATGGTTATTTCGAACTTCTTAAAAATTTCCATACATCGCTCCAACTGCTTTTCTTTCTCCCTCCTAGAATATGTCTTTGGATAGGGCAAGGGTTTTTCATACTCCCTCTCTTTCAATTTTACAACCTCTTCTTCTATCTTTTCCTCCTCAACAACATTATCACTTTCAAAACTAGTGGCTTGACATTCCTCCCTAGGGTTAACCTCAGTATTAACCCTAGAATTCAATATCTCATTGGAGTGACAAATCTGTATCTCCAACCTTTTATTTCTTGCTTCACTCTCTTTTGTAGAGGAGAGAGTAATTTGGATAAGTCGTTCTAATGTCTCGTCCAATATGTTGATTTGCTCATTCAAAACAGATACATGTTGCCCTAATAGTAATTGTTGATGCGGTTCTCCTGCTTGTCCATTCCAACCTTGATCCATGCTTGAGTGAGGTTCCCACCAGTAGTTGAAATCATTTTGATAGAATTGAGTGCCCATATAGTCAAATTCTTGTCCATACTGCATTATGCAAACGTTAGGCATAAAACCCTAGAAAACATTTATTAGAACAAAAATAAAAACAAACTTAAAATCAAGTCAAATTTAATCAGTTTACACTACTAGAAAAGTTAAACCAAGAGTCCCCGACAACGGCGCCAAAAACTTGTTAAACCCCTGGCAAGTGTACCAGATTGTTATCAAGTAATATAATTGGTAAACCCAATATCGTTCTCCCAAAGGACTCAAAGGCCTAATCTTTCATGTAAACTATAAGACTTGAGGAAAGAATTAAAGTTAAGTTTGGAATGCAAAGAACAAAAACTAAACATGCAAATGCAAGTGATTCAATTGGCAAGGAAAAACTATGAATGAATGGAGTTGTTGGGGTTTACAATTTCATCTTATCCACTCTCATCTATCTACTCTTCTTATTTAATTCACTTGTTTATCTAATTGCATGCAAACTTTCTAGATCTACCCTTAACCCAATTCCTTGGCGAAAAGAGCCTATTATTAATTACCGGCTTGCTATCCCTAGCCTCCCCTAGTAACTAATAATGCATAGCAAACGGAAGCAAAATACAATTGATCGTCCTACCCCTATCCCTAGGCGGTATTAGCATAATCAAGGAATTTCCTACCAGTTCATGACATTACCGTATGTTCCTGTATCAGTAAAGACAAACAACTTTTACTGAATGAGTTAAACAATAAAAGCATTAAGCATAGATGAGAACCCAACAATTGATAAACAAGTATATGACAAGCAAATGGAATAAATAAGGATATAATAAATGAGAGTTTCAAAAGATTACATTGTTCCCCAACAACAAAGGGTTTAGTTCACCATGGTCATGGTGAAACTAGATGAATATAATGAAAAGAACGGAAAAGCAAACCCTAGATTGGATAAAAAGGAGCCTAAGCATCCAAGAAATATTCTCCAAGGAGTGTAAGGTAGGTCTGGACGTCTCCCTCTGCCAAAGAATATGTTTTCAAGTCGCACTGGGGCTATATATAAGCCAAAAAGATAACAGAAAAATTACAGACTTTGCAGTATAAAAGCTGACAACCGCCCAGGCGCCAAAGTGCACCGCTCAGCGGTTTCCCCTCTGTCGCTTTAACCGCTCAACGGTCAGTTTTGCCGCTGAGCGGTTTCCCTTTAATCGCTCTGAGCGCTCAGCAGTTCATTCTGGCGCTCGGTGGCATACTTGACCCTTCTTTTCATCATTTTTCTCTTTCTTTCATGGGTCTAAGTCCTCCTTACTTCACTTCCATCTTCAATTCACCTTAAAACCCTGCAAAACAATGTAAAGACAAGCATAATATCTCTAAAACCAACTTTTGACTCTCTTATGACTCAACTAAGTGTTTTGCTTGATTTGAAGCTCATTCTAAGCCATAAAGGGTGTGTTTTTATATCAATTTTGTGCATGAAAATAACGGTTATTAGACCGTTATCACCCCCCTCTTGGTGAAGAAAGAAGTCAACCTGTTTTCCAACACAATGTGGAATGGGCCTAAGAAATTCCAACTCTTCCCATAGGATTTTCAAGTCTGTGAAATATTGACTCACACTCCTTTCTCCTTGTCTAATGGAGTGTATTTCTTGAAGTAAATCTGAAAATTTGAAATGGTCACCTTTGGAAAATCTTTCCTTTAACTCTTCTCACAACTCTTGTGCATCTTCCACGTACATAACACTCTCTGCGATTTGGGATGAGAGAGTCTTGATGATCCAGGACAACACCATCATGTTGCTCCTTTCCTAAGAATCAAAAAAAGGATCGTCTTTGTGAGGTTTCTTGATTCCTCCATCAATGAATTTTAGTTTGTTGTTGGAAAGGAGAGCTCTTTTCATACTTCTGCTCCAAGAAGTATAATTGGATTCATTCAGAACTTGTGAAATAAGGGAGATACTTGGGTTTTCTCCAGGATGAAGATAGAAGGGACTGGAAGGATTATTAGTTTCATCAACGTTCTCCATGAAGACAAGAAAAACCAGAAGGCAGATTCAACGTTAAAAAACCAAGAAAATTAAGCACAGTGAAGGTAGGGACAGAACAGGCACAGGACGTGCTCTGATACCATATTAAAATCAACAAGGCCCAATGCTTGCTTAAAACAAAAGCCCAAAGTGAGAAGGCCCACGATGCAAGGGCAAAAGGTCGCTGGAGTCTTCTGGAATCAAAAGATCTCTCCAGAAAGACACACTTGGTTTATCAGCGAGCGAGAGCACATACGTGAAGACTCCATGGCAGCAGCGAAGAGCGACACCTAAAAAAAGAGAAGAAAGACACCAATTGTGTTTCTGGGTTCATCCAAATGTAAGAGAGCTTTTAATCACTGTGAAAATATTTGTATATTACGTGTTGTTTTTCGTTACATCTAAGAAAAGAGGAACCCTAAATATTTATAGGGTTCTGTAAGGTGAGAAGAAAGAAACGGGATTCATGAATCCCTAACCAAAAACAGTTAAAAAAACTTAAAACCTAACAACAAAAAACCGAAACTACAATATAAAATAATTATTGATAGTAATGCCACTAGTTTTTAATGTTGATTTTTTTAATACCAACATTAAACCTTACACGTTAAAGACTTATTTTTAACTAGTGAGAATTGGACTATTATTTACCATGATACCACTAAGTGGTTTATAAGGAAATATTTAAAATCTTTAATAAAATAAGGAAATATTTAAAATTTTTAATAACATGTATATAAATTAATATTACACTTTTGAGATTCTTTGTCAACTATTATATTCTTTTATAATCTCATTTTTAATGTAGAAAGGTTGTATATGTTATATTTGTGCAAATGATAAAGAAATTATCTACGATGAAATTCATAATATAGTTATGTATTTATATTCATAATAGATACATGTATGTGTTACGTATTGGACAAAATAATTATTAACATTATCATATTCTAGATGTTCGAGATTGTTCCATTAAACATAAATATTATAAATTTAATGTCTCATATTTTAAATCATATTTATTATCATTATTTAAAGTGTAATAACTATTTTTAACTTCTTAATTTAATTTTAATTGTTACGAAAAAAATTCAGTTGTCTTAAAAATAATCTAGTGTGTTGGACGAATCAAAATACTACTAATATTATATTTCTGCAATGTTATTTTCTATATTATTTAATATTTAATTACCAATATTATTTTACGTAACATCCCAAAAATTATATGTGAATATAATTTAGAATGATTAAACATTATAATATAATATAACAGTTTAAGAATGAAGAGAAAGTTATAAGTTTACAGTCATCCACAATTGACCATAAATTTAAAACTTTACTTACAAAAGGATGTATTTCAAAATAGATAAGTCATCTAAGAAGGATCCTAAGCATTAGGCAGCTGCGTCTTCTTCGTTCTCCAATGCTTACTCCAGTGATACGTCATCAACTTCTGCTCACATCCAAAGGATTGGATAATCATCGCAAGGAAGAAGGCAAACACATACAACACATACAAATGCAAGGGTAAGCTAGTTATAAAAATCATGTTATACAATCACACACAACATGCAAAGACTATAACATAATATAGACTACGACCAAATGCATTTTGTTAATACCAATGACCGACCACGTGATTTGACCATCCGGACTAGTATGAAATGTCGAGTTCCAGAAAAAAATCGAAAGGAGAGAGAGTAAATTGCAACAAGATAATTCTTCAAAAAAATTGAGTGGAAAAAGGATTGAATCTAAGACACTCCATGATAGTAGACCAACTGCAAATAATACTATAAGTGATTCCAACACGGCCTCAGAGAATTCAGAAACTTATGAAAATGTGGTTATACATTTACCTGGACGATGTCAACAGGTCTAAGGAGGCACTTGCCGAGATCAAAGTTAATAAAATGGTTACTAGTGAAAACAAAAATGAAGTGGTTGATGATCATTCTGCTGATTTGGAGAAAGAGCAAAAGGAGGGGAATGACGAAGTATCAGATGCTAAGACAGTAAAGGATTCAATATCTTCCCAAGGTGATTCTTTGACAAATGAGGATGAGAGAACTCTGCCCACACAGACAGAAGCAATCAGTCTAGCTCAGATTGACATACAACCCAAACTCGGCAAAGATCCCATACCTCTAACACTAAGACGAAAACCTAACAGGAGTCTTTATAGAAACAATACTTAGAACCACCACTCTCACTAGATTTTCCAACTTCAGAATTAAGAAAGGAAAACATCTTTGATATAGTCATGAGTGTGCACCCTCATCACTCCTATCAATAATTTTTTTGTTCTCAAAACTTTCAGTTAGACACGTAACTCTACCACCTAGACTTGGAAAGCATGGTAACCCATACCACTTAGGCTCAAACTTCACACGGAAGACACGGTAAACTTGTAACTCATAGGTCATCCGAAGGACAAACTGCTCTGATACCATAATGTGACATCCCAATATCATATAAACATATATAATATAATAGGATTCAACTATTATAATATATGAAAGCAATTAAAGAGTATCAGAACCAAGTATTAAGCATACAGTCATCCCAAAATATGGCTGGAAATTTAAAGCTTAAATACAAGAATGAGAGTTCTCCAAAATACAAAACAACTAAAGATCTAAGGGTACCTAAAGAGTAATTCCAAAATATAATTCATGAGAAGTAAAAGCTAGAAGTCTTTCAAAAGGAAGAGTTATCTAATTAAGACTAGTAGGAAATCTAAGAAGTAGTAGGTAGGTCTTCTTTCGTCTCCAAAGCTTGTTCTAGTGGCTCATTATCATCAGCTACTACTCACATCCAAAGGATTGGATGATCATCGCAAAGGAGATGGCAGACACATACAACACGTACAAATGCAAGGGTAAGCTAGGTCTCGAATAAACATACAATTCAATTTAAAATTAATCTAACATTTCCAAGAACATTCACAATCACATGAGCTGACAAGTCTTCGTAAACATAGGCATCAGTTTCATAAAATTCATCAAAGCAAACATCCTATCATATTAAGACCTCTAGACTCGTCCGGACTTAGAATGTATGTAGAGCTAGGACGGGTTGTGCACTTGTGGTGGCCTCTACTACCTTGCAAGGCCATTGCCAATGGGTTTCACCCTACCACACACAAGTGTAAGTCTGTTACTGTGCGATAGACCTTCAGTGGTAGCGCCTATCACTAGGACCTCCCACTACTCTCACCACACGGATCAACCCTCTTTACGTGAGAATGGAAGAACGTTAGAGTGTTAGGGATAACCCCCCATATGGAAGCCTCTACATTCACTCTAAACACTAAAATGACCTCACCGAGAGATCTTAATTAAATACTCAAGTTGCATCATATTCAACATTATCACCCTTGATTTAAATCACAAACTACTTCCATTTAATCATACAATCTCATTCGATGCTTTACCAGTTCATATATATATAAATCATACATCAATTATAAATCAAGAAAGGAGAATAAAATAGCAAGACAGAGTAAAAGAATTCATTCAGCACACAATATTCGCTAAGCTAAAAATATGAAATAAAAATTCATCCATAATTCGCTTAGCTAGCACTTCTCGCTAAGCTAAAAATATAGAATAAAAATTCACTCATAATTCGCTTAGCTAGATCTTCTCGCTATGCTAAAAATACAGAATAAAAATTCACTCATAATTCGCTTAGCTAGATCTTCTCGCTAAGCTAATATTGCCTGACAGCAACACCTTTTCTTTTTAAATCGTTGAGCGAATGGATTCGCTCAGCGAGTTTGCATAATCTCCAGAATTCAATTTTTTTGCAGATTTACAGAACTCACCCACCCTAAACTCGTTCTATGTCATTTGATGAAATTCTAACACCCCTAATTCAATCTATATGATGAGTTATACTTGCTTAAAGGGTTACACACTATCCTAATATCAATCTCTATTAGTTATACATTGATCTAGGATCTAATACTTCAATTTCATCTACTTATAGATCCAAATTCTAATTTACCACTTAAGTGTAATTTTATACCATTTTGACACTTTGAAACAGTCACATATGACTACCTAGGCTATGTAAACTGACCAAAACCATACTCAGCCACCACATTGAGGATTTGACTATGCCAGTTCCTTCAAAAATTTCTAAAATCCCTTTTTAGTTTACCTGTCCTTCTTTAATTACTTATTTCTCATATTTATAGTATCTAACCTCCAATAAAATTTCTATGAAACATTGTTACTATACCACAAGCGTCCAGTTCGGTCATTTATGCAACAATCAACCATTTACATACTTCCTCTCTCTCTCTCTCTATATATATATATATATATATATATATATATATATATATATATATATATATATATATATATATATATATATATATATATATATATATATATCAGCAACATCAGTATTCAATTCAAGCATCACTAACATCATCAAAATAATTTCACAGGCACGTTATCACCAAGCTCACATAAAACAGGATTCAAGCAATCACACAAATTTTACAGAACAGCAAAAGAGAGTCCTAGCTTCCCTTACCTTTTTGGATCATGCAGTACAGTCCCTAAAACGTCCTAACAACACCTCCGCAGCCCAAAACTCACACGGACCCTACAAGCCACCAAAAAATGGTGACAACAAAAGCTTTTAGAGCTTGAAAAAAATGCCATAATGGCTTTTCAGTAACATGCAGCCAGAGCCACTGAAAGCCCTAGGTCCTGGACAAAAAAGAAAAAAAGGGAAAAATACTTACCGGGACAAACCGAGAAACTATTCGGTTCAAAGTACAACCCTTGACTCCAGGAACGCGTTGACGCCAGCTAATTGAAAAAGAAATGGTTCAGTGAAAAGATATGGAAGAGAGAAGACAGAGAATTCTTACGGAAGGGTTTTAGAGAGAGGAAATGGTATGAGCATGGTGAATCAGACTTCTGAGAAGTCTTTCTCCAAGACCCTGTTGCCCTTAGTTTAGGGGCCGGACTACCCTTAACAGTAGGCCCAATAACTTAAACTCTTACATTTTATTAATATCGATTCAGTTATTCCATCACCGACTAGTTGATCTAAATGGATTTAATTAAAGATCCAAATTTAGAACATAATTATTTGAACATTAATATAGTTATTCACGTTCCTATTAATATAAAATGAAAAGTATAACATACAAAAATCTGACATTGTCTTTTTGATAGAATATAAGTTATTTCTATAAAATATTCATCAATGTAATTGGCCACCTCCTAAAAAAATTACACATGCTATTTTTTAATTTACGAATGTGGCTCCTCACATGACAAAAGCGTGAGTGAGGATAGAATGATAATTGCACACTGTTATCCAACCTTCACTATATATATGATGACCTCCAAATTCTAGGGTATAAAAAGCCCCAAATTTCTCCGCTCCCAAACGCTATTGAGCCAAACCCAAACGTTAACTCAGAAGCACCAGCAGAAGACGAAGAAGAAGACGAAACATAAGCGAACCACTCTTTAACGTCGCCACCCGATTCGTAATACGAATTCCATCTCTTAGATCTCCGTTTCTCCGCTTCTGCGTTTTCTCGCTTCACCGCAATCGCTTTTAGCGTTATTTTTTCTTTCTATTATTACTTTCTATTATATGAATTCCTCTGAATTATTTCGGTCCCGTTTTCGATGCGTGCGTTTCAATCGACGCAGATCACGTTTCGTAAGCTGCAATGGCGACGTTCGAACTGTACCGCAGGTCGACGATCGGAATGTGCCTGACGGAGACGTTGGACGAGATGGTTCAGAACGGTACTCTCAGCCCTGAGCTCGCGATTCAGGTTCTGGTCCAGTTCGATAAGGTACGGTTTTCAATTGCTTGCGACAGTTAGGTTTCTGTTTCAGGATCTGTTTTAACGTGTTATTATTATTTTTATTTCATTTGCGTCTGGGGAATGATATTTTAGTCCATGATTGAGGCTCTGGAAACGCAAGTTAAGAGCAAGGTCTCCATCAAGGTAACATTGCAGCATTTCTTTTCCTCTTCTAATTATATTCACACACTCACACACACACACACACACACACACACACACATATATATATATATATATATATATATATATATATATATATATATATATATATATATACATAGAGAGAGATTATATAGTTTGAGTTGCTAAATTTTGGATATGGTATGTATGGCCATTTATTTACTCTTCTGATGTTGATTGCGGTTAGGGATACAAGTGATTCGAGGGGTTCAAGCCTAGCCTAGTCTTGTCTGAATGGAATAACTATGTGTTGTTGATCAACTTGACTCTCTTTTCTACGATTATAATTAGCTAAGACAATTTAGTCGTAATTAAATTAAATGCTAGTTTATTGAATTTAAGCATTGTTTTAATTATCGTGCTTCAAAATTTTCATGTTAAAGCCAATTCACACGTAAAGGAACTAAAACATGAAAGTTGAGATTTGTCTTTAGGTCTCTTTGGACCAATTTCTCAATAAGGACTAGGGGGAAAAAATAGAAAACAAAAAACAGACTTCTTTAGCTGATAACATTAGCTTATGCCCAAGTTAGTTTGTAGAAGTTTTATTGGACGACTTCTTTGAATTTTTATTTTTTAATTTGTGCATAATCTAATTTTAACTCATGAAGAACCTTATTTAATTTTTCTTCTTATTTTTCTATCTTACAAGTCCTTGTGAAGAAGTTTGTGCAAACAAATGCTTTGTAAAGAAGCAAAAATTTTCAGTTCATTTGATCATTCATGAATTGATCTGCTGGCAAAGTTCTCTTCTTGGCGTAGTGAGTTACTGCAATTTGATGAGCTAGGACATGCTTGCATTTTTTTCTCCTTTTTATTTGTTAATGTTAGGGAATAGATAAAGCATTACTAATTTTTCTAACACTATCGCTAATATTAATTGTACTAGTCAATAGCACTTAGCGGCCTATAATGGTCATGCTCAAAAACCTTATCCCTGATATTAAATGTTATGGAACTCTGATGATTGTGGCACTATAGCAGGTAATTAAGAACTTGCCATTAATAAATATATAAAGTGACAAAAATAATTCAAGGGATTTTGAAGGGCAGTGTTGCTATATGGTGGTGCCATTGCTGATATGGTGGAATGGCATTGCAGATATTTTGCCGACCACCATATGCAATTTTTGAAGGGAGGCCTGCTATGAAAACCCAAAGGCCACAATGGTGTGTTTATATAGTGGAATTTTGGCCATATGCCACTGATGAACAATGCTAAAAAGTAATTCATTCAAAGTTCTTTTTTTTTTTTATTTCGTAATTGAAGCATTTAATACATCAATAATGCAGCTAACTAAGGTTCAAATCTTTGCTAGGAAGGTGTCTTCGAATGAGAATTACTGCAGGGAACCAAATATTTAATGAATGACTTTATTCTATTATAACTACATTAAATAACATAAAAAGGTTTAATTGCTTTACAACTACCTTAAAGGCTTAAACAACTTTTAAAAAGGAATAAAACGAGTAAACAAATGAAGTATGTAAGGAGAACTATATGAGGCTCGTTGTTTGGAATAAGTTGGTCTTGATGCTTGTCTGTTCAACTTATGTTGATGGCTTAAAAGGTTATAATTGCTTCATAGTGTCAGTCTGTAGATCTTTGCCGAACATATTTTGTTGTTACCTTTAAAATATCCTCTTATCCCTTTTGCTATAACTTAGGTAGCACCAAGCTATGAGCATCAGGGCATGCATGAACATTAACACGGAGTAGAAAATTATGTAGATTATTTGAGACTTGAATGCATGTTTATTATGGGGATCTTGATGCTACAGCTTTGCCAATAAAAATATTTATTATGTTTTTTATGATTTCTGAATCTTTTTATGGTTGTTTTTAAGGAAGCCTCACTGTTTCTGTGTTTCTCCTTTTTTTTTTCTTGGTTTTCTCCTTCATTTATTCCTTGAAAGTCCCTGGCCCTTTTTTGGAGTTACATATGCAAATTGAATGTAATAAACTTAAGGCTTGGTTGAGTCTTTCACTCAAATTTGTTGTGACTTGGAATTGGTTCTAAAATTTTCCCCTGTTGGTAGGAGAGATATGAAAATTTCACCATGAATCCTCATTAAAGTTAGTGGTATCTCTGTGCCTTCCCCCAATGTAAACTTTTGCTCACAAGAAAAGCTTGACATTTGCTATTTTGTCGAAGTTGGGGTTGAATTATGGAAATATCATTCATTTATGATCCCCCGATTGGAGGATAGTATAGTCTCTATACCAGCTACATTTCTCTTTCTATGTACATTGTCTTTTGTTATTTTCATGATTGAGTATGTTTATCAAGTCATAAAGTATGCTCAGGAAAATTTAAACTTATGGTTGAAGGGGGAGTATGCTGTCATTTGTTATTGGACTTAATAATATGACATTGATATTCCTATTAAAAAAAACTATTAATACCTACACACGTGATTCAAACAGAATGCTTGCATGGTTAGCCATTTATAAATAATTTTTCACTTAATTTTATGGCTTTAAACATTTGAAATTCATTGTCAGGTATGCAGTCAATTGATTATATATAATCTGCTTATGCTTTATTTCTGGAAATGAAGCTAAATAAGTCTTTTTTGTTTGTCATGGCTTGCTGTTATCTCTGTCAATGTGACGATTGCAGTCAGATTATTTGATTTTGACCGTCAAGGATAGCTTATGCAGACTTTTAGACTACAATCTATGTTGGTTTTGTTTTCTTTTTTTATTTATTTGTTTGGGTTGGGAGGGGTGAATGCATATAGTATCATGTAGCATTTTTGTTTTGTGGAGATGCTCGGTTGGAAGAGGTTCAATTTGTTTCTTCTGGTGAACCTTTACATGGAGAACGTGAAAGCTTTTTCGTTTAACAGACTGGAATCTTCATAAAATTTAAACTATTTCTATATTTGCAAATTGAAGTCTGAAAGGCTCTACACGGAAACTAAAATGTAAAATCTTTGTAGATTTAGTATGATACTTTTCTTTGCTTGTTATAAAATCAATAAAGCAGCCTAACTTTTGGTTTTCAAATTATATACTTATTTTGTTGTGAATAAATATGGGTAGAACAAAATGCCCAATCTTCTCAAGTAGTAAGCTCTGGTATATTCTTGAGGCTGATCCTACTAAATAGAATGTTATTGTTATTTGTTTTTCCATTTAGCCACATTATTAGTGTATGTGACAAAAGCAGGTGGATTCAAAAGTAGAGCAAAACAATGTTTCACTATCTGAAATGTTTCCGGTCACTAACTACATAACAGTTTTTATTCTTGTAAATGGATGTAATCATGATCTTCCCTGTTCATGTAGCTCTAAAGAATAAATGTTCATGACTCAAGTTCTCGAGCTTAGCTATGCGTGAGGATTTTATTTTCTGTTACTGATCCGGAGCATATTACCAACCAACATAATGGAAATAGCTATGAGTTTCGGTCTTTATCTTTAGGGATTAATTGGTTAGCCCAACCACTATTGATCATTCGAGGCCTTTTCTGTAATATGATTTGGTACTATTACCCTCTCCGTATTGCATTCTTTTGAATGTGTTGAAAGGTATTGTTTCTTGCCTGACGGAATATTAATTTCACCATGGGAAGATGTGATTTCATGTTGCCAGTGTGTTTAGCAGTTATACCTAATACAAAATGTGGTGCTGCAATCCTCCAATACCTCCTTTCAACATTTACGTATTCTGTGTTGGATACTGAATTTCTTAGTCATGTAATTCTTGAACTATGTTTGGATAACAGGGACACCTCCACACGTATAGATTTTGCGACAATGTTTGGACCTTCATCTTACAAGATGCATTGTTTAAGAACGAAGACAGCCAAGAGAATGTTGGACGGGTTAAAATAGTGGCGTGTGACTCGAAGTTGCTCACACAATAATATGCCCAATTTCTGCCACCTTGCGGTGAAGGGGAAATTGTTGCATCTGCTGGTACTGTTTGAATGGTGGCCAGACCATAGTGACGGACCACAGTGACTGGTCTTAAATTCTCGCAGGAACTAGCAACTATTGTATGTTATTATAGATTATAGATTTAAATGCCATCAGTCTTCATATTATTAGGTAATTGATGCCACAATGAGAATACCGCTTGGGAATTGGATGAATCCACTCTCTTCTTTTAACTGTAGTTTGATCTATTCATCTGAGTACCAGCAAACTACTTTATTTTTCTTCGGCAAACTATTATGGTTCACAGGCTGTTCTTATAGATTACATCGTAAAATCTGGAATGGAAATAATTTATCGTTTATTTATTTTTTACTGGAAATTCCATCACGCCACTGTAGAACTAACAATATATTTCGTATGTACATGTTTTAAAGCAGTATATACAAGTTTTCATTAGAATGAGTTACAAGATATTTGATAAACTATATTTCAATAATGTATTTCATGTACAAAAAGGATATTGGTCAGTGACCAGAGATATAGAAA
The DNA here is from genome assembly GCA_036885675.1 of Vigna mungo. NCBI lineage: Eukaryota > Viridiplantae > Streptophyta > Magnoliopsida > Fabales > Fabaceae > Vigna > Vigna mungo. Next base: position 17,473,744 of record CP144690.1, on the reverse strand, counting down.
AACACACTTGAGCCCCTTTAATGTTAATTTTGTTTTTGAATAATGTTGTCACTATATTGAGGAGATAATGTCTTTATTTTAATAACAGAATATTTTTGAGAATACACTTTAACGAAGTTAGGTATGTGGGTGTATCTTCCACGGGAGAATCACAGTCTAGTGCTTTTGACCTTTCACATGAGAAAATCAACGATGAAAAAATTAAGAGAAAACTTTACAAAGTGAAGATTGTTTGCTAATAGCTATCGAGGTGGGAATGATAGCCTCAAGCATCAAAGTGCAACATAACCACTCGAAGAACATCTTTTTCTTAGGGAGGAGGAGATTTGTCAAACAAAGTAGAACAAAGAGTGATTAAGTCACCAGTTTCAGTCCTTTGTCGGCACAATGCCTCAATTTCCTTTACCTAATTTTTACAAAACTTTTTTCAACATCACCAATGGAACAAATAACATAATGATCATGGACAACGAGATTTATCCATCTAACTTTATTTAGTATCTATGTTGTTTACATTTAATTTAGTTCTTCTCAAACTTAATTTAACTTAAAATCATTATTTAATATGATTTTAAGCATGTCAACATCTGAATAATTTGATTCAAGTTTATTGTTGATTGTTGATAATATTTGAATCATGTCATTTATATGTTGGTAAAATATAAACTTAGATATTCTCAAAATTGATGTCATTTAAACTAAAACGTTATTTGATATGATTTTAAGTTTCACAAGATTTGAAGGATTTGAGTCAAAAGTAGTGCTGATCGTTGATAATATTTCTTGATAATAAAATAGTGATTTGGATCAACCGTGATGTTAATAAAACATATTACTAGAAAATTATATGAAAATATTGGTTGATAGAATCAATTCACACTTCTAATATTCTTTTACAAATGAATTCATATTACGTGTTTAAAATTTAATTATATTAAATATTTGTTGGTAATTATTAATGAATGCATTTGTTATTGTTAGTAATTTCATTTATATTTGATGACATATTCAAAACTTATGACAATTTTCATTTCTCATAAGTAATTTTTATTTAGATGGTTTACATTCATAATTTATCCACATATGTATTTGTTACTAATTTTCTACAATACTTTCGTATAAAAATCTTGTAAATAAATACTAACAAAACTATTAATCGATGTTGACTTTTACTAACAAATTTCTGTCCTTCAAAAAGCTTATTTGTCACTCAAATTTTGAACTTACAAATAAAAATTAGGTTTAATAGGTTCGGAGGTCCCTATATTTGGAGGTTTGTTTCAATTGGGTCCTCCAATTTTGGAAGTGATCAATTAGGTCCCTAATTTTGTCAATTTGAATCAATAAAAGCCTTTCCGTTAAATGCAGTTAACGCCGTCAAGTTTTTGAACATGTAGCACGCTGACGCTTCCAGGTGGCACCTTTTCAAATGCATAGGTGGATTATAAAAGGGTGAAACCCTAAATTAAAATTAAATGGTGTATTTGAAGGTGAAATCCCTAAATTAAAAGAGATTTCACCCTTTTATAATCCACCTATACACTTGAAACGGTGCCACCTGGAAGCGTCAGCGTGCCACATGTTCAAAATCTTCACGGCGTTAACTGCATTTAACGGAAAGACTTTTATTGATTCAAATTGACAAAATTAGGGATCTAATTGATCACTTCCAAAATTAGAGGACCCAATTGAAACAAACCCCCAAATATAGGGACCTCCGAATCTATTAAACCTAAAAATTAACCGTATAATAGACAAATTTTTTGTAGTGAAATATATGGATATCTTTTAGTAGACTTATATAATAAATATAAAACAAAATATCAATAATTGAATTACAAGGTGGAAACGTATATGAATGACTAATTTAGTAATTGTTTCGGTATAAATTGGGGGACCGAAAGGTCAAACCTTGATCACGTCACTTTCTGCCCTTCCGTCTGCTTCTTCTTCCTGAGGACCGTCCGGTTGGTATCTGCTTCAACCGTCCGATGTTGCTCGAGTTCTGACCGAGAGGGGGGAGTACCTGAAAAGGCGCTCCGACGCTCAAGTTAGGCGTGAGTAGAGAATTAGACCCTTTGTGAGAGAGGATTGAGAGAGTTTGATAGCAAAGAATGTGCTAAGGAATTATGAGTGGAGTGTATTGGGAGTATGAATAACTCGTACCTTGTTTGGAGTCCTCCGGCCTTTATTTATAGGCTTTGGATTGATATAAGATGAACAAAATATAAACAGAATAAAATATAATCTTATTTGGCATACCTCTGATATGATAAAATAAAATATAATCTTGCTTGGCATATCTCTGATATGAATAAAATAAAATATAACCTTACTTGGCATATTTCTGATACGATATCTTCGTTTGGATTTTATTTGTGCTTGCAATATATCTGGTTGATATATTTCTGTTTGGAATATATATGATTGATATATCTGGAAATCTTTTATTCTGGTGCTGGGCCTCGAGCCCAATAAGTATTGGCACTGTGATGGGCCCCTGTAAGGCCGGCCGTTGACTTTGGAGATACACCACCGTACATCATCCCCCCCAAGTCCGAGGGAAAGGGAGGGGTTTGCTTCTTCATGACCGAAGGACTTAGTTTTGTCTGGCGCTCGGTGTAACTTTGTCGCATTGTATGCTGTGCCGGTCGGACTGTGTGTCCTGAAAGGTTTCTAGATTTGAGTAAATCTAGCGGACATGGCGTCCGGTGGGACATTGCGTCCTGAAAGAGTAAAACTGGCGGACATGGCGCCCGGTGGGACATTGCGTCCTGAAAGATTTCTAGATTTGAGTAAATCTAGCGGACATGGCGTCCGGTGGGACATTGCGTCCTGAAAGAGGAAAACTGGCGGACATGGCGCCCGGTGGGACATTGCGTCCTGAAAGATTTCTAGATTTGAGTAAATCTAGCGGACATGGCGTCCGGTGGGACATTGCGTCCTGAAAGAGGAAAACTGGCGGACATGGCGCCCGGTGGGACATTGCGTCCTGAAAGATTTTTAGATTTGAGTAAATCTAGCGGACATGGCGTCCGGTGGGACATTGCGTCCTGAAAGAGGAAAACTGGCGGACATGGTGCCCGGTGGGACATTGCGTCCTAAAAGATTTCTAGATTTAAGTAAATCTAGCGGACATGGCGTCCGGTGGGACATTGCGTCCTGAAAGAGTAAATATGGCGGACATGGCGCCCGGTGGGACATTGCGTCCTGAAAGAGTGAATCTGGCGGACATGGCGTCCGATGGGACATTGCGTCCTGAAAGAGTAAATATGGCGGACATGGCGCCCGGTGGGACATTGCGTCCTGAAAGAGTGAATCTGGCGGACATGGCGCCCGGTCCTGCAGTGTAAAGATGAATTGCACATAGAATTTTGAACTGAAATACCTCGTTGAAAATATATTGATAGAACGAATAACATCGTTTATGAGAATTAAAGCATAAAATAACAAACTAAGCATTTAACTGTAATAAAATTTAAGGTGGGTTGCGTTCCATGTGCTGGGAACAGCTGTTCCGTCAAGACGTTCGAGGCGATATGCCCCATTTTTCAGGTCATCTCTGATACGAAAAGGTCCTTCCCATTTATCAGCAAGTTTTCCGTGCGTTCTGTCCTTTCGAGCCTCCCCGCATTTACGCCAAATCAGGTCTCCTTCGGTGAAACTGCGCGGCTTTACTTTGGTGTTGTAACGCCGGGTGATAAGTCTTTTCTGGGCTGCATTTTTGACGAGGGCCGTTTCACGGCGTTCAGGTAATGTGTCAAGGTTAATCTTCAACTGTTGGTCATTGAGGCTCATATCTTGTATATTCCGTCGTAGGGAAGGTTCTCCAACCTCGACCGGTAGCATAGCGTCCGTCCCATACGTGAGGTTGAAAGGAGTCTCACCAGTGGAACCGTGCGGTGTACAGCGGTAGGCCCATAGTATTTCCGGGAGTTCCTCAACCCAAGAGCCCTTGGCTTCCCCCAGGCGTTTCTTCAATTCAGAAATGACGGCCTTGTTGGCTGCTTCCGCCTGACCATTAGTTTGTGGATGTTCAACCGAGCTTGTAACATGTTTGATACCCAGGCCGCGAAGGAATTCCTCCAGCGCTCGATCGACGAATTGCCGGCCGTTATCTGTGATAATTTTCTGCGGAATGCCAAATCTGCATATTAAATGCCAAATGAAACTTTGTACCTTCCGGGCGGTTATGGTAGCAAGGGCTTCCGCTTCAATCCATTTGGTAAAGTAATCGACCGCTACAAGAAGATATTTTCTCTGACCACTACCGACCGGTAATGGGCCGGCTATATCCATTCCCCACTGGGCGAACGGCCACGGAGAGATGATTCCCATGAGTTCTGATGGGGGAATCCGGGTGTCCTGTCCATGAGATTGACAGGAGATGCATCGTCTAACGAAGTCCGCACAATCCTTTTCAATGGTAGACCAATAGAAACCTGCTCGTAAAATTTTTGCTCGAAGTACTCGTTTTCCCGAGTGTGTACCACAGATCCCCTGATGCAACTCCTGCATAACGTAGCGTCCTTCATCCGCCGACAAACACTTCAACAATGGGGTAGTGTATCCACGCCGGTAAAGATCATCACCAATGAACGTATAACGGGCAATTCGCCTGGAATCAGAGGCATTCACGAACCCTTCTTGTTCCTGTTGGATCATTAACTGTGTAATTTCATGCCGCCAGTCGGTTTTTGAAGGGGGAAGGTCAACGGAACATGTCTCCAGCAAAGGTTTATCCAACGTGGTTTTGATTACCGAAGTTAGTTGCGACTTATTCCAGCGGTGCGTCAATTTAGACAACATATCTGCGCGGGAATTCTGCGCCCTGGGTACGTGTGTGATACTGAAGCTGGAGAATGACTTGATCAAATCACTAACCTTGTGGTAATATCGCAATAGCTGATTATCTTTGACCTGAAAAGTACCGTTGATATGTCCGACGACCAGCTGAGAATCCATCCGGCATTCCAAACGGTCGACCTCCAATTCTTCGGCCAAAAGCAGTCCGCTGATTAGGGCCTCATATTCCGCCTGGTTGTTGCTGAGTTGGAAGTTGAAGGATATAGCCTGTTCGACCACCAAACCGTCCGGTCCTTCAAGTACGACACCTGCACCGCCTCCTTTCCTATCTGAAGATCCATCTACACTCAAATTCCACGTGAAAGGAGTGAATTCCGGGGAGAATTCTGCCGTGAAGTCGGCCAGATGTTGGCCTTTGACGGAGCCCTGAGGTTCAAAGCGGAGGCCGAATTCTGATAATTCAATGGACCAAGCCACCATTCGTCCGGCGAGATCTGGCTTCCGGAGAATCTTAGCGATCGGATGATTTGTCCGAACCACTACCTGATGGCTCTGGAAGTACGGTCTGAGCCTTCTGGCCGCCATAATCAAGGCTAGAGCCACCTTTTCCACCTGGGAGTATCGTTCTTCAGCTCCATGCATGGTCCTGCTGACAAAATAAATCAATTTAAAAGTAGGAGTCTCCTGAACGAGAGCTGCACTTACCGAGTGATTAGAGATTGACAAATATAATTGCAAATCAAAACCGTCCGTCGGTCGGGCCATAACCGGAGGGGATGCCAAGATGTTCTTTATTGTGGAGAAGGCGGCCTCACATTGATCATCCCAGTGCCGGGGTATATTTTGCTTCATATTTTTTAATATGGGCTTGATGTGGTCCGAGAGCTTCGGAATGAATCGAGATAAGGCGGTGAGGCGACCGACCAAACATTGCACCTCTTTAAGCTTCGTCGGGCTTCGCATTTCCAGAATCGCCCGGCATTTATCTGGATTGGCCTCTATTCCTCGGTTAGTCAGCATGAAACCTAGGAACTTTCCTGCCGGCACCCCGAAAGTACATTTCAAAGGGTTCAACCGTAGGCCATACCGGTTGAGTTGTTGGAAGACCTCAGCCAAGTCCTGCAAGTGTTGCTGATGAGAAGAGCTTTTAACCACCATGTCATCGACATATACCTCCATGCACCGTCCGATCTAGTCTCGGAATACCTTATCCATGAGCCGCTGGTACGTTGCGCCGCCGTTTTTAAGGCCGAACGGCATTACCTCGTAACAGTAGTTAGCCCGCTCGGTTATGAAAGCTGTCTTCTCCTGATCCGGGACATGCATTGGGATCTGGTTATATCCCGAGTAAGCATCCAAAAAACTCAAAACCGTGTGCCCCGATGCTCCATCCACCAACCGGTCGATGCTAGGAAGAGGATAATTATCTTTAGGACACGCTTTGTTGAGGTCGGTAAAATCAACGCACATCCGCCATTGACCATTTGCCTTCTTCACCATCACCACATTCGCGAGCCAAGTAGTGTATCGGATTTCCCGTACGAATCCGGCCTTTACTAGCTTGTTTACTTCGTCCCGGACGGCTTCTCGCTTGTCATTGCCGAGTCGCCGTTTTTTCTGAGTTACCGGACGTGCCTCCCGAAATACAGATAGTTTATGAGTGATCACACTAGGGTGAATCCCCGGTAGGTCAGAGGCGGTCCACGCAAAAAGTTTATTGTTTGACTTCAGAAATGTGATTAGGCCCTTTTCCTGTTCAGCGGTCAAGTCAGCGCCAATGGAAGTGGTCCGGTCGGCACTCCCGCCGAGGATGAACTGTTTAGTTTCCCCCTGGGGTAGGATGCGCTCATCAGTGTTGGTTCGGGGATCCAAGTCGACCAGTATCGTTTCGGAGCGATTCTCCCTCAAGTAGGGTTTAGCTTTCAAAGCGGCCGCATAACATTGTCGGGCGGTTTTCTGATCGGCCCGAACGGTGCATATGGTTCCGTCGTCCGAAGGGAATTTCATCGCCAAGTGTGGAGTAGAAACAATAACGCCGAAGGCATTCAAGCAAGGCCTCCCTAGAAGGGCGTTGTATGAAGTGTGAGCTTCTACCAGCAAAAAACGCGTGTGCTTCTCTTTGGCTTTATCTCCGGTTCCTAAACGGGTTCGGAGATCAAGATATCCCCGAGTATCAACCCGTTCACCTGCGAATCCCACAATTTGCTCGCTGAAGGGTGTTATCATGTCTTCAGACAATCCCATCTTCTGAAATGTAGTCCAGTATAGGATATTGACGGAGCTCCCCTGATCTACAAGAACTTTACTCACATCAAATTGCGCTATGCGGGCGGTTATGACCATGGGATCATCCTGGTCGGGATCCGGAGCATGGAAATCTCTATCCGTGAAGGTGATGTCCGGCATCCACAAAGGGTTACGGGTCACGTTATGTACACTCCGCAAACTCCGCAAATGTCTTTTGCGGGCGGATGATGAGGCCCCTCCTCCTGCGAAGCCACCAGAGATAGTGTCAATCCTTCCTCTCGGAGTTGAATCAAGCTTCCGAGACCTACTACGGGAGCGGTCACGAGAGCGACCTCTAGACCGGTCGGTTTTTCTTCCCGAACGCTCGGGACTCCTTCTTGTTTTTCTGGGCGACCGTTCTCGTTGATGTGTTTCCGCCCGGACGAATTCTTGTAAGTGTCCATCACGAATTAGTTTCTCAATCTTATCTTTGAGGACCCGACAACTTTCAGTACTGTGCCCTTGGTGGCCATGATATTTGCAAACTATAGCTCCGTCCGCTACATTTGGTGCTACCTGCTTGACGACAGATATAAGGTTGGCCTGCAGGGCTTTTTCAAATATCCTCTCCCTCGGAGCCGTGAGAGGAGGATACCGTTCGTACCGCGGGTTATAGGGGGCCGGAGTGTCCCTGTGCGATGATCTATAATTGCGACCTTTGTCCCGCGGTCGTCTGCCCTCCTGCTTGGTCTCCGTCGTGACAGTGTCCGCCTTACGGCGAAAGTGTCGCTGATCTTCCATTTTGATAAATTTGTTCATTTTTTCCTGCAATTCTTCCATTGTCGCCGGTAACTCGGCATACAGGGATTCAGATACGTAACCCGGCCGTAAGCAATTGGGCAGATTGCCAATAATGAATTCTTGACTCACCCCCTTGACCCTTCTTGCTATTTCAGTGTACCTGCGTATGAATGTTCTTAAGGACTCATCTTTTTCCTGTTTGAGATTGACCAGCTCAGCTGCTGTGGCCGTTTCTTTGCGGTTGGTTGCATATTGTTTCTTGAACAAAGTGATAACGGTGCGAAAGTTGCCTATAGAGTTAGGGGGGAGGGTATAATACCACTCGAGGGCCTCACCCTTCAAGGATTGAGAAAACGCCCGGCATTTAACCGGATCTTCATTAGAATAAAAGGCCATAGAGTCAATGAAGCTTCGGAGATGGTGTTCCGGGTCCGCGGTTCCGTCAAACTTTTCTATCTGTGGCGGAGGCCGGTCGGGCATAGGGGCCTGCATGACGGCTTCCGTAAAAGGTAGCATGTCCGGCGAGTGAGGCGGACCGCCGTTTTGATCCGTGCGGTTATTGTTGTTGTTGTTACCGTCCTCGTGCAGGCTGTTGTCATATGTTGCTTCTCGTTGTTTCTCCCTGAGTTGCCTAAATTCCTCCATGAGCTTCATATGAGTTTCCTGTTGTTCACGAATGAGCTGATTCTGCTGCTCCAGTTGAAGGTTCTGCTGTTCCAATTGAGCTTGAAGACGTCTCAGTTGTTCTGTAGGGTCCACGCCGTCCATACTTCTGGTGGTCACCATAGGGAGTCTTCGCTTTCGGCCCCACGGTGGGCGCCAAAATGTTTCGGTATAAATTGGGGGACCGAAAGGTCAAACCTTGATCACGTCACTTTCTGCCCTTCCGTCTGCTTCTTCTTCCTGAGGACCGTCCGGTTGGTATCTGCTTCAACCGTCCGATGTTGCTCGAGTTCTGACCGAGAGGGGGGAGTACCTGAAAAGGCGCTCCGACGCTCAAGTTAGGCGTGAGTAGAGAATTAGACCCTTTGTGAGAGAGGATTGAGAGAGTTTGATAGCAAAGAATGTGCTAAGGAATTATGAGTGGAGTGTATTGGGAGTGTGAATAACTCGTACCTTGTTTGGAGTCCTCCGGCCTTTATTTATAGGCTTTGGATTGATATAAGATGAACAAAATATAAACAGAATAAAATATAATCTTATTTGGCATACCTCTGATATGATAAAATAAAATATAATCTTGCTTGGCATATCTCTGATATGAATAAAATAAAATATAACCTTACTTGGCATATTTCTGATACGATATCTTCGTTTGGATTTTATTTGTGCTTGCAATATATCTGGTTGATATATTTCTGTTTGGAATATATATGATTGATATATCTGGAAATCTTTTATTATGGTGCTGGGCCTCGAGCCCAATAAGTATTGGCACTGTGATGGGCCCCTGTAAAGCCGGCCGTTGACTTTGGAGATACACCACCGTACAGTAATGATTATGATATATCATTGTGTTACATAGGGGTAGTTTAGTGTTTTTTTTCAAAGACAATGAATAAATGTTTGAGACAATTATTTTCTATAGCCACGAGATCGTCATATTTTTAATATTGGTCAAAATATTGTAGTTTTGCCTTTACAAGGTTTGATTGTCTAAGGTGATGAGTAAAAAAGCCTAAAATTACATTCGTAGTTACTTTTACCAAATGATGCTCTATCAAGACACTATAAGCGATATTGATTTTAAATGATATTAAAGAAGGGATTATTTTGATAAAATAAAAGAATCTATCTAAAGTAGTGTTTTTGAGACTATAAGAGAACACACATACATAATAGAAGGATGACACTAATGTAATGGTAGTTTATCATACCACAACATAGAACAAATCTTTTAGGTTATAATTGGAACCATAGTCTATTATCACTTATATATCACTTATATATCACTTATACATCACCGGTTCTCTAAATAATTGGATTTTATTATCATTTATAAATTAGGATTTTCTTAATAAATATAGTCTATTATCATTTATAAACTACTGTTCTTTTAATAATCATAGTCTATTATCATCTTATTAGAGTTTTTTTTTTAATACTTGTTTCTAATTAAGTAACTTGGACAAAAATAAAACCAAAACTAATGAATCTTAATTGGTCTAGCCTTCAACATATTATATGAAATAAAAAAACACTAATTAAGGTTCACTTATATAAAAATGAAACTGCACAAATTTTTGTATCTAAGTTCAAATTGAAAACTAAGGTTCACTTAATACAATAACAACTCAATATCAACGTCAAACAAATTAAATTTGTGTATATGGGACAGCAGAATCGGTGACTCTACTTGGGAGAAGGAGGAAGAGATGAAGAAGTCATACCCTCACTTGTTTTCTGGTAAGTCCTAATTTTCGAGGACGAAAATTTTTGTTGTTGGGGAGAATGTAAAGTCTGAGAAAAACATCACTTAAGTCGTGTACGCGTGGCAGTAAGGCATTGGGTACAATTTTAATGGTTAAATGAATTTTATTAAAACATTTCTTTCAAGCTTTCAGCCTTTCCCTTACCAGGATATATTTCCAAACAAACACAGCTCTCTCATCTCTTTTCTTCAGAACCTTGCCTTCTTCTAATCCTTCCTAATCCCAAAAATCTAATCATTTGACTATTGAATAGGGAGCTCCTAAGCGTTCTTGAGGCCACAATCAACATTTCCACCGTTCTAAGTTCCATTTCCTTCAACCGGTAAGAGAAACCCCTTTCTTCCCATTCACTTATGGTTTTAATCATGCAACAAAATCTGGGTGCATGTGACCCACTTCTCGTTTCTTAAATTTTTAGCTTTTATTAGGTTCTAAAAATTGTATTCTATCATCAAATTGATGATTTATAGGTATCGTAAGGGTTTCCATAGGACGCGGGACATCTCTAGCCTTCTTGAGCTTGGTTGTCTACAGTAGAGGTAAGGGGAGCATATTATATATTTAAATGGTTTGTTTGATACATGTGGAGGTTAATTTCTGAAACAATTTGTTTGTTCGTCTTAAATGTCATATTTTGTGCTTGAGTGGTATGTGTTATGATACTGTAATTATAAATGTAAATTATGGGAATGGATATATGTGTATTGGAAGCTATTTAGTATGTTTAATTGGGTGTCGGTTGAATAACATGTTTCTTGCTATTTCCTTTATGTTCATATGAGTATTGATGATTTGAGTATGAAATATTTGTAAGTTGGTGTTGAATTGTTTTGGGTAATTGAGTATATTAGGATGAAATAGAACTTTTGACATGAATTAATTGGAATTTGGTTATTTAAATTGATGTTGTTATGCTTTATTGTATGAATTCTTTCGGGCTAAGTAGTATTGAAATTGAGTATTCTTAATCTGGAAATTTGTTATGAGTTGAAATAACGGGTATATAACTTGAAGATGTTTTAGAGGGATAAAGTGGGATATATATATTTGAATAAAAGTCGTGTCTGTGGTCTGGAAAAGATAAGGTACGAATTGAATAGTTCATGTAGGAACTAGGGAAGTAAATTAACAGGTACTGGTGTTTGAATTTAGAAAAATGAATATTAATTTATGAATAAGAAATGGAAATTGTATGTGTGAAACTGAGTAATGATTTGTCTTGTTGCGTATGTACTTTTATGTTTTATAAATGATTAAAATTGATTTAGTGTAAGTAAAAGTTACGGGTTCTGTGAGTGTGACTTGGTTGATTTAATATATGGATAAAGTTGAATATAAATAGGATGGGTTATTTAAGAAACGAAGAAGTTTTGTTATATGGTTATGAATAGGTGATTTTGAGAGATTGGGTTAAGGTGTATGAATATTAAATATTGATGCATAATATGAAATGTTAGATTGATTGAAAATGTTTAGAAAATCTGGTACCTTATTATCATGATCAGTAACAAGAACTGATTGTCTGGGTTATAATGTTTTGAATTAAAATTATACTGTACATGTCCAATAACTAGGTAAAGTAGTACATACAGTGTGTTTGATTTATTTTATTCTATTTGTAATTGATTACAACTTCATGTTGAAAAGGATTGGGTCTCAGTGCATGTTAATCCAGAATTAAAGGGAACTGGTTAATGGATTATGATTAGGATTGTTTTTGGAGTGGGTTTTAAGTTGAATAAAATTTTATATGAATTAAATAAAGTCTATGGGTGTAGAATGAGGTGTTGTTAATAGTTATTATTTACATGTTGATGCATGAATTTTATGACTAATTGTTTGAAAGTTTTAGGTGGCGAATTAGACTCTAATGCATTTGTATGTTTTTAGTTCATTCTTAAGTCACTGTAAAAGTTCCAAAATGGTTTTGGTTGTGTTAAGTTAGATTCCAGCTTGTGTGTTAAGTGCTCACTTTGTTATTTGCTGTTATAAAATTTATATAAGACACTTTGTAGTTTTTTGTCAAAGAGGTTTGTTGTCATTACTTGCTATCAGATGTTGTTTCAGAATTCTGCAATTTTGTCATTCATGTTTCGATTAAAAAGCTGCAGAAAATTGTTGGCTCTATGGGTTTAAATTGCTGCAGAAAATCGTTTGTTATTTTGATTAACATGCTGTAAAAAAAATTGTTTGCTGTTTTGATTAAAATGCTGCATAAAATTATTTGCTGTTTTGACTAAAATGCTGCAGAAATTTTGTTGCTGTTTTGACTAAAATTCGTGCTGTATTGAGCTGTTTTGATTGTTGTTACTACATTAACATCTTTGTTGTATTAGGTTGTTTTTGCTGTTGTTTCTGTACCAAAACATTGATGTTTTGCAACTTTATTGGGTTTTATAGTGGAGATGATAATAAACTGGAAATATTTATGCGAAAGGAACATATGTTGAGTCATTTTGTTGGGTTATAAATTAACATCTCTAAATCAATGGTTGATTTGCTTGGGTTGTGAAGCATATTCTGATATATTTGACTTGATCTTTAAAGCTCAAATGTGTGGTTTGATTTTGGTTCAAAGAAATTATGAAATGATTAAAAGTCTTGATTGGTGTGAAACTTTGAGAGGAATTATTGATTCAAGAGGTATATCTTGTGATTTAAAGTGGTCGGATTGAATATGGAAGTAAGATCTCTAGGTGAGATCATTTAGTGTATTGAATAAATGTAAGAGACTTTCATATGGGGGGTTATCCCTAACACTCTAACGGTCTCTCATTCTCACTTAGAGAGGATGACACGTGTGGTGAGAGTAGTGGGAGGTCCTAGGGTAGGCGCTATCACTAGAGGTCTATTCCGCGGTAACGGACTAGCCTTGTGTGTGGTCGGGTAAAACCCCTCGGCAATGGCTTTGCAAAGCAGTAGAGGCCACCACAAGTGCACAATCCGCCCCAGCTCTACATACATTCTCAGTCTGGACGAGTCTAGTGGTCTTAACATGATAGGATGCTTGTTTTGATGAATTTTATGAAATAAATGTTCATATTTATGATAACTTACATGTTTATGTGTGTATGGATATTCTCGAAAATTCTAGATTGATTTGAAATGAATTGTATGTTTGTTTGAGACCTAGCTCACCCTTGCATTGTATGGTTGTATGTGTTTGCCTTCCTCCTTGCGATGATCATCCAATCCTTTGGATGTGAGCAGTAGGTGATGATGTACCATTGGAGCAAGCGTTGGAGATTGAAGAAGACCCAGCCCCTAGTGCTTAGGACTTCTACTATCTTTTAGTTTAAATAGCTCTTTGTTTTGAAAAACTTCTAGCTTTTATTTTACCACGATCGGTATTTGGAAATCACTCTTTAGGCCTCTTTAAAGTTTAGTTAGCCTTGTATTTTGGAGAACTTTGGAAACTTGTACTCGAGTTTTAATTCGTTTTAATTTCTTCTATATTTTGGATGACTGTATACATATTTAAATATTGTTATCTCTATTTCCCAACTACTTTCACATATTCTAATAGCTTAATCCTATTATATTATATGTATAAAATATTTTGGGATGTCACATTTATGGTATTAGAGCAGTTTTTATCCTAAGAGAACCTGTAGGTTATGTGCATCCCTTGCTTGTGCTTGTGTGCCTTAAATGTACGGAAGCATTCTAAATTCTTGAGTAACACTAATTGTTTTACTCTCTGATCCTAAACAGAATATGACACCTAGACCTCCTCCTCCTCCACCTCCACAACCCGATCAGACTGAAATGATGCGGATGATGGAGTCATTAATGAATTCAATGCAACAGCAAAATAATGCACTAGTACAACAAAATACCATGGCAATACAAAACTTAGAAGCTGCTAGAGTGGCCTCGGAAAGTGCTAGGGTGTCAACTAAGGCCACCCAGAGACAGTTCTTGGAGGTGATGACTAGTGGTAGGATTCCCACCGGTCCTTCTTCTTCTACGGCTGCTCCAACTCAAGAATGGAGTTTGGAGAATTTCTTGCAGCATCATCCCGCCAAGTTTGATGGCAAATGCTCACCAGATGAGGCCGATCAGTGGCTTCGTGATAATGGAGAGAATTTACTACGCCAAGAGGTGCCCTGATGAAAACAAGTTGTCTTATACTGAGTATCTATTGACTGGAGAGGCAAGCCACTGGTAAAGCAGTGCACGTATGATCTTAGAGGGGAGTAGAACCCCTATCACATGGGACCTATTCAAGAGGAAGTTCTACAGGGAATACTTCCCTGACACACTGAGGTTTGCTAAAGAAGTGGAGTTATTGGAGCTAGTACACGGAAACATGTCAGTATCTGAGTATGCTGACCGCTTCAAGCATCTCCTCATATTTAATACTATGACGGTGGATGAAGAATGACACTGCCGCAAGTTTGAAAATGGACTGCGTGGTGATGTCAAGCTTTTGGTGAAAGGACATCGTTTGAGGGAGTTTCCAGCTTTAATAGAGATGGCTAGAGATATGGAGAAAATAAAGAGGGAAGCTGAGGGATACCCGAGCCATCAGGCCCAGCCACTGAGGGTTGGGGGACCAGCCATGTCTAGAGGTGGGTCCAGTTCTAGGAAGACACCCTACTCTAGATCTTCTTCTTCTTCTTCCCGTAGTTCTGGAGGGTTTTCTCAGCCTTCTGTTCAGCAGAGCCAGCCCTCCTCTCTGAGTGGCGTGAGATGCTATGGATGTGGAGGTTCTCACTACTTGTCTTCATGTCCCCAGAGGACTAATTACTGAAGGTGCAACAGATGTCGCAGGGAGGGCCACTATGAGCGCGACTGCCCTATGGGTAGGAGAGTTGTATCCCAGCCGCAGCAGGCAAGTAGGTTTCCTCAGAGGGGTGGCATCAGACCCCAGGCTTCAGGATGTGTTTATGCATTGACTGGGGCAGAAGCAACTATCTCAGGTGATTTGATCATTGGTAGATGCTTGATGAATGGTAGAAGTTGTGTTGTGTTATTTGATTCTAGAGCGACACACTAATTTGTGTCTGAGACGTGTGCTAGGGAGTTGGGGTTACCAGTGAGAGAGCTACAATACAACTTAATTGTATCTACTCCTACTTCTGGGATAGTGAAGACATCTACAGTCTATGTTAGATGTTCAGTAATGGTTGAAGGACGTCAGTACAAGGTAAACTTGATATGTTTACCTTTGTAGGATTTAGATGTCATCCTAGGGATGGATTGACTATCTGTCAATCGTATTCTCATTGATTATGGAGAGAAGAAGTTAGTATTTCCCAATGAGGTGGATTACACACCTCTGAATCTTGGTGTGTTGAGACAAGACCTGATAGAAGGTGCATGTTGTTTCCTAATACTATCACACATGGAAGTGAAGCAAGGAGATTCTAGTGTAGACCTCTCGATAGTCAGTGAATTTCTAGATGTGTTTCCTGAGGAGATTCCTGGCTTACCTCCTCCAAGAGAGGTAGAGTTTTCCATAGACCTTGTATGTGGAGCAGGGCCTATCTCTATAGTCTCATATCTCATGGCGCCAGCTAAATTAGCTGAATTGAAAAAGCAGATTACAGAGTTCTTGGAGAAACAGTTCATCCAACCCAGTGTTTCTCCTTGGGGTGCGCCTGTATTACTTGTAAAGAAGAAGGATGACAGTTCAAGGTTGTGTGTGGATTACAGGCAGCTTAACAAATTAACCATCAAGAATAAGTACTCTTTACCTAGAATTGATGGACCAACTACATGGGGCAATTGTGTTTTCCAAGATTGATCTGCGGTCCGGCTATCACCAAATATTAGTTAAGGCTGATGATGTTCAGAAGACAGCCTTTAGATCCAGATATGGCCATTACGAGTATGTGGTCATGCCCTTTGGTGTAACTAACGCTCCTACCATATTCATGGATTACATGAATAGGATTTTCCGACCTTTCTTAGATAAATTTGTTGTCGTCTTCATAGATGACATTCTAATTTATTCTAAGAACAAAGAAGAACAAGCTGATCACCTTAGAACAGTGCTTGGAATCTTGAGAGAAAGGAAGCTTTACGCCAAACTGTTTAAGTGTGAATTTTGGATGGAAGAAGTGCAATTTCTTGGACATATAATATCAGCTAGTGGGATTTCTGTGGATCCGACCAAGGTTCAAGCAATATTGAAATGGAGAGACCAAAGTCATTCACTGAGGTCAGGAGCTTTGTTGGGTTAGCGGCGTACTACTGTCGTTTTATTGAAGATTTTTCTAGAATTGTAGCCCCTTTGACGCAGCTGACTAGATAAGACACTCCATTTGCATGGACAGACCGTGGTGAGGCTAGCTTTCAGGAGTTGAAGCAGAGATTGACTAGTGCTCCAGTATTGGCCATTCCTGACATAGGTAAACCTTTTGAGGTTTTCTATGATGCTTCTTATCAGGGACTAGGATGCGTCTTGATGCAAGAGAGAAAAGTTGTTGCATATGCCTCGAGACAACTCAAGATTCATGAGAGAAACTATCCTACTCACGATCTGGAGTTAGCTGTAGTGGTGTTTGCTCTTAAGATATGGAGACATTATTTATATGGAGCTCAATTTCAGGTGTGTAATGATCACAAGAGCTTGAAATATTTGTTTGATCAAAAAGAGCTCAATATGAGACAGAGAAGGTGGATGAAGTTCTTGAAGGATTATGATTTTGACCTTCTTTACCATCCAGGGAAGGCCAATGTGGTTGTTGATGCCTTATGCAGAAAATCAGTACATGTTTCTGCATTGATGGTTAAAGAACTGGAGCTAGTTGAAAGCTTTAGTGATTTAAAGCTGGATGTAGAATTTGAACCTGATGGCATTAAATGTTGTAAATTGGTGATATCAAGTGGTCTGTTTGAAAGAATTAAGGAAGGGCAACTAGTAGACCCTGAGCTTCAGAAGTCAAGGGCTTTAATTGGTACAGAACAAGGAAACAAATTTAATACTGGGACAGACGATCTTTTACGATTCAGAGGTAGAACCTGTGTACCAAATGATGGAGAACTGGAGAGATTAATATTGGAAAAAGGTCATCGGAGTCGCTTTAGCATGCATCCAGGCTTGACTAAAATGTACCAAGACCTTAAGAAATCATTTTGGTGGTCGGGTATGAAAGGTGATGTAGCTCGGTTTGTTTCCTTTTGCCTTACTTGTCAGAAGGCTAAGATAGAACACCAGAGGCCAAGTGGTATGTTACAACAACCCGATGTTCCTGAGTGGAAATGGGACAACATTGCAATGGATTTTGTAACCCATTTGCCACACATTGTCAGAAAACATGATGTCATCTGGGTAATAGTTGATAGATTGACCAAGAGTGCCCACTTCTTGGCAATTAGTTTGAAGATGTCTATGCAAAAGTTAGCTCAATTGTACATCAAGGAGATAGTTAGATTGCATGGTGTGCCTTCCAGCATCATATCGGACAGAGACCCCCGCTTCACTTCTGGCTTCTGGCAAACTTTACTGAGTGAAGTGGGCAGTAGACTTCAGATGAGTTCTGCCTATCATCGTTAGACGGATGGCCAGTCTGAGAGAACCATACAATCACTAGAAGACTTGCAAGGACGTGTGTGCTTGATCATCTAGGAGCCTGAGATGAAGTGTTGGCATTGGTGGAGTTCAACTACAACAACAATTATCAAACCAGTATTGGTATGGCACCGTTCGAGGCTCTTTATGGGAGGCGTTGTAGAACGCCCTTATGTTGGTTCCAGGATGGAGAAATTTTGTTGACTAGACTTGACATTGTGCAGCAGACGACTGAAAAGATTAAGTTGATTCAAGAGAGAATGAGAGCCTCACAGAGTAGGCAGAAATCATATGTTGACAGTGTTGAGATTGTTGACAACACAAAACTCTATATCAAACTGGTTTTTGATGATGACAACACATTGCTTAATAACAGTACATAAGTTCCAGTAAAGGCTTGGCATCCTGTAACAGTATGTTTGTTCGTCTTAAATGTCATATTTTGTGCTTGAGTGGTATGTGTTATGATACTGTAATTATACATGTAAATTATGGGAATGGGTATATGTGTATGGGATGCTATTTAGTATGTTTAATTGGGTGTCGGTTGAATAACATGTTTCTTGCTATTTCCTTTATGTTCATATGAGTATTGATGATTTAAGTATGAAATATTTGTAAATTGATGTTGAATTGTTTTGGGTAATTGAGTATATTAGGATGAACTAGAACTTTTGAAATGAATGAACTGGAATTTGGTTATTTAAATTGATGTTGTTATGCTTTATTGTATGAATTCTTTCGGGCTGAGTAGTATTGAAATTAAGTATTCTTAATCTGGAAATTTGTATATGTTTTGTCTAATTGAATTAGGGGTTGTTATGCGTTGAAATAAGGGGTATAAAACTTGAAGATGTTTTAGAGGGATAAAGTGGGATATGTATATATTTGAATAAAAGTCGTGTCTATGGTATGGAAAAGATAAGGTACGAATTGAAGGGGATATGGGTATATGTATTTGTTTTGAATAGTTAATGTAGGAATTAGGGAAGTAAATTAACACTGGTGTTTGAACTTAGAGAAACGAATATTAATTTATGAATAAGAAATGGAAATTGTATGTGCAAAACTGAGTAATGATTTGTCTTGTTGCGTATGTACTTTTATTTTTTTTATAAATAATTAGAATTGATTTAGTGTAAGTAAAAGTTATGGGTTCTGTGAGTGTGACTTGGTTGATTTAATATATGGATAAAGTTGAATATAAAGTGAATGGGTTATTTAGGAAAGGAAGAAGTTTTGTTTATGGTTATTGTACGGTAGTATATCTCCAGCGGTCGGTTACACCGAACGGCCTGACTGGGCTAATAGCCCATCACAGTGCCAATTCTTATTGGGCTCAAGGCCCAACGCCAGTGTGAATGATATCCAGAGAAATATATCAACCAGATATATTTCAAACAGAAATATATCAACCAGATATATTTCAAACAGAAATATATCAACAAGTTATATTCCAAACAGAAATATATCAACCAGATATATTCCAAACACAAATAATATCCAAACAAAGATATTACAGCAGAGATATGACAAGTAAGATTATATTTTATTCTGTTTATATTCTGTTAATATTATATCAATCCAAAGCCTATAAATAAAGGTCAGAGGATTCCAAACAAGGTACGTTCCAAATATACTTTACTCACAATTCATTTAGCACACTCTTTGCTATCATACTTCATCAATCCTCTCCCACAGAGGGTCAAATTCCTCCTACTGGGAATTTCACATACACGCCTAACTTGAGCGTCGGAGCACCTTTTTAGGTACCTCCCCCCTCCGGTCAGGACTTGAAGATCACCGAACAGTCAAAATCAACACAGAGCGTACGGTCCAGAATTAGAAGAAGCAAACAGAAAGACAGAAGACGACGTCATCAAGGTCAGACCTTTCGGTCCCAAAATTTATACCGAAACATTTTGGCGCCCACCGTGGGGCCGAGGGCATCTCATTGAAAACCACGAGGAACCAAGACAAGCGCTCGGTATCAACATCACTGCTTGGGACAACACCAAGAATTCTCAACAAAATAAAAGCTACACAACTTGGATCATCATCAACAAGTATTATATTTCATATAAAAATAAAATAATAGAAAATCTTTATTCTTTAGAATATTAGCCTAGCCGCACAGCAAACCACGGAAAAGATTAAAAATCTAAGTGACGGTGGCAATAACTATTTCAAATATTAAAAATATTGAGAGACGATTTTAATGTCTTATTATATATTATATGATATAGCTATAAGCATGGATATTTGATGAAATATCCAACCTGACATTGGAGATTATAATAACTACTTCAAGTATGGACGTTAAAGATATATATGTGTGTGTATATATATATATACTCACGCACATCACAGGGGGTTTTCCTTTTTAATTTTTTTTTTTTTTGAAAAACAACGTCTTTGGCTTAAGAGTGGCAGAGCAATATGGAGTTTGTTCACGACTGAATTATCTTACTTTAATCATCCCCCTCTATTTTCTTTGATATTCCACATACACATATAATATTCAAAGGTTCCTTTTGTTTGAGAAAGAAAACTTTCAGGAGATTCTTAATTCTCAAGAATTGGATGCAGGACCACACCGTGGTGATCTCACGAGAAAAAGAAAAGAGGATTTTAACAAGAAGAACCCGTCGAGTATGAACTTTGCAATGACAAGGAGAAACTTATACCAGTCCCGCCATGACCAATCCAGAAACGGGCTAATCCAACCACATCACTCTTGTGACACCGAAGCTCGGGGCAATCCAGAGGACGGATGATGAAAAGCTCTTTATAGTTCACCAACATTGTTTCCTATGCTCCATGCTTTATCTCGTGTTGCAAGCTTTTTCACAGGCTCACCACCTTTTCCCATACTACTTTTATTTAATAAAATAAGTTGCAGGGCTTGCTCAATGCTTCAGACAGACCGGGAGGAACACCGAAATTATTGACACCACGTTCCAAGAGTGCTTCAGCATTACCAGTGAGATTAGAGTACCCGCTCATTTTGCGGGTGGATCTCCATCTATGGTTTGTCATCACAAAACCTGCAGAAGAGAGAAACCTCCAAATCAGGATCGACCGTCAACCTTCATCACGTCACAGGGTGCTGCAGCCACTGAAGCACCGTTTGAAGAAAAGATATCCGCACATATTGAGACGTCAATTGCCTAGTGAGTTACCGGGAAGTAGCCTCTTACGATGCTTCATTCTTCAGAGAAAGATTTTCTTTGAAATTTAAACAAAACCTAGTGAGATGCCGCATCGATCTCAGTAGAATCATGAGTCATGATCTTCAATCGTTATCGATTCAAAGGTTTCATAAAACTACAAGATGCATAAAAGCACGACAACTGCTGGATGAGAGGCTACACTCATAAATATAAAAACTTTTTAATACGGCAAAGGGTTACCCGATTCTCTCAAACCGATCAATAAAGACATGATTCTTTTGGTCATTATTGGATATTTTTCTATCTGTGCAGGGTTTAGTCATGATCAACATCTCCAATTATTGGGCAAGAAGCTAAACCCTTACAAATCACCCACGATGCATTCTATTATGAATCCTTCAAATGATCAACAAGGACCAAACGGTCTTGTCCATATTTTTGATATTATATCATAAGTCTCAAGATTCTGAAGCGGTTACAATCTTAAAACGACCGGTCTCAATATATCTCTGATATTATATCTCTTGCAGATTACTAAAGCGGTTACGATCTTAACCTACCGGTCTCAATATATCTCTGATATTATATCTCTTGCAGATTACTAAAGCGGTTACAATCTTAACCGACCGGTCTCAATATATCTCTGATATTATATCTCTTGTAAATTACTAAAGCGGTTACAATCTTAAGCTACCAGTCTCAATATATCTCTGATATTATATCTCTTGCAGATTACTAAAGCGGTTACATCTCCACCAACATATATAATGTTTGATCGCCATATATCACATTTCATAGTATATATGCGTTATATATTCGAGTGTAGGTTTGAATTAAAATGCAGGTTCGAAGAAAAGATTTTCTTCCAGCTTAAAAGCCTTTGATCAAGATCATGAGCTTGACATATACTCTATCACAGTAAACTCTCGGAGGATGCTAAACACTTACGAATCAACACTTACGTCCTCGTCACCAACGCGTCCGGTGCCATACCGGACCACCACGCGTTCACCAACGCGTCCGGTGCCATACCGGACCGCCACGCGTTCACCAACGCGTCCGGTGCCATACCGGACCGCCACGCGTTCACCAACGCGTCCGGTGCCATACCGGACCGCCACGCGTTCACCAACGCGTCCGGTGCCATATCGGACCGCCACGCGTTCACCAACGCGTCCGGTGCCATACCGGACCACCACGCGTTCACCAACGCGACCAAGTCCAGACGCTCACTTACTGTCAGAAGCACGAATTACTCCCTCGAACTTTTAAGTCCTATAGTCAACCGTGGCTAAAGCCTAACGCTTCACTCGGACTTGGGGGAGATGATGTACGGTAGTATATCTCCAGCGGTCGGTTACACCGAACGGCCTGACTGGGCTAATAACCCATCACAGTGCCAATTCTTATTGGGCTCAAGGCCCAACGCCAGCGTGAATGATATCCAGAGAAATATATCAACCAGATATGTTTCAAACAGAAATATATCAACAAGTTATATTCCAAACAGAAATATATCAACCAGATATATTCCAAACACAAATAATATCCAAACAAAGATATTACAGCAGAGATATGACAAGTAAGATTATATTTTATTCTGTTTATATTCTGTTAATATTATATCAATCCAAAGCCTATAAATAAAGGTCAGAGGATTCCAAACAAGGTACGTTCCAAATATACTTTACTCACAATTCATTTAGCACACTCTTTGCTATCATACTTCATCAATCCTCTTCCACAGAGGGTCAAATTCCCTCCTACTAGGAATTTCACATACACGCCTAACTTGAGCGTCGGAGCGCCTTTTCAGGTACCTCCCCCCTCCGATCAGGACTTGAAGATCACCAAAAGGTCGAAATCAACACAGAGCGTACGGTCCAGAATTAGAAGAAGCAAACAGAAAGACAAAAGACGACGTCATCAAGGTCAGACCTTTCGGTCCCAAAATTTATACCGAAATATCATAAATGATTTTGAGATATTGGGTTAAGGTGTATGAATATTAAATACTGATGCATGATATGAAATGTTAGATTGGTACCTTATTATCATGATTAGTAACAAGAAGTGATTGCCTGGGTTATAATGTTTTGAATTAAAATTATATTGTACATGTCCAATAACCAGGTAAAGTAGTACATACAGTTTGTTTGATATATTTTATTCTATTTGTAATTGATTACAACTTCATGTTGAAAAGGATTGGGTCTCAGTGCATGTTAATCCGGAAATAAAGGGAACTGGTTAATGGATTATGATTAGGATTGTTTTTGGAGTTGGTTTTAAGTTGAATAAAATTTTATATGAATTAAATAAGACTATGGCTGTAGAATGAGGTGTTGCCAATAGTTATTATTAACATGTTGATGCATGAATTTTATGACTTATTGTTTGGAAGTGTTAGGTGGCGAACTAGACTCTAAGGCATTTGTATATTTTTAGTTCATTCTTAAGTCACTGTAAAAGTTCCAAAATGGTTTTGGTTGTGTTAAGTTAGATTCCAGCTTGTGTGCTCACTTTGTTATTTGCTGTTATAAAATCTATATAAGACACTTTGTGGTTTGTTGTCAAAGAGGTTTGTTGTCATTACTTGCTATCAGTTGTTGTTTCAGAATTATGCACATTCTATCATTGTTGTTTCGATTAAAAAGCTGCAGAAAATTGTTTGCCGTTTTGATTAAAATGCTGCAAAAAAAGTTGTTTGCTGTTTTGATTAAAATGCTGCAGAAAATTATTTGTTGTTTTGACTAAAATGCTGCAGAAATTTTTTTGTTGTTTTGACTAAAATTCGTGTTGTATTGAGCTGTTTTTATTGTTGTTACAACATTAACATCTTTGTTGTATTAGGTTGTTTTTGCTGCTGTTTCTGTACCAAAACATTGATGTTTTGCAACTTTATTGGGTTTTATAGTTGAGATGATAATAAACTGGAAATATTTATGCGAGAGGAACATATGTTGAGTCATGTTGTTGGGTTATAAATTAACATCTCTAAATCAATGGTTGATTTGCTTGGGTTGTGAAGCATGTTCTGATATATTTGACTTAATCTTTAAAGCTCAAATGTGTGGTTTGATTTTGGTTCAAAGGAATTATGAGATGATTAAAAGTCTTGATTGGTGTGAAACTTTGAGAGGAATTATTGATTCAAGAGGTATATCCTATGATTTAAAGTGGTCGGATTGAATATGAAAGTAAGATCTCTAGGTGAGATCATTTAGAGTATTGAATGAATGTAAAAGGCTTTCATATGGGGGGTTATCCCTAACGCTCTAACAGTCTCTCAATTTCACTTAGAGAGGATTGACGCGTGTGGTGAGAGTAGTGGGAGGTCCTAGGGTAGGCGCTATCACTGAAGGTCTATTCCGCGGTAACGGACTAGCCTTGTGTGTGGTCGGGTGAAACCCCTCGACAATGGCTTTATAAAGCAGTAGAGACCACCACAAGTGCACAACCCGCCTCAACTCTACATACATTCTAAGTCCGGAAGGGTCTAGAGGTCTTAACATGATAGGATGCTTGTTTTGATGAGTTTTATGAAATAAATGTTCATATTTATGATAACTTACATGTTTATGTGTGTATGGATATTCTCGGAAATGCTAGATTGATTTGAAATGAATTGTATGTTTGTTTGAGACCTAGCTCCCCCTTGCATTGTATGGTTGTATGTGTTTGTCTTCCTCCTTGCAATGATCATCCAATCCTTTGGATGTGAGCAGTAGGTGATGATGTACCATTGGAGCAAGCGTTGGAGATTGAAGAAGACTCAGCCCCTAGTGCTTAGGACTTCTACTAGCTTTTAGTTTAAATAGCTCTTTATTTTGAAAAACTTCTAGCTTTTATTTTACCACGATCGGTATTTTGGAAAACACTTTTTAGGCCTCTTTAAAGTTTAGTTAGCCTTGCATTTTGGAGAACTATGGAAATACTGCTATCTATATCTCTCAACTGCTTTCACATATTATAATAGCTGAATCCTATAATATTATATGTATATGATATTTTAGGATGTCACATAATATACCAATTATAGAAAAACTATACTTAACAACATATTCAAACAATAAATAGTCTAAATAACAGAAATAATTCAAATAATAAAAGTATAATCATATGCCAATTTTTTTATATGCATTTAATTGTTTTAAGAGAGGAATGCAAACTTGAAAGCATAGTTGAACGAGAACGTAAATCTCACCAATATGAGTACTACGGAAAGCAAGAATATAGGTGGTCACTATGGTATAAATAACCAAACATGAATAAAGGTGTAGGGTTTTGAGTTAGGCAAGAGGAGAAAAACAAATAGAAGAGAAAGAAAGTAAGAAGAAAGGAGACATGAATGATAATGGGAATAATGCTAAGCCAATGTTGTTTATTCTTTTATGAGTAATTTAAAAAAATCACTACTTCAATATAAACTAATTTTTGAATAACATTCTGTCTGCATAACAATTTCACATATTTCAACTAGCGTAAGTTATTTAATTTTCTAACTGTTGACTTATAACATGCTTGTCCAAACTTCCTTCAATAAATTACATATTTCATTGTGTGCAGTTTTTTATGGTTAATTATAATTATGATAGTTCATTTTGAACGTGTAAACTTTGTTATTTAGTAAATGTTAATTTTTTATTATAAATATAAAAATTAGTAACTTTGCTTTTCAATATTTATTCATTTCTTTAATATATTTTTTTTCCTTTTTTTAGTAATCGGTTACTATAGTTTAAAAATAAATTATCTTTATTAAAAAGAAATATACATTATGAAATGTAAAGAAATGAAAATAAAAATCATTTTGGAATTTTATGGGACTTAAATCATTAGTCACTAGGACATAGTGAGTGAAAAGTCAAATAAGTTGAAACACGTTTAACAAGAGGTTAAGATTGTACAAAATGCCAAAAATAACTCTTGTTAAATGCAATTACTTTAGTGATTTTTTTAATATATAGTTCTACATTTTGAAGTTATCTAATTGGTTTGATGAATCAGTATAATAAAGTGAAATGGTTAATGAATTCACTCTCATAATCTTTAGTTGGCTTCTATAATATCTTATGAGTCACTAAGCTTGTTTCATAATTTCAAATTGGGGTGTTCCAAAACATCCTTTTGCAAATCTCCTTATGAAACTCTATGGTGGTAACATTCTCCTTTATTTTGAATAATTTATTATGATATTAGTATGTTACTTATTTTTATCATTAATGTGTTATTCAAAAATACTTGTTAATTTTTTAATTTTAAGGCATTCAAATTATGTATGGATACCAAATATTGTCATTTATTTGATGTGGTTTATATTTTGATTATCACCTTCCATGATCTTGTAATTTTATTGTCAAATTCCGTTTTAAAATAATGTAATTACTTTTTCTTTTGGAGTTGTTTTTCAAAATATGAATAAATTAATGATTTACAACAACCATTTCTTTAAAAAAACATATATGAGGGTGTCAATTTTTTTTATAGATGTATAAAAAATTAGGAACTAAATATGTAGAATTTAATAAAATTAAAAAAAAATCTATATATTTATTTTTGTTTGTGTAAAAATAAAATAGGAAGGCAAAGTCTCTCTAATCAATAATGAAACTCCACCACTCACAAGGAATGTTTAAAATTTGGTAAGAAAAAGATAATTTATAATTGTATGAAAATTCAAAAACTTCAAAAATTTAGAAAGGTTTAAAATTTAAACTCATTCAAATTATTTTTTAATTGTTTTCTTTTAATTATATAAAACTGTAGGAAAAATTAATATATTTTAAATTTTAACATTAAATTAATATAGACCATTAAAGATAAAGAAGAAATTAAAAGATAAAAGATTCAAAGGAGACTGAGAACTAAATGAGAAATGGAAAAAAAAAAAGAGGAGAGAGAGAGAGGAGAGGGAGGTACTCAAGGAAAGATAAATGATACATGTTTCGGTATAAATTTTGGGACCGAAAGGTCTGACCTTGATGACGTCGTCTTCTGTCTTTCTGTTTGTTTCTTCTAATTCTGGACCGTACGCTCTGTGTTGATTTCGACCGTTCGGTGATCTTCAAGTCCTGACCGAAGGGGGGAGGTACCTGAAAAGGCGCTCAGACGCTCAAGTTAGGCGTGTATGTGAAATTCCCAGTAGGAGGGAATTTGACCCTCTGTGGGAGAGGATTGATGAAGTATGATAGCAAAGAGTGTGCTAAATGAATTGTGAGTAAAGTATATTTGGAACGTACCTTGTTTGGAATCCTCTGACCTTTATTTATAGGCTTTGGATTGATATAATATTAACAGAATATAAACAGAATAAAATATAATCTTACTTGTCATATCTCTGCTGTAATATCTTTGTTTGGATATTATTTGTGTTTGGAATATATCTGGTTGATATATTTCTGTTTGGAATATAACTTGTTGATATATTTCTGTTTGAAATATATCTGGTTGATATATTTCTCTGGATATCATTCACGCTGGCGTTGGGCCTTGAGCCCAATAAGAATTGGCACTGTGATGGGCTATTAGCCCAGTCAGGCCGTTCGGTGTAACCGACCGCTGGAGATATACTACCGTACATCATCTCCCCCAAGTCCGAGTGAAGCGTTAGGCTTTAGCCACGGTTGACTATAGGACTTAAAAGTTCGAGGGAGTAATTCGTGCTTCTGACAGTAAGTGAGCGTCTGGACTTGGTCGCGTTGGTGAACGCGTGGTGGTCCGGTATGGCACCGGACGCGTTGGTGAACGTGTGGCAGTCCGGTATGGCACCGGAGGCGTTGGTGAACGTGTGGCGGTCCGGTATGGCACCGGACGCGTTGGTGAACGCGTGGCGGTCCGGTATGGCACCGGACGCGTTGGTGAACGTGTGGCAGTCCGGTATGGCACCGGACGCGTTGGTGAACGCGTGGCGGTCCGGTATGGCACCGGACGCGTTGGTGAACGCGTGGCGGTCCGGTATGGCACCGGACGCGTTGGTGAACGTGTGGCAGTCCGGTATGGCACCGGACGCGTTGGTGAACGCGTGGCGGTCCGGTATGGCACCGGACGCGTTGGTGAACGCATGGCGGTCCGGTATGGCACCGGACGCGTTGGTGAACGCGTGGCGGTCCGGTATGGCACCGGACACGTTGGTGAACGCATGGCGGTCCGGTATGGCACCGGACGCGTTGGTGAACGCGTGGCGGTCCGGTATGGTACCGGACGCGTTGGTGAACGCGTGGCGGTCCGGTATGGCACCGGACGCGTTGGTGAACGCGTGGCGGTCCGGTATGTCACCGAACGTGTTGGTGAACGCGTGGTGGTCCGGTATGGCACCGGACGCGTTGGTGACGAGGACATAAGTGTTGATTCGTAAGTGTTTAGCATCCTTCGAGAGTTTACTGTGATAGAGTATATGTCAAGCTCATGATCTTGATCAAAGGCGATTAAGCTGGAAGAAAATCTTTTCTTCGAACCTACATTTTAAGTCAAACCTGCACTCGAATATATAACGCATATATACTATGAAATGTGATATATGGCGATCAAACATTATATATGTTGGTGGAGATGTAACCGCTTTAGTAATCTGCAAGAGATATAATATCAGAGATATATTGAGATCGGTAGGTTAAGATTGTAACCGCTTTAGTAATTTGCAAGAGATATAATATCAGAGATATATTGAGACCGGTCGGTTAAGATTGTAACCGCTTTAGTAATCTGCAAGAGATATAATATCAGAGATATATTGAGACCGGTAGGTTAAGATCGTAACCGCTTTAGTAATCTGCAAGAGATATAATATCAGAGATATATTGAGACCGGTCGTTTTAAGATTGTAACCGCTTTAGAATCTTGAGACTTATGATATAATATAAAAAATATAGACAAGACCGTTTGGTCCTTGTTGATCATTTGAAGGATTCATAATAGAATGCATCGTGGGTGATTTGTAAGTGTTTAGCTTCTTGCCCAATAATTAGAGATGTTGATCATGACTAAACCCTGCACAGATAGAAAAATATCCAATAATGACCAAAATAATCATGTCTTTATTGATCGGTTTGAGAGAATCGGGTAACCCTTTGCCGTATTAAAAAGTTTTTATATTTATGAGTGTAGCCTCTCATCCAGCAGTTGTCGTGCTTTTATGCATCTTGTAGTTTTATGAAACCTTTAAATCGATAACGATTGAAGATCATGACTCATGATTCTACTGACATCGATGCGGCATCTCACTAGGTTTTGTTTAAATTTCAAAGAAAATCTTTCTCTGAAGAATGAAGCATCGTAAGAGGCTACTTCCCGGTACCTCACTAGGCAATTGGCGTCTCAATATGTGCGGATATCTTTTCTTCAAACGGTGCTTCAGTGGCTGCAGCACCCTGTGACGTGATGAAGGTTGACGGTCGATCCTGATTTGGAGGTTTCTCTCTTCTACAAGTTTTGTGATGACAAACCATAGATGGAGATCCACCCGCAAAATGAGCGGGTACTCTAATCTCACTGGTAATGCTGAAGCACTCTTGGAACGTGGTGTCAGTAATTTCGGTGTTCCTCCCGGTCTGTCTGAAGCGTTGAGCAAGCCCTGCAACTTATTTTATTAAATAAAAGTAGTATGGGAAAAGGTGGTGCAGCCTGTGAAAAAGCTTGCAACACGAGATAAAGCATGGAGCATAGGAAACAATGTTGGTGAACTATAAAGAGCTTTTCATCATCCGCCCTCTGGATTGCCCCGAGCTTCGGTGTCACAAGAGTGATGTGGTTGGATTAGGCCGTTTCTGGATTGGTCATGGCGGGACTGGTATAAGTTTCTCCTTGTCATTGCAAAGTTCATACTCGACAGGTTCTTCTTGTTAAAATCCTCTTTTCTTTTTCTCGTGAGATCACCACGGTGTGGTCCTGCATCTAATTCTTGAGAATGAAGAATCTCCTGAAAGTTTTCTTTCTCAAACAAAAGGAACCTCTGAATATTATATGTGTATGTGGAATATCAAAGAAAATAGAGGGGGATGATTAAAGGAAGATAATTCAGTCGTGAACAAACTCCATATTGCTTTGCCACTCTTAAGCCAAAGACGTTGTTTTTCATAAAAAAAAATTTAAAAAGGAAAACCCCCTGTGATGTGCGTGAGTATATATATATATATTATATATATATACATATATATCTTTATCGTCCATACTTTGAAGTAGTTATTATAATCTCCAATGTTAGGTTGGATATTTCATCAAATATCCATGCTTATAGCTATATCATATAATATATAATAAGACATTAAAATCGTCTCTCAATATTTTTAATATTTGAAATAGTTATTGCAACCGTCACTTAGATTTTTAATCTTTTCCGTGGTTTGCTATGTGGCTAGGCTAATATTCTAAAGAATAAAGATTTTCTATTATTTTATTTTTATATGAAATATAATACTTATCTTGTTGATGATGATCCAAGTTGTGTAGCTTTTGTTTTGTTGAGAATTCTTGGTGTTGTCCGAAGCAGTGATGTTGATACCGAGCGCTTGTCTTGGTTCCTCGTGGTTTTCAATGAGATGCCCTCGGCCCCACGGTGGGCGCCAAAATGTTTCGGTATAAATTTTGGGACCGAAAGGTCTGACCTTGATGATGTCGTCTTCTGTCTTTCTGTTTGCTTCTTCTAATTCTGGACCGTACGCTCTGTGTTGATTTTGACCGTTCGATGATCTTCAAGTCCTGACCGGAGGGGGGAGGTACCTGAAAAGGCGCTCCGACGCTCAAGTTAGGCATGTATGTGAAATTCCCAGTAGGAGGGAATTTGACCCTCTGTGGGAGAGGATTGATGAAGTATGATAGCAAAGAGTGTGCTAAATGAATTGTGAGTAAAGTATATTTGGAACGTACCTTGTTTGGAATCCTCTGACCTTTATTTATAGGCTTTGGATTGATATAATATTAACAGAATATAAACAGAATAAAATATAATCTTACTTGTCATATCTCTGCTGTAATATCTTTGTTTGGATATTATTTGTGTTTGGAATATATCTGGTTGATATATTTCTGTTTGGAATATAACTTGTTGATATATTTCTGTTTGAAATATATCTGGTTGATATATTTCTCTGGATATCATTCACGCTGACGTTGGACCTTGAGCCCAATAAGAATTGGCACTGTGATGGGCTATTAGCCCAATCAGGCCGTTCGGTGTAACCGACCGCTAGAGATATACTACCGTACAATACACATGTGAAAAATACCCAAATTTTTTAACTTTTTTTAATAAAGTTTTAAATAAATACTTTTAAAATTATGTAGAATTTTAATTCCTTCTAAAATTTCTATACAAAAATATTTTACCATTGTTTATTTTCTTTCTAAAAAATAAATTACCTTTTTAGAATTTCTTATTCAAACACAATATAAGTGAAAAAAATAGAAGATTAACGTTTCCTAAGTTTAGTACATTTTAGATTTCATATAAATCAAATACACCTTCTTCTATAAGAAACTTATTCTTTGAGGGATCAATAGGATATTTTAATTTAAAAATTTATTTTTCAAAATGATGGGAAAATAATGGTTAATCATAATTTAGGTAGGTCTTATATCATCGATTCTTCTACTACATATGTATGATATACACAATATAGTCATAATCATAATGTATTATAAGTAAAATAAATGTCAAAATTTATTGTAAATCAAAAAATTAATTATGCAAAACTTTTTAATGTTATTATTAGATGAAACTGTTTTTATATCAAATCAAGAATAAAAGACAACGTTAATTTCTTCTTAATTCAGAAATAAGTTTTTTTTTTTTTTATCTTAGAAAAATTATGAAGTATTACACTCTCATTTCTTTTATCTTTGTATATGTGTATATATTAGTCGCAA
Source organism: Vigna mungo (assembly GCA_036885675.1). Classification (NCBI taxonomy): domain Eukaryota; kingdom Viridiplantae; phylum Streptophyta; class Magnoliopsida; order Fabales; family Fabaceae; genus Vigna; species Vigna mungo. The sequence goes on along the minus strand of CP144690.1, from coordinate 17,441,921 downwards.
GAGATTTAGTTTGATTGTGTTTTTACCTAGAGAATATCTATAATGGAATAATATTAATAAAAATTTATAATTTATGTCTTAGTAATTATTTGATTGGGATTTAAAATTGTATTTGCCTTTGATTAGATTTGTCATTTACCACTGAATCAAATACCCTAACTAAAAGCTAGGGGTAACTCTATATACTAAGGTATAACAATATAAAATTTATGATTAATTGTGATTTAATCTATTAAACCTTTGTCACATAACCAATGTAACTCTCTCTTTAAAGGTGTAACAATATAAAATTTGTGATTCAATTGTGATTTAATCTACTAAACATTTGTCACATAACATAAGCAACGTAATTCAACTAATGAATCACTTTAACTAATAACATATTGTATTAGTGGTACCTTAATAATAAGTATTTATAAATGTGTTTCACAAATAAGAGAGGTGACTTTTAAAATGGATATTTATAAATAACTAAATTTAAAAGAATGTGCATTTTTTAAAACATTGTAACGAGTTTTGTCTTATTGCTAGTGTTTCTATCCGTGCGAATGCATGGGTTACTTAGATTTAAATTTTTGTTATTATTACAAAAAATAAATTTAATTGCATTTAGATAAAATTTAAATAACAATGTATGATAAGTAATCTTCATCACATCTGAGTTTTTAGATATTTACAATACTATTTATAATGAACTCAGGATGACTTGTAGGCAGTAATTTAAGTGATTGAACAACAATCCTAAAAAGTATAATTAAGGTTACACCTGACTCGCATTTGATCTATTTTGAACAAAAATCTATACTTTGAAAAACATATGCTTTTGTATTATTCTTGTCATCTGAAATAGTAATATTTTGTTGGAACTGAAACAAATTAAGAGTTGTCAAACATAAATTACATAAATAAAATTATTAGAGACTAAGGAAAGTGTGAAGAGATTTAAGACTTAACAACTGGATATTTATCTTAAAATCTTAGCTTAATCTTTAGTTAAAGATCTTATCAATTATTTTCAGAGACATCATACATAAGTTATAAGTTTTGATATAAAAGTTCACATTGCATTTTGAAGCTCAACTCAAGTGCTTTCTAGCGAGAGAAGAACCTATAGATATTGATGGAAAATGCTCTAGCTAGGACAAGCTAAATCTAGAAGCAACTAAGCCAACAAGAACAAGATGCTCAAGGTTTTAGATGGAATGCAGAATGGTGGTGGTATAAGGTGGAGGTTATCACGGTTTTGGGTGTTTGAATGGTGATGGAAGGTGTATTTGGTGGTTCTCTAAGAGAGGTTAGGCCAACTCTTGGACGAAGGTGGCTAGAGGAGGCCACTTGGGTTGCTCTAGCCTAGTGTGACCTTAAAAGAGTAGTATGGCACAAAAATGGCAGCATAACTTTACTCTAAATCAAAGGTGATTACATGATGGAGAGCACCTCTATTTATAGGCTAAGGTCTCTCAAAATGGGCTGAAACTTTAACCTAAAAGAGTCACCTTGGTTGTCTTGGAGAGCAAGGAGAAATCCTCTCCAATAAGAGGGAGACAAGTGGCAAAAATCCTCTCAAATGAGAGAGTGACATGTGACCACTACCTATGGAAAAACTCTTCATTCCTAGAGTGACACATGACCACTAACTAGGAGGAAAACTCTCCAATGAGAAGCTTCCACATGTCTAGGACGAAATTCCTCTCCCTTGTTCTCCAAGCTTAGCCAAAATGTTGACCCCTTGGTCAACACACCCATTTTGGAGGTCCAAGCATAGTCAACTTTGGGCCTTGACACTTTGTTGACTTGTTTGGTCAAAATCCTATTCTACTTGGCCCAAAAGACAAGGCCCAATTGAAATCCTACACTACTAGGCCAATAATACCAAGCCCAAATAAAATCTAGACTACTTGGCCCAAAATTATTCTTACTCTACTAAATATTCTTGATGACTTAAGATGGCCCAAGAGAAAGAGTCTAGGCTCATTTTCCATAGATGCCTCCAACACTTCATTAATGTGCTAGGTTATGGCAAAACCCTTTTTCTTATTATTGGTTAATTTGTGTATCTCTCCACCAGGATCAAAGATCCATATGCAAGTGTCATCAAACTCAAAACCAATAATCTTATGAACCACAAACAACATGTATCTAGATGAATGATTTAAATAAGACCTTATGCTAATTTTAAGAGAATGTACTTGAAAGTTTTGAAGGTCTACTCCATAAAATTGTTTGTGTTTACTTTGAGTTAATTGTATCCTAAAAGGTAACATCAACTTAAAGTTTGATTTGGAAAAATTTGAGGAGTTAAAAATAGTGGGATGTGAAAAAGAAGTTGAAATTTCAAAAGTAAGAAATGGAGTTATGAAAGATGTTTGGATGTATTGAGAAAAGTTCAAGGATTGGAAAACTCCCCTCATCATCTTAGTCTCAACCTTAATTGTGGGAGTGATAGGGTGCTTTAGTAACTCTTCCTCTTCTTCTTTTATCTCAATCTCTTCTTTTTCTCTCTTTTCTTTCTCATTCATTTCTTTTATCTTTTTCTCTTCATACTCTCTTCTTCTTTCCTCCTCCTTTTTCTCTCTTATTACTTGATCTTCTCTCTCTTTTTGTTCTTTCTCTCTTTTCTCATGCTCCTCTTTCTCCCTTTGTTCTTTCTTCCTTCTTTTGTCTTCCTCTCTTCTTTTCTTTATCTTCCTTAAATCCTTTTGTACTTTTTCTTGTTTTTCATTAAGAATACTAAGCTCTTCTTCCAACTTAGCAAGATACTCTTCTCTTTCAATTCTTTCTTTTTCTTTGAGAAGGGTTTCTTGCCTTTGCCAAATTTTAAGTGACTTTAGCTCTTTTGCTAAATTTTTCAAAGTGGGTTTTACAACCTTACTAGAGCCACTTCCAATTTCATAGGAATTAGTCTTAGACATCCTTAAAGGTTTTCAAAAATATGCCATGTAACAAACAAAATACTTAAATTTCAAAGAAAGTTCCTTAAGAGACTTAAGGAGGCAAAAGACACTCAAGTTCACTTCCAGGAAAGGGAGGTGAATCACAATGGATTTCTTAAATACCAAGCCTTTCCTAGCCAAAGTTTACCTTAGGCACTCTTGAACCAAATTTCTCAAAGGAAACTAAAGTTGAAATTAAAGTTGACACACACTAAGTTATCACAATTAAAGAAAACAAATAAACTAGCTATGCGACCTAATGATTAAGTTAGAAGAACTTTGGTTCCTCCAACTAACCAACTAAAAACGAAATTTACTAAGAAATAAAGGTTCTTGCTAGGAGATGGGATTGAGCACCAAAGACTCCCCCAAGACACCTAACAAGGCCATGAATTACAAGAGAGAAAAAAAAGAAAGAAAGAAAGATTACAAAGCCAAAAATTACAACCAAATCAAAGCTACCTCCCAAGGTGTTCTCTCCTTTCTTTTGGCTACCACTCTAGACTTCAAGCTCCCTTTGGGTCTCCACCACCTAGAAGGCTACCTCTAAGATATTGGATCACCTCACAAAGAGAACCTACACCACACAAAGTAACCAAAGGCAATATTGTGCAAGAAGAAACAAGGGATAAAAGCAATAAAAAGGTCCAAAAACAAGAAAGGCTTTGCAAAAGGAATTTAATTATGACAAAACTAAGAAATCCAAGAAGACAAGCAAGAAATTAAAGGTTAAGAAAGAAAGGTTAGCACTCAAAAGAAATCCTAATGAAAGGTGCTAGAATAGATTCACAAAACAAAAACTACTAGAAGAAAAGTGAGTGGTTCTTGTCTTTTGGCAACTTTGAGCAAATGGGGCACTAAGGCCACTCTTTTAGCATCATAGCCAAGACTTTTAGCCACTGGAAAGTGAAGATAAATACCCAAAACAGTGAGCAAAACACGTTCCAAAACAGATTGCACAAAAACAATGGTAGTGGTCTAAGCACACAATATTTTTTTCAGCACTTTTTAGGCTCTCTTTTGGTACTCTTTTGAGGCCTTTTGGTTAAAAGCTTTTAGCACTTCTTTTTCCACTCTTTTAAGGTGCAAAGTAAGACCACCACACATTTGGAACAGAGGTGATTTATGGGTTTTAAAAGCCACAAAGACAAGAAACACAAAATAGAAGAGAATCCTACTAGAATCAAAAATGGAGTTGAAAACTAGAAACATCAATAGGGAATTTTTTTTTTTGAGCTTGCCAATGATCTAATGGCAAGTATGAACCCAAAACATCAAAGATAAGACCCTCAAATGGTTGTATATGGTGCAGTTTTGTAAACTAAGTTTTATATATATATATATATATATATATATTTGATGATTTTTCAAAGTTACTAGAGAAAATTGACAAGAAAAGAACTACACATGACTCTAAACAAACATGGATGGATTAAAAAATAAAAATGACTCAATCAATGAAATGAACCAAATATAAATCAATAAAAGACCCAAGAATACAGTAAGGAATGACTCAAAAAAGAAAAGGCACAAAAAAGTAGCCAAAACTAACAAAACATAACTTGGAAAACGCTAATGACAGCATTCTGGCAGCACTGACCTTTGCTCAGTGTTTTACTCATAACTTTCCCTACAAAAGTCCAAATGAATTTATGTTTTTTTTGTTTGAAACTAGACTCAAAGGGCTTTCTTTTGAGTATTTTTATGTATTTTTTGGACAACTGAGCTAGATGCAGTTTAAGTTTCAAAATTGTCCCAGTTTACTGCCAGAAAAACAAAATGATAGATGGAAGAAGAAAACACAACAAGACAAGTAAGGAAAACAATAAACAACAAGGAAATAACAAAGTATCAAAACCAAGAAACTTAGCTCTTTGAAGAACCAAGGCTCTTGATACCAAATGATGGCAAATGCTTTAGCTAGTACAAGCCAAATCTAGAAGCAACCAAGTCATGTACTCAAGATGCTCATGGTTTTGATGATGGTTTGCAGAATGGTGGTGGATGAAGATGGAAGGCTCACGGTTTTGAGTGTTTGAATGGTGATGGAAGGTGTGTTTGGTGGTTCTCTAAGAGAGGTTGGACCAACTCTTGGAGGAAGGTGGCTAGAGGAGGCCACTTGGGTTGCTCTAGCCTAGTGTGACCTTAAAAGAGTAGTATGGCACAAAAATGGCAGCATAACCATCAGATATAGATGACAGGGTCAAAGAACACTTTAATACTTATTGATGAATGTATGTATGAATATACAAAAATAATTTGAAAAATAAAATTCTCCCCTTGGAAATATTCTCCCACTAGAGTTAATAGTTCCCAAAATTGTTTAACATATAATTTCCTCCCCCTTATTTGATAAACATAAAAAAGGTTAGAAGTATAACATCGCGCTAGGTGGGAGGTGGTGGTGGTGGTTGTGGTTGGTCAAGTTTAGGGAAAATTTAGGAGGCTAGGGTGTTTAAGGTATTGAGGAGAGTGTTAAACTTGACTTCTTGTCCCTCCGTGTTTGCTTGGAACGTAATGACAATTCTTGCTTATTGTTATGCAATATTTTAACCAAATAAGTGACGAACATGGTTAATGATGGTTGTGAAGGCTGGGTCAATTAGTAAAGGGGTAAGGCTAGAGTGGTATTTGATGGCATGGTGGTTATAAATTAGGGGTTATCGATAACTATTTGAGGAGGTGGGCTAGGAGGTTGAGGTGTAAGGCTTAATGATTGGATGGTTGGGCTAGGTAGTTTGGTGGTAGGGCCTAGTGGTTTATCGTTGTTAATACCCACTATTTGACCAAAGCTTGAGGGGCTTCATCATCAGAAGCATCTTCAACAAGAATGAACGTCGTTGGATCAACACAGTTATCTTGGTGATATGCTTTTTCTATAGCTTGCATGATCAAAGAGACAACAATAAAATATTAGGCTTGTTGGAGCATCGTAAAGAGGAGACTTGAAGGTTAAGAAACTTGCTCTTGGAGGTTATGATTACAGAAATGGGTGAGGCACACAGAGTTGGTGATTATATATATATATATATATATATATATATATATATATATATATATATATATATAAGCAACTTTATTGGAAAGAGTAACCGTCAAGGTTTTTGCAACGTCAACTCTTATTTAATATGGTGTTTTACATTTTGTTAAGCTGGTAGGAATTTGAATCATCCTTGACTTAAAAGGTCTCCTTATTGGGCCAGTTGGTTAAGCTTAGTGATAAACGATGTTATGCATGTAGTATGATGTGTCCTTAGACGACACAATTGATTATGTTGTCTTTAGACGATATGTCTTAGACGCTACATGACATACATTGAAAACATCATAAGCGTGTTGAATCAAACTCATTCACTTAATGAGCTCATACCGAAAAGGATTCTTAGATGAATAAGCTTGTCTTTGACTAAGGGTTTTGTAAAAATATCAACAAGTTGATCCTCTGTGTTTGCATATTGTAAATCTATAGTACCCTTTAACACATGATCCAGAATGAAATGATGTTTAATTTCAATATGTTTAGTATGGGACAACAAAATGGGATTCTTTTATAAGTTTATCACAACATATTATCGCAAAATATAGGAATCTTACTCTCGTTGACGTCGTAGTCCTCGAGTTGATTGTTACCAATAAGGAGCATTGGTAAATCTTGAAGAAAATGGTTTTGATGATGCTGCAAGATGTTTTACCTGAAGAACATATTAGAAATATTTAAAAGCACTTTGTAGAATATAAATGTAGTAGGAATGTCTTTAAAAATTTGTAAAATTCTTATTTTGTACTGAAATAATCGATTATGTCAAGCAATAATCGATTATGTCAAGCAATAATCGATTATCAGATGCTTTTGAACTAAAATAATCGATTATCATGAAGCAATAATCGATTATCACAAGTCACACTTGAATAATCGATTATCACCTCACGTAATCGATTATCACCTTTTTGAAAAACCTGTAACGGACTTGAATAATCGATTATCACTTACAATAATCGATTATTACTGGCAGTTGGGACTTGACCTTTCATATTCAGACTAGCTGGCTATATATAGGGGCCTTGAGAACTTCAGAAAGCAACGTTCTTGAACTGAGGCTTAAGTAGAATACTGTTTGTCAGAGGAAATTCTCAGAAGCTTATTCAAGGTTCCCTTGCCTGGTCTCGTGAATAGGAGAAGCTCACGTTTCGTGTGTCGATAGTCGGAGCGGTTCTCTTCGAGTTGGCAAGGTGCTCTGCCTGGTCTCGTGAATAGGAGAAGCTCGCGTTTCGTGTTTCGAAAGTCGGAGCGGTTCTCTTCGAGTTGGCAGAGTGTTTGCTTCCGGTTCGTGTGTCGAAGGAAGCACTTCCATTTCGTTTGTCGAAGGAAGTTTCTCTCTGCACTCTTCCAGTTCATTTGTCGAAGGAAGGTGTTTTCTATCCCTTACTCATTTCATTATCTTGTAATCTGTACAACTATATTTTTAGTGAAAATAGTTAATCACTTTTTATAGTGATTAACAACTGGACGTAGAATCTTTTGATTCGAACCAGTATAAAAATCATTTGTGTGATTTTTCTCTTCCCTACACTCCTTAATCTTTTAGCACTCCAACTGTTCGATAAAAGTTTTACAAGAAATTTAAAACTGATAAAGGAACTATTTTTGTGACCGAACACGCTTTCTGCTCTCTGAGTTGTTTTAATTCCGCTGCGCTAAACTCTTTTAAAAATTACCCCCTCCGATACCGACATTGATTCTTGATCCATAAAAGTTAGGAGCGACAACTGCAACTGATATGTATTCTCCTTCCTTGTCAAAAGGTCTATTGTCCCTTATTTCTTACTTGTCTAAGAAACAAGGTTGCCTCCAATGAACTGGCATCCTTCATTGATGTTCTTCCTCTCAATCCTATCTTCAACGTAGTATGAATCACAATATCCTTGCAACTTGAAAGTTTCCCTTCGTTTAAAGCGTAGACCAAGATTAGTCGTTCCAATAAAATAACAAACAATTTGTTTAACTGCAGTCATATGGGTTTTTCTAGGATCTTATTGAAATCTGGCACAAAGGTTAACACTAAACATGATATCAGACCTAGACGTAGTAAGGTATAAAAGTGAACATATCATCTGTTGATAGACGATGTTGTTTCGATAAGACTTATATATTTGTTTCGATACGTAAGGTTCAGATGACTCATTGGTTGGTTTCATCGCTTTATTACTATTTTGAACATTTGCAAAAGCGTCGTCTTGCTCTGACATTTTATTTTATGCTTAAAACCATTAAACTTAACGTGAATGACTTCTTCTACCTTGCAAATTCTAGAATTATAAACTCTAAATGCTTTAGAGGTTTCAAAATAGCCAATCATTGTTCCTTTATCACTTTTAGAGTCAAACTTTCTTAAATTATCTTTGATATTTAGAATATAGCATGACATCCAAAGGGGTGAAAGTAATGTTGAGCTTTCTATTCTTCCATAATTCATATTTTAAGTGTGTTAAAATCATTTAACATAGTTCTAGCCATTTTTTTTTGTAAAGAACGATAGTTTTTCCTCTCAACAACCCTATTTTGTTGTGGTATCCTTGGAGTTGAGAAATTGTGGTTAATGTCATAGACTTTTGCAAATTTTTTGAAAATGTTCATTTTCGAATTCATTACCATGATCACTTGTGATTGAAACAATCTTACTACCTTTTCCATTTTCTATCTTCTTACAAATTTTATTAAAAGCATTGAAAGTTTCATCCATATGGGTTGAAAACTTTTCCATGTCCATCTAATATAGTCATCGACTACAACTAGTATATAGTGTTTACCACTTATAAACACACTTCTTGTACGACTAAACAGATCTAGATGAAGCAACTCAAGACGTCTTCCAACAAAATTACATGTTTACACTTAAAAGATACTTTGAACTGTTTGCCTTTCACACATGCATCACAAAAGACTCTGTTGTTGAATGACAATTTACGTAGTCCTCTTATGAGGTCATGACATTGCAACTTTGAGATTAATCTCATATTTGCATGTCCATAATTATCATATAGTTCATTTAAATATATTTTATACAAGTTTTCCTGTCTGTCAACAGAAAATACCAATACACTCTTATCGTATAAGACTTTACATGGATCTTTTTCAAAAACAACAATATATCACATAATTTACTTAAGCTAAAGAGATTATGTTTAAGACCATCTACTACAAAAACATTATCAATAAATGAGGGAAATTGTATACTTATCCTTCTAAGGCCTATTAAAAACTTTTTAATATTAAAATAATCCATTCTTACTATTTTAAATCATTATTAATACTAAAATATCATTTTCTAATTTTTTAGAGATCATATACAGTATTATTTTTATAATAGTAATGTTTTCATTTTACTTCCGTCTCCTACAATATGTCTCTATGAGAGAAATCAAATTACTTATTATTATTACCATCTTTTTTAATTTAATAGTTAAAAGTACCCGACATCTTAAATTAAAAAAAATAATATGTTCCACTAAAAATTATATTTTATAGTTAATATCAAGTTATTGGATTTTTTCATTTTTTTATATAAAGAATTGATCAAATTCTTAAAAGAAATTAAAAATATTACTTATCACCTGAGAGAAGTAAATTGAATAAAAAATTTATTATTTATAAAAGAATTTTAAATTCACTAAATAAATTGAATTATATAAAAAATAATATAAATATTATATATACTAATTGAAATACATGTTTGCTTAATTTTCTTTTATATTGTAACTAAAAAATTAATAAAATGTAAAATTATTTTTATTAAAAAATTATAAAAATAATTTTATATAATTTTTTATTATATATAATATTTGAATTCAAAAAATGATTATTAAAATGAATGAAATTAAAAAAAAACACTTTATTTTAATATTCTTCCTAATTTAGTACGTTATATTTCATTTTCTAAACCATAAGTATTATATTAAAATTAACTAAAAGTATCAACAAACTCAATCAAATAAACTATTACAGCATTAGTATCTTAAAAAAATACCATGAAAATATTTTATTCTACTTTTTTAATTTCTTAGTCACCTCCTCCGTAAAAAAATCTAAACTAATAAAATGCAATAAATAACAAGATAAGATAATAATTAGGGGTGGGCAAATGAAATTGTACTCACTATAATGCTAAAAATTGTATTGAACTAAAAGCTAATTTGTTTGAACTGAACTGAAGTGTAAAATAGTTCAGACAAACGGAACTGTTTTTGTTTTATCAAACTTAACTGTACTGTACTAAACTACAATATAAACTGAATTGAACTACTAACTAAATTGTAAATTGTATTAAACTACAATATAAACTAAACTCAACTACTAACTAAATTGTAAATTGTACTAAACTACAATATAAATTGAACTAAGCTACTAACGGAATTTTATATATAAACTACAATAGAAACAAACATGGCTCATTGGTAAAGAAAGTGATTTTTTTAAAGCTTTTGGACAAGGGAAGATCCAATTAAATACACTTGTTTATAAAAGGAATAAAATTCTGAAAATACTTTTATTTTATGCAGAACTCATACCCGATGAAAAATAAAGTTTATTTCACCACTTGAATTAAAAGAAAAAGTTGATTTACTTTTATTTTTAGAATCACATATTTAGAATTTTAGTTTATTACTTTATGGATAAGTTGTGTCACATTTATGTTCCTGGTTGATAATAATTTCTGATTCAATTTTCCCTAATATATAGTACAAAAAATGTTGCTTGTGCTGCACCATCCCAGTTAATTAGAGGGTATTCGAAATGCTCATGTAAATTTATCTGAATTTATGATTTTTAATGAGTACTTTTAATTTTATTTTTAATAAATTTGTAATCAAGTTTACGATATTAAATTTAGTTCTGATTTTTAAACTCTTGAATATAAAATATGATTTTAATTATTTAACTGAACCAAAAATTTATTAAGTTAAATTTTTAAAAACTAAAATATAAAATAATATACTTAAATTATAGTAAAAATGTTCACTTCTTTTTAATATAATATAGTATACTTAACTATAATACAATACAGTTCAATATTTTTTCTGAGTCTTAGTAATAATATGTTATTAAGTTAGCAAACAATTTAAATCATCAGAAGAAAAAAATATTTTCCCACATATACTAGCATGATGTTATTTTTTTTTTCCTTAACAAAAGAATAAACTTACTTAGAATCACAGAGTCTAATAAGTACATTTTTTGTTTGAAGTGAGATGAAATCAAATAAAACATTAAAGCAAAATGATATTAAATATCATTTAATTTTTTAAAAATCTAAAATGTGATACTTGAAAGGCAAAAGTCAACAAGACTAAACAAACTAAGCAAACAAACGAAGCACCCACGTTGGAATACCAATAAACCTAGGGGTAAAAAGGGGAAAAAAAGCGCGCTTAGAAGACCCCATAGTGTAAGCAAGGAAATGAAGGACTGAACCAGCCTCAGTCCTCAGTCTATATAACACTCTTGTTACCACAGAGGGCACAAAAAATTGTGTTGAAAGTAAAATCAAATTTCTTCTTACTTCGCAGACACAAAGCAAGGATTCTCATCCCTTTCTCTCTCCCTCTCTGATTGGGGTTTCACTTTTTCTTCTTATCGTAATCCTTCGGATGTGTGTGCATCTTTTTCCTTTCTCTCTCATCTCTCAGGTACCTTACCAACAACTTGATCCAGTTTTTTCACACCAATTGCTGATTCGGTATCAGTTAATCGCTTTGGCGCAATCGCAGATTGTTATCAACCTATTCTGTTTCTTAAACTTGTTAATTTGATCGTATTTCATAGGGATTGTGATTCGGTTTTGATTTTGCTTTTGCTTTTGGTTTTAGGTGGTGGTTCAGTGTACTGTTGAGGTGAGATGACAACCCTAAGATCGAGTTGGCCTTCGAGGCTGCGCCAGCTTTTGTCCAACGAGGGTGCCATTGGTCCTTCTGTTAAGTTGGACACTGAGCCTGTGAGTGTGTCTTTTGTTTGTCCTCTCTATCTAATACGCATTGTTTTGTTGTGTTTGCTAATAATAGGGATTAATGTTTTTTAATAATATGGTTTAAGGGGGAAACCCATAGTTAGGGTTAGGATTCTTATTGCTTGACATTGATATATAACGTGATAATAAATTTAGCGTGGGTGCCTTGATATGAATTGCATGGCTTATGAATTGCATTCAATGATAGAAGTTTGTATTTTAGTTTTTGGCGGATTCTTCCTTTCTGACTTCATTCATCTGATTGTGAGAACCTCTTTTTTTGGTGTGTGTGTGTGTTTGTTATTAAGAGTTTTGTTTTCTAAAGAAAATATTGAAACTTACTAATGTTTTTATGTAGAAGGATATTATAGCACTATGCATTTCGTTGATTGGATTTAGTTATTGAGATAGTCTGGTATATGCATTGTACTTGTGTTTGTTGATTGAAAGTTTGACAGTCTTCCTGGTATTTATGATTGGAAGTTGTTTTTTCTGTTGTAACTGTGTCAATTCTTTGGAAAAAAGTTGATTCCTTTTTTGCTTCGACCACCAAATGCAATTTTATTTTTTAGTTAGTAAAACATATTACTGAGTTTATGTTTTCTTCAAATTGGTGTAAAGCTAGCAAAAATAGTTGTACATGGGATTAAATAGTAACCTTTGATGTGGAGTTCATTAATTATTACATTACTGTTTCTGTAGTTTATGTTTTGTTTGGCAGTGTGTTTGAAAGGTGAAACGAGCTCTCTCATTTTAGTCTTACATGGACTGAATTGGGATTTGTCTCAAAACTGTTAACCACTAACTAGAAAAGTTAGAATAAGCAATTCACTTGTGTACTTGTTTGAATTTTGGGTGTTGTATTTGATTTTTTCAATTCATTTTAATACTTCTTTCTACCATTATAATATGCAGTATAGAAGATGCCTTTGCTACAAGTTTGTTTGAAATATTGGCAAATGAAGCATAGTTAGTTACTGTGTTTTAAATTTATAAGCTGATGTATTCATCACTGAACTAAATAATATGTAGTTAAGATAATGGTATTTTTACTAGTTTGTTACCTCAAAATTTGAGTATATTAAACTGTTACTGGTTTACCTTAATTGCTGATTTCACCAGTCACTTACTAAAGCTGGTTTAATCAGCATGTAATCATCTGTTTCTCGTAAAAGTTGCACTATGCATAAATTTATGTTAGTATTGATAGAACTGAGGCCTCCTGGATGCATTTTTGTTGTTAAACACTGAATATTAGAATATGATTCATAAGCTGCAATTCTACTCCATTTTACTTGCAAGTAGTTTATCTTTTATCATTATTTACTGTCCATTTACATCTCAGGTACTCGAGACCACGAGAGAATACTACCTGTGTAGTAGAATGTAGAGTAGTCATAGCTTCTGTCCCCCTCTTCACTGACTCAGTGATAGTTAGACAGTTATAATGTTGGAACTCATTTTGGACAAGGGAGTTCATTCATAATTTAGACTGTCTAGTTTACTCTTATTTTCTAGCTTCTTATTTTTTTATTGCATTCTCTACATTTTATCACTGAAGCATATGGTTTTGTATTCATTGTTTCTGTTATTTCTGTTGGAACACTAACAAACTTAGAGGTAGTTAGTCAGTTATCTTCAAGAGAGCCCACCACCTTGTTCTTTCAAAATATTGAATGCAAAATTTAAGAGAAAACTCCCAAGTTTACTCTTATTTTCTCACTAATGTGGATATTCTAATACACTGATTTCATGTTGTGTACTGTGTATCTTAGGCTTTGATAGGTTAGATGAGTTTAATTTTCTATATACAGAATACAGAAGTGTGAACATACCCTGTTACTCATTAAGATATAGCAGCTCGTGGCTTTTGAACAGCTTTAGGTTTTGGTACTTCTTTCTTTGCATGCATTGTTTATAGTGGCAATTACCAGGACTCTTCATTTAAATTGTGCATGCTCCATTTATATTAATTCCTTTTGGTAATATTAAAGTTCTTTGGTGACAATTTTCTTTTTCTAAACATTTGAGTAATACTGTTACTCATCAGTCAACACTGATTGTCACAAAAAAATTTATGATGTTGAATATATTTGCAAATTTGCTTCAACTGCATTTCATATTTTTGTATTCTTATGTTCCTTTGTATTTATTTACATGTTATTATTTTTTTACACATGTTCATTCATTTCCTTACCCAACATCCGTGTTATGTCATTTTATTTTGGTGGTTGACTGGTTTCAGCCTCCTAAGATCAAAGGATTCATTGAGAAGATTATCAAATGTCCATTACAAGATATTGCCATACCGCTTTCTGGCTTTCGGTGGGAGTACAATAAGGTATTGCCATTTTGGTCTGATGGTTTGTTGCAATGAGTAATTTATTTATTTTTCCCAGTGCTTAAGCCTTTCTTTTATATCAGGGGGATTTCCATCACTGGAGACCATTGTTGCTTCATTTTGATACATACTTCAAGACTTATTTGTCATGTAGAAATGATTTGACTTTGTTAGATAATCTAGAAGACGACAGCCCATTACCAAAACATGCAATTCTGCAAATATTACGAGTGACACAAATAATTTTAGAGAACTGTGCAAACAAAAGTTCCTTTGACGGCTTAGAGGTTAGTTGGTCAATTGTGTATTATCAATGCCTGGTCTTAATTGATATATTTTTCTTAATTCCTTCCCCTGTGTGTTTTACTCAATTGGTTTATTTTTTTATATTTTAAACTTTTATTTCTGATATTTTATATTTATCCTTTCCTCTTCAGCATTTCAAGCTTTTACTTGCATCGACAGATCCTGAGATTCTTATTGCTGCCTTGGAAACTCTTTCTGCGCTTGTAAAAATTAACCCCTCTAAGCTTCATGGAAGTACAAAGATGATTTGCTGTGGTTCGGTGAACAGCTATCTTTTGTCTCTAGCTCAGGGCTGGGGAAGCAAGGAGGAGGGTTTGGGATTGTACACTTGTATTATGGCAAATGAGGATGCGCAAGATGAAGCACTGAGCTTATTTCCTTCTGATATTACAAAGATTGGTCATGACCAATCAAATTATCGCATAGGTACTACCCTTTATTTTGAATTGCATGCTCCCAGTGCCCAGAGCAAGGAACAAAGTGCAGAGGCAGTTTCCACTGGCACAACAGTTATACACATGCCAGATTTGCATCTGCGCAAAGAAGATGATTTGTCATTGATGAAACAGTGCATTGAACAATATTGCATTCCTTCTGAGCTGAGATTTTCCTTGCTCACTAGAATCAGATATGCTCGGGCCTTTCGGTCTCCTAGAATATGCAGGCTTTACAGCAGAATTTGCCTACTGGCTTTCATTGTTCTAGTGCAGTCTGGTGATGCCCAAGATGAACTTGTCTCCTTTTTTGCTAATGAACCAGAATATACAAATGAATTGATTAGAATTGTCCGATCAGAGGAAGTTGTATCTGGATCTATTAGAACACTTGCAATGCTTGCTTTAGGAGCTCAATTAGCAGCATGTACATCGTCACATCATCGAGCCCGGATACTCAGTGGATCTAATTTAACTTTTGCTGGTGGCAACCGCATGATACTCTTGAATGTGCTCCAAAGGGCTATTTTGTCATTGAAGAGTTCTAATGATCCATCATCCCTTGCCTTTGTTGAAGCACTTCTTCAGTTCTATCTGCTCCATGTGGTTTCAACCTCAACCTCTGCAAATAATATTAGAGGTTCTGGTATGGTACCTACTTTCTTGCCTTTGTTGGAGGATTTTGATCCTACACATATTCATCTTGTCTGTTTTGCTGTGAAAACTCTTCAGAAGCTTATGGATTACAGCAGCTCATCTGTATCATTGTTTAGAGAATTGGGGGGCATTGAACTTTTGACTCAAAGATTACAGAAAGAGGTACACAGAGTCATTGGTTTGGTTGGAGAAACTGATAGCATGATGCTTACTGGTGAAAGCTTTAGACATAATACTGATCAATTGCACTCCCAGAAGAGGCTCATAAAGGTCTCCCTTAAGGCGCTTGGTTCTGCAACATATGCGCCTGCAAACTCTACCAGATCTCAGCATTCTCATGACAGTTCATTACCAACAACTCTCAGCTTGATTTTTCAGAATGTAGACAAGTTTGGTGGTGACATCTATTATTCAGCTGTTACTGTTATGAGTGAAATAATCCACAAAGATCCAACATGTTTTTCTGCTCTGCACGAAATGGGTCTTCCTAATGCATTTTTATTGTCAGTTGGATCTGACATACTTCCTTCATCAAAGGCTTTGACATGCATTCCAAATGGTCTTGGGGCTATTTGTCTCAATGCCAAAGGGTTAGAGGCTGTTAGAGAATCTTCATCACTACGGTTCCTTGTTGACATTTTCACCAGCAAGAAGTATGTTTTAGCAATGAATGAGGCTATTGTTCCTTTGGCAAATGCTGTGGAGGAACTTCTACGTCATGTATCTTCACTGAGAAGCACTGGAGTTGATATTATCATTGAAATCATCCATAAGATTGCATCCTTTGGGGATGGAAAAAATATAGGGTCTTCTGGAAAAGCTGAGACGACCGAAATGGAAACAGATTCTAAAAACAAAGAAAATGAAGGCCACTGTTGCATTGTCGGTACATCAAGTTCAGCTGTAGAAGGGATAGGTGATGAGCAGTTTATTCAGCTATGTGTCTTTCATTTGATGGTATTGGTTCAAAGGACTATAGAAAATGGTGAGACATGCCGGTTGTTTGTTGAAAAATTAGGAATTGAAGCTTTGTTGAAGTTGTTGTTACGCCCCTCTATTGCACAATCCTCAGATGGAATGTCTATTGCTTTACATAGCACTATGGTATTTAAAGGGTTTGCTCAACATCATTCCATTCCACTGGCACGTGCCTTCTGTTCTTCCCTTAGGGTGCACTTGAAGAAAGCTTTAGAGGGATTAGGTGCAGCATCTGAACCTTTGTTGCTAGATCCAAGGATGTCATCTGATGGTGGCTTCTTTTCTTCACTTTTTGTGGTTGAGTTCCTTCTATTTCTCGCGACATCAAAAGACAATCGATGGGTGACTGCATTGCTTACGGAATTTGGAAATGGGAGTAAGGATGTTCTTGAAGATATTGGGCTTGTACATCGTGAAGTTCTGTGGCAAATTGCTCTACTTGAAAATGGAAAGCCTGAGAATGACGAAGATGGTATTTATTCTTCTAATTCACAACAGGCAGAAGGGGATGCAAGTGAAAGTGAAGAGCAAAGATTCAATTCTTTCAGGCAGTTTCTTGATCCATTATTAAGAAGGAGAACACCAGGTTGGAGCATTGAATCTCAGTTTTTTAACCTTATAAATCTTTATCGAGATTTAGGCCGATCCCCTGGTTCTCAACATAGATCAATTTCAATTGGGCCATCTAACATGCGGTCAAGTTCTAGTAACCAGGCCCAGCATTCTGGGTCAGATGATACTTCTGAGACTGCTCATAAGAAGGAATCTGACAAGCAGAGACCATATTATACCTCCTGTTGTGACATGGTCAGATCACTTTCATTTCACATTACCCATTTATTCCAAGAGTTAGGAAAAGTAATGTTGCTACCTTCGCGACGACGTGATGATGTTGTGAATGTAAGTCCTGCCTCCAAATCAGTGGCTTCTACTTTTGCAACTATTGCTTTTGATCACATGAGCTATGGTGGCCGTTGTGTAAATCTTTCTGGAACAGAAGAATCCATATCAACAAAATGTCGATATTTTGGGAAGGTGATTGATTTTATGGATAATATTCTAATGGAGAGGCCAGACTCATGCAACCCTATTCTGCTGAATTGCTTGTATGGACGTGGTGTTATTGGAACTGTATTAACTACCTTTGAAGCTACCAGTCAGCTGCTCTTTACAGTTAATCGGGCCCCTGCTTCACCCATGGATACTGATGATGCAAATGCAAAGCAAGATGACAAGGAAGATTCAGATAGTTGTTGGATTTATGGCTCCTTGGCTAGTTATGGGAAATTGATGGACCATCTAGTGACTTCTTCTTTTATATTGTCATCATTCACAAAGCATTTGCTTGCACAGCCCCTCACTAATGGTGATACACCTTTCCCAAGGGATGCTGAGACTTTTGTGAAGGTCCTTCAATCCAGAGTAATGAAGACTGTAATTCCTGTTTGGACTCATCCCCAGTTTGTTGACTGTAGTTACGAATTTATCTCTACAGTTATTTCTATAATTAAGCATGTCTACACAGGCATTGAAGTTAAAAATGTGAATGGTAGTGGTGGTGCTCGTATTACTGGGCCACCTCCTAATGAAACAACTATTTCAACCATTATAGAGATGGGTTTTACAAGGTCTAGAGCAGAAGAAGCTTTGAGGCAAGTTGGGTCAAATAGTGTGGAGTTGGCAATGGAGTGGTTGTTCTCTCATCCAGAGGAGACACAAGAAGATGATGAACTTGCCCGTGCACTTGCCATGTCCCTTGGAAACTCTGAATCAGATTCAAAGGATGCAGCTGCTAATGACAATACCCAACATCTTGAGGAAGAGATTGTCCAACTTCCTCCTGTTGATGAGTTGCTATCTACTTGTACAAAACTTTTGTCAAAGGATCCACTTGCTTTTCCAGTCCGTGACTTGCTTGTGATGATTTGCTCTCAGGATGATGGTCAACATAGAACTAATGTAGTCTCTTTTATTGTGGAACGGATAAAAGAATGTGGTTTGGTTTCTAACAATGGAAATTATGCAATCCTGGCTGCTCTTTTTCATGTTCTTGCCTTAATTCTTAATGAAGATTCTTTAGCTAGGGAAGCTGCATCCAAGAGTGGTATGATTAAAATTACCTCTGACCTACTGTTTCAGTGGGATTCTAGTCTAGATAGCAGGGAGAAGCAGCAGATACCAAAATGGGTCACTGCTGCTTTCCTAGCACTAGACAGGTTGTTGCAAGTGGATCAAAAATTGAATTCTGAAATTACTGAGCAGTTGAAGAAGGAACCTGTGAATAACCAGCAGGTATCAATTACCATTGATGAAGACAGGCAAAACAGGTTGCAGTCTGCATTTGGACTCGGTATGAAGTATGCTGACATACATGAACATAAGAGACTTGTTGAGATAGCTTGTAGTTGTATGAAGAATCAGCTTCCATCCGATACAATGCATGCTGTTCTGTTACTGTGTTCCAATCTTACAAGGAACCATTCTGTAGCTCTTACCTTTTTGGATGCTGGTGGTCTAAGTCTACTTCTTTCTTTGCCAACCAGCAGCCTCTTCCCTGGGTTTGATAATGTTGCTGCCAGTATTGTTCGTCATGTTCTTGAAGATCCACAAACACTCCAACAAGCGATGGAATCTGAGATAAAGCATAGTCTCATAGTTGCATCCAACCGGCATCCAAATGGAAGGGTCAATCCTCATAATTTCCTTTCAAATTTAGCTTCTGTGGTTTCTCGGGATCCAGCAACTTTTATGCTAGCTGCTCAATCTGTGTGTCAAGTTGAAATGGTAGGTGAGAGGCCATACATTGTCTTGTTGAAAGACAAGGATAAAGACAAAGCTAAGGAGAAAGATAAAGTACAGAACAGTGATGGGAAAGTTAGTTTGGGAAATACAACCTCACCTTCTATCAATGGAAAAATGCATGATTCAAATACCAAGAGTGCCAAAGGTCACAAAAAGCCTTCCCAAAGCTTTGTTAATGTAATGGAACTTCTTCTTGAATCTATTTGCACTTTTGTTCCCCCATTGAAGGATGACATTGCTTCAAATGCTCTTCCTGGAACTGCAGCATCAACTGATATGGAAATTGATGTCTCCTTGGCTAAAGGCAAGGGAAAAGCTGTTGCTAACATGTCTGAGGACAATGAAACCGGTAGTCAGGATGCTTCTGCATCACTTGCAAAGACTGTCTTCATTCTAAAGCTTCTGACAGAGATATTATTGATGTATTCATCATCTGTTCATGTTCTACTTCGACGAGATGCTGAAACGAGCAGTATTAGGGGTTCTTATCAAAAGAGTCCTGCAGGTTTAAGTGTGGGTGGGATATTCTGTCATATTCTTCATAATTTTCTTCCATATTCTAGAAACTCAAAGAAGGACAAGAAAGTTGATGGGGATTGGAGGCAAAAACTAGCAACCAGGGCCAACCAGTTTTTGGTGGCTGCTTGTGTTCGGTCCACAGAGGCAAGGAAAAGGGTTTTTAGTGAGATTAGTTATATCATCAATGAATTTGTTGATTTATGTCATGGCATTAGGAGTCCAGGCAATGAAGTTCAGGTTTTTGTTGATCTATTGAATGATGTTTTGGCTGCTCGTACACCTGCTGGTTCATCCATCTCAGCTGAGGCTACCATCACTTTTATTGATTCTGGATTGGTTAAACCATTTACTTGTACTCTACAAGTTTTGGACCTTGACCATCCTGATTCATCTGAAGTTGCTACTGGTATTATTAAAGCTCTTGAATTGGTAACCAAGGAGCACGTCCATTCAGTTGACTCTACGGCGAAGGGTGATATTTCTGCAAAACCTTCTGTTCTAAGTCAACCTGGAAGAACTAATAATATTGGTGAGATCTCTCAGTCCATGGAAACGACCTCACAAACCAATCCCGATTCCCTTCAAGTTGACCATGTCAGGTCTTATGCAGTTCGCTCCTATGGTGGTGGGTCAGAAGCTGTTACTGATGATATGGAACATGATCAAGATCTTGATGGAAGTTTTGCTCCTGGTAATGAGGATGATTACATGCATGAGAATTCTGAGGATGCAAGAGATCTTGAAAATGGAATGGAAAATGTGGGTCTACAGTTTGAAATTCAACCTCGTGGCCAAGAAAACCTTGATGAAGATGACGATGATATGTCTGGTGATGAAGGTGAGGATGTGGATGAAGATGAGGAGGATGATGAGGAACACAATGATTTGGAAGAAGTCCATCATTTGCCACTTCCTGACACAGATCAAGATGAACATGAGATTGACGATGAAGATTTTGATGATGAAGTGATGGAGGAAGAGGATGAGGATGATGAGGAAGATGAAGATGGTGTGATACTGCGACTTGAGGAGGGAATTAATGGAATTAATGTTTTTGACCATATTGACGTTTTTGGCAGAGATAATAGTTTTGCAAATGAGGCGTTTCATGTGATGCCACTTGAAGTTTTCGGATCTAGACGTCCTGGACGAACAACATCTATTTATAGTCTTTTGGGCAGAACTGGTGATACTGCCTTGCCTTCTCGTCATCCACTCTTGCTTGAACCTTCTTCTTTTCCCCCACCTGCCGGGCAATCAGGTTAGTTTGAGTTTTCTTGTGATTGATAATCTATTTCAACAGTGGTTTTTTCTTAGCTTATTAGTTGTTTCAAGACTTGATATTTTTAATGACATTTGGGATTTTTGGTATCTTGTTTAACTATTTCAGATAGTTCATTCGAGAACAACTCAGTGGGTTTGGATAATATATTTCGGTCCCTGAGAAGTGGACGCCAAGCACAACGTTTGCACTTGTGGGCTGATAATTACCAGCAAAGTGGTGGGACAAGTGCTGTTGTTGTTCCGCAAGGCCTTGAGGAGTTGCTTGTCAATCAATTGAGGCGACCAAGTGCTGAAAAGTCATCCAATCAGAACATAGCAGAAGCAGACTCTCATGCTAAAGTTGGAATCACACAGGCACAGGATGCAGGAGGTGCAATGCCAGATGTCCCCGTTGAAAATAATCCTATTCTGGAAGATAGTACAATAACTCCTTCAGTCATTGATAATAGTAACAACTTGGATGCCAGACCAACAGGGACTGGTCCTTCACAAGCAAATGTTTTAAGCACACAATCTCAGGCAGTTGAGATGCAATTTGAACATAATGATGGGAATGTGAGAGATGTTGAAGCTGTCAGCCAGGAGAGTAGTGGTAGTGGAGCAACTTTTGGTGAAAGCCTTAGGAGCTTGGATGTTGAGATTGGAAGTGCTGATGGCCATGATGATGGTGGTGAAAGGCAGGTTTCTGCAGATAGGATAGCAGGTGATTCACAGGCTGCCCGCACCAGAAGAGCAAACATTCCTTTGACTCAATTTTCTCCTGTGGTTGGAAGAGATGCGTCCCTTCACAGTGTTACTGAAGTTTCTGAAAATTCAAGCCATGATGCAGACCAAGATGGTCCAGCAGCAGCAGAGCAGCCGGTAAACAGTGATGCAGGATCAGGATCTATTGATCCTGCTTTTCTTGATGCTCTTCCTGAGGAGCTGCGTGCTGAAGTCCTCTCAGCTCAGCAGGGTCAAGCAGCTCAGCCATCAAATGTTGAGTCTCAAAACACTGGGGATATTGATCCAGAGTTCCTTGCTGCTCTTCCAGCTGATATTAGAGCAGAAGTTTTAGCTCAGCAGCAAGCACAGAGATTGCATCAGTCTCAGGAGCTGGAAGGGCAACCTGTGGAAATGGATACAGTCTCAATAATTGCAACTTTTCCATCAGACTTACGAGAAGAGGCAAGTTTATACTTTCACTGTCATATAAAAATGAGACTGTCTGTGATTTTAAGTTCTTTCCCCTTTTCAGGTTCTGTTAACATCACCAGATACTATCCTTGCTAATCTTACACCTGCTCTTGTTGCTGAAGCAAATATGTTGCGGGAGAGGTTTGCTCATCGTTATAGTCGTACTATGTTTGGTATGTATCCTAGAAGTCGTAGAGGGGAGACTTCAAGACGAGAAGGTGTTGGTTCTGGTGTGGATGCAGTTGGGGGAACCATTTCTTCTCGTCGGTCTGGTGGAGCTAAGGTTGTTGAAGCTGATGGAGCACCTCTTGTTGATACAGAAGCTTTGCATGCTATGATTCGGTTATTTCGCGTAGTGCAGGTATTACTTTGTGAAGTCCTTCAAATAAGAGTCAATCTTTATTCTCTAATAATTCTGTGTTTATTTTTTTGCAGCCACTCTACAAGGGCCAACTACAGAGGCTTCTTTTAAATCTTTGTGCTCATAGTGAAACGAGAGTCTCTCTAGTGAGAATTCTGATGGACTTACTGATGCTTGATGTTAAAAGGCCTGTCAGTTATTTTAGTAAAGTTGAACCACCATATAGATTATATGGTTGTCAGAGCAATGTAATGTATTCACGTCCTCAATCTTTTGATGGTAAGAATACTTGATTATGCAACATAAATACAATTTGTCATTGGTCCTTATTGTTGTGAATCTTCCCAGTTATGATTTGTCTGAAATGTATTTATTTTCTTATTTCATGAGCTTTTGCATACCGGAGTGTCCATCTTTAATGTTTAGTCTTTTTTATTGGCAATGGATTTATTTATACCTTTCCTATTGTTTAATCACATAGGAGTTCCCCCATTGCTGTCTCGTAGAATACTTGAAACTCTCACTTATCTTGCTCGCAATCATCTGTACGTGGCTAAAATTTTGCTTCAGTTCAGACTACCTCACCCTGCAATAAAAGAACCAGTTGACGGACGGGGCAAAGCTGTGATAGTTGGTGAAGGTGAAGAAAATATAAGTGAAAGTAATGAAGGGTACGTCTCCATTGCAATGCTTTTGGGTCTCTTGAACCAACCACTTTATTTGCGGAGCATAGCCCATCTTGAGCAGGTAATGCTTTGGTTTTATTGGCATCTTTGTCATTTAATTTCATGTGCCATCAGAGTTTCAGTCAGTGCTGACATAATTATCATGTATCTGTGGTGTGTTTTCAGCTGCTAAATTTACTGGATGTTATCATTGATAGTGCTGGAAACAAGTCATCTGACAAGTCCCTGATATCTACTAACCTGCCATCAGGGCCACAAATTTCTGCTGTGGAGACAGATGTGAATGCAGATTCTAATATTTTATCACCTAGGGATGACAGATCTACTGATGTTGAGGGTTCTTCCAAACCCACATCTTCTGGTCATAATGTCGAATGTGATTCCCATGGAGTGTTGAGTAATCTTCGGAAAGTAGAACTCCGACTCCTTTGCTCCCTACTGGCACAAGAAGGGTATGTGTTTGGCCTATGCTTGTTGTCAACATTTCTGCTTTTTGTGTATATTTTCATAATGACTAGGAGATTGTGATTTTGACAGTGTAAGGGTGTGGGGTGGTTTAACTCATGACTTAGAAGCATTAAAGTACTTTAAAATTAGTCTGTTTTATTGATATGTGCATTTGCTTGCATTTTTGTTTGTAATGCCACAGTTGAAGTAATCACCTATTACTATTAGAGCTTCTGGCTATGACTTTTGTTGATATACAAAGTTGTTTTATTAACCTTGGAGTTGATCTGACATTTTGTGCATTACTATCAGATTGTCAGATAATGCATATACCCTTGTTGCTGAGGTAATGAAGAAATTAGTGGCCATAGCTCCAAATCACTGTGAGCTTTTTGTCACTGAGCTGGCAGAAGCAGTTCAAAAGTTGACTTCATCTGCAATGAATGAGTTACATGTCTTTGGTGAAGCAATGAAATCACTGCTCAGTACTACTTCTACGGATGGAGCTTCAATTTTGAGAGTTTTGCAAGCCTTGAGTTCACTTGTAACTTTATTGACTGGGAAGGAGAATGATAAAGGTATTCCTGCCCTTTCTGAGGTTTGGGAAATCAATTCAGCATTAGAGCCTTTGTGGCATGAGCTGAGCTGTTGCATAAGTAAGATAGAATTTTACTCAGAGTCTGCATCCGACTCTTTGACATCTTCTAGTACATTTTTGTCTAAACCGTCTGGTGTGATGTCTCCACTACCAGCTGGTTCTCAAAATATATTACCGTACATTGAATCTTTCTTTGTGGTCTGTGAGAAATTGCATCCTGCTCAGCCAGGTGCTAGTCATGAATCAAGTATTCCTGTTATTTCTGATGTTGAGTATGCTAGCACATCTGCTCCCCAGAAAGCATCTGGAACTTCTGCAAAAGTAGATGAGAAACATGCTGCTTTTGTACGGTTCTCAGAGAAGCATAGGAAGCTACTAAATGCTTTTATAAGGCAAAACCCTGGTTTGCTCGAGAAATCTTTCTCACTTATGCTGAAGGTTCCTAGATTTATTGACTTTGATAACAAACGAGCCCATTTCCGTTCAAAAATTAAGCATCAGCACGACCATCACCATAGCCCCTTGAGAATATCAGTGAGAAGGGCATATGTTCTAGAAGATTCTTATAACCAGCTTCGCATGAGATCATCTCAAGATTTGAAGGGAAGGTTGACTGTTCACTTCCAAGGGGAGGAGGGTATTGATGCAGGTGGGCTTACAAGGGAATGGTATCAATTGTTGTCCAGAGTTATTTTTGATAAAGGAGCACTGCTTTTTACTACAGTGGGAAATGAATCAACGTTTCAGCCAAACCCTAACTCTGTTTACCAAACAGAACATTTATCTTATTTCAAATTTGTTGGTAGAGTGGTGGGTCCCTTTTCAATTGTTTTGAATATTTTCTTTTAGTCATATATGATTATTTTTATACCCCTTTCTGTCTTATCCAGGTTGGAAAAGCATTATTTGATGGCCAACTCTTGGATGTTCATTTTACTCGATCATTTTACAAGCACATTCTTGGGGTCAAAGTTACATATCATGATATTGAAGCCATTGATCCTGATTATTTCAAAAATTTGAAATGGATGCTTGAGGCAAGTGCATTTATGTAGACCTCTCCCTCCCTTTGTATTTTAATCACACTTGGTTTATTGTTCAATTTGTGATGATTCTGTTTCTGGTATGATTGCAGAACGATATCAGTGATGTTCTGGATCTTACTTTTAGCATTGACGCAGATGAGGAAAAATTGATCTTATATGAACGAAATGAGGTATTTACAATGCTCTTAAAACTGAGATGGAATGTTGGATTGTGCATTGTTATATGGTCTAATTGTGAACATATCTAGGTGACGGATTATGAGTTGATTCCCGGTGGACGGAATATCAAAGTTACTGAGGAGAACAAACATCAATATGTTGATTTGGTTGCCGAGCATCGGTTGACAACAGCTATTCGACCTCAGATAAATTCTTTCTTGGAAGGGTTCAATGAATTGATTCCCAGGGAGTTGATATCGATATTCAATGATAAAGAGCTGGAATTATTGATCAGTGGACTTCCTGATATTGATTGTAAGGCTCGGTCCTTTACATTTAGCTTTTAGCAGATGTGATCATTGTTCGATTGCTCTCCCCACGAGAATTTGCCTGGAAGGGCAAATTTGACTGTTCTTTTATTTTATTTTATTTCAGTGGATGACTTGAGAGCAAACACTGAATATTCTGGATATAGTGCTGCATCGCCAGTTATCCAATGGTTTTGGGAGGTTGTTCAAGGTTTAAGCAAAGAAGACAAGGCTAGGCTATTGCAGTTTGTGACAGGCACATCAAAGGTATATTGCTATCGAGGAACTTTTCAAATTTTAATAGGCTATTCATTCTAGATATATTGCATTTGAACACAATCCATACGATCTACTTGAAATTGCACATGTTCATGTATTCAATTTATTTCTGAAGCATTTTAGTCAAGATTGAGTCTATTGAGATCAGCTGCTGCAGTGTATCCAAATTGTGATGAAGGTCATAGAATTGTAATGTCTTACACATTTTGCAAGACTCTCTGCTGGATCCTGTAGGAGGATCATAGTGTAAAAGCTGATCATACTTGTAGGGCCGTGGAATTTGTGGGTTTTAACCATTTGAAGTTGTTTGATGCAACTGGGCTTTTGTAGGGTTGGTAACATGAAAGCCAAACTCTTTTTTTTTTTTTTTTTTCCCTAGATCCTTTCTTTGCTGCAAGCCATTGGAAAGCTTTCTCTAACACCACCATTCAAAATCCTTTCCTCATGCTTTTAGATCTTGTTCTGAGTCATCTCTCCTATTTGTTCTACGCTCTCGTGACATGACTTGTCTATTATGTGTTGGGGCATCATCCGTTCTTTCTTTGGCCAGATCATCAATGTGTCTCTTTAGTGTTCTACTAGATTTGACTGAACTGCTGAAGAAGCTCTAACGGGTTTTTGTTCCTGAAACCCATAAACTTGACTATTGTAGCCTTTATTTGAAATAAAAGATATCTAGACTAATTTTCTTGTCTGTTCTCTTTCTGCTTGATTATTTTTCTTTTAGTAATTGCTATTGAATATAAAGTATTCCTTAAATTTCAATGATTATATGTAGTAGTTGATCATTTTTATACATTTTCTTACTTTTGGTAAAATCTTAAGATTTGTGTTCCAATTGCACGAGTTTTTTCATACCTCTCCCCGTAAG
Organism: Vigna mungo; assembly: GCA_036885675.1. NCBI lineage: Eukaryota > Viridiplantae > Streptophyta > Magnoliopsida > Fabales > Fabaceae > Vigna > Vigna mungo. The sequence continues at coordinate 17,414,734 of CP144690.1, read as the reverse complement.
ATTTTTTATTTTGACAACCTTGGATCTAAGGTTTCTCTGTCCTTGGAAATATAAGATTCAATTATTTTTTACACTCTTCATTATGATATGATAATGATGTGGACACGTTATTTTTTTTTTTTTAAAATTTGAAGCCGTAAAAACATTTACAATGCAATTTGGGGGTCTGATTTATACAACCAATGTTTCAGGTGCCTTTGGAAGGCTTTAGCGCTCTTCAAGGAATTTCGGGCTCCCAGAAGTTTCAGATACACAAGGCCTATGGAAGTCCGGATCACTTACCTTCTGCTCATACTTGGTATGTGTTTTTTCCCTTTCCGAATTCCTTATACGCATTTTGGTTTTAGTAGTGATTATCTGTGATGGATAATATTAGTGGTGTGATTTGAAACAATCTAAAACTGAACTTTCTTGACGCAGTTTCAATCAATTAGATTTGCCGGAGTATCCATCTAAACAACATTTGGAAGAGAGGTTACTGCTTGCAGTTCACGAGGGAAGTGAGGGTTTTGGATTTGGATGAGAAATTTCATCGGGGTGGGTACAAAATACAATGTATTACATTTTTAGGTTAGGAGCTATTTCAGAATAGAATCCAGTGGTACAGGGGATTGAAGTTTTTAAGTTCATATCTTGTTAATATCTTGTACAGTCGTATATTTGCAATGGGAAATGCCGTTGGCAGTTTTTTAATCAATCACCCACTCTGCACTGCATAATCAGATCTCAGAGCCTTTCTTGTTATTGCTATCATTGACAATTTTTAATAACAAATTTTCTGGTATTAGCATTTGTAGTTATAAGATTTCCACTTCACCAGTTCTCCCATGTGCTCGTTTTATTCTGTATTTCAAACAAAATTAGTGGTTTCATTCCACTTAAAATTTCTCCTTTTACTCCACTGAGTAGACTAGAAGTTTCGTTTTCAGTTCCTTAAGAATATGCAACTCGTGACATGAGTTTTCTTTCAGGGGGATCTCATGCGTATAATTTATCTACCTTTTTCTCTCTATCTCACTCCATCCAAATACTTATTGTTACAGTCTAAAGAGGTTTTTCAAGAATAATTCACTAGTAACTTTCAAATTGTTCAATTTTACAAAAATTAAACTAGAATTATTTTAGAGTTGCGGGAAAAAAATTTATGAATATACGGGGAGAAGTTGTCCTCCCGTAAAGCGGTGAGAAAGAAAAACAGTAAAAAATAAGCCTTCTATTCCCACACACCTAGTTCTCAATCAGTGGATATATATATATATATATATATATTATTATAATCAAATAATTTAAATAATCACATTAATAATTAAATTACGAACTTGAAATCTTTTCTGTGATTTAACTCTTGAATTTTTATACACATACAGTGAATTGTTCTATTTGTCTTTTTAAATTACACCGTCTTATCCACTCTTATATTTTGTAGATGGGAAAGGCATTAGTTTTTTTTTTCTTAAGTCACTAACTTAGTTATTTTTATATGTTGAATGATTAATTTACATTTCTTTTAAAAAATATATAAAAACTACCAATTAAAAATTAATTAAAATTAAGTGATTTTTTTTTTAAAAAAAGTCACTGAATCCGTCTAATTCTTCTTTTGTTTCACTGTCATAATTAATGAATTGTAGAAAATATAAATTTTAAAGTGTTTAAAAGTAAGGTGAGGGAAAAAATGTAATATATTAAGAACTTAAAGAAACTTTATAATTTTTACAAGTCACTAAAAAAGAATAAATTTACCATACCTAATAATGATTAACTACAAGTATAAAATCTACAAAACTTACACTGTCTTTAATAATTTTATTTCATTAATTTTAGGGTTAAATATGTTTTTAGTCCTTGTACTTTGAGACGATTTTGAGTTTAGTCTCTCTTTCAAACTATGGTACAATTTAGTCCTTCAACTTTAGAAAACTCTGGTTTTAGTCCTTTTGACCAAATTCTTTTAACTTTATTTGTTGTTTCAAACGTGTTTCTGAGTTAATATTGAAGCAAAAATGTGTCAAACAGTGTAAACAATCCAAATGATATAATGAAACGTGCTTGAAACAACAAAATAAAGTTAAAAAAATTTGGTAAAAATGACTAAAACCAGAGTTTTCTAAAGTTGAAGGACTAAATTGTACCATAGTTTGAAAGAGGGACTAAACCCAAAATCGCCCTAAAGTATAGGGACTAAAAACATATTTAACCCTTAATTTTAACTATCAATTTATGCAATGACAACAATTTTTTCATTACTATGTGTGCTTCAGTCGTAAACTTTTGAACTTCTGAGTGCGTCAACCTTTTCTCACTTTATTGTTCCTTGTCTTTCTTTCTCCATCTTTGGATGTTTTAGTTTCTTACAATCATGCTTTTAATCTTGACTTAATACCTATTTTGGTCCCAGTTTTGGTTGGAAATGTTCAAAGTGGTCCCCATTTTATTTTTTTGTTCAATGTAGTCCTAAAGAACGTAATTTGTGTTCAATTTAGTTCTTTTTGTAGATGCCGTTTAAATAGTTAACGGTTCAGTGTCCAGCTGTGTAATTAGAGAGTGAAATGTCATTTATGCTCTGACGTGGGGTCCTTAAGGCGTAGTGAAGTGGAATTATTATTTTTGGAATTCTTTTTCTGATATTAGGGTTATTCTTTTCAAAATTAAATTAAGGTTTTCAAAATTAAATTAAGGGTATAGTTGTCTGAAGGATTGATGGTGGTTTGGGAGGGAGATCTGCAAGATTGGGAAGAACACAAGTACAGGAAACCCCCAACTCCTCTAATCGCAACATCAGAAAAACCAAGAACAGAAACCCCAAAGAAAAATTCCCAAATCCAGAAACCCTAAAATCAAACCCCCCAAATTACAAGATCAAAATTCTCAACCTATAGCTGCTAACCTGCAGAGAAGAAATAGAAACACAATAACAACTCCAAATCACAAGCCAAGAATGAGCATAGAAAGGGGGAGCCTTAAAGCCGTGAAAAAGGAGTTCGCATCCTAGCCACTTGAACTCGCATCCCCAACATGCAAAACCCCCAATCAGAACAAAGAAAGATAACATAAAGGAAGTCTTCACTCCTTGTGACGAGAACCAGAATGAGAAAAAAACAAAAGAGAAAAAACCCAAAACTAGGTTTGTAGTGAAGGAAGACAACCCAAAATTGAAAAAAAAAATTGTGATTAAGGTCCTCTGAATCTTCCAAGAGGATTAATTAAAACTTAGAGAAGATAATTCTGATTTAGAATTTAATTTAAACTCTAACAAGATAATTAACCAAAAATTGGGACCATTTCGAACATTCCCAACGAAAATTGGGACTAATATAGGTATTAAGCCTTAAATTTATAATAAGTTGAACCCAATCCTGGGACTCTTCGTCTCACACGAGAAGCAGATTAGGAAAGCACAAGCACAAGCACAAAACTCCTTTTTTGTGGCGCCAGGGCTTATGGGGGGATGCGTCGCGGTTTTGAAGATTTTTATGCTCATTCTTGGCTTGTGATTTGGAGTTGTTCTTGTGTTTCTATTTCTTCTCTGAGGTTGGCAGCTATAGGTTGAGGGTTTTGATCTTGTAATTTGGGGGTTTGATTTTAGGGTTTCTGAATTTGGGAATTTTTCTTTGGGGCTTTTGATTTTGGTTTTTCTGATGTTGCGATTTGGAGAAGTTGGAATCTTTGTTTTCAAATTGGATTTTGGGGGTTTCTGTACTTGTGTTCTTCCTAATCTTGCAGATCTCCCTCCCAAACCACGATCAATCCTTCAGACAACAATATCCTTAATTTAATTTTGAAAACCTTAATTTAATTTTGAAAAGAATAACCCTCATATCAGAAAAAAGAATTCCAAAAATAATAATTCCACTTCACTATGCTTATAAGGACCCCACGTCAAAGCATAAATGACATTTCACTCTCTAATTGCACAGCTGAACAGTGAGCCGTTAACTATTTAAACGACGTCTACAAAAAAGACTGAATTGAACACAAATTACGTTCTTTAGGACTATATTGAAAAATAAAATAAAATGAGGACCATTTCGAATATTCCCAACCAAAACGGGGACCAAAATAGGTATTAAGCCTTTAATCTTTATTATTATGTTCACAAATCAGTTAAATGAAGAGACACTATTAATTTGGTCCATGTGTCTTGTCAGCTTTCTGCTTAATATTTCTCCGTTCTTTAATTTTCAAATAGTTTATCTTTTTTTTTTCATTTTTCTAAATTATATTTTCTTGTGATGTTCATACATATGGTTTTAATCTACATTTATGTCACTGAAATTTGAAATTGGAACATTTGATATTCACTGTGGGTCGATAAGGAAACATTCGATCATCTTTAGTCTCATTTCTGTTGAGAGGAGTGTAAATAACTCTCTCATGCTGAAGTGAAGAAAGTTATGATATTTTGGAATGAAGTGAGAGTAAGTGTGGAATAAGTATTTTTAGAAATATTAATTGTATTTATAAAATTAAGATGGACCGTGAATTTATATTTCTATTATAATAGTATTTGTTTAGAGAATATAATAAATAGTAATAGAATGATAAATAATAACATGTTAAACTTTCGAGATTTACATAAATATGATTTAAATAGAAATATGTTTAGACGGTTCTATAATAAAAAAAGCTTAAAAACTTTACGGAGTCACACTTTTTAATATATTTAATAAGAAATACTTTTAGATTTTTATTCGTTATATAGTCTTTACACATAAGTTGGCTGATATGAAATATTTTATCATAAGTCCCAATCCATATAAAATCATGATTTTTTATTTTATTTTAGTCATTGGAAATTTGTTTAGTCTCTATACTTTTAGGACCAAAACTTCTCATTATTTAAATAGCATGGGTTTCAACTAAACATTTTTTTTCTTAGTCATGTTATTTATTTCAAATTAATATTGAATTTAGTCACTAAAATTATATATTACTATTACCTTAGTGTAAGTAAATCTCGAGTCTTTGAACTTTATGATTATTTCTAAATCCCTAAAATATACCGCTTTCAATTTGGTCTCTATTATAAAGACACTTAGTTATAATAAAAACATGAATTCAAAATGAAAAACATGTGATTAACTTTGTGGATTCCATGAACCCTACAAAACCTTCAAGTTATTTACTTATTTTCTTCTATTTTTAAGACTAATGAGTCAAGAAGTTATTTACTTATTTTCTTACATTTTGTAGACTAATGAGACAAGATGCAACTTTTATGAGTAAGATTAACCATTTACTTGAATGAGAAAATTAAGGATACATACATCCTCATATAGTTAGACAACTGAGATCACAACAATAACATCAAAAGCAGTAAAAAAGAAGTTCAGATTTGTTATCTACAACTTTAACAATGTTAATGGCCAGTGGTAGCAACACTACATATCAATCTTGAACTTTTTTGGAGTCTAAAACAGTGATGTTAACTGACCTCCAAATAGAAGAAGAAACTAAGCTACAGCATAAGCTTTAACTCAGCCTTTTCTAACTTTGTTTCTTCTCTATTCAAATGGCAATCTGATACTAACCCAAGTTAGATATCATGATCATGTAGAAATATACTCTCTCTAATTGTTTAAGGTTTATAGTTTCCAAGACTTTGACCAATAGTAGAGTTTGTTCATTTCAAAAGAGTGTTGCTAACATTCTCTCATCGCCTGAGGTATTTCTTTCCTCTGGCATCATCTTCAATGATACTGCAAAGGGTAGGTGGAAAATCAACTGGCCACAAAACCACATCATTTCCCCAAACAGCCATCTTAGCAAGATGATCTGCTGCTCTGTTAGTTTCACGCCATGAGTGAGAAATTTGATATTTATCAAACTTCTTCAATAGTTTCCAAATTTGTTTCAAATAGCTATCAGCTTTTGGACAATGCTGTTTTCTATTGACTGTCTTCACAACACTCATGGAGTCTGATTCCACCCATATTGCTTTGATCCCAAGGCCCCAGCAAAGAACAAGGCCTCTCCAAATGGCCCACAGTTCAACCAAGAAAACATCTCCTTGAGGCACTTTAGAGACAAAAGCACATATTGGTTCACCCGTATGATCACGAAGCAGCCCTCCAAAACTGGCACTGTCTCTGTAGATAGAACCATCAGTGTTTAGTTTTGTCCATCCAAACTTTGGCTTTGTCCACTCACACCATCTTATGGATCTGGAAACTGGGTTGAGAATACTAGCAATTTGGTTGAGATTCCTTATCAGAACCATACCTTTGATTCTTTTCTGAGTACAAGACAACAGGGATTTGCTATTTGTTTCATGGAACTCTACTCTTAGGTTTTTTTCATTATCCTTGTGTTTCTTCCCTTTGAGATGTGCCCTCAAGCAATTTTCACTGGTAGTACTAATCTGACATAAAGCACAACTCCATTCCTTCTGAACTAGCTTTTTAGTAGTTATCCTTGCATAACTGCTTTCAGTTTTGTCACAACCTGCACTATGATCCTGATACTAACAATTTGTTAAAGGAAATCTGTCAATGTCTATTCAGACAATTACACATTAGAGTTAGAGTGACAGAAAATCTGATGAGGAATGAATAGGAAGCAGACACCTAATTGTAGACTGTGAAAACTTGCATATTGTTCAATATAGTAAAAACTATGTATGAGATTAATCTCCTTGTGTTAAATATATACATAAGATACTGTATTTATAATAAAAGAAATATGGACTAAGTCCAAGATATAAATAAAGAATAATAACAAACTAACTAAAGATAAAAGATAAAGATAAGATATCTATTTAAGATATCTAATAATCTAATGTATCTAATACTCTCCCTCAAGTTGGTGCTATGTATCAAACTTGTTACAAATATAATTAATAAAGATTTAATGAAAATATATGTTTTTGTGTGATACCAAACTATTAATGATTTAAGAAGACGATAAAGAAGACGATGAACCAACCTAGAAAACTCTCCTTGAGCAACAAATCCGAGATGATGCTCCATATAAAATCTTTTCATGCAAATAGCCATTAAGGAACTCCAGTTGATAAAGAGGTTGAAAAGTCACCATGGCTATAAAATAAACTAACAAAAGTCATCTTTGCAATTAGAGAAAATATATATATGGATGGGTCAGACACACCTAGAAGAGAGGTTATAAGAGATAATAGCAGAAGAAACCATGGATGAGGAGACAGAGATAAACCCTAAAAATCCAAGATTCTTTAATCAAGGCACTTGAAAGAGGAAAAATAGGCGCTTCTTGAGAAGAGACGAGACAAGCGACCACACACGACGTCAGACCTAAAAGAGAAAAAAGAGTGACCTCGACATTCTAGATCACTGCCTGAAAAGAGATGGGACGTGCCATCATGCACGTAGAAAAGGGAGCAAATCCACAACTTCAAAAGATGCTAAGAGCGCACAGTAGCCCAAATGAAGGCATCATTTACAACACAATGGTCGATTGGCCAAGACAATCGAAACTGTGCAATCTTCAGTCGAAACTGGAACTCTGGCGACGGTGGCAAACGCTACTGTCGTGACAATGGTAGAGGCAAAGAAAATTATTTCCTAAAAGAACCTTATGTTCTAGATACCATGTTCAATACTGTGAAAACTATCTATGAGATTAATTTCTCTTGTCTTAAATATACACGATAAAAGATAAGATAATATCTAATAATCTAATATAACTATCACATGTAAACAAACATGAAACATAATTACAAGTGAACATTTCCCATGACATTTGCATATTTGGGTTCAGAGATAAATTCAGAAACTAAGTAGCAAAAGAATGGCTAAAACCTTAATATTATCAGATGGGTAGCAATACTTGAAAGTTGAAACCAATACCTGACATGCTTCAAGTTTCTTTTCTTGTATTTGACTTGGCGTAATTGTCTGATCAGAGAAATCAACAAGTTCCTTTTCCTGTATTTGACTTGATGTAATTGTCTGGTCAGAGACATCAAAAAGTTTAGCTCCCTCATCTGATTCAAAATCTGTGCCCTTCTCACTGAAGATGTTTGATATCTTTGTAAATAGGGTCCAAGAACAGTATGGTCTAATTAGGAATTTGTAGACACATGGTGCTGCACCAACATAAGGCATCAACAGCAAGACAGTGGCTATGGATTTCAGATGCGGCCACCATGGGAGGCTGTAAAAACAGGCAAATTAAAAATGAGAAGAAATTGAAGTAGAAAACCAAAAGATGAGGATATGTTCAAGTATCAGTGCAAGTTATGTTTGGTTCCATGCAGCAGACAGTGATCGTACGAGGATGAACTCTTACTATGTTTTCTTTCTTTCTTAACTCTACAACCAAATTGAAGAATAAGGGAAGAGGTTAACTTCTAATTTGAGATTTCGAGACACAAGTTGAATAGCAGGAATAAAATAAAATATGCACATAGCAGTAACTAGGAAGGTAAAAATTGGAAAAGATAGCATACCAAGAGTTTACATGTTTAAGTATATCAAGAATACAAAATGTTGTAATTAGAGGAAAATCTTCCTAATTAAGAAAATATCTATAGAATCTGCTAGTTTATTTAGCATATTTTTTCCCTCTTTTTCTTTTTGAAAGATTAGATTGTTAGAAATAGATGTAAGGAAAATGTAATAGATATGAATGATAATAATAAAAATCATTCTCCTTTTCAAGTCAAAATAATGGTAAAACTAATGAAGATGTTTTGTGATACAAGCTGAGTGGTTTAAATGGAAAAAAAAAAAAAAACTAAGAATTATTTGTGATCACAAAGGTCCTACTAAGCTTAAAGGAAAGTTTTACTGTCACATTGTTCTATGGAAGAAATTGTTGGACTTTGAAGTCACACAGGCATTCCAACCCATTTTAGTAGAGGGGCGTGCTATTTGTTTGCATCCATTAGTTTGTAAGGGATTCAATGCAGACTTTGATGGCGATTAAATGGCTGTTCACGTGTCTTTATCTTTAGAAGCTCAAGCGGAAACTCATTTACTTATGTTTTCTCATACAAACCTCTTGTCTCCAGCTATCGCGGATCCAATTTCTGTACCAACTCAAGATATGCTTATTGAACTTTGCATATTAACGAATGGGAATCGGAGGTATTTCTTCAAATAGGTATAATCCACGTAATTGCATAAATTGGAAAAATCAAATAATTCCAAAGAAAAACTATAAGTATAAAAAAAAAGAACTTTTTTTTGTAATTCCTATGATGCAATTGGAGCTAAGAGGAAAATGTGCAGTGTGACTTTATCAGAGTTAAGGAGAAATGACAAAAAAATGATTATGGTGGTTTGAATTGAAATTATCAGTGAGCATGAAAGTTTAATGAGTAATGCAAACTAAATACTCTTTAGATTTTCTCAAATTATCAATTAAATTCTCAGCAGAAAAGAAAATACCAGTTAAACAACACTGAAAGTTCCCATTCCACGATTGTTGACAAGGAAAACAGAACCCAAAAAGCAAGGCATCGCTGGTTGCTGGAACGAGAATCACTCTCCATTGCACAAACAGAAACAAACCTGAAAAGATAATTAGGAACCAATCTCATACACACATATCTCTCATACTTTCACAGAATTAAAGGGTATTTTATTCTTAAAAGATAATTAAGAATAAAAAGGCTATTTTTTTTTTGTCAAGAAAAACATCCAGTTTGATTCTTACAACAATTTAATACAATTAATTTCATCCCCAATGAGATTAAAGGGTAATGCAATTGAACAACAAAATGGGGTATTTTTCCTTTACTGTTCTCATTTACGAGTACTGAGTAGCATATACTTACAATGGACAAAGCAAACTAAATGGAGGCCTGCAGTGTGTAAGAAAAACAAAACAGATACAAACGTAAGAGAAGAAGAACAAAAGAAACTGAAACTGAAGTATTAAATTTGGTTGATCATAGATAAATTTAGAAATAACTGATAAATGAAGGAAAAAGAAGAGTTGGATTTACCATGAAAGAAGGGTGAATGAGTTGGTTAAGAGAGTGTAAAATGGTTCTTCCCAACTCATTCTTTGCTTCTCAATTTCAATCTCTCTTCTTTTCTTCTTCTTCAATCTAAACCCAAGGAAGAAAGAACTTTATGGAAGAAGCAACAAGTTCCAACAACATAGTTCAAAAAGGCGAATACCAAAAGTCAATTTAATCACTGCTGTCTCTTTGTTTCCACATAAACCATCAAAGAAAACTGACGCGACAAAATACAAATTTTATTTTTAATTCTTCTTACAAAGATATACGTTTCTCTGCACAATTGGAGTAAAATTTATACTTTTTTATTATAATCGAAAGCGTTTTTCTTTTTCATTTTCTTTTCTTTTCTTCCCTTTTTCCACTTTAAAGCAAATTTGTGTTACAAATGTTGCGTGGCTGACACCAATCCAATCATCATATTTTTTTTATTGAAAACGAATTTACCAATTGGATTTGAATCTTTTGCTTTTTTACTGAAAAATGATTTCTCTCTATCTTCAACCACACAATCCTTGGTTTACATTTTGAATTTTGAATTTTGGTGTAATCAGTGGCTTGGTTAACACCATAAGGGGATATGTTCAAGTGTTATTCAATATTTTTCTTATCGAATAAAAATCCACCCTTATATTTAAAATGATTCTATTGATGCAATCAGTTTAATTATATATATATATATATATATATATATATATATATAATTTATTAATTTTATTCTTAAATATAGCTTCAATCTATTTATTTATTAATATATTTTAATAAATATAAAAATATATAAGAGAACAGATTAAATGGTAGATGAGAACTTGAGATAATAATTTCTATTACTTTGATGAAAGCAAAGTAAATATTTATATACAATCTATTATGAAAGGACAAAAAAGAATAATAGAAAATTATAACAGAGGTACAACCGTGGATGATGTATGAGTAACGCCTTTATATGTATTACCAAACAAAATATAAAGTTGTATAAAAAAAAAAGACAAAAAGTATACAATATGAGTTTATGTATTTCTATTCAATTAGGTTAGGTTTGTTGGTTTGATTGAGCTGTTGTGTAGCCTTTCTTTCTTATTCTTTTAGCCCCTTAGAAGTTGGAGGTTTGAAGATGTCAAGAAGCTCTAACTTGGATAAATTGGAGTGAAATAACCATGGAGTAAGCGCTTTAGAGAAAATATATGCTAACTAATGTGACGATGAAACTAGTAAAAGGTGAATGAGACCAACAAGTATTTTTTTTCACGGATGATGTGATAATCAATATCTAAATGCTTCGTCCTTTCATGAAAGATTGGATTGGCTGCAATATATAATGCACTTTGGCTATCATAATAGATGACATAATGCTTAGTAATAGGAATTCTCAAATCACCAAGAGAGTCATTGAAGCTCACAAGTGGTAGAGGAAAGTGCCTTGTACTCTACTTCTGCAGAAGATAAAGAAACTGTAGATTCCTTCTTGGCCACACTAAAGAGTTGCCAATAAAAAAACAATAACTAATGATGGAATGTTGTGTATCAACACACGTAGCCTAGTCAACATCACTGAATCCAAGAAGTTATGTTAAGGACTTGTGACTAAAAAATAAACCTTTTCCAGGGCATCCTTTTAGGTCGCGAATCACTCTCAAGGCAACTTGAAAATGAGTCTGAGTTAGTGATACCATGAATTGACTAAGTTGTTGGTTGGCAAAGACTCTATATAAGGTCTTATGTTGGTTAAATAGATGAGACGTCCTACTGACCGTCTGTATGACAAGGGATCAGCTAAAGGATCACTAGAGTCATGATGAAGACGCAAAGAATCATCCATTGGAGTGGAAGAGGGTTTGCATCCTATGAGACCAGAATCTTTAATCAAATCTAGAATATATTTGCGTTGACATATATAAATCCATTTGCTAGAATGAGCTATCTCTATTCCTAAAAAATATTTCAATTGACCAATATCCTTTATATGGAAATGAGAGTGAAGGATGGTCTTAATTTTAGTAATTTCAGAAGCACAATCTCTAGTAAGCACGATATCATCAACGTAAACAATGAGAGCAGTGAAAGCGGAACCATTAACTTTGACAAATAAACTATGATCAACATGTGCTTGAACTTACCCAAAAGACAACAATAGAAAAGATAATTTTTCATACCATTTGCGGCTTGCTTGTTTCAAGCCATAGAGAGACCTTTTAAGCTTGCAACAATGATTAGTAGGATGACTAGACAGTCTAAGAGGAATTATCATATACATGTCTTATGAAAGGTCCCCATGGAGAAAAACATTGTTGACGTCAAGTTGTTGCAAGTCCCAATTGTGGATTGATGCCAAGGCTAGAAGGACCCTGACAGTAGCCATTTTTATGACAAGGGAGAAAGTTTATAGATAATCGATCCCTTCAATTTGTGAGTACCCTTTCGCAACTAGGCAAGCTTTATAGCGTTCCACAGATCCATGAAGCCTTCACTTAATTGAAAACCCATTCGTATTTAATGGGTTTGATAGAGGGAGGTGTCGCAACAATGTCCAAAGTTTTGTTCTACCTCAAGGCTAAACTTTCGGCTTGCCTCGCCTCCTGCCAGCAATATTGGGTAATGACCTCTTGATACATCATTGGTTTTCCTCTCGATTGAGACACATTAGAAAGTGAGAATAAGGAGATGACAAGTGAGAATACGCGACGAAGGACTAGAGAGGTACAAGATCTTTGAAGGGGATTGGTTAGAATCCTTTGGAACAATGGCCAAATCATTGGAAGAAATGTTGCAATAATAATCATCAAGATAGCTTTAGTGAGTAGTAACCCGGGTTGAATGTCGCGGAGGTGGAGGGGAATTTGGTGGTAGTGATGAGGGAGAAGGTTGATGGTGCGGTGAGGGAGGGTTACTGATTTGTGATGGAAAAGGTAAACTAGGACGGAGAATGGGGTCTGGGGAGTCTATAGGCTTGTGGTGAATGGGTGGTTCAAAGGGAGGGTGGTTGGAATAGTTTTTGCTAAGGTTCTGGAAGGGTTTGAATATGAAGTAGGCTACTGTCATGGTCTGGTGGTGCATTGGTAGTGAATTGTGAAGCTGGATAGGGAGGTGAAAAAGGAAAACATGTCTCACTGAATGTGACATCACGTGATACAAAAGTTTCTTTGCTGTTGATGTAAAAAATGGCATAGCCTTTGGTTCCTGCTTGGAAGCCTAAATAAATCCCTCGTCTAGAGCGGACATCAAATTTTTGGCGAGAAATATTTGTTGATGCATAGCAAAGACAACCAAAATTTTTAATCGTAGAAAAATTAGGAGGTTCTTTATACAGTAATTCAAAAGGAGTTTTGTTTTTAATAACAGGTGAGGGAACACGATTTATTAGGAAAACTGCATGTTTAATAGCATAACATCAAAAAGGTGTAGGAAGTTTAGATTGAAACATGAGGACCTTAGCCACATTAAGTGTGTTCTGATGATTTCGTTCGACATATCGAATTTGTTGGGGGGTATAAACACAACTTGTTTGATGTAAAATGCCCTTTGGTGAAAAATAATCTCTTTGAAAAATTCAGGTCCATTGTCGGAATGGATACACTTAATAGTGGTATGAAATTGATTTTCAATTAAGGAAATAAAATTTCGAATATATTTTTAGACTTCCCCGTTTGATTTTAATAAGACAACCCATATAAAACGGCTAAAATCATCAACAATAGTTAGTAAATATTTATGACCATGAAAAGAAGGTTTAGAAAAAGGTCCCTAAATATCCATATGAATTAAATCAAATAAATTGGAACATCTACTAATACTTGGGGAAAATGACAAATGTTTTTGTTTAGCTAAATGGCAAATGTCACAATTATTATCAACATGCTTAGAAATAAAAGAAAAATTCATGTGTAAAACACTGAGACGTTTCCTGGAAAGATATCCTAGCCTAAAATGCGAAAGATTGGCGTTGTTGATAGGAGGGTGGTGAAATTACTGATGAAGGAGACTTTAGGTGATGTCAAACTCGCATGCTAGTTGATGTCCAAGTGATAAAGGCCTTGTTCCAATTTCCTGTATAATAGTGGACATTAGAAAAGGTGAAAGAATACTTTTGAGAAAGAATAAGTTTAGAAATAGAGAGTAAATTAAAATTAAAATTGGGAATAAAAAGAACATTATGAATTATACAATTTGGGGAGAATTGAACATAACTCGAAAAATGTGCAAAGACACCATTGGGTAAATTGATTTGGACAGGTTTGATTTTAGAATAATTAAAAAAAGAATCTAAATCGGAGGTAATATGATTAGTTACCCTAGAATCAATAATCGAGGGAATGTTATTTGGTGAATGTGTGACAGGGATAATGTGTGTACTTGATAAACAATGATGATTATGTGGTTGTGTAAATGATGTGGTGCAAAAAACAAAAGAAATACCAAGCTTAGAGTTAGAAACATGTTAGTAATATCTTGAAGTTAGAAGTTTTAATGATGCCCAAATCAAGTCTCAAGTGCTCAAGTTAGAAGTTTTAATGATGCCCAATATCTTGTGTTTTGTGTTAAAGCTTTTGTAAAAAGAATATTTATGTATAAGGCTTTATTTGTGATTGATTCCATGTATTGTATGCTTTAAATTTTTTTTTGGAGTCACAAAAACTCTGCAATAATCAATTATCACTTAAGATAATCGATTATCACATAGAGTTTTTTAAAGGTTGTTAAAAACTCATTTTGTCTTTGGAATAATTGATTACCAAATCGATTATGACTTACCATAATCGATTATCACGACTAGCCGTTGGAGTTTTTAAGCATGTTCTTGGGTGTTGTGCATTCGTTAAATGCATAACCGATTACCATAAGTGGACAATCGATTATCATACGTGATAACGGTTGAAAATACCATTATCTGCGATGCAACTTTTATACTAAATGCAACCTTTTTTACTTAGAAACTTGCTTAGAATCATGTTTTCTATTAAGTTGTGTGAATAAGAGAGTTGAGGTTGAACTTAATGATTTTATAACTAAATTCCCTTGTTTTAGTAGGTTAATGAAGTGATTTGGAAGAATAGTCAAAGTATGAAGGAGTCGGAACTCAAGGAGCGAGTAGAACTGCAGAAAAAGAGAAAAAACGCAATGCTGAAAAAATCCGCGAGGCTTGGGAGCCCCTCAAGGGGGACTTGAGCACCAGAAGTGTACCGCACACTGCCTGGGCGCCCCTTTTGGGCGCTTAAGCACTAGAAAGTATCGTTCGACGCTTGGGTGCCCCACTTTGGGCGCTTGAGCGCTAGCGGCATGGGCCGAACCTTGTTTATGTTTCGATTCGACTCTATTCAAAGGACCCAGACGCCCTAGGTTTTGTATCTTTGGCAGAAGGAGCACAACAACACACTCTTTCACTCTCTAGAGGCAGATTTGGATGCGGGAGCTTCCATCTCTAATTTTTAGGGTTTTCCTATCTCATCTTCTCCCTTATTCATCTAGTTTCTCCATTTCTATGGGGAACTAATTTCTATTTGTTCTTGGGGGATGATGTAACCTTGTGAACTCTCATGTATTTGAATTGATTCTTAATAATTTATGTGTTTTCATTAATTGTTAGAGTAGTTCATATGTTATAACGCTTGCTTTGTTTAATTCATTCAATATCATGATGTATGAATTGCATGAGTGTTGGGAGGTTCCTTACAATTCAGGTTCTTGATCTTCACATTTAATTACTAGGAATTCTAGGAATTGCATGAACTAGTGATTCAGGACAGGCTTATTTCGCCGAGGGATCAAGTTTAAGTGATTTAATGAGTGACATTAACATTAATGCATAAAGAAGAATTCTTACATACATGAGAGGGAACTTGGTGAAATTTAACCCCAACAACATACTCATTTCATATTAAACAACATCCATTCATCATTGTGCTACTCTGCTATTGATAAACTTGAGAAGTGAGTATGCAAAAGAATTAATGTAACAGTAAACATGTGCATAATAAACTTCAACAATCACTCAGTCGATTCAATACTAATTAAAACAGATTCAATCAGGAAATTTAAAGCAAATGAATTTAAACCATAACCAATTGATTTCATTAATGTTCCAAAGAAATTAGAAACGATTAACTAGAACAAGACAATGACATATTGCAGAGGGAATAATACTCTAAATCATTACACTTTGATTAACAATACTAGACGACTAACAAACATTCTATTTTGAACAAGGCAATAAACTAGACACAAGACACACTTATGCTAAGATAGTCAGATTTCTTGTAGCCCTATGCTGAGTCAAAAGGATTCCATTGAATCCTTTTCAGATGAACTTTCTACTGCTAGCTGTGGGGCAGCACGATGCTCTTTTACAAAGTTTTCAAATTTTTCATGTAAAATTCTGATATGTTCGGTTGTGTATCTTTCAAAATTAGTCTCTGGAAAGAAGTTGGTTTGTTCCTCCATTGCAGTAGGAGTGCTTCCTGTATTATGGCATGAATTGTTTTCACCCATGAATCCCCATCCACTCATGGTCTTCACTAATCCAAGAGACATGACTGAATCTTTGTCAAACATATTTGAAGAGTTCCAAAAACATTTTTGCTCATTTTTTATATCAACACCCTGTAGTACCAACAGTTTGCTTATAAAAGTGGCATATGACAGATTTAAAGATCTATTCTGTGCCACGCTCTTCATGTGATCTTTTACAACTTGCAGCAAGTTTGTAGGAATGTTATTTTCGATTGCATGAAGTAGATAGATGTCTTCAGTGGTAATTCTATCTTTTCTTATTCTCTCGGGTAGATGAGCGACTATCTTCTCTTCTTTCAGCAATCCTTCATGTGCAAATACACTTTCAGTGGAATACATACCGGGAAACCTCAACCATTCTCTATATACCCTTTTCTTGTTCAACAAGGCATTTATCTCAGTGGAGGGTAGGTGTGAAGAAGCGCCCGCAGATGGTAAATTTGTTAAAATGTTCCAGATAAAATCATCAACTTGAATGTCAACACCTGTTACCTTGGAATGTACGTCATTATTCACCTCTTTCAGATTATGATAGAATACTTTGACAAGGTCAGGATACTAGTATCCTTTCATTTGCATAAAGATAGATAACCCTTGCCTCTCTAGCTAGTCGAGAAACATAAACCCTTCTTTCTCAAACAGATTCAAATTAATGTTCATGGGACCAGCAACATTTTTGGCAGTACCATTCAGGAATCTCTCTCGAGTTTCTTCGTCGCTAATCCATCCCATTAGATTAGAACTCCTAGCAGTGATGATCTCTTTTCCTTTGTTTCCAGCGGCAGTACGACTAGTGGAAGCCATGAAGTATGAATTTCTTTGGAAACCTTCTTTCTCATACTAGGGTTTTAGAGATTTCACAAGACACAAAGAAAGAATACACGGACATTTCAGGAAGAAGAACCCTTAATAAAAGGCACGAAGCAAAATTTTACTCAAAAGGCCCATTTTAAATTTTCAAATTTGAAAAGCCCAAAACAGAGACACTAAGTCGATTTTAATAAAACCAAAGTTGACTACTGTATGGCAGGGTTGCCAAAAATAGACAAGAGCATACATAGACATACATTCGACTGTGCTCATAATCAAGTCGACTATAATTTGTAAAAATTTGTTTTTCATAGAATCATTCAAACAGTCAATCAGACAATCTACATACAATCACATATCAATCAATCAATCTTTTTATGCATGATGTAGTAAGATAATACATGTTACCAGTTGTAGACACTCAAGATGGTTGATATAGCCTTGTTAGTTCAACCTTGAGTTCTCACTACACGTCACTTCATCTGATTATAAATCCTGCAAAACAGTTTAAGTTTTTGGTGCAGGTACCCATTTAAATTTGGGTCCTTGGTTGTTAATTGTAACTAGATGTTCCTTAGGTATCCACACATATAAGCCTTTAGGAACTCCAACTTTTCTATAATAATAGTTTTTAACAGTGTGACCAATACTATTGCAATAAAAGCAAACATGTTTAACAGGCTCGCTTAAATCAGAAAATTTCTTTGTATTGGTTCTATTAGATTGATCTTTATAACCAATTCCTTGTCTGTAAATTGCTCTACCAGAAGACTTTAATACAACATTCAAGTTATCTCTACCTTGTGTAAATTTGGCTATTATGCTAGCCAAGTAATCTATTTGTTCCACATGAGCAGGACATTTTCCACACTTCTTTCCTACTGTAATAGTAGTCTCAGTTTTAACGTTTTTAGTAGACAATAAAGCTTCATCTAATTGCTTTTACAATTTCTCATTATCAGTGACAAGATTATTAATCCTATATTCATAATCTTTTCTTTTAGAGTTAAGTCGATTAACCTTATACTACAGTCGCATTGCCTCAGCATGAATTTCTTGAAAAACATTCAGCAGTAGGTCATATTTCACCTCGATTGGTTCTTGCTCAAACTCTGTGTCACTATCCTAATCAGCCAATGAAGTTCCAGCCATATAGCAGATGTTTGATTCCTCTTCACGATCAACATCTTCATCACTTGATGCATCAGAATCACTATTTTCCCAGGCAATGTAATCTCCTTTCTCCTATCTGTTTTTGTCCTGAGGAAACCTTCTGTTGGCTTTCTACTTCGGCTTCAGGTCTGGACAATCTGGTTTGATGTGTCCTTCTTTCCCGCATTCATAACATTGAATAGCATTTGATCTGATAGTTTTCTTGGCTTTGCTATTACCTGCATGGTTAGTAGTTGACTATTATTTTTCCTAAGTCTATTAAACTTTCTTACCACCATGGACATCAGTTCATTGTTGTCCATCTCAGCATCTGAATCATCCTCTGAATGTGTAATCTTCGAGGCTTTCTTGCTTGTTACTTTCAATGCTATGGACTTTTTCTCTTCAATCTCTTCTTCATCCTTCAATCTTTTAAGTTCTAGCTCATGCTCTCTTAATTTTCCAAACAATGTAGCCATGTTCATGCTAGTCAGATCCTTGGACTCAGAGATTGTTGTGACTTTGGGTTGCCAGCTTCTGTTCAGACTTTTAAGAATCTTGATATTGATCTCTTCTTTGTCAAAGACTTTGCCAAGAGCCATGAGATGGTTGACTATATGAGTGAACCTTTTCTGGACTTCATAGATTGTTTCACTAGCTTTCATTCTGCAAACTTCATAATCTTGAATCAACGAATTCTTTCTTGCTCTCTTGACTTCATACTCTTGAATCAACCTTTTCTTTCTTCTAAGAAATCCCACATTTCCTTGGCAGATTTGCATTGAGATATCCTACAAAATTCATTAAAGTTAGTGTAGAGGCAATGATATTTCTAGCTTTGACATCATATTGTGCTTTCCTATTTTCTTCTTGAGACCACTCAAAAAAAATTTTCAAAACAGTTTTTCCATCAACATTGTGAGTTGACTCAAATAACCATTTAAAGTTGCATCCCAAATTCCTCTATCCACATATTCAAGAAAGATTTGCATTCTTATTTTCCAAAAAGGATAATTTTCACCTGCAAACAGTGGTGGTCTGTTTGTAAATGCACCTTGACCAAAGGTTTGAAAACTAGAAGCCATTATCCAGGAATATAGTCGAGTCAATGAAAACAGAAGTTGGCTAGTTTTGGAAATATCTTATGAAAACCAACTTTGGTGCCAATTGTTGGAAACAAGGTGGCTTAGTTTCAACACCAAGAGGGGGGTGAATTGGTGAGGTTCAAAACTTAGAGTCTTTTTAATTTTCTTTTTGCAAAGTATAAAGCTTTACAAAGTTTCTTGAATAGCAAGGAATAAGAAGTTTAAGTGCAGCGGAAATATAAAGTTGACTGTATAAATTGTAAAGTCGACTTAAAGTAAAGAGTGTAGGGAAAGAGAAAGCAAACACAGAGTTTTTATACTGGTTCGACCTCAATGCCTCCACGTCAAAATATAGGCAATCTCTCTAACCCTTTAACTAAAAGTATAGGCAGTCAACACAAAGATCTGCAACAAGATATCCCTTCTTCTGCAATCTGCAACCCACTTTGAACAATCCTCAAAGTATCCAAAACTCCATGAGTTCACCTCCTGTAATCCCAACAGGACAACAATAATCTTCCAAAGATTGATATTGATCAATATGATGAACACCAGCAGTGCAGAATTTGATCAAACAGTAAGCACAAATTACTTCCTCCTTAAGAAACTCTGCAAAGAAAGATCTCCTCCGTCTTCTTGATGAGTTCTTGAAGCCTTTACATATAGATCACAGTCTAAAAATATCAAATGAAAATGTTAGATCAACCAAAGTCTCATTCGTCTCTTTGAATTACATAATCACGTCTATATATAGTTTTCTATAAATAAGACGCTCCTGTAGTCAACTTTACCACTAACGTAGTCGACTGTCATCAGATAGTTATAACAGTTAAAACAAATTAGCAGCAGTCATAACAACCTAATTGATTTTGCATTTAATTTAGTTGACTTGCATTTAATGCTTTAGCATAGAGTTGAAATATAGCCGTTACAGCACAAAAGTGTTGGAAAACAAGTTGGCTTCTTTCTTCACCAAGAGGGAGGGGGGTGAATTGGTGTCGTTATAAAAACAAGTTCTTTTCGCAATCTTGTAATCAAAGTCTAAAGCTTTTTAAAATTTCTTGAAATGCAAGCAATCAGAATATGTATGCAACGGAAAATATGTAGTTGACTGCGTAAAAAGTAAAGTCGACTGTAATGTAAAAGATAAGGGATAGAGAAATGCAAACACAAGTTTTTATACTGGTTCAGCCAACAATGCCTACATCCAGTGTCCTTCCAACCCAGGAAGCAAATGCACTATAGTGGTTGCGGTTTTTACAACAAGGAATTTATAGAAGACTTCCACGTCAAAAATATAAATCTCGTATCTAACCCAAAACCAAAATATAGGCAATAAACCAGTAAGACTTGCAACAAGAATCCCCTCTTCTGCAATCTGTCAACACCACTTTGAAAAATCCTCAAAGTGCACTATCTCCTACAATCAACAAGTCAAAAACCAGCAGTCTTCACGGATGCCAAGCTACACAATCAATTCCAGCAGTCTTCACAGGATGTCAAGCCTTCACGATCAATGACATAACACCTTCTTGTGCAGATATTGACCAGACAATGATTACAATCTCCTCTTTGAATCTCTTTCAAGAAAGATCATCACCGTCTTCTTGGAGAATTCTTGGAGTTAAGAGAAATCTGAAACAAAATTGAAATTTTCAGTTCATCAAAAGTCTTCTAAACAGACTCGTGTTAAGTCTATTTATAAATTTCTATTAGTCAGATGATTTCTCAGTCTAATACGCTACTAATTCAGTCGACTGGACTATGACCGTTATAACATATCAATCAACATAGCAACTTTCAGTCAACTAAAAACAAACCACATTTAATACAATGGACTAAGTACCAATGCTCAACTAACTTTCAAAAATATAGCCGTTAGAGTGCAAAAGCATAACAGAATTCCAAATCAGACAACATTTTGAAATTCTTTTCTTCTCAAAATAACACATAGCACTGATTCTCAAAGTCTGTGCAAAGATTTTAGCATAGTCGAATCCATTAGTAATGTAGTCGACTGTACTATCACTTTGACGCACAAGAATAAGTTCATAAAAGTGCTTGTGATTTTCAGCTTTAAAACATGTGCAGTAAAACATATGAAATGATGCATAACACATAGCACATAAAGCATGTAAACACGTTCGAACTATATATCAATCAATCAACATAGGAACATGTAACACAATACATAAACATGTTCAACAGATATCACAGTTAATCAGCATAAGAACATGTAATGCAACAAGAACATGTGCTTGTTATTAAGCAATGTGTTGTCATCATCAAAAAACAGATTGATATAGAAATTGTGTTGTCAATAATCTCAATAAAAAGTATTAAAAAAATTTCAAAACAAATAACTAACTAAGTTGAATTCACTGAAAAGGGCGCTTAGGCGTCCTAGATCTCTCTTTCTAATGCATTTTTAGTCCTTCTTGAGTTTCAACTCCTTGGTACTTCAACTCCTCTTCCAAATCATCCAGATTTCCTACAAAATCAAGGGAATCAGTGATAAAATCATAAAGTATAACCTCAACTCTCTTTATTCTCAAACTGAAGCAAAAACCTAAGTTTAAGCAAGTTTTTAAGTCAAAAAGGGTTCATTTAGTATCAAAATTAAGTCACAGATAACAGTGAAATCAACCATTATCGGTTATTGGAATGACTTGGAAGAGGAGGTAAAGGATCAACAAGGGATAGAAAAAGCACCAGAAGAGAAGGCCACAAAAGGTCGTAGGACACCTGGTTTCCCTTTTCTAGGGCCTTCAGCGCCAGAAGCTCGCTTGGACACCTGACTGCCCTTCTTTGGGGCTTTCAGTGCCAGAGGCTTGCACATAGCGCCCTCCCTAGGGCATTGAATGCAAGTTTATTGGGCTTGGACCTTGTTTTCTGATCTATTTAAGGACCTATACACCTTAGAGTTTGTATCTTTTAAAGGCATAACACATTTTTCGACCCTCTGGAGGCAGAATTGGATGTGGAAGCTCTCCTCTTCAGTTTCTAGGGTTTTTCTATCTCTTTCATTCCATTGTACACCTAGTTTCTCCATGATGATGGAGAACTAAACCTTATTTATTGTTGGGGGAAGATGTTACCTTTAAACTCTCATGTATTTGAATTTGTTCTAAATTATTTTATGTTTCTTTCATTGAATATTAGTGATTTTCTTCTATTCGTAATGCATAGTTGTATTTTAGTTATTCATGACTTTATATTTGATTTGTCTAAGTATTGGGAAATATCTTACGAATCATGATCTGGAGAATTTCACCTGAGGGAACTATTACCTTTAAGCTTCTTTTTGTAATGCAAAATTAATTATTAGGGATGCAAGACATTATGGTCTAATAATTAAGGATAGACTTCTTTCGCCGAGATATCTGGTTCTAAGTAAATTAGAAAGTGACATTAACATTCTAATGAAGAAGATGAATTCGTATATGCATGAGAGTTATTAGGTGAAATCTAAACCCCAACAACATAATCATCTCTTATTATCTTCATCCATTCATATTTGTGATTAAGCCTCAATTGATCAAATTCCATTCATATTTACTTTTATTGTATTTGCATTTAAAACCAACAAAATGTTCTTTTCAGTCTTAATTAGTTGAGTAATTACACAATTGTTTAATGTCGTGAGTCTTCTAGGATACGATACTTAGTCTTACCATTTTATATTACTTGATACGATTCGGTACACTTGTCGAGGTCTTAACAAGGTGTCCTTGAGTGAGATCTTTATGTGTTGGTTTAAGACTCTCATTCTAAGACACAAATAATCTATCTAAGTATTTTGTTTTTTGATAAGTGTGTTGTAGGGTTTGTGTAACCCTTGGGTTGTGACTTTGAGAACTCAATGTTGGTATAGAGCGAGAACTTTCACTAGGAGTGTGATTGAGTGTTGTTGTTGTTGTTGAGTGAAACATGTCATCCTTTATGAAGATTCATAGGAAGTGTTCATCCTTCATGAAACATTCAGAAGAGGTGTTCATCCCATGTGGCCTTCAAGGGAAGTGAGTTCCCTCTCATGTGGTAACAAGAGAGGTGTTTCTAAACTTTAAACTTGTTTTTCTTTGTGAATGTAACAATTAATGGTTTTTATGCTAGAAGAAAGTTAATCTTTGTGTAAGAAATGTTTAGGCCTTATTTCTCCTACCAAGAGAGGGAGAGGGAGGGGCTGAATTGGTTTTTAATGGAAATACTTTCTTTTACCTCTTTAGGACAATCTTTAGAACTTTCTTTAATCACACAAGACAATAAAGAGTATAAAGCTGTAAAAGAGTCAAGGGATAGAAAAGAAACAGAAAGATTTTTATATTGGTTCGACTTCAATGCCTACATCCAGTCTCTTTCAATCAACTTGAGATTGAAAGTCAATGCATTATAAAGATTTGAGTTTTACAGCAAGCAATACAGAGACACCTTCTCAATGTATCCTTCTCTCTAACTCAAAATCTACTATAGTCAAAAGCACAAAAAGAGCAATCCTCTTTTTGCAACCCCTTTGAAATACTCCTCTCAAAGTAACCAGAACTCAAAAGTTCTCTTCCTGGAAACACGCACAAGGAAACTACAATCTATTGATTGAAAAAGATAAACCTGATCTTCATAGTAGACACTCTAATAGTGCAAATTTATCAGCAACCATTGAGCAAAGTTCTTGACAGAGTCTTGATGTATTAACTCAGATTTAATCCTTGATTCTTCAAGATGGTTCTTGGATGCTTTCGGTAATCAAAACTAAATCACAATATTAGTTATGAAATTGTGTTTTTTGTTTCCTCTCTAAACACAACGTGCAAGACAATCAATTATATGATTTCCACACTCTTGATGCTTTTTAATCGACTACCAAATTAATGTAATCGGTTAAGTATTTACATTAAAATAGATTTAACAGATTAAGCAATTAATGTAATTGATTGCACATATATTGTAAGTCAACTATTTTAAATACGATCGTTATAACAGTTAAGACTTAATGTTAATAGAACTGGCAAGCGTACCAGATCGTTTCAAGTAATATAATTGGTAAACCCAATATCGTTCTTCCCAAGAGACTCAAAGGCCTTATCATTCGTGCAAATTGAAATCGTAAGACTTGTAAAGAAAACAAATTAATTGTTGTGGATGCAAAAGCAGAAAATAAACATGCAATGTGTTGATTCAATTGATAAAAAGAGTATGGATGAGTGGAGTTGTTGGGGGTTTACAAGTTCATCTTTATACGTCCTCTCTTATCTACTCCTCTTGTTTAATTCGCTTTATTATCTTATGATTATGCAAACTTTCTTGGCCTACCCTTAGCCCGATCCCTCGGCAAAAAGAGCCTATTACTAATTACCGGCTTGTTATCCCTAGCCTCCCCTAGCAACTAGCAATGCATACCGAACAGAAGCAAAAACAATTGACCGTCCTACCTCCCTATCCCTAGGTGGTATTTCATTGATAAAGGAATTTCCCCCAGTTCATGACAGTACCGTACGTTCCCGTATCAGTAAAGACAAACAACAATTATCGAATGAGTTAAACGACAAAAGCTTTAAGTGCAGAAGAGAAACCCAACAATCGATAAACAAAGCATATGACAATCATATAATTAAACAAGAGTTCCAATAAAAGAGAGTTTCAAAAGATTACATTGTTCCCCCAACAACAAAAGGGTTTAGTTCACCATTGTCATGGTGAACCAAGATGAAAATAATGAAAGAATGGAAGAGCAAACCCTAGAAAAGATGAAAAAGAGCCTAAGCATCCAAGAGATCCTCTCCAGAGAGTGAAAGTAGGTCTGGCCACCCTCTTCTGTCAAAAGAATGAGAATGAATTCGCACTAGGGCTACTTATAGCTGCGGAGCGCAATAGAAAACAAGCCCAAGCCCAATAGGCAACCGCCCGGCGTCACACTTATGCCGCCCGACGGTTTGCCTCTTTGCCGCAAAACCACCCGGCGTGAGGGGTCCAGCGCCCGGCGGTTTGCCTCTTATCGCAAAACTGCCAGGCGTCGCTGTCTTGGTGCCATCTCCTCGCATTTGGCCGCCCAGCGGTGCAATTCTGCCGCTGGGCGGTTTCTAGACTCTTCTTTTCTTGATTTTCTTCCTCTATCTTGAGTCTAAGGCCTTTATCTTCACCTCCATTCTTCACTTCCATCAAAATTGCTGCAAAACAATGCAAAACAAGCATAATATCGTTAAAAACAACTTTTGACTCTCGACTGACTCATTTATTGAGTTTTGTTTGATTTCAAGCTCATTCTAAGCAGTAAAGGGAGTAATTTGGTCTAAAATAGCATATGAAAATAACGGTTTTTCAACCGTTATCACCACCCTCTCTTATCTACTCCTCTTATTTAATTCGCTTTGTTATCTTATTGTCATGCAAACTTTCTTAGTCTACCCTTAACCCGATCCCTCGGCGAAAATAGCCTATTACTAATTTATGGCTTGCTATCCCTTGACTCCCCTTGTAATTAATAATGCATTATAAACGGAAGCAAAAACAATTGATCGTCCTACCCCCTATCCCTAGGTGGTATTGCTTAATCAAGGAATTTCTCACCAGTTCATGACAGTACCGTACATTCCCGTATCAATAAAGACAAACAAGAATTATCGAATGAGTTAAATGATAAAATCATTAAGCGAGATGAGAACCCAAAAATTGATAATCAAAGCACCCACCTAAAATGAAGGATCTAGGAAGTCTTACTATCCCATGCGCCATTGGAGATGTTGATGTAAGGAGGGCTTAACTTGATTCTGGGTCAGGTATTAATTTGATGCCCCTTTCTATGCTAAAAAAGATTGGTGGGCTAACATTGAAGCCATCCAATATGTCTATGATTGTGGCGGATGGATCTTCAAAGAGACCTTATGGTGTGGTTGAGGACGTGGTGATTCGTGTTGAACACCTTGAATTCTTGGTTGATTTTGTAGTAATGGAGATGGAGGCCGATGAGATGGTTCCGTTGATTCTTGTAAGGCCATTCATGAAAACATCCAAAGTGGTCATAAGTTTCCATGACGAGATGGTTATGTTAAAAGAGCAAGAACACAAGTTGATCTATACTGCCTCTGAAGAGAAGCTGACGTGAATACAAAAGAGGGCTAAATATAAAGTTTCAAAGAAAGATGTAACTGTTAATGGGTCTAAATGTGCTAACAAAGGTAATAACTATAATGTCATGCAGGTACAGGTAGAGGAAGATGTTGACAAAGGAGGCACAATCCACATTGTCTTGGAGGATGCACCATTCCAGCTTGGTTCGCAAGTGAGATACAAGATGAAGAAGTGGTTGGTGAAAGGCCATGGAAAGAATGTAGTGATAGAAATTGAAGCTCTATACTCCAAGATAGTCAAGAAGGTGGACCAAAGGCAATTAATGAGTTGGTGTGATGAAGACATCAACATGGAAGAGGAGACATGAACTTTATTGTGTCAAGCTAGTGACGTAAAAAGAGCGCTTACTAAGAGGCACCTCAGTAATCCAAGAACATTATTTTTCTTGTGCTTAAGTTTTTAAATCTTGGTGATGTAATTATGAACAATTTTTAAAATTTTTGTGTATTGGGTAGCTTTTACTGAGGGAAGCTAAAAATTTTATGTACTCACTGAAGGGTACAGGAAGGTACATCTACTGAAGGATGTTGGAAAGATATGCATTTACTAACAAGTGCTAGAAAGGTTTGGGTCAAGCTCGTGACATTAAATAAGCGCTTGCTGGGAGGCACCCCATGATGTTTCTTATTTACTATTTTTGCTTTTGTTTAGTAGTGTAGTTTTTCTATGGTATTTGGCTTGAACACTTTTTTCTGATGATGGTTTGACTTAATTTACTGTGAGATGAGTATGCTTGATGATGCTTGATGTGGATGATAATTGAGATTGCTTTACATGCTCATGTATAGGTGAAGTGTTCACAGATTGTGAATGGATGCATAATATTATGATTGTGATTAAGATGCTAAGCAGAGTGTATGATTATGATGTTTGGAATATTGAGTGAGCCTATTTGTGAGGTTTTAAGCTCCAGAGTTTCTGTTGATATGTTTGCTATCTACTTGAAAGCATGAATGATTTTGCCTAAATCTTTATGATTGATTGAATTGCATGTTTGTGTCACATGATCAAGGCCATTTTTGGAAGCCCTTACTTAGCCAAAATTTCATCCTAAAGTAAATAGAACCATGTGTTCTACCCTTTTTTAACCTAAGCCTTAGACACTTTATGTGAACACCTTTTTGAAAAGCCTTTACCTTGAGTTGAGTTGAGAAAAATTTCATGGTATTGAAAAAGGTTCAAGTTTGGGGTTGATGGGAGAATTGAAAGGCAAAGAAAAGCATTGAGCTAATGTGTTGAAGGAAAAGTCATGAAAAAGATAGAAAAGAAAAACATGAAGAGAAAAGCTCAATGCAAAAGAAAAATGGAAAGTTGGGAATGAGTGAGATTGGTGAAAAAGAGAGTTTGTGCCTAAATATAAATGTTTGAACAACTCTCTTAACTCAAGGATTTTGTATCTAGAAAAACCAATTTTTCTTGTCAGCCCAACCTCATTATAAGCCTTGAAAAGTCCTTGTGATGACATTTATGTGTGAGAATGTTGATTGTAGTAGATGAAGGAATATTTTGTTCTATGTGACATGTAGAAAGTAGAGGGAAGGAGTGACCTCTTGAAACACTTGAGTGATTGAGTGAGACACCTGATCTGGTGATATTAGTTCGAGACTTCCCCGTACGTTCCCGTATCGACAAAATCAAATATGGTAACACCAAATGAGTTAAACGATGTAAGCATTAAAATCGGATAAGAAGACCCAAACTATTGATAATACAAGCATATGAATAAAACAAGAATTTCGATATAAGAGAGTTTCAAAAGATTACATTGTTCCCCGACAACAATGGGTTTAGTTCACCATGGACATGGTGAAACTAGGTGGAATTAATGAAAAGAATGGAAGAATAAACCCTAGAATTGGTGATTTGAAGCTTCCTCATCCAAAAACCGCCTCCAAGGAGTGAAGAAAATGCTCTGGACGTCTTTGATTGTGAAAAGATTACTCTGAGAATCTCACTAGGTCTATTTATAGGCTATAAAAATAACAAAAATTCGGCCCAGGCCCATCATTTAGGCGCTCAGCGCTAGCTAACGCTCAACGGTGGCCACGTAGGACGCTTAACACTCACTGGACACTCAGCCGTCTGCGACTCTGACGCTCAGCGCTGGGTTGGCGCTGGGCGGTAGTCATGGCTCTTCCTATTCATCTTTTCTCGCCCTTTCTTTATTCCAAGTCCTTCCTTCTTCATCTTCATCATTCAATTATCGTAAAATCCTGCCAAAACAATGTAAAACCAAGCATAATATCTCTAAAACCACTTTTGGCTCTCTTGTATTCAAACTAAGATTTTTTGCATGATTCAAAGCCAATTCTGAGTTATAAAGGTTGTGTTTTGATATCAAATTAATGCATAAGAATAACGGTTTTTAGACCGTTATCACTACCCCAAACTTAGAACTTTGCTCGTCCTCAAGCAAACAAAGCAAAACTGACCTTCCACCTATCATCAAAATGTTCAACACTTTTTAAAACACATCCTTTCACAACAAGTAATAACTCAATTCAGCTCTTCAATGGAATCCAAGCAAGATGCAAACATGCTTCAATTCATTCAAGTTCACAGATTGCTCACATAATCATATATTCTCCAACAAATGCTATTTTTATGAATGACCAATCCACTAAGCACAAATGTAATCATGAAATTCATCAAACCTTTCCAAGCAAAGTGTTTCACTCAATCACTCAAGTGTTTCAAGAGATCACTTTTCCGTCTACTATCCTCTTGTCACATGCAACAAAATTGACTTTCATCTAATACAACCAACATTCTCAAACACAAATGTCATCACAAGGACTTTTTCAAGGCTTATGACGTGGCTAGGCTAACAAGAAACATTGGTTTTTCAGATTACAAAATCCTTGAGTTAAGAGAGTTATTCAATATTCATAGTTGAAGCACAAACTCTCTTTCAACCAATCTACTCATTCCCAACTTTTCCCTTTTTCTTTTGCATTGAGCTTACTTTTCTTTTCTTTTATTTTCTATTTTTCTCATGCTTTCATCATTCAATACATTTTGGTCAATGCTTTCTCTTTTGCCTTTCAATTCCCCCAACAACCCCAAACTTGAACCTTTATCAATACCATTCAATTATTCTCAACTCAACTCAAGGTAAAGATTTTTCTCAACAAGTTTTCAAAGTGCCTCAGCCTAAGGTTCAAAAAGGGTAGAACACATAGTTCTATTTACTTTGGGCGAAAATTTAGCTAAGGGTTTCCAAAAATGGCCTTGATCATATGACATAAGCATGTAATTCAATCAATCATATAGATTCAGGCAATGTCATTCATGCTTTCAATAGGATAGCAAATATATCAACAAGCACTCTGAAGCTCAAAACCTCACACATTTGTGCTTACTCAATCATTCAATCATACATCCTGCTTAGCATCATAACCACAATCATAACTCATCATGCATCTCTTTTCACACAACTTGTGAATAATTCACCTGTATAGAAGCATATATAACAATCTCAATCATCATCTACATCAAGCACCATCAAGCATACTCATCATGAAATAAAACAAGTCAAACCACAATCAGATAAGGTGTTCAGACAAGTTCACACAAACCTATACTACTCAACTGAAGCAAACCTACACTACAAGTTCAAATTACAAAAGAAAAATAAAAATAAACCCTGCTCCACTACATGCGACATCCATCAGTAGATGTCCAATCAGCTCATGCTGTCATCAGAATCATCATCATCTCCAACCTCTGCATCCTCAAAGGCGTTATCCTCCTCATCGTAATCCATCACTGGAGCTTTAACTGCTCCAGATCCACTGCCCTATGCCTGCTCCTGTGGCCATGCCATAACACTATGGAACTCATCCATAGTCCACATGTGCACCGGTGATGTGTCGTACAGGCCCACTATCATCTCAGCTGTAGCTACCTGCCCTCTGTGAAGAGTCTCAAGTCTTGCCTCCATCATGGACATGTACATGTCCCTCATCTGGAATGGCTCTACGTGGTGTGCTGGCTCATCCTACCTAGTTGCTCCTCTCCTAGGACGTCTCCTAGGCACTGGTTTAGCCACCTCATCTCCTCCACTAGAGCCGTCAAAATGGGTCACAACCCGCGAGCCAACCCGGCCCGTCACGGGTTCGGGTCGGGTTGGGTTTGAAAAATACAACCCACTTATATGCGGGTCAGATTTCAACCCCGCTCATGCGGGTTTAGCCCGTGGTGAACCGGGTTGGCCCACCAACCCACCTACCTAATTTTATTTTTTTAATTTATTATTTTATTTATGAAAGTCTAAAAAAGAAAATACTTTCTTCACTCACTGTGTATACCAAAACAGTAACATCTGTTCTCACAAATCACTCTCATGGTACTTGCTCTCATTTGACAGTGTTCTCACCCTCACTTCACTGAAATTCTTCAAGGAGCGGGTAAAACACCCTTCCTTTTTTTCTTCTCTTTTCTCCACATTTTTGTTTTCTCACTTCTCTTTCTTTTTTTTTTTCAAAAACCCTATAATGACAAAAATAGGGGTTTGCGAATTTGGTTTTTGATTTACGGGATTTGAAGACATGGAATGATTTTTTTCATGTTCTGACATGCTTGTATAAGATTTTGTTCATTTTATTTAAACAATTTGAGTATATATTATTTGAACAAGCTCTTTTTTATATCTTTAAATTTGGAAAATATGTTACAAATTAAACTATTAATTTTTTGTTGATGTTATTGAGTATTGGTTCTCTTTTTCTGACTAATATTTTTTTATTGATTGTCAAAATTGTTCTGATATTAGGAAAACCTTTATTAGTGAATTTAGAGACAACAAGAACAAGGGTCAAGGGTTACAACAATTGATGTGATAGACTACATTCAGGTAGGTTTGACATTCAGGATGATTCAAGAGACCAGAATATTGTGGATTTATCTATTCAAGATTCTAATATCGTAAATGGATAAGGAACAAAAAATGATGAATATAAGAAACTTATTTGTATGTTTTTTGTGTTTGTTTTTGGATGACTTTTGGATTATATTGTACTTTTTATTATTATTTTGAATTGTCTTTATCATAATATTTTGGGAGTGAAATTTGTTTAAATTTATTTGTATTTTTTATTTTTAAAAAAATATAATTAAATGGGCTAGTGAGCCAACCCGTTTACCCACCAACCCGTGGTGGGTCGGGCCGGGTTCAAGTTTTTCTGGCTCGCTAATAAATGAGTCGGGTTGGGTTGGCTCACTAAATGACCAACCCGTGGTGGGCCGGGCCGGGTCGAGCCGGGTTACCCGTTTGACAGCTCTATCCTCCACAATGTTGTCTGTAGTACACATCATCTATGGCCTTTCTAGGCCTTTCGAACGGTGGAATGGAAGTATCCACCCCACCCTCTCAATATCATCATAATCTGAGTACTCCCTGATGTTCAATGCAAACTGGCACTGCTCGCCAAACCACTCAGTACGCAAGAAGTTGTTGATGGTCTCGGGGTCATATCTGATGATCTCCCCTTGAACATAGCTGGTGTACCTCTCCATCTGCACTCCTCTGAACAAAGCATTGGTGTAGAATTCCTTCACCACTTCAATATTAGCTGGTGCAGGGTACACAACCAGTTTTTCCTAGTTCCCGCTTTCCAATTCTGCACCAAATTGAGGAGCCAAGTCTGGGATGAATATTGCTTTTCACTCCATCAACAATCGCCTCTCTTGCACAATCAAGAAGTGCTCCTCATGTTCCTAGAGAGGAATCTATGAGAGTAAAATCTCGGAGGTCTTTCTGGATCCTTTCTCTTGTTTCCCTTGGTTTTCACTCTTCTTAAGGATGATGTCATTCCTACATCAAACACCATTTAAAAGACCAAGGAAATCACCATTAAAGGTTAGCACACCATCAAACATCCATTATCTAAGCACTGTAAAACACTAAGGCCAAAACAGGGCCCCTCAACGCCACCTGCATTAGAGAATTCAAGCAAAAAAAAAAAAACAAAGTTTGACGCCCACTGCCCAGCGTTCACTACCGCTCAGCGGTGACGTCGTAGGACGCCCAGCATCCACTGACGCTCAGCGGTGGCGTCAAGATTTTTGCAAAAATCCCTTCCTAACTGTTCTAATCTCCACCCAATCACAAATTTTACAGTTCCATAACAAATTCATGCAATTTAATCGGTGCAAAATGTTTCTATTTCATCAAATCATGCATAAATTAGGGTAAAGAGAAAAATGGAGAAAAACCTTTAGAAAGCTCTTGAAAGTGAAGGCAAAGTGTTAGGGTCTGTGGAGAACGCTTGGGTGCATCCTAAGGAGGTTTAAAAGTGTGCAAATGGGCTTCCAACGCTGAGCTTTTAAAAAGCCCAAAAAACCAATCTGCGACGCCACCGCTCAGCATCCACTGACTGCTTAGCAGTGGGCGTTTAAAAATTTTTCTTCCCTTTTTGGTTTGCTTTCACGTTTTAAGACATGTAACACTTGAATTCAACTTTCAATTTCTAAATTTTATGCACTTCCCCTCTCATATGCAACACTCAATCCTAAAATGCAACTAAACAGGGTATTAAAATATAAACAATAATCAATTGGGTTGCCTCCCAGACAACGCTTGTTTAACGTCGCGAGCCTGACCCAAACCTTTTCTAGCACTCATTAGTAAGTGCTTCCCAACACCCTTCAGTAGGTGTACTTACCTGTATCCTTCAGTAGATACATAATTAATTAGCATCCCTCAGTATATGCTACCCAAAATTATTCAAAAATCCAAAAATTACATGTCCAAATAATAAAATGAAAAAAATAATGTTTTACAACAACTAGGATGCTTCCCAATAAAATCATGTCTTATCGTCCCAGTTGGTGTCTTCATCACACCAACTCATCAATTGTCTTCTATCCACCCTTTTGATTGCTTTGGAGTATGGTCTTCTAATTTCCACTACTCCTTTCTCTTTAAGCTATTTCACGATCCACTCTTTATTCATGTATCTTACCTTTGAACCAAGTGGGAAAGGTGTGTCCTGCGAGTGGATTGTTCCTCCTTTATCTACATCTTCATCTTTAGGTACCTGCAAAATATTACAATCATCACTGTTAGTACCTTCAGATTCTTTAATTGTAGCTTCTCCCCTTGAAACTTTATACTTGGCCATTTTCTTTATTCGTGTGAGCTTCTCTTTAGAACCAGTATATATTAACTTGCTTTCATGGTCCCTTAGCATAATTGTTTCATCATAGACACTCATCATCACTTTTGCAGTGTTTATAAAAGGCCTTCCAAGAATCACTGGAATCCTCTCATCAGTCTCCATGTCCATGACTATAAAATCAATTATGAAGTCAAGATGCTCAATACGGACAACTACATCTTCCACCATACCAAATAGGTCTTTTAGATGACCCATCTGCTACCATCACAAAAAGATTAGATGGTTTCAAAGTTAACCCTTTAAGTTTCTTCAGGTACTTTGACGGCAACATATTAATACTAGACCTAGAATCTAGCATGGCTCTTCCCACATCTACATCTTCAATTACGCATGGAAGAGTAAGGCTCCCTAAGTCTTTCATCTTAGGTGGATGGTTTCTCTTTTTAGGCCTTACATGCACTTCCTGTTTTCCTTCTTCATCAAGATCTATGACCTCTCCAAGATAGTACTTTATTCGCTTGGAGTAAATAGGAATCTGGGGAAGCACTTCAATTAAAGGAACAACAGTCACCTTATTAAAAATTTCCCTGAATGGCTCACGATGACTTCCTCTTCTCTTTTTTTTACTCTCTCTTTCTTCCTTTTCTTCAAAATTTTTTCTTTTTTTCCTTTTCTTCATCTTCCTTACTGCTCTCTATCTCAATAATATTTTCTCTCATCTCCTCATCTTCCTCGTCATTACTTTCTATCTCAACAACTTCTTCCTCTACTTTTCTCTTGCTCCTAGTCACAACAGCTTTGCATTCCTCCTTAGAGTTAACACCAGTATTAGCCCTAAATTGGTTTTTCTCTGTGGTTTCCACCCTCTTTGACAGTTGACCAATTTGCATCTCCAGAGTTCTGAAATTGGCCTAATGACTTGCATAGTGAGAATCATAAACCTTTATAAATTTATCAAATCTGTCAGTAAGGTCTCTGACATTCTCTGTCAAGCTAGCCACCTGCTGCCACAGAGGTAATGGTTGATGTCTATTATTGAAAATGCCTCATATCTACCTAGATGGGTTATTTTGACTCGATCCAATACTGGGATGGTGCTTCCAACCTTGGTTAAAATTACCTTGGTTGAAATTTCCTTGCCTATTTTGAAACTGATTACCCATGTAATTTGCCTCTTCTTGCATCTCTTCAGGCATAGCACATTGACCATTAATATGGTCACCACCACAGAAATCACAAAGTTTTTGAGCTTGGGACACATTCTTGATCTCCTTTGGAAGTTGAGAAAGAATCTTTGTCAAATTATCCAGTTTCTGAGTAAGAAGGTGATTCTGAGCTAATATTGTATCATCAGCAAGAAGATGTAGAACTCCCCTCTTCTGGACTGTTGCGCCCCTTTCACTGTAAGTTTCTTGCTCATTTGCAGCCATACTCTTGATCAGGTCATAGGCCTCATCCTCAGTCATTCTTCTTATGTCGCCTCCAATTGAAGCGTCTAGCATCATCTTGGACTGTGTGTTTAGGCCTCCCAGGAATGCAAGAACTAGAGTTGTCTTATCCAACCCATGAACAGGGGTTTTTCTCAACAAGCCTTTAAACCTATCCCATGCTTGTCCAAGAGTTTCCTCAATCCCCTGCCTGAATGAAGAGATCTCCAACTTCCCTTAGCTAATCTTCGACTTCGGAAAATACTTATTCAAGAATTTTGACGCCACAGTCTCCCATGTTGTGAAAGTTCCTTCTGGGAATGAATGAAACCACAACTTGGCGTTTCCTCCAAGTGAAAAAGGGAACAAACTGAGTTTGATCTTGTCGTCAGAAACTCCAGTCATCTTCACAATATTGCAAATTTCATTAAATGTTGTCAAATGATCATAAGGATTCTCATTCGACAACCCATGAAATTGGTTGCTCTGGACTAGATGAATCAGTGCAGGGTTCATCACCATATTTGTTGCATTGTCCCTTGGCATGGCTATGCTGTTAAAATGCAAGGGACCAACCATATTTGACGCGTCAGCCAATGTACGTCTAGGAGGAGGTTGCTCAGCCATCTCCTCTGAATCTTGTGTAGGAGCCTCTGGTGAAGATTGTAAAAACCTTTCAGGAGAGGGGAATAATTCACGTGATGGTCTTCTTACTTTCCTCCACCTGTCACTCAATCCTTCGAGTAGAGGTTAATTTTTCTTGCTCCTGGTTTGAACTGCTTCCTGCATGCACAAGAAACAAAAAACATAAAAGCACCTTTATAAAAAAATTAAAAATAAAAATAAAACTAAAACAAAATATATATAAAGTCAAATTTAATCAAAATCACACTACTAGTAAAGTTAAACCACAAGTCCACGGAACGGCGCCAAAAACTTGTTAAGCCTTTGGCAAGTGTACCAGATCGTTATCAAGTAATATAAACGGTAAGACCGAGTATCGTTCTCCCAAAGGACTCAGTGGCCTAGACATTCATGTGTTTTAATTGCATAAGAATTGAAAGAAGATAATTGGTATTGTTGATGCAAAAACATAATTTAAACATGCAAATGCAAATTGAATCAATTGACAAATAAGACTATGAATTAATGGAGATGTTGGGGTTTATAATTTCATCTTTATCCACCCTCCTATATCTACTATTCTTATTAAATTTGCTTTATTATCGATGTCATGCAACTTTCTAATCTACTCAAAACCCGATTCCTTGGCGAAGAGAGCCTATTATCAATTACTTGTTTACCATTCCCTGTTTCCCTAGTAATTAATAACGCATGATAAATAGAAGTTTAAAGCAATTGGCCGTTCTACTCCTATTCCTAGGTAGTATTGCTTAACCAAGAGAATTCCTATCAGTTCAAGACTTCCCCGTACGTTCCCGTATCGACAAAATCAAATATCGTAACACCGAATGAGTTAAATGATGTAAGCATTAAAATCGGATAAGAAGACCCAAACTATTGATAATACAAGCATATGAATAAAATAAGAATTTCGATATAAGAGAGTTTCAAAAGATTACATTGGTCCCCAACAACAATGGGTTTATTTCACCATGGACATGGTGAAACTAGATGGAATTAATGAAAAGAAAGGAAGAATAAACCCTAGAATTGGTGATTTGGACGTCTCTGATTGCCAAAAGATTACTCTGAGAATCGCACTGAGTCTATTTATAGGCCATAAAAGTAACAGAAATTCGGCCCAGGTCCATCATTTAGGCGCTCAACGGTGGCTATGCAAGACGCTCAGCGCTCACTAGACGCTCAACGGTCTGCGACTCTGGCGCTCAGCGTGGGTTGGCGCTGGGCGGTGGTCATGGCTCTTCCTTGTCATCTTTTCTCGCCCTTTCTCTATTCCAAGTTCTTCCTTCTTCATCTTCATCATTCAATTCTCGTAAAATCCTGCCAAAACTATGTAAAACCAAGCATAATATCTCTAAAACCACTTTTGGCTCTCTTGTATTCAAACTAAGATATTTTGCATGATTCAAAGCCAATTCTGAGTTATAAAGGTTGTGTTTTGATATCAAAGTAATGTATAAGAATAACGGTTTTTAGACCGTTATTAGGGAGGACCCTCACAAGCATATTATGGAGTTCACAGTGGTCTGTTCAACTATGAAACCACTGGATGTGCCTGAAAAGATTGTCAAGATGAAGGCCTTCCCCTTCTCCATGCAAGATGTTGCCAAGGAGTGGTTGTTTTCTCATAATGTTCCCATAGCCAACTGGGGTGAAATGAAGAGGAAATTCCTGGAGAGATTCTTCCCTACATCCAGAACAGCAGCATTAAGGAAGGAAATTAATGGGATTAGGCAGATGCCTAGAGAAAACTTATTTAAGTACTGGGAGCATTTCAATAGGCTGTGTTCTATCTGCCCCAACCATCAAATCATTGAGCAGCTGCTACTGCAGTACTTTTATGAAGGGTTGTTGTCTCAAGAAAGAACATAATAGATGTAACAAGTGGAGGCACTCTCATGGACAAAACACCTTCTGCAGCAAGGAGTTTAATTGCAAACATGGCTGAAAACTACCAACAGACCTACACTAGAGGTGGCAGCAGCAAAGGAGTCCATGAGATGCAACTGAATGCAATCTCTGATGCAGTGAAGACCAACATTTTCAGTGAAAACAACATGCTGTTGGGAAACAAGTTACTGGAGTTGATTGAATTGATGAGGCAGATGGCTTTGGGAGGCCAGGTGAATGCAGTCAGGAGACACTGTGGGTTGTGTCCATCAGACCAGCACTTCACAGACCAGTGTTCTCAACTTCAAGAAACCACTGGAGCTGAATCAGTGGCAGTTGCATTCCAGACAACAAAATCAGCCATGGCAAACCCAAAATCAGCCACAACAGTACAACTAAGCTGCCACTTCACAGATTCAAGGTGGAGGAATTGGATGAACCCCAGATATGAGCCTCCTCCATACAATCAGAGGAGAGGACAACAAACAAATGGGCTTATGCAGAGCATGAATCAATATGCACAACAATATGGTCAGAACAAGCAGTATAGGCAGAATCAGCCACAAATGCAGCCCAAAATGGACCCAACTCTGGAGGCCATAATTCAAGATTTGAAGATGCAAATTAGGCAATTGGCCCATGCTGTGAATGAGTTGGTGAATCACAAGGCTGGAGGCATCCCTGCTCAGCCCATTGTAAATCCTAAGGAAGCATCAAGCAACACATAGAAGATTATGAGAATAAGCTTTCTTTTTCCTGTTCTTATTTTTGTATTCCTGTAATATGATGTACATTTTCTTTTGCTTTCCAATAATGCTTCTGTTCACGTGGAGTTCAAGTGTGCTAGTTTTCATAGTTACATTCACATACATTTTATATCATGTGTTCAATTGGTTAGCATTTGCTCTTTAGTAGTTCTACCTTGTGTATATCCATCTTTATATCTATTTTGCGCATACCAGTTCTTATTTTGTTTTGCTAATAGGAGCTTTACCCACTCACACATTAAGGATAATGTGCCTCTTAAGTGTGGGGGTAGGAAGGTATAGAGAAAATCAAACACTGGTTTTTATACTGTTTCGGCCAACAATGCCTACATCCAATGTCCTTCCAATCCAGGAAGCAAATGCACTATAATGGTTGCGGTTTTTACAACAAGGAATTTATAGAAGCACCACACAAAAATATAAATCTCCTCTCTAATCCAAATATAGTTGCACACAAAAACAAAATTGCAGCAAGAATCCCCTCTCCTGCAATTTGCACCCACGTTGAACAATCCTCAACGTGTCACCAACACTCTTCACAGGATGCAAAGCCTATAATAGAACGCTTCACAGGTTGCCAAGCCTATCACAACTTCCCAGGTTGCCAAGCCTTCAATCAAATGCAGTAGT
This sequence comes from Vigna mungo, assembly GCA_036885675.1. Taxonomy (NCBI): domain Eukaryota; kingdom Viridiplantae; phylum Streptophyta; class Magnoliopsida; order Fabales; family Fabaceae; genus Vigna; species Vigna mungo. The sequence goes on along the minus strand of CP144690.1, from coordinate 17,375,635 downwards.
CTTTACAGGATGCCAAGCCTTCAAGATCAAAACAGAAGCACCTTCTCTGTGCAGATGTTGATCAAACAGTATACGCAATTGGCTCCTCAATCTGAATCTCTCTCAAGAAAGATCACCACCGTCTTCTTGGAGAATTCTTGGAGCTTCCAAAACTGAGAAATTACTCTGAAACAGGACAATGAAAATGTTAGATCATACAGTCTTACAGAACAGATCGTATTATGTCCTATTTATAGTTTTCCTGTCATTCTCAGTCGAATACCCTACTAATTCAGTCGACTGTATTAAAACAGTTATAACTGACAATCAACATAGAGGCTCCTCAGTCAACCAATTCAATGCACATTCATGACAGTTGACTTAGTCAGTCAATCTTAACTAACTTTTGAAAAACTAGCTGTTGGAGCAAGTAGGTATAACAGAATTCCAAAAATAACACCAACACAGTCGAATAGGTGTTCCACCATGTCGACTGACACTTGAAAAACACTTTGAAATTCTTTTTAACTCAAAATCTCATCAAGCACATGTTCACGAAATCTGTACTAAGATTTTAGCTTAGTCGAATCAAATCCCAGTGTATTCGACTGAACCAGATCTTTGTCACAGCAAATATAAGTTCAAAAAAGTGCTTGTGAGCTATTCTTTTAGAAATGTGCAGAAGATAATCAAAATCATTTTATCACACATTTCAATACAAGCATGTTCCAAACATATAACATATAATCAATCAAGGGAACATACATGCAAAACAACAAAACATGTTCAACAAAAACATTGTTCAAAACAGTATAACATATCAGCTGAACATGTAATATTGGAACTTATGTTCTGTTATTAAGATATGTTTTGTCATCATCAAAAACCAGTTTGATATAGAGTTTTGTGTTGTCAACAATCTCAACAGTTTCTTGTTATGTTTTAGTTCTGATTAGTTTCTAGTCCTTATTTGAGTTCATGTTCTGTTTAAAATTTTGAATTAGGATTCTTTTTATAATTAGGTTTTATTTTTTTCATTTCTTTTGTTCTGAATTTGTTTTACTTTGGTTAATCTTTCTTTGGTTAGGTAGTTGATAGGAATTGTTTTGGTTCTTTTCTTTTCTCTTTTGTTGTTTTCTTTCTAAGACTTGTAATAGGATTTATTAGCTTAATATCATTCTGTTTTAGATATCTTTTGCTTTTATGTTTAGATTCATTCATTTTGTTGTTTTACCTTGTTTTAGCTTTAGTATAGATTCTTTTATTAGTTACATACTGTTTTGTTTCACTCTTTGTATATTGTATATAGCTTAGGTATATTTGTTAGGCATTTTTAGGATGTTTTAAGTTATCCTTTAAGATTGTTTCTGTAAATAGAACTAACTGTAGGTTTCTTTTTTTTTTTTCTGATTTTACTTTCCTATTTTAGATTTTAGACATTAGGTTCTGCGTCGTTGGTTCTGTTTTGGTTTTTAGAATAGCTTCTTAGGTTTTCTTCCATTCATTGTTACTGTTTAGGATTGTCTTAGGTTTTCTTTCTCTTGAATATAAATTTGTTTTAGTATAGCTAGGTTCATAGTTGCTTCTTTGGTTTTCTTCTTTTCCTTTTACTGTCTTTCTCGTGGAGAAGCTTTAGTTGGGAGTTGTATAGATTACATTTTGTTTTGTTTTACCTGTTTCAATTTAACATAGGTTCTTTTGTTACATATTGTCCAATTATAGCTTTTATAGATTGTAAATAACTTTTAGATATTTCTAGGTTCTGCTAGGTTCTATTTCATGCTTATATTCATTTCTTGTTGATTTAATGCATTTCTTGGTTCAATTTCTTTTAATTAGAACTGTTAATTGTGTTTTCTGCTTTAGATTTAAGTAGAAGTAGTCTTAGCATTATTTTTGCATCTAAGTTCAGTCCAATGAAGCAATTTTTGCATAAAAGAGGGTAGCAAGTCAGTTTTAGCAAAATTCCTAACCTGGAGAGATTTTGGGCCCAAATTTATGTCTTTCTAGTGTGATTTCATGCATGTTTGGCTTTTGATTCTGATTTTGCATTGATTCTCTATGATAAGCTTGCTCTTGGTAGAATTTAGACATGATTTAGGCATTCTTTTTCTTTCCATCCATAGCCAGATTATTTTACTCATTTCAGTTTTATCCATTGTACCTTTATTTTTGAGCCATAGCCTATTTTTTCTTTCCATTCATTACAAACCATTTTCCCATCAATTACTCAACCCATAGAAACCTGTGAGAGGAAGTGAGGATCTGATCTGGAACTTGGTGAGTACAATAGAAAAGAAAGGCCATGAGTGAAAAAGAAAAAGAAAAAAAGTTGAACAAATATGGTTGTGTGAAAAGAAAAGAGCAGGTCTGGAAAAAGAAAAAAAAATGAAAATGAACTAAAAAAAGAGACCTGAGTAGTGTGTAAAAACCAGAGAGAAAGAGAAAAGAAATTGGATTGGCCAAGTTAAACAAAGTGTGCATTAAGTTCTAAGTTCCTTACTTCTCTTCCAGTTTCTATTTCCATTTAGCCTTGTGTTTTGTGACCGTTCATTGTTAGGAAACAGGTTGGCTTCGTTTTACACCAAGAGCGGGGTGAATTGGTGTTAGCTCAATTTTTTTTTTTTGCAATCTTTATGGCAAAGTGCAAAGCTTTTCGATCTTTCTTGAAATGCAAGTAATTGAAAATTCAATAAAGCGGAAAAATGCAGTTGATTGCAGAACAGATAAAGTCGACTGGAAATAAAGAGTGCAGGGATAGAGAAAATCAAACACTAGTTTTATACTGGTTCGGCCAACAATGCCTACATTTAATGTCCTTCCAATCCAGGAAGCAAATGCACTATAATGGTTGTGCTTTTTACAAGGAATTTATAGAAGCACCACACAAAAATATAAATCTCCTCTCTAACCCAAAACCAAAATATAGCTGCACACAAAACCAGAATTGCAGCAAGAATCCCCTCTTCTGCAATTTGAACCCACGTCGAACAATCCTCAATGTGTAACAAACACTCTTCACAGGATGTCAAGCCTATCACAACATACTTCACAGCTTGCCAAGCCTTTCACAGTAGACTTCACAGGTTGCCAAGCCTTCAATCAAATGCAATAGTCTTCACAGGATTCCAAGCCTTCAGGACCAAACAAGAAGCACCTTCTTTGTGTAGATTATTATCAAACAGTGAACGTAATTGACTCCTCCCTTTGAATCTCTCTCAAGAAAGATCACCACCGTCTTATGAAACAGGAAACAGGAAAATGAAAATGTCAGATCATCAAAAGTCTCAGAACAATTCGTGTTATGTCTATTTATAGTTTTCTGTTATATCAGATTGCTTCTCAGTCGAATAGCCTACTAATTCAGTCGACTGTATTGAAATAGTTATAATAGACAGTCAACACAGAGGCTCCTCAGTCAAGAAAATCAACACACATTTATTACAGTTGACCAAGTCACTCAATCTCAACTAACTTTTGAAAAATATAGCCGTTGGAGCTTGTAGGCTTAAGAGAATTCCAACTAGATCAGTAATACAATCGAATGTGTGATCCACACTATCGACTGCCACATGAGAAAACACTTTGAAATTCTTTTCAACTCAAAATCTCACATAGCAGAGTTTCACAAAATCTGTACAAAGGTTTTAGCATAGTCGAATCCATTATGAGTGTATTCGACTAGAATAGAACTTTGTCACAACACATATAAGTCCATAAAGGTGCTTGTGATCTTTTTCTTTCATAAATGTGTAGTAATCAAAAACATTTTATCTTACATTTCAAGACAAGCATGTTCCACAATAATATCACATAATAAAACATAGGAACATACATTGTAGTTGTAGTTCAAACAAAACATGTTCAGCAGATATGTCAAATAGTTCAGAACAAGAACATGTAATACTGGAACATATGTACTCTTATTAAGCACCGTATTGTCATCATCAAAAACCAGTTTGATATAGAGTTTGTGTTATCAACAATGTCAACAATCTCCCCCTTTTTTTATGATGCACAACCATGATTAATAACTCAACCATGTTGTACAGTTCCACAAAAAACAGAGTAAAAAATATATATCAGGAACAGTTAAAATAGTTCAGTTACTCTGCATATACAACAAAAATATCAAGCAGATAAATTATGAGACAACAATTCTCCCTATATAGACTTGCTTCCAAAGATTCTCAAATGTGAATATTTGGCTTCCTTCCTTTCAGCAACTCATAAGGTGTCAGTTTCAGTATAGACCTGATGATTGTTCTGTTCAGTACATAACATGATGTGCTTACTGCATCTGCCCAGAAATATTTTGGCATGTCCCTATCATTCAGCATTGACCTTGCCAGTTCTTCAACTGCTCTGTTTTTCCTCTCTACCACTCCATTTTGCTTGGTGTTCTGGGTGTAGAGATGTTGTGTATGATTCCCATTTCAGCTAGATAATCATCAAATTCCTTATTCTGAAATTCTCCTCCATGATCACTTCTGATATCCTTGATCTTGAGATCCATTTCGTTTTGAATAGCAGTAGTAAATCACTTGAAAACTTTAAGTGCATCCATTGTAACTGCAATGAAATAAGTCAAAGTGTATCTTGAATAGTCATCTACAATAACTAACCCGTATGAATTTCCTCCAAGGCTCCTTATTCTGGACGGTCCAAATAGATCTGTGTGAAGTAATTGCAGAGGCTTCTTGGTTGACATTTAACTCTTACTCTTGAATGGTTGTTTGGTTAACTTTCCTTTTTGACAAGCATCACATAACCTATCAGTTTTAAATTGAATCTTTGGCAGGCCATTTACCAGTTTCTTGGAAACAAGCTTGTTAAGTTGACTCATACTGATGTGAGCCAATCTTTTGTGCCATAGCCGCACATCTTCTTCTTTGGTCATCAGACATACAACGGATTCGAATGCATTGTCTGTGAAATTGATTAAGTAGATGTTGTTCACCTTTTTTCCCACAAGCAGTAACTCATTTGTTGTCCCGTTGTTGATCAGACAATATTTGGGTTCGAAGGTGATCTTTAGTCCTTTATCACATAACTGACTGATGCTGAGCAGATTGTGCTTCAACCTTTCAACAAGCAATACATTTTTAATTTCATAAGATGGAGGAGTTTTTATTTTACCTATACTGATGAATCTTCCTTTGTTGTTATCACCATATGTGACATGACTAGCGGCTTTATATGAAATGTCTAAGAACTTTGTAGCATCTCCAGTCATATGTCTCGAACACCCGCTATCAAGGTACCATGTAGAACTTTTGAACTGTTGTTCCAGATCAGGTTTGATGATTCTGGATTTTGCCATCATGATCAGTTCTTCTTTATTCTTGACTTTCTTGGCATTAGCATAATGTTCAACAAGATTGATTTCTGCATCTGTGAACATCGTTCTTCATCTCTAATTGCCTTGCATTCCAAGTTACCTGTTTCAAAGTTTTCAAAGAAACCATTAGTAACAGATTTTGACTTCAAATTACAGGAAGCAGATGCAAGATCAATTTTAAAACAGAAGAATAGAATAAAAACAGAGTCGACTAAATTTTCAAATATCTTATGAAAATCAGCTCTGGTGCCAATTGTTAGGAAACAAGTTGGCTTCATTTTACACCAAGAGGGCGGGTGAATTGGTGTTAGTTCAAAAGCAAAATCTTTTCGCAATATTTATGGCAAAGTGCAAAGTTTTTTTTATCTTTTTTGAAATGCAAGTAATTGAAAATTCAATGCACGAAAAAACGCAGTTGACTGTAGAACAGATAAAGTCGACTGGAAATAAAGAGTGCAGGGATAGAGAAAATCAAACACTGGTTTTTATACTGTTTCGGCCAACAATGCCTACATCCAGTGTCCTTCCAATCCAGGAAGCAAGTGCACTATAATGGTTGCAGTTTTTAACAAGGAATTTATAGAAGCACCACACAAAAATATAAATCTCCTCTCTAACCCAAAACCAAAATATAGCTGCACACAAAAACCAAAATTGGAACAAGAATCCCTCTTCTGCAATCTGAACCCACGTCGAACAATCCTCAACGTGTAACCAGCACTCTTCACAGGATGTCAAGCCTATCACATCAGACTTCATAGGTTGCCAAGCCTTTCACAACAGACTTCACAGGTTGACAAGCCTTGAATCAAATGCAGCATTCTTCACAGGATGTCAAGCCTTCAGGATCAAACAAGAAGCACCTTCTTTGTTCAGATTATGATCAAACAGTGAGCACAATTGACTCCTCCCTTTATATCTCTCTCAAGAAAGATCACCACCGTCTTCTTGGAGAATTCTTGGAGCTTCTAAAACAAAGAATTCAATCTGAAACAGGAAAATGAAAATTTCAGATCATCAAAAGTCTCAGAATAATTCGTGTTCTGTCTATTTATAGTTTTCTGTTATATCAAATTGCTTCTCAGTAGAATAGCCTACTAATTCAATCGACTGTATTAAAACAGTTATAATAGGCAGTCAACACAAAGGCTCCTCAGTCATCAAAATCAACACACATTTATTACAGTTGACCAAGTCACTCAAGCTCAACTAACTTTTGAAAAATATAGTCGTTGGAGCGTGTAGGCTTAACAGAATTCCAAATAGATCAGTAATACAGTCGAATGTGTGATCCACACTATCGACTGCCACATGAGAAAGCATTTTGAAATTCTTTTCAACTCAAAATCTCACATAGCAGAGTTTCACAAAATCTGTACAAAGGTTTTAGCATAGTCGAATCCATTATGAGTGTATTCGACTAGAATAGAACTTTGTCACAACACATATAAGTCCATAAAGGTGCTTGTGATCTTTTTCTTTCATAAATGTGTAGTAATCAAAAACATTTTATCTTACATTTCAAGACAAGCATGTTCCACAATAATATCACATAATAAAACATAGGAACATACATTGTAGTTCAAACAAAACATGTTCAGCAGATATGTCAAACAGTTCAGAATAAGAACATGTAATACTAGAACATATGTACTGTTATTAAGCATTGTGTTGTCATCATCAAAAACCATTTTGATATAGAGTTTGTGTTGTCAACAATCTCAACATTCATACCATCTCATTACAAGCCATTAAGACCTATTGATCTAGATGAAGCCAAGAGTTTAGCATTGTAACTTAAAATCTTTTCAAAATTAGGAGTTGAGGTTAACATGTCATGCTTGAGTGAAACAAGACACCTCTAAACAATTGAGTGAATTTGAGTGCAAACACATGTTCTTGTGAGGTTGAAACTGACTTATGCTTTCCTTAATGTGTTCATTGCTGAAATTGGTTGAGTTTAGTTGTTTCTAACTTGCTAGATTGCTGATACTGAGGTTTGAAGTTGAGAATTATGATTGTATAGTTCTGATTTGATGAAATGGATGTGAAATGATATAATTTTCAAGATTGAATGAAGATGTGAATAAGTCCTGTGTTTTTTAGATTTGTTTAGAGTCTCTTTCCTTTGTAGTTTGAGTCTTTTCTTTTTCTTTTTAATCCTAGTCTGTCCCTACCCAGGAGGGCAGTTTTTTAAGTATGGGGGTGTGATAACTCTCCAATTTTGCATCTTTCTTTGTGTCTAGAAGTCCTTGTTAGTGTATTTTTGCTTTTAATTGTCTAGAATTAGGATAATTTTAGTTTTTCATTAAATTTTAGTTTTGTAAAATTGTAGTTAAAAGTAGTTTTTAGATGTAATTTTTAGTCTTTGTTAATAATTAGAAAATTAATATTTTTTTCTAGAAAATTTGGTAATAAAAACTTTTCCTTTATTTTTAATTGTTAAAATGTCTTGCTTATATTTGATGATGGGTTATGAGTTAAATTGCAGGAAAGCCTTTGGTCATCTGGGCTTATCTTGATTGAATGGTTTTGGCTAGAAATTGGGACGCTGGAAGTCAAATTGGGCCCTTGCATTGAATTTAGCTGCTAATTGGAAGCTTTGTGCTGTAGAGAATAAATTGGGCCGCCTGAATTGGGTTGTTAGTGAAATGCTCGTTTTAAACTCTTCTTTGGCACACTTGCGCTGGAAGGCTGATATGATGTTGTTGCCACCATTGGAAGCCACTGAATTGGGTCGTTTTAAGCTGGGTCGCTGCTGATTGAAACGTTGTTGTGCTTCACTAATAATTTGGGCTGCTGATGATGGTTAATGAAGAGTAGGTCATGGCTGCCACTTGGAGTTGGTGCTGGTTGCACTTGGCATTTTTGCCACTGACGCTGCTTGAAAGATTTAGTTGAAATTGGGCCACTGTATTGGATTCAAGCAGCTGCTGATCTGATGAAAAAAGAAAAGAAGAATTGGGTCGTTGCTGCACTGGAATTTTTGGGCAGCAGGGTGTTTATGAAGAAGATGCAATGGGTTGAGCCCACTCAATCACAACTCTGACGCTGATTTGGCTCTACTGCCATAGACTAGGATGATTGCAAAAGTTGGGCTCCTACTTTAGTGATGTGGCACCGTTTTGAGAGCAGCTACTTGAGGGTCTCAGCATTGTAATTCATTTGGCAGAATTTGCATTCGTGCTTTATTTGGAAAGATTGAAAAGCTACCCAAAGCTAGGGCAGAGCGAGAGCTGAAGAGAGGAGCTCATCACTTACCTGAGGCTTATGTTCCCTGACCTCATCCTGCTCGGAGAAGAAGAGGAGTTGACCGGCGTTGCCACGTGGAGGGTGAAGATTGAAGCATCCAAGTGAAGCAAGGTTCCCTTCTTCCGTTGATTTTCATTTTCGTTTTCTTCCACCCTACAAAATGGGGTTTTACCATGTAAACATTATTTTTAGACTTTCACGGAGACAAGACACAAATATTTTCCATTTTACATTTTTAGTAGATAGAGCGACGCGAGTTCTAGGGTTTTATTGCGCTTTCGGTAGCTTCGATTTTGTTACGTTCTCGCTCACCTTTTGTTCGGTATCTTTTCTTATAATTCTTGTTTCTCGTTAACAATATTACTGTTCTTGATGTTATGTATTGCATTTTTTATGATTCTGTTATTTTTTTTAATTTGTTTCATTATCTCTGTGTTCTGGTTTGATGATGTGTGAGTCTTGCTTGTGTGTTTTGGTTTGAAAATGAGTTGAGCTCGCGACTCTTCACATTGAAATTCCTTTTTGGAATTACATGACTTCACAGTGAGCATGACATACTGAGATGTCTTCTCGAGTCAGAGTGAGTTCAACGGGAAAAAAATGTTTCTAACTTCTGTAATTTCTTGAAAAATCTGATTTAAACTCTATTACTCCACAGTTGAAATTCCTTAGGGAATTACGTGACTCCACAGTGAGCATGACATACCAAGATGTCTTCTCGAGTTTGAAGATGAGTCTAATGAAGGAAAAAAATACTATGATTCTTGTTTTGTTTCTGTCATTTCATTTTTAGTGAGAGTTTTGCATCTGGTATTGGTTAGAAACATGAATTAGGAATTGAACTTGTCGTGATTTAGTATAATAAATGGACTTTTACCCAATCTAGGTTCTAATTTGGAACTTAAATACCGCACAGTGGGTATGACTGTAAGACGCATGAAAAATATCTATTTTAATAAATAGTAGTAAGTTTTAGCATTATTATTAGTAATCATAATGAATAGAAAATATAATTAAGGTTAGAAAATTTTAAATTTATGATAGAAAATTATAATAATTTCAGAATGGGGGATTTAAAATTTTGAGAAATTATTTTAGAAGGTTTTGTGAATAGTGAATAGTAAAAAGTGAATAGTAAAAACAAATAAATAAATAAATCAAATATTCTGAAAGAATGAAAATTCTTAAGTATTAAGGAAAGGTTGGTAAGTGGTGGTTTAGATTAAGATGTTAATTTAATAAAATAATATTAAAAAATTAGTAAATAGTAAATTTTTTTACTATAAATAGCCAAGGAGGGAGGAATGATTCCACACAAGAAATAAGAGAGAAAGAGAGAAAGTGAGAGAAGGGAAGAATTTAGAAGAAAGTTTTAGAAGGGCAGAGGTTTTGGAAGGTTTTCGGGGGAACAACTTCGGAGTGGGAAACTAAGTCTGGAAAAGAGGTAAGGGGAGCTAGTTCTTCTTTTCATTTTAGTAGTATGCCTTGAATGTATGATAATTTTGAAGTTGTATGTTGATGTTTTGAATTATTATGTGTGCCTATGTGTTGGTTATATAACTGTTCAAGTATTAAATTTATGTGTTATTATTAATGTAAAACTATACTGTTGATTTGAATCTGTGAATAAGAAATTTGTTAATAACATGTTGAGGAACACTTTGGCTAAGGAAATACCAGGTTCTTAAGTTGTTCATTGTGACACACCTCTCTTTCCTGGAAGTCTACTCGATGTGTTTTTAACTAATCCTTATTAAACAGATTATATTCTGTTGATTTTATGAAATTTGTGTTGAATGTATGATATTATGTTGGATGTGAAATTATAGTGTTTGGGGCAAAATAGAGGAAGTAAGGGGAGCTAACCTTTCTATGTTTTAAGTTAATACTATTGTACTACTATTCATGTTTTGAATTATTATGTGTGCCTATGTGTTGGTTATATAACTGTTCAAGTATTAAATTTATGTGTTATTATTGATGTAAAACTATGTTGTTGTTTTGAATCTGTGAATAAGAAATTTGTTAATAACATGTTGAGGAACACTTTGGCTAAGGATAGACCAGGTTCTTTAGTTGTCCATTGTGACGCACCTCTCTTTCCTAGAAGTCTACTCGACGTGTTTTTAACTAATCCTTATTAAACAGATTATATTCTATTGATTTTAGTTTTGTAAAATACTCAATGGATATGAAATTTGTGTTGAATGTATGATATTATGTTGAATGGGAAATTGTGGAACTATGAATGTTTTTGTGAATATATATATATATATATATATATATATATATATATATATATATATATATATATATATATATATATATATATATATTTGGAGGAGAAGTGTGGTTATGATTGAGTTACTAGTAAGGTGAATCTGTTTCAAGAACTATTAGGTAGAGTGTTAAGTGAAATTATAGTGTTTGGGGCAAAATAGAGGAAGTAAGGGGAGCTAACCTTTCAATGTTTTGAGTATTGTGCTTGGGGAATGGATGTTACTCACCAATGTTTTGAGTATTGTGCTTGGTGAATGGATGTTACTCACCAATGTTTTGAGTATTGTGCTTGGTGAATGGATGTTACTCACCAATGTTTTGAGTATTGTGAATGGATGTTGCTCACCAATGTTTTGAGTATTGTGCTTGGTGAATGGATGTTACTCACCAATGTTTTGAGTGTTGTGCTTGGTGAATGGATGTTACTCACCAATGTTTTGAGTATTGTGCTTGGTGAATGGATGTTATTCACCAATGTTTTGAGTATTGTGCTTGGTGAATGGATGTTACTCACCAATGTTTTTACTCGTAAGCCCTTGAAGAACTAGGGAGATATGACCAAGTGGTGTGCGTAGGATGACTCTTATCCGCGGTCCATATGAGGGACTGGTTTTGGTATATACTTAACAAATGTGTAAAAACCTAGATAAATCCAAAAGTTACGTGTGAGATGAGAAGTGAGTAGAGTCTGATGAAAAGTGAGTAGAGTTTGATGAGAAATTAGTAGTGTCTGAAGTATACTTGAAGAAAGTAGGATATGATAATTTAGCTAGCAAGTAGGTGCATCCATATCTGAAGATCCACTTTGGGGGACAGAGTAGGATATGATGTATCTGAGAAAAGTACCACTGCAAGCGTAGAATTTCTTTTTAGAGTTCGATATTCATGTGAATGTTTGGATGAGTATAGTTTATGATGATTATGGTATATTTATGGTATGATTGAGTAATTGATATGTATGCTAATAATTTAAATATACCATGTTGTTTTCTGTTGCATTAGCTCACCCTTACTTGTGTGTGCATGTGAATGCGATGATCGTATAATGTGTGATGTTATATGGGAGCAGATGGAGGAATGTCGTTTAATCCAGTTCAAGCGAGGATAGAGACAGAAGAATAGTTGATAAGAGTTCGAGTTATATTTATAGATGAGAAGTTGAAATCTGAGTTTTGTATATCGAGGAAAACTTTTATTCCTCGTTTCTATGACTGATCTATCATATCAAGAATGTAATAACTATATTATAGTTTAATACTATAATTATTGGGATGTTACAATGACTATCAAGGATGTCTTCCTGAGTGGTAAATGACTACTTTTCTACACTAATATTGGCACTTTCGACTCTGATTCATTGTTCTAATCTACCAATTTTGTTCTTACTCATTAGTTTAGGTGTTTGCTCATTTGATTTTAGTTTTATTTGAGAATATTGGCATGATTGTCTTTGATTACTTCTGTTTAGAGTAGGATTTGATGATTCATTTTAGGTTTTATGTTTTACAATTTAATTCAGGTATGATGCTTAGTTTAGGAACATCTTTTGACTGTAATTGCATTCTTTTAGACTTAGGTTTTACTTCTGTTTTACCTTTCTTTCAAAGATTGTCTTTCCCTATTTTTAGCATTTGAGTTCTGTGTAAATTGTATCATATATGTTCTATTACAGTTGTAGGTAGTTATAGTAATCAAATTTTATTTCTGTTTTGAGTAGTTCAGACTTTTATTTTTTTTTCTTTAATTGCATTTCAATTTCGTTATTTTTTTAAATAGATTTTAGTTAGACTAGTTTTAGTTCTTTAATTTTCTTTTAGTTTCATTCATTCATTTCAATTGTCCCCACCTAGTTTAATAGTAGCTAATTAGTAAATAAATACAAAACTTAACCCTACACTTTAATCTTAATTAGTTGAGTCCTATTATTGATATTCTGGTTGTCCTATGCTACATTAGTGGGGACTAGTCCTTTGTTCTGCCTTAGGCGACTAAAAGGCAGTTTCACATTGTTGAACATCTTATATCTGTGTTTCTAGTGTCTTTCTGATTTTTCAAATGTTGTCCTACACTTAATTTCAATGTTCAAAGTCTAAAATTTGTCTGCTTAGAATTGGGTGGTAAAGTTGAGTATTTTGAAGGAATAAGAGGTTTCACAAGTCAAATTTGCAGATACTGTGATTCTATCATAAAAAGCAGTGCAAACAAGTTTATTTTCATGAATTAAACATGTTAAGATAAAGATAATTTGATTTGTAATCATCCTTTGCATTTTCACTACCTAGACCACCAATTTTAAGTCTATTGTTTTTTGAAAAAGTTACTGAATCAGTGATTTTTTGTGTTAATTCTAGTTTGGTGCATGCTTGGTATAGTGTGTTTGAGCTATGTGACATATGTTTTGGTGCACCCACAACCACAAAGCTATACCTACTAAGATGGGCTCATACGAAGTGAAAAGGGGTTGAAGTTGGAACAAGAAGAAAGCTTTGTACTAGTTTTATTTTTTGTTATTCCACCACCTTAAAACTGCTGTTTTAGAAATCATTTGTTAGCTTCCATATTTATTTCGCTAAGTAGCTTGGGAAAATGCTCTTGAAGCAATTCCAAGTTCACATTTCAAAATTGTAATAACTTAATTACGTGCATTAGTCTAGCATAGGCTCCTCTAGCATTTACATTTTGCATCTTCATTGCTTTGCTTAATTGCAACTTTATTGATACAACACCCACTTATATTTTCAAACTCATTTATTTAAAATCACAGCAATAATCTTGATACAAATGCACATAACACAAACATAATGGCATAATTGAACTCAACTCCAAAGTTCTGCTACATCACAACATTACCAATCTAATTACAATTTATCTTGAACACAAACATAATACATAACATCATTGTCAATGCCCATGACAGTCTAAAGAAGACCAACATCATTTTGAAATTTTTCCTCTCGTGCTCTAATTTCCTCTTCAACTTATCATTCTTCTTCCTTAGATCCAACACAACCTTTTCCATGCAGACTTCAACTTCTTTACTCTTCTTTTGTAAGCTTCCTTCAATTTCATAATGTCTTTCATCAACTCATTCAAAGTAGTTACAACTTGCATTACTCTGCAAAAGAAATTACAAATTTGTAATACAAACTTCATCACAATAAATAAGCATTTTTTCTCACTTACTGTCCAATTTCTACATCTATAAAATAGTCTCCCTTTGTCTTCAATGTAGTTTCCTTCAACACCAACAATCTTTCTCCACAACCACACATTTTTTAAGCTAAGTGAGAGGAGGATCCACATGTTTGGGACATTCCTGAACCAATGCTCCTTCGCGTGCAACCAATTCCTCCACTGTCAGCTTTCATTTCCCTTCAACAGTGATTTTGAAAGTAAATCAAGAAAGATCCTTTAGTCCCAACCAAAACCCTATATCCCAAATCCATCCATTTATTCACACGAAAGAGAAAAATGAACTTACGTGACCAACTACACCAATGCTCAAGAAGATGAAATCCAACCTTTTGCTCTTCAACCTCCTTTCCACCTTAAATGATGATTTCATCTTTGCTCTTCACCCTTCACAACACACTTTGAAGCAAACTTTACCAATGAACCTAATAAACCAATATGCTCACTTTGCATTAAAAAATACCAACATGGCAAGAGTTAGGAAAGAAAGTTGTAAACACATGTGGCTAGATGTTAGTCACATCAACTGGTTTTTAACGTTGTTAGTTTTGGAGGACCAAAAATTAAGATTTCCTTAAGGAGGAAGACTAAAATGTACCTTACTTTGAAAGAGGGACTAAAAAATACCAACATGGCAAGAGTTAGGAAAGAAAGTTGTAAACACATGTATCTAGATGTTAGCCACATCAACTGGTTTTTAACGTTGTTAGTTTTGGAGGACCAAAAATTAAGATTTCCTTAAGGAGGAAAACTAAAATGTACCTTACTTTGAAAGAGGGACTAAAAACAAATTTACTTGATAGTTTAGGGATTAAAAACACATTTAACCCTTATACTAACTAACCTAATAATGAAAAGAACCTATAATTTATTATTTTTCTACAATATTATTTATCTTTTTATCGATCAGTTTTCTTAATAAGGACCTGGATTAAATATTTTAAGTTTCTCCCAGTGATCATGAAATCTATATATAGGCGTCTTGTTTAATTTCAACATCTAATGAGCCAAAATGAAAGTCTACTTTCAATCATATTTAAATGAGTTTGTAAAATTCAAACCTATAAGTGTAGAAACAAATAAACTTATCGACATTTATTGCTTTATAATAAATAAAAAATATTGCTAATTTATTTTATGGACTCAATTCTTGTAACATTCGTAAGCAAAAGTATACTCAAACCAAATTTAGACAATGTCATTAATATGATTTAAATTTTTAATTAAATATGTCAATATAAACTAATCTTGTGACATGAAAAGTGATTTAAGAAAATAGTGATCGTTGTCACGACCCAGAAAATGGTTATGTTCAGGCCGGCCAAGTGGCGACCGGCCGGTCTCCTTTGGTGAGTGGGAGACCAAAAATCTGCAAGCATTTAAATTTACTTTTCTCGTAATTCGTGCAGTGACGTCATAGCAGGGAAAAAAAAACCCAGTAAGTGGCAGACAAACTCTGCAGCAACAATTAATTCCCAACCTCGGGACGCGTCCGGCTGCAAGAGGAATGAGGGATTTTTGGATAGTGGAAACCATGTGGCACTTTGAGAGCAAGCCAACTGTCCGGTTCTGGAAGAGGATTTAAGGTAGAAGCTTCGAATTCTTAAGACTTTTCTGCATGCAATCTTCATCTTCTTCCTCAAACCAACTTTCTGAACTCTCAAATTCTCTTCCTTCTCTCTAAAAGCTCAAACCTTCTCTCTAGAATTCTAACCCAAACACTATTCCGATCATCAAACTCCTTTCAGAAATTGTACTCCTGGCGTGAAGACCTTTCGTTTGCACCGATCAGTTTTACTGTCAGAGTTGTTGGACGTTCGGTCTATCTCATAGTAGGACTTTGGAAGTTTAGCTGGATTAGAGGTAAGGGAAGCTTATGAGTGTTTAATTTTGATGTTCTGTATGATTCAAATGTGGATAATTTAATGCATGTTTAATATATAAAGTATCTTGTTTGAATTGCATGAACTGAATGTGGAATGTTGTTATATGAGTTGCAAGAGATGAATAAATATGAAAAACTTAGAGAATGTGAGTTTGAGATTGAAGATCATTAGGATCATTCAGTCTTCCCTTATTTCCGTTCGGTCTAATCGGACTGTTCGGTCTAGTATGTTGTTAAACTTAAATTGTTTCCATTAATAATTTCATTGTAAAGTACTTAATAAACGCTGGTCATAAACTAAGCATTTGATCTTACAAGTGTTCGGCCTTAGGCTGACACTTAAAACTATATAAAACTTATAAATCTGATCTCCTTCTTTCTGAATAGCCGTCCGGTCACTTAGTGACTGCATGGTCTAATGAAGTTTTATTTATTGGAACGACCGGTTTGTTTCACTAAATTATTCCTTTTGAGATGTGTCCGGTCATAGACCATCCTTCGACTATGATTATTACCTGTTTTATTCCTTACCAAACCGGCCGGATGACTAATAGTTATAGTTAATCTTTTGGGTACGATTTTATTCATTGTCGGACCATTTTTCAACCAACTGATACTCTTCTGTTCTCCAGTCTTATCTTTGATTATACCGCCCGGTTATTAGTATTGTTAAGTCTTTGATGATTAATTTTTATCGTTGCCGGAACGGCCTGTCAAAATTCATAAATGTCATTTGTAGTCTTATCAGATCTTTCAGCTATATTTCTGGTCTCGTTTTATCTTTGAAGTTATTGGTGATAATATGTCCATGGTCTTGACACTCTTCGTTTATGAAAGTAAGAATAAATAAGTAATTTGACTAAGTAAGAGAATTCCTCGGGTGGAATATCTCATGAGTTGGAAAAATTGATTGGTAAAGTATGAATGTGGGAATGACTCCGGTGTCGTCCTTGATCCTGATATTCCGTGAGGACGTTTTCTCAAGTAGAGAGAGGTCGGTCATGTGTGGGAATGGCAGGAGGTCCGCGGTTATACGCGCATATAACCGTTTGAGGACTAACCTCGGGCGGCAGCTGAGGGAACAGTTACTACACCGCCCGGGTGCTAGGGACGACCGAGCTACATGTTCATACCGTCCGGACAGTGTCTTAACAGTTGATTTTTGAGTATGTGAATGATATGTTTTATGGATTAATTGTTTGCAGAATGTATTTACTTGTATGATGAATGGATAAGTTAAATGTACATAAGCTTACCCTTATTTGTCTTGTTTTGTATGTTGTCGTTCGGTATCCGACCGGTCGACTTTCCTCTCATTTGCTATGATCATTCTTATGAATGTGAGCAGAAGATACTTTGGAAGCTGCCTTAGAAGAGAACCTGGCAGATGCGGTACAGACTGAAGAAAGTTTAGAGATGGTACCCGAGTATGGTACTGGACCGTCCGGTCCTTAGGAACAGTTATTTCTTGTATTTTGTTTTATAGACGGTTATGTATAGGAATTATCTTTATTTTGACCAACCGGTCTATGCTTTTATTGTAAACCAATTGTTAACTCAGTTTATATGCTGTGTTGGTGTATTTTGTTCGGATTAATTTTAAGTTCTAGCGTATTCTATTTTCAATTTAGTGATTTCTTTACTGTTCTCCTATATTATCTTGTAACTCCTAAAATAAATCAATACTTTTAGAGTAATATTTATTGGGATGTTACAATCGTCCAGACGCATTATAATCATTACATAAGCATAGATTCCTCTTTATTGATTTTAATATTTGTAAAAAGATATATAAAAATATATCACTCTCAAAATTATCCGTATATTATTATCATTATTTTTTAATATTGATAAAAGTAATTATTTATTCTAATTATTTTTAGTATAGAAATTCTACTCTTAAAAAGTGTATACCGTATACCCTCTTGCTTGTCCATACGGAAATACGGTATAAAAAGAATTAATTTTCATTTATTTTTTTAATTATTATCAGACAAGAGTGGAACACCTTTCCACTAGTTTAATTTAAATTTAAACTAGAGGTGAATTTTTTTTTTTTAATTATTCAATTATTTTTGAAAATATATATATATATATGTATATTTTTAAAATAATAAATTAGCAATACATTAGTGGCGCCTTTGATCATCGAGCACCTCACGGAGCGGATCTTAATTCTAAAACACTCACTACATGCTTTTAAAGGATGAGTTTTCATTTTACACTTTTTTTTAAGCAAAAATTAATTTATGAGTTCTTTTCATTTCACGATGCCTTCTTCGGTACACTACGCCATGCTACTACAACATTGAAGAAACACCTTTCTCTTTCATCGTATGGCATTTTGAGAACGTTGAGTGAAAATGGAAATTTCTCCGATCAATTTCCTCCATGGATTCACTATATTTTGTGTCACCTTGTTGGTTCTATTCATGTAAGCCTTCAATCATTCTCTATTTTCTTCCTAAATGTGATTCTCCTACTTAATTTTGTTATATTCAATCATGCCTTTCAATTATTATTGTCTTTTATGTGATTTTTTTATTAGAATATGTAGACAAATATTTGTGGGTGAGATTGAATTTTGAGTACGTGTTAAGCATTTTAGGTTGACATCAATATGAATGGTGGAAGGTTTGGTCGTGGTTGCAACTAACTAGAGAAGGTTGTGGAGGTACCTAAAAAACGATGGTTATATGTAGAGTGCCATTGGTTCTGAGATGGGTGGCTTACCAAAACCATATAAAATTTTAATGAATTTGTTAGCTTAATCAATCTCCACATATTGTATTTGTAATATTAAATAGGTAATCATTACTTTATTGTCTTCATTAAGGAAAAATGATTAAATAGGTTTTGATTAGTAAAAATTAAAATTAGTCTCTTTTTTATCAATTTAATTTCCTGTTTTTAAAATTACGTGAATTTAGTTATTTTAATTAAATTTTGTTAAATTTATTTAATATTTCAAATGTTTTTCATAACATGAAATAAATTTTAGTTAAAATGACTAAATTCACGTAATTTTAAAAATAAAAGACTAAATTAAGTTTAAAATTTTAAAAATGAACTAATTTCAAAATAAATCAAAAACATCGTCCAACATATTTACTTGCATCTTGTTTGTCTCTTCATAGTTTAATGTTTAAACTAATCTCCTCTATTGTCACTTTGTGAATTTGTGTATATTTATAGATACATACTCTAAAAAACACACTCCCCTATGTAACTCAGTTATTCATATACATAACTAAAATTCGTATCTAAAATTATTTCATTTATTAGTTAGAAATTTTTCATTCAATACTTACAAGAAAAAACTCAAATACAACGAGGATCCAAAATTTATTTAAATTTTATTTTATTCTAGTACAATTTTTTTTTTAAATTTCCATTAGTGCAAAATTTATTGTAATATAAATTTTATTTCCTCTTAATTCCTAGATTAAAACAAATTAGAATTACTATATATATATAGTTACATATTTTTATTACAATATTGGGTCATTTAGGAATAATATTTAGTTTCCAAATTTTTTATTTAAGACAATTGTCATGAAAATCCATTTCTATTTTTTCAGATTTAGTTTAGAAATATATCGTATTAGTATATTGGTAAACTTCTTTGCTATTACTATGCAAGAGAAACTGTGGGGAACTACATGTAAGATGAAAATTTGTTATTGTTATGGATTGATATTTTTATATTAAACTATTGAACGTGGTTGTAAATTTTGTTATATGCAATGTTTTTTTATCATGATGTGTTATTTGCATTGTTGGTTTTACTTGTGTAAAGAAAAAGTTACTTCTATGTTAATGATGAAATCATGTTATGCCTTATTAATGTAGAAAAACATATTGTGGTTTATTTTTTCAAGTTGAATGTTATGTTGCATAGACTTTATGTTCATTATAGTTAGAGTTAAAGAAATATTTTGTGTTTTTAACCTTTTTTTATTACGTGGTTCTGATTACAAGTTTTATATCAGATCATCTTTTGCATTATTGTCTTGGATTTTGAGTCGGGTACTTGGTGCATCTGTTGGATTTTGCGTTAGTGGATTTAACAGTTTAAAAGACGTGGAATTGAAGTTTAAGAAGGTTCTTCTTTACTTTTGTTCACTTTCATAGTTCTTATTTTCTAGTTAAAAAATTATATTATTTCTATTTGCTTGAAATAATAAAATTCAGTCATTGTTGATTGAATTTTACTTATGAAAGTGATAAAAAATAATAAAGTATTTTTGTTTGAAAATCCGAGTTCATATAAATGTATGGTTTGAATTAATGACATGTGCAGGGTGGTATTGAATCTATATATGTTGGTGAAATTAAACTTAGTTTTCGTCGTTGTTTGGTTGATCATGGTGCGGGTTTTAGTTCTTGGGACCCAAAGTTGCAACTAATAATATGCAACTTAGAAGTTGTTACACGACCTCCAATTAAAAGCACTGAGGTAAAAAAGAAGAAACCTAAAAAATCCAGTGGTGGCTCTTCTGGAAATGGAAAGGGAAAGGGAAAATGGAAGACTATAAGCAGCATTGCAAAATATTTCTCACTTTCTGTCACAAATATAGTTTTCAAGGTATGCATCTTTCTATCATTTTATTTTTCTTCTTAAAATATAATAGATTATTTAGAATGTTTGTAAATATTTCTGCAGACACCTAAATTTAGTGTTGAAATTGGGAAGTTGAATGTGGACATATCTAAAGAGCGTGGAAGCGAGTCAGATTTGGTAGTTAGGGTTCAAATACTACCCATTGTCTTTAACATTATTGAGGCTCAAGATAGTAATCAATTATCTGAATCTAGTGGTGGAGGAAGCAATACTTCTATCCAACCAACTGTTGCTTCTACTGAAAAGACTTCTGCTACTTTTCTCTGTGAAAAATTCTCCGTCTCATGTACATTAGGCCATGATAGGTACTAATTTCCTTCCATAACTTTTATTTTTCCCTTGCAATTTACTATATGTTCTGATATTTTGAAGTAAAAATTAGCATCGACTTGGATATTCTCTTTCATTTCTTATCTTAATTTTTATCTCTTGTTGTTTTGGATTTAGGGAAATAGGTATAGCTATAAAGAGTGTAGAAATTTCCATTGGAGATATCAGTGTGAATTCGAATGAGGGGTTGCTTGAGAAAAAAAAGAGTTCATCAGAATCTTCTTCTGACTCTCAGAAAAATATAGGATCAAGTGATGATCCTAAGAGCAAAAGGCCACCTTCAAACAAGCAGGAAAGAATTTCAGGCTATATTTCAAAGTTTCCTCAAACGGTAATGCAATTAACCATGCTTTTTCTTTTTTCTTTTTTTCTTCTAATGACTGAGTGACTTTGTGTTAAAATTATTGAATTAACTTTTGTCTTATTTTTGTTGTGGCTATAATAATGGTGGAGTTTCTAGGCCCTATATTAAGATAACAATAGTTTTCTTTATATTTTTATTTCATGTAATGAAAAAGAAAAGTTGTTGTTCAAAGGTTTTTCAAATGATTATAATATCAAGTGTTTAACTATGTTTTTACATTAGGTCAACTTCAATTTGTCAAAGGTGAACGTTAGTTTTACGCATCGTGAACGTAATCTTTATGTTGAAAATAACATCATCGGCATCCAATTCAAAAGCATCAAATCACGACCGTCAAAGGATGGTGGGGAGAGTAGACGTCTTCATTTTAAACTCGAATTTGGTGAAATTCATGTAAGGAGTGTGTTTGTTTATTTCATGAAACTTGTTTTCCTTCTTACCATCAACATTTTTTGTTGCTTTGTTGACATTACAGCTTTTTAAAGAAGTTGGTTCTTCCATCTTAGAGATATCGAGTGTAAAAATGGCTTCTTTTGTGTATGTCCCTGTACAGGTAACTTATTTTGTTTTCCATATAGGAAACACTTTTCTTTTTCTTTTTCGTATGTTTTCCTAATATTAGGAGAGAAATAAAAGGGTAAGATATAGTTTACGTGGAGAAATTTTAGTAGAAAAAATCTTATTGTTAAAATCACATATATCTTTAATCTATGGACCACATATACTTGTACTTGCTTCATACATTCTTGCATTCTTTTTTCCTTAGTATACATAATTACTCTTATTCTTTATGTTATAGTATTTGTTTAAAATTATTAATTATCAATCCTTTAAGGATGAAATAATAATTAATTTATATTGATAATTATTGATTCCTCTCCAATTATATAAGAAAATTCTAACTTTAAATATATTATATAAGAAAATTCGAACTTTAAGTATAAGAATAAAGATAATAATGAATCAAAATCTATTTCTAACAATTTCATTTAATATGATCAAAGTTTTTTTTTTTAATTTATCTTTGAAATTTAAAAACAATTAAGATTTTTAATCGACTCGATAGGAGATAAAACAATAAACTCAATAAATAGTAAATTTAGTTGAAATATGTTGGATTACATTATTTGATATCAATTTAAGAAATAAATTTTAAAATTAACTCAATTTTATAAAATTAACTTATAAAACAAGTTGGTAATCCACCTAAATATTATGAATTATTTTTATTTTAATCTTTGTGAAACTTTTAATATATGAATTGAACACAATCTGATTATTGTTCCAACAAATGAATTGAACACAATCTACTTAGTGTCATTTGAGATGTCGTTGGCTTGACGTCAATTAGAATAATGTCGATTTAACATAGAGATTATCTTTCTATCAACATTGTCAGAGTTATTTTTTTCTGATGAAAGTCCACGTTATTTCTCAATTCAAATTATTATGTGTTTTCGTAGCTAGGATTTATAGTGTTATTTGATCGATGTTAAACATTTTTTTTTTCTTTTCTGTTAACATCAGTTGAAGTTATTTTCAAATGTCAATCAGGGTTGGTTTTAACTTCATATTTTTTTGGCTGATGTAGGTTAAGATTATTTTTCAACTAATGATGATTAGGGTTTGTTTACCAATATTGAAAAAATTACATTTTGGTTGATGTTAATGAGTTTTTATTATTATTATTATTATTGAAGTTAGTATTATTATTTTTCATTCGATGCTAATCATGGTTTATTATTTAACATTTCTTTTCTAATATTGATTAAGAAAACTTGTGATTAATCACGAATAGCATTGATATTGACCAATGCTAACTTAGAAAAATCTGAATTGATATTAATTGAAAAGTTGTTAATCAAGCAATAATTCCAATAAACTATGACTAAATAAAACATTTAAAAAGTAAAACAATTTAAATTTAATATATTTTACTTTTACAAAATTATGAATTCTCCATCCAATCACATAATTTTTGCTTTGGAGATATAGAACAAATTTAGCATACCCATAACAACTTAAACTCTAAGGAGAGCTGTTCATTGATAGACACAATACTGTATAATATAATATCTTGAGAAGTTTATATATAAAAAAATTGATCTCGCAGTATGAATCAAGAAGGGTTGATATGAACTATTACACTGAGTTATAACTATTTTTCTTGTATTTTATGCGCAAACTTACTTCATATTTTGGTCTCTTCCTCTAGTCAGTTATGCTTATTAGAGCTGAAACAGAAATTAAGATTGGACGTTCACAATGCAACATCGTAATGAGCAGAATAAAGCCTTGGTTGCTGCTAAAGCCACCTAGTAAGCAGAAAAAACTGGTCATCCGAGAAGAACCTTCTGTTGCAAAGCCAAAATCTACTGATGACAGTAAGACCATCGTATGGACATGTAATTTGTCAACTTCGGAGTTTACAATAATGCTTTTCAATATGGCTGGTTCTCCACTATATAATGTAAGTACTGTCAAACACACAAACACACTCATATATAACTCTTGTTATATGTGATGTTGTGCATATGGTGATTCATGATTAAAAACTTTTCTAGTTGCATGTTTCTCATTTGAGTTCTCTAGAAATCAGAGAATAGGTATGATATTTCCAAAATAACACGCATGAAAAAGAAACTAATACCAAAATTTTATAATTATATATATATATATATATATATAGAGATATAGATAGATAGATATTTATATTTAGCCTGAACAAGCCATATATTGTTGTAATGATAGTTTTGGTAACTGATTGAAGCTAATGGTAAAATATTACTACAAACTTCCTGAAATATCTGAGGTTTGAAACTATATTTTGTCCATGCAAGCATATATATATGAAGCAGGAGAAAGTGCTACATAGGATCAAGAAAGGATAAGCTCAAAGATAAAATCATATCAGTTTTCTTATGTTACGAATTTGAGATCACAGAAAAAATAGTTCAGAAGTTACTTATGTTTAACTGATATCAAAACATCCTCAAAATCAAAAACTAGGTCCAAATATGGAGATCATTTTATCTGCAAGCTTGTGAGTCTAATATTGGAAAGATCATAATCTGTATTTCTTTTTTCTCTTAAAAGGGTGCATTTAGTTTTTTTAGCTTTATATTTCTTTTCGAATATACTTTTATAAACAACTACAAAAATGTCGCCTTATTTTCACTTCTTTTCTCCTTTGCAGATTCTTGAAAACAGGAAATGAAGTGAAAACAAGGTGACTTTTTTTAAACTATTAATGAAACCATGTGAATGAAAACAACAACCTAATAACCATTCAAACTAAAAAGGATAAAAATATATCTCTATATCTTTTAAAATGTTTCAAAATAGTGATTTCAATTCCGACCATGTTTAGTACGTTTTCCATCTCTACATTTATAAATGTGATAATAAATTATACATTTTTCAATGTGATAACGTAGGAGCTAAAGAGTATTAATTTTTATAAAAACAAAAATTAACAATGAACTAAAATCATATTGATTAGAATAAACTACTAAGATAGACACATTTGAAACCCCTACTGATATTAGATTTGAGGTTCAAAGGATCATTGTTGGATGGATTGTTTTGTTTCTTTGACTCTTCAATTTCTTTTTGTTTGATCATTTTGAGTTCTCTTGGGGGAAGTTATCTTACATGTAATTCAAATATTTTTGAGTAAAGATTTAGCACAAAGCATTCATCTATTGTTTCCAAATCCAGGTTTGCTTAAAATCAGCACATGTATCTGCAAACAACACTTCGAAGATGGGAACTGCAGTGCATTCTGAACTTTGTGAATTAAGCCTCAAAATGGCTAATGAAAATCAAGAAAGTTTGGAAGAAAGCATTTTTGGTGCTGAATCAAACTCTGCCTCCATTTTTCACATTTCAAAGATTTGTGTGGATTGGGGCAAAAAGGATATCAAATCCTCTGAAAAAGATGCTCCAAAGTGTGTGCTAAGTTTATCAGTTGTTGTGACTAGCTTGGGAATTTATCTGAGTTTTGAGCGTATAGAATCATTCATATCTACTGCAATATCCTTTCAAGTTCTATTTAAAAGCCTTTCTGGTCCAAAGAAAAAACCCACAAATACCCGGTCACATTCATCAAAAAGTTCAGGGAAAGGAACTCAAATGGTGAAATTCAATCTCGAAAAGTGTTCGGTGTATGTATTGGGGGAAACTGGAATAGAAAACGCAGTTGTTCCAGACCCCAAGAGAGTTAATTATGGTTCACAGGGTGGTAGAGTTATAATAAGTGTGTCCGCAGATGGTACCCCTCGTACTGCAAATGTAATATCCACTGTTTCCGATGAGTACCAGAAGCTAAAGTACTGTATTTGTCTTCAAATCCTAGATTTGAAGTTGAGTGTGAACAAGGAGAAAAGATCTAAACAGGTAGAACTTGCCAAGGCCAGATGCCTCTATCAGGAGTATTACGATGAAACTAGGCCAGTATCAAAGGTGGCATTATTTGACATACGATATATTAAATTTGTACAGCGATTAGGTGGCCTTAAAGAGAATGCTGCATGCTCTCTGTTCAGTGCCACTGAGATTAGTTTGAAGTGGGAGCCTGATGTACATCTATCACTGATTGAACTGGTTTTGCAGCTAAAACTAGCATTACACAATTCCAAGCTTCGGGAGCGGGGTAATGAACAAGTTGAAGATGTAGTGTCTGATGTAAAAGATTCTAATAAGAAAAATGAAGTTCCTCTTCCATCAGGGCATTCTGAAAAGAAGAAAGATTCTGTTTTTGCTGTTGATGTAGAAATGTTGAAGATATCTGGTGTGCTAGGAGATGGAGTTGATGCTATGGTTCAGGTGAAGTCAATTTTCTCTGAGAATGCTCGTATAGGAGTGCTCCTTGAAGGACTCTTGTTTTATTTTAATGGGGCCAGACTCGTCAAGAGTAGCAGGATGCAGGTTTCACGAATTCCTAGTAAATCTGCTGCTGCTATATCTGATGCAAAGGGAGCTACAATATGGGATTGGGTGATTCAAGGTCTTGATGTTCACATTTGTATGCCATTCAGATTAGAATTGCGTGCTATTGATGATGCTTTAGAGGACATGTTGCGTGCATTGAAACTCATTGTTGCTGCAAAGACCAACATGATTTTTCCGGTGAAAAAAGAAAGTTCTAAAGCTAAAAAGCCTAGTTCAGTGAAATTTGGATGTGTGAAGTTTTTCCTTCGCAAGTTAACTTTTGATATTGAAGAGGAACCGCTTCAGGGATGGCTTGATGAACACTACCCACTGTTGAAGAAGGAGGTTGGCGAATTAGCTGTCAGGTTAAACTTCTTAGATGATTTTATATCCAAGGTTAAGAAAGATCCAAACTCTACTGATGATACCAATAATTTTACTGAAGAAAAAAAAATTTATATCAATGATATTGAAGTTGATCTAAACGATCCTTCAGTTGTTGAATCGATGCGAGAAGACATTTATAGACGAACATTCCGATCATATTACCAGTCATGCCAAAACATAAAGTTCTATGAGGGATCAGGTGCTTATAAAAATGATGAATTTCAATCTGGTTTCAAGCTCAGTACTTCAAGATCTTTTGTTCTTTCAGCATATGCAACAGACTTAGATGTAACCTTGACAAAAATCGATGGTGGAGAAGATGGGATGATTGAAATTCTGAGGACGCTTGATCCTGTTTGTCGTGAATTAGAGATACCATTTTCCAGACTGTATGGAGCAAACATTATCTTGAACACTGGTTCTCTTGTGGCTCAAATTCGAGATTACACATTTCCTCTCTTTGCTGGAACTTCTGGCAAATGTGAAGGTCGTCTTGTCATGGCTCAGCAGGTAACATGAAGCAATAAAATCTTTTTTTTTTTTTTTTCAACATTCTAGTTTTTATATGCTTACTTATTGTGATCAAGTGTCATCCTTAAGAACCTGTCAAAATATGATTAACCTGATAAGATTTCTTGGCCATTTGTTCTTTTATTTATTTCAAGTAGGCAACTAGCTTTCAACCTCAAATGGTTCAAGAGGTCTATGTTGGGGAATGGAGAAAGGTGAGCATGCTTCGATCAGCTACCGGTACTACTCCGCCGATGAAGACATACACAGATTTGACGTTACGTTTCCAGAAAGGTGAAGTGTCATTTGGGGTGGGTTATGAACCAGTTTTTGCTGATATTAGTTATGCTTTCACCGTGGTGCTACGGAGGGCTAATCTGAGTCTTAAGACTCCTGGGCCACTAATTTTGCCACCCAAAAAGGAGAAGAGTTTGCCATGGTGGGATGACATGAGAAACTACATTCATGGAAGAATTACCTTATTATTTTCTGAAACACACTGGAATATTTTGGGAAGTTCAGATCCTTATGAAAAGTTCGATAAACTTGTACTTTTGACTCGTTATATGGAAATTCAACAGTCAGACGGTCGCATTTTTCTTTCTTCGGAAGATTTCAACATTTACTTGACCAGTTTGGAGAGTTTGGCAACCAAAAATGGTGCCAAAATTCCACCAGGTGTTTCTGGTCCATTCTTTGAAGTCCCAGTTTTTATACTTGAAGTTCTAATGGATTGGGGTTGTGAGTCTGACAAGCCATTGAATCATTATTTATTTTCACTTCCAATTGAAGGGAAGCCTCGTGAGTTCATATTTGACCCCTTCAGATCCACTGCTCTTTCGATTAAATTTAGCATGTCATTTAGATCCTTTCCTCCTCCATCAGAGTTACAAAGTTTATCATCATCTGTTGCAAAAGATAGTACAGAAGGAGATGCTAATGTTCATCAGAATGCTTCACCAACAATAAACCTCGGTTCTCATGATCTATCATGGCTGACAAAATTTGGCACCTTGATGTATCTTCCCCCACATAAACTACGCTTTTTCTCGCGTTTCCCTCGTTACGGTTGCCCAAGAATTGTCAGATCAGGCAACCTTGCACTTGATAAAGTTATAACTGAGTTTATGATGCGCATAGATGGCACCCCAATTCGTGTAAAGAACGTGCATCTTCATGATGATGATCCAGCCAAAGGACTGACATTCTCTATGACAAAGCTCAAGGTTGAAGTATGTTTTGGGAGGGGCAAACAAAAGTTTACTTTTGAATGTTACCGTCCCCTTCTTGATCTTGTTTACCTAGGTGTTGATCTTCACATGCCCAAAGTTTTCCTTAGCAAAGAAGACTGCAGCAGTATTACTAAATTGATTAGCATGAAACAAAAAGGCTCACAAACTGCATCCAAGAAAACTCCCTCGGAAAAAGGTTGCATGACACAGAAGGATCCTGATGATGGATTCTTTTTATCCGGTGATTACTTCACGATAAGAAAGCAGTCCCCAAAGGCTGATCCTGATACTTTGATAGCCTGGCATGAAGCAGGAAAAATACCTTCTGACAATACCTATGTACGACCACAGCGTGGAAATCGAAATGAAACTGACGAGCAAGAGCAGTCGGATCCAAGTGATGACGAAGGATACAATGTGGTAATTGCAGACAGTTGTCAGCGTGTGTTTGTCTATGGTCTCAAGCTTCTGTGGAATATTGAAAACAGAAATGCTATTTGTTTCTGGGTTGCTAGTCTTTCCAAAGCTGCCGCACCTGCCAAGCCTTCTCCTTCTCGGCAGTATGTGCAGAGAAAGTTACGTGAGGAGAAGAAAAAACAAGAAGCTGCTGAAACTGATCAAGATGGTGCAGGTGAAACTGCTCAAGATGATGGAACTGAAGTCCATCCGGATGATGGAGCTGAAGCTCATCAAGATGATGGAACTGAAGTTCATCAAGATAATGCTGGCGAAATCAGTAAAGTTGATGAAGCTGAATCCCATCAAGACAATGTGGCTGAAACCAGCCAAGATGAAGGAGCTGGAACCAATCAAGATGAAGATTCTGTGTCCCTTAACACCAATAACATCTTGGATTCTCCCTCTTCTCAGACTGGCAAAAATCCTGAATTACCTTCATCCCCACCGCAAGTGGATAATGTGGACAACGTGCCATCTAGTAGTATGTGTCACATACTTCAGAAAATTTGTATGCAAGCAGTTAAATATAACACAAGAAAAGCAAATACATAGCTAAATACGCCTTGTGTCATAGCAGTACTATCAGTGCTTGCCAGAGATCCTTGATGAATTTTTTGTTAAGCCTCATTTGTTCCTGAGTATTAACAACTTTGTTGACCCTCTTTTATTTCCCTTTTTTGTCTATTTCCCAGCTAAAAATGAGAATGCTGATGAACCAGAGGAGGGGACTCGTCACTTCATGGTTAATATTGTTGAACCACAGTTTAATCTTCACTCAGAGGATGCACATGTAAGTTATAAAATACCTTTTCATTTTAAATAGAACTTATGGGAAGAGACAGTAAGCATTTTGATAATTGTGCATGCCTTTCAGATGGTAACTTGTACCTAGATTGAAACAATTTCTTTTTATTCAAATTTCTCAACAGATCTTATTTTGAGAAACAGCTGACAGCTTTGGTTTCTGTTTCCTTTCCTGTAAGTTTGTTTAGGATAATTAGTTGTTTATCTATGAAGAGAAATAGTTCCATTGACAATTGTGAGCTAGAATAATAACTCTAATTGTAGATAGTTGTAAGAGATCTCTCCTTGAAAATTGTTCAAAAATGTCTTCATTGAAGTCACCCTTAATCCATCTTATCTTTCTTCTTTCTCTGCTCTGAATCAATAGGGGAATTATGCTGTGATTTCCTTGTAGTTTGAACAAGAGTCTCTTAATGTAGATTGCGTCCAATTGCTATATTATGTCTTTTATTTTTCATGTGTTAGTTCTCCTTAGTTTACAAATTTTCAAAACAGTGTGCCAAGATTATGTGTGTACTCATGCTTTCACAGGGAAGGTTTTTGCTTGCTGCTGTAAGTGGACGAATTTTAGCCCAGTCATATCACTCAGTTCTTCAAGTTGGTTTAGAGATGATTGAGCAAGGACTAAATAAAACTGAGGCACAAAGTAATGAGTACCAGCCTGAAATTGCATGGAAAAGATGGGAGTTATCTGTCATGTTGGAGCATGTGCAGGCCCATGTTGCACCAACAGATGTTGATCTAGGGGCTGGAGTGCAGTGGCTGCCAAAAATTCAAAGAGGGTCGCCAAAAGTAATGCGTACAGGTGCTCTTCTTGAGAGAGTTTTCATGCCTTGTGATATGTATTTTCAGTTCACAAGGCACAAAGGAGGCACTCCAGAACTGAAGGTAACTTTTTTGTATCATTGTAAAATTCATAGATCCTTGTCAGATGATATCTTTTATATGAACTGTTGTGCTGAATGATTTGCAGCAGATTTGGATAATAGAAACAGCCATCTTCATAATGTTTTCATTGGCTTGGTGCTAAATCCTTTTATACATGCTAGGATTTTTTTTACAGCCATCTTCTCTATTATGTGGTGCATCTGATTGAAAAGGAATGCTAGGATTTTTTTTCTCTATTTATTTATAAATTTTATGGAGAAAAAAATGTTAGAATTTTAGAATATTTCTTTAGTCTGACAAGCTTCTGTCTGTCAAGTCTTCTGTCTCGTGTTTTTTGTCATCATATACAATGCTTATGTTTCTTCATAATCTATTATTCATTTAATGAAAGGAGAGCACTTGTACCCAATGAAGTGTGTGAGCACTTATGAGCAACTTTTGGGATTCATTTTTCTGTTAGAGTTCTTTTGTGACTGAAGTATTCTCTCATGATAATATATGAAATTTTTCTTCTTCATTGTTACCTTATATCTGTTTCCTTACAATTTACTCTGCATTTACTCTAATTTAATCTCCTCAATGGCTAACATTTTAACATGGTATAAGAATTTAAATATTCTTTGAGGGACTGTAAAAGAAAAAATAGGAGAGAAGAGAAGCAGAAAAGTTGGTGAGAAAAACCACACACAGAAATCTCTAAAGAAAACCTCTAAAACAAAAAGGACCTCCGGTAGTTTGTTACCTTTACCTCCCATTTTTTCTAATGAGAAATTTCATACGTAAGTTGCAAAAGTAAGTACTTACTTGAGAGCTCTAAGTTTGTGGGATATAATGGAAAACAGTATCCAAACTTCATTGACCAAAAACCCTATAGTAGCACAACTCAAAAGTCACAATGAACAAATGAAAAAAGAAGAAAAAACACTTGTCATCGTACAAACAACTTTACATGATATTTTCATCAAGGTTGTTACTCTGGAAACACTACCAATTCTTGGAGTTTCAAAGTTATAATACGACAAGGATGCAAACTCTAAATTTGAGAAGAAAGTTTGAAGTTATCTGAATGAAGGATAATGACTCCATCAAAGAGTTCCCTAAAATCCTTTTAAAGGTGGTTAGATGTATCAGGTTGATTGGTAAAGAACAAGGTGATCAACGTGTGGCTGAAAAATCCTAGTATGCCTTCCTTAGAGGTTTGAATAAAAAACCACCCCTATATAAGAAAACAAGGATTTCTCCAAGATAGTTGTTATATAAACAAGTGAATGTTCCAGATGCCACTAAGGATCGACAATCTTTCAAAATAGAAGAAAGTATGGAAGGTGCACAATACTAAAATGTTAGGATAAGTTTCCACAAGACGGAAATTTGCATTATTTTTGGGTACGGTAGAGACTCCAAAGGACATCATTTATATAATCTTCATACACAGAAGATCCTCATTGGTAGAGATGTGAAGTTTCATGAGCTATGCAAGTGGAATTGGATTAGATGCAAGCAGAGGGACCAAACCATAGTCTATAAGACAATCTGACTAATACATCAAATTCTAAAGGTCCGAATGAAGATATATAAGATGATGATTCTTGAGTACCTGTTTGGGGCTTCATGTTATTCGAAGATGTACCTGTTAGATGCACCAAAACTTTTGTTGGAAGACATATTGTTTAACCCATTATTGGACCATTATGGGACCACACATTAATGTCTAGTTTCACACACATATATCTTGGCGTGGGTGATTGTTGTTGTTAAAAGATGACGTTTGCTTCACTTATATATTGTGAATTGACACCTCCCTCACGTTGGGGCATATACGTCTCATGCATGGGACTAATATTAATGGTGGATTAATAGACTCAATAAGCAACAAATTCTGTTATGATAAGCTTGAACTCATGGCTTTGATACAATGTTAAGAAATGAACTTTAAACCTAATTCAACCCTTCAAAATAGGCTTGTAAGGTAAGGTTTACACCTTTTTATATATTGTAAATTGGTCTTATCTATAGTTGATATAAAACTTTCAACAGTTGTAAAATGGGTTTGCAAAACCAAATTAAACTCTAGTTGATTGGCAAATAAACTCAGTTAGATTTGTGATTAAAAGGGTATTTCAACAACATGGAGTAGATTATTCTAATACTTTTGCTCCAGTGGATGAACATGAAATAAGGTTGTTGACGGCCTTAATTGGAAGGCTAGATTGGAAAAATTTTCCACGTTGATGTTAAGTCAGCCTTTTTGCATGGACTACTTAAGTAAGAAAAGTTAGTTGAACAGTTAGATGAATTTCAAACAAATGATGTAAAGGTTTTCAAGTTTTATAAAGTTTTGTAGAGTCTAAAACAGGCTCCAAAACACAATTTATGACCATCTTGAGGAGCAGGGAAAGGAGTAGAAATGAAGCCAGTTTGTATGAGAGATGAGAAAATCACAAGGTAAACTTATTATCGCCCTTTATGTTGATGATCTTTTGGTTTTTATGAGTGAGTCCAATACTCTAAACCAATTTAAAATGAGCATAGAGCAAGAGTTTGAAATAACAGACCTTGGTTTGATGAACTATATTCTTAAGATGGTGATACCCCAATCATTTGATGGAATCTTCGTCTCCCAAAAAATGTATGCCAAGATTTTGAAGAAGTTTAATATTTGCAAATGCATCGTCACTCCATTGGTGGGAAATGAAAAGTTGAGACCGAATGACATTCGTCTTTGTATCTGTCTGCAGCCAAACCAGACTTAATTTTTACAAGTTTGTTATCCAAATTCATGAACTCACCAACCCAGGTTCACATGGGTGCAGTGAAAAGAGCCTTGAAGTGTATCAAAGTCACAACAAATCTTGG
Organism: Vigna mungo; assembly: GCA_036885675.1. Lineage (NCBI taxonomy): Eukaryota > Viridiplantae > Streptophyta > Magnoliopsida > Fabales > Fabaceae > Vigna > Vigna mungo. The sequence goes on along the minus strand of CP144690.1, from coordinate 17,342,320 downwards.
CCTTTGGTTTCTGAAGAAGAGTGAAATTCTTCAGACTACCGAATATCGATTAGACAGGAAGCTTACAAAATGTAAAGAGTACCACAGGATATATATTTTGATTTGGAATGAAGTTTTCTATTGGTACTCTAAGAAGCAAACGTTGGTCAAGAGCAAAGATGAAGCAACGATTTGAAGAGTTGATAATAAGTCTTCTATTGCAACTCCAAAGAACCATGTTTAACATGGAAGAACAAATCATATCAAGATTAAATATCATGCAAGCAGGGAAGAATACAATTCAGAAGAAATCAGATTGCAGTATTGCAATTCTGAAGATCAATTAGCATATATTATGATGAAGGCACTCCCAGAAGAGAAGTTTGAATTCTTAAGATCGAGACTTGAGTATTGAAGAAGCATCTCAAGGAGGAGTGTTAAAATTTGAGAATATTTCTTGTTTGATGCAGCTTCCGTGAGTCAAGTCTTCCGTGGGATGGATTTTTCTTCATCAAATGATGTTTTTACCTCATTTATTGCCCATTTAATGAAAATGGGTAGTTTTTTACAACATCTAAGAAGATATATACTCTTTGTTTTATGTTGTTTTTTCTTTTACCAAGACATTATATGTTGTGTAAAGGAGAACATTCGTAATGATTTCTTTCTACACAAAGAGTAATGTGACCTTAAGTGACTATGTAAGCAAATCTTGGGTTCATTTTTCTTGTGACTTCATTTTGTTAATGTGACACATTTTCTTCTGATAATCTACAAAATTTTTCTTCTTCATTTTTATCTCATCTCTATTCCCTAACAATTTATTCTATATTTACTATTATTTAATCTCCTCTATAGCTAACACTTTAACACAATTAAGAAGTGATTAAGCTTATTTCAACTTTACAAAACTGACTTGTAAAGTAAGGTTTGCATCTACTTATATATTTTAAACTAGTCTTATCACTAGTTGATATGTGAACTCCAACACACTCCTCTCGCCAAGGTATATACATCTCATGCATGGGACTAGACATTAATGGATGATCCAATAGCGAGTGGAACAATATGCCCAACAAACAACAAATACCTCAATAGTGGGTGGCACAATAGGCTGAAAAACAAGAAATCTTGCTAGAATAGACTCTAATACCATGTTAAAAGGTGAATTTTAAATGTAACTCAACTCCACAAAACCCGCTTCTAAGGTGAGGTTTGCACTCACTTATATATTCTAAGTTGACCTTATCACTAGTTCATGTGGGAATTCCAACACTAAGACTTTAACAAACAATATTTTTGGATTCTCTTTGGTGCTAGGCTCGTGGTTTTTTCACTTCATAATTATGTAGAGTTTGGTTTACCATGTGCACTGTTATTCTTAATTACTGTTTTTCTGCTTCTATTTATTTTTGTTGAAATTTTATTCTCCTATCTATGGATATCTCCTTTCTTAATGAAATCACCTTTTATAAATAAAAATTATCCTAACTAGTGATCCTTTCTGTATCCGAATTTTCCTTTTCTTAGTAAACGAATATATGCATGGAGGGTTTTTCACCAGTTTGTTGTCTTTTGTCATGTCTATGGTGATCAGTAATCTTTGTCAAATTCATACTTTAATACTGCAGGTGAAACCCCTGAAGGAGCTCACCTTCAATTCTCATAATATAACAGCAACAATGACTTCTCGCCAGTTTCAGGTCATGCTAGATGTGCTGTGCAATCTTCTCCTTGCACGGGTTCCCAAGTATGGATAACCATTCTACCTTTATACTCCTTACAAATCTACCTTTTTATGTTTACACCTTTTTATTGGTCATTCCGTATATAATGACTACACTGGTAGGATCACTGTAATTTCCATTTGGGGATTCAGGTGTCAGATTAATAAGCTGTTATGGATGGATCAAGCTGGGTTCTTTTGTTGGTTTTGCTATCTGGCATGCTCAAATCACATACTTAGCATTACCTTTATATTTTCAACTTCGGGGTTACTTGTTTTCTGTGGATAATGATGACCTGAAACGGTGTTTGTTTTGGAAAGTTTCACATCCCTTATTGCCAATTGGTTTTAAGTTCAAATCTAAAATGGTACCAGAGCTTATAATAATCATATATTCTTATAAATTCGTCTATTCCGGCAGGCATGTGGGGAAACTTCAGTTATTAGTTTTTAAGATAAAACATGACAGCAGATGTTCATTGATGCTGCAGTAGTTTTGTAATGAAAATTAGTTAACTCTTAAATTACTTTTCAGGAAGATATGTTTCTCATTCATGAATTTGGTTTTAATTTATATAATCCAGGCAATCAAATTACATGATTCGTACAGTGATGCAGTCTATTTTTTGCCTTAAAGAAATTTAAATCCAAGATGTTCTGCTCTATATTAAGAGCCCTTTAAATTAACCAAGTATATATCATGTACAACTTAGGCCTCGAAAAAGTAGCATGACTCTTTTTGCTGAAGATGATGAAGATAAAGAAGAAGAAGCAGATGAGATGGTACCAGATGGTGTTGAAGAGGTGGAACTTGAAAAGATCAACCTTGAAAGGAAAGAGAGGGATCAAAATTTGATTCGTGATGATATAAGAAAATTGTGTCTTTGGCATGACCTTTCAAGAAATTCACACCCAGAAGAGGTAGCAGACTTGTGGATGATAGACGGTGGAATAGACAAGCTGGTAAGAAATGAATCTTTTCAACAATCCTTAAATCGCAGGGCTAGTTAAAAATGGACAAATTTGCATGTGTAATCAACGTTGTCCAACATTGGCAGGTCCAAGAACTGGAGAAAGAACTTGTAAATGCGAAAAAATTTAGGAAGGAAGCATATGCATCATTAAGAGTGGCTATGCATAAAGCTGCACAACAGAGGTTAATGGAGAAGGAGAAGAACAAAAGTCCTTCATATGCAATGCGCATATCTATGCAAATTAACAAAGTTGTTTGGAGCATGATCCTTGATGGTAAACCCATTGCTGAAGTTGAGATCAATGACATGGTAAGAATTTTTTTGCTCCCTGTGTTTATCCTTCCAAGGCTCATTGAATCCCCTGAAAATCTGTTTCTCATGAAGTATGAACTTTTCAGTCTCAAGCACTGAGTTTGACTTCAAACATATTAGATAGATTCTAAAAATTTTGTACTTTAAGGCTCAAATTTGCTCCATTGACTCTGTAGAGAACTCACTGATACATCTATTATAGTGTTCTTCGGTCATCACAATATTGAATCTGCAAATTTATCATCCCTGCATGTTACGGAAAAAACGGCAATGATGTTTTCTAATTCAGTAGTTCTTTTTTGTCCTTGTTCCTATGAACCTGGGAATATCATGATTCACTTCTGGTCCCTTAGTTTTCTAGGTTCCTCAGATTTTTTTTTTTCTTTCAATTTGCAATAATATACTAATTCAGTTTCATTCTTCTAATCTCTTAGATCTACGACTTCGACCGGGATTATAGGGATATCGGCATTTCTCTGTTTACCACAAAATTTCTTGTTTTCAGAAACTGCCTGTCTAATGCCAAATCTGATACAATTCTGTCAGCATGGAATCCCCCTCCCGATTGGGGAAAGTATGTATTTTTTTTCCAGGCCTTTTTCTTCAATTTACTGGTGCTTCCTAGTAGACTTTCTGATATTTTTTGCTTTGCTTTCCAGGAAATGTCTTAATTTCTAGTTAAATTATAATTACTTTTTAAGTTCAAGTTCAACTGCATCATTTCAGCCCTATTTAACTGAAAAGGCATACAGAAAGTAAAATTAAAATATTTGCTTGTATTGTTGAAATTAATTATGTAGAATTTCCTATAGCAATAAAGATTAGTGTGTATTGGTGTTTTTATATCTTCTGGGTACCTTGATATTGCATGTTTGCTTGTTTTTTTTCTTTTTTCCAGAAAAGTGATGGTTAAACTTGATGCGAGACAGGGAGCTCCAAAGGATGGAAATTCTCCTTTTGAACTTTTCCATGTAAGTAGTTCCATGCCTGTTGTTGTACAGTAATACAACTGAACTCAGTTATTAGATTACAATGATAACAGATAAACCATTGTGTATGAAGAACTGGGAATCTCTTTGAGTAGAAATTGTGTGCAGTAATACTTGTGTCTTTTGTTTCCTAACTAGAGCACATTTTACTCTATAGGTAGAGATTTATCCCCTTAAGATCCATTTGACAGAAACAATGTACAGAATGATGTGGGTCTATTTCTTCCCAGAAGAAAAGAAGGATTCACAACGCCGACAGGTTTATTAATTATTTCAATTGAAATGTTTCCACAACAATGAAGACATTCATAGATATTTTGTGTTCTAAGTCAAAGTCATGATTGCTTATGTAGGAGGTTTGGAAGGTTTCAACCACAGCTGGTGCAAGGCGTATGAAAAAAGGTTCAACAGCTGATGGTTCGGCTTCAGGCACTGATCCACCAGCAAGATCTGGCTTCTCTGCAATGCTGTTTCCCACAGTCAATCCACTTGCTTCCCAAGCTGATTCAGCCCAAGTGAGTTTATTCTCTAGTATGGTTCTCCATATTAAGATAAATTCTAGCAACACATTAATCAAAAACATTATCTTCTTGTGAAATCATGTTATATGGAGGATCCAGCATAGGATTTCCCCCAATAGTGGAGAAAGTAATGGAAAGAGAGTATCAAGAAATGTTTTGTTACTAGCTAAAATTAGTCTAATAATAAAAGAATCTGGGATGGCTAATGCCATGCTACATTGGTAGAAAAGATAGGAAAGAATGTAGATTCTCACCATCCTAGTGTATAATGTTTTAAGAAGTGAGATGGATATGAAGCAATGAGCTTGGTAACATGCTTGCAGGCATCCAAAGCACAAAATGCCAAAGCCAATCCTGCTACTGGTCTAAGCCCCGAGTTGAAAAGGTCATCATCTTCTGATAAAGCAAAGGAAGAGGCTGTAGCAGAATCTGCAGCTGATGAAGAAAAGAAGTTAGCTGTGCCACCAGAAGAGAAGAAAGCTAGACCACAAAAGATAATGGAATTTCACAACATCAAAATTAGCCAGGTTGGTAGTAGTTTTGGACCATTAGATTAAGTAGTCACTTATTATCAGAAGTCGTCACCACTGTTGAAATAATTCCAATTTCCTATAAATCATGTGATCTTTCTTTCAGGTGGAACTGTGTGTTACATATGAAGGGTCAAGATTTGTTGTGAGTGATATGAAATTATTGATGGATCAATTTCATCGAGTTGAGTTTACCGGGACTTGGAAAAGACTCATCTCACGAGTTAAGAAGCATATCATATGGGGAGTTCTTAAGTCTGTGACTGGAATGCAGGTGAAGAACAACTTACAGTTTCCTGTTCTCCTTTCATTTTAGTGTTAACAAGAAGGAAATGTATATTCACTATGTTTATCTTTGTTGACAGCTATTCATACCTACCCACCACTTCAAATTTATGATGACATTCTTAAACAAACTTGAGTGAAATTGTTGTTTTTGTGATTCACTTTGAAAGTAATACACTGTGTCCAAGAGACAAGAGTCTCCTGTCACATACAAATACAGCAATGCAATTGCTGTCCAAGAAACGAAACGCTCCAACTTGGAGTATTCCCTTCCATCAATACAAGTTACAAATAACTGTTATACTGAAGTTTTTAATACTGAGCATATTTCTAAAATAGTTATTTCTACACATAACTTGCCCCTAACTCTAAGTTCCTTTTATAGAATTACCTCAATTACAAAGATCTAACTATATCCAACACTCCCTGTCCAGTTGAAGATTGTAAACCATATGCACCAAGGACGCCAGAAAGACTTGTTGAAGATATATGTAAATTAATCATTTAAGATGAGAAAATCTGTGATATCACCAAATAAAATATTCTCTTTGATAAAGAGGCAATCTTCCTAAATATGCTTAGTCCTCTCATGCTTTTGTTGCTGAAGCTGAACCCTCTAAATCAGAAGTTCCTACCATGTGAGAAATAGAGAATCATGGAAATTTTCCTAATGGGTATGAGTGAGTATACCACTTGGCAAGTTTTTAATTTATAGGCATGAAGGTCACAATAAATGACTAGTTATTCACAAGAACAAACAATTTCTTAGGACAAACTGAACTATTAATTCTGTTTGATACTAAATCAGATTCAATTATCACTACCAAACATCAATTTCACAACAATTTAGTTACCTTAGATTTATTCAGTTTAGCCTATATGCTGCAATGCCGTGTGCAATTTCAGTATCAAGGAGCAATATGTGGTTTTTTCCATACCCTTTACATTGAAGTTGGTGAGAATGTTCAACTGATTCTGCTTAATTCATTTAAATGTCTTGTTATGGATCATGCAGATTAAGAAATTTAAAGACAAAGGTCAGATTCAGCTCCCTAGTTCCAGTGGTCCAGAAGTGGATGTTGCTTCTATTGACAGTGAGGGAAAATCTGATAAGCTTCCACCATCTTTTCCTAAGCGTCCTACTGATGGAGCAGGTGATGGATTTGTAACATCCATTAAAGGAATATTTAGCCATCAAAAACGCAAGGCAAAGGCATTTGTGCAAAAGACAAAGAAGAATGAAGGAGAGAATGAAATTCAAGGAGATCAGAATGAAAATGATACAGAGATCTCTCCTTTTGCTAGGCAGCTCACGATCACACAAGCCAAAAAGCTTATTAAGAAGCACACTATGAAGTTGCAGGCTAAAGGGCAAAAGGGTTTGTTCTTGAGTTACTTGCATGTCATTGTTTTTTTGCCACTTTCTTCATTATGATAAAGGACAAATCTTTATCTTGCTTAGTTACAGATTGCAATTGATCAATTCTTTCTTCTTTACTTAGTAGTTGAAGGTCTGAAAGTCACTCTTTTACAGGTTCTCCCTTACAACAAATAGTAGAAGAAACATTATCATCATCTCCACAAGAAGAGACCATTTCATTTGACAGCGATTCTTCGAGTGAATCTTCATCCGATGAAAGTTTACCAGAATAGATTATGTAAAGGAATAATTCTTAGTTTTTATGTTGATCATGAACTACGTTTTGCCTTATTCTTAAATAACTAAATCAGCAGATAAACAGCTAACAGAAATGGAAACATAGAACTTTGGACTTCAAATTTAGATAATTGATGTCGATGTCTATTCAGTGTATTATTCCCTCGCAACCTCAGCCGTTGTTGTTAAAGAACCTTGCATTTTCTTCTCTTCTTTGTCAACTTAGTTCTTGTAAATTTACAATGTTCAGCTCTTAATATTTCATAAAATAAAAACTTAAAGGTGACATGATTACACGCAGATATTTTATTATTTTTCATTCCAAATTTCGTGATAGAATACCATGTTTCACTTCTATCACGATTTTTTCTTTAAAAATATTAACAAAATTAAAAAAGAAATGAATTTATCTGGTTATTTACCTTTCACTTCTAAATAATGTGTAGCTATTAAAATACATATTTCAAAATTGTAATGTAGTTTTCTTTGCATAGATTTTATCATACAAATTAGTTATAAATGTGAAGGCTATAGTTGTGTCATTAAAAGAAAAACTCAATAATAAGAAACTCTGACGGATAATAATTTAATTTTAAAAGTATTTATTTTTGTGCACAATTTTGCTAAAATATGTTTAGTTTCTAAAAAAAATATTTGTGATATCCCAAAATATCATATACACATAATATAATAGGATTCAGTTATTATAATATGTAAAAACAGTTGAGAGATGGAGATAACATTATTAATATATATATATATATATATATATATATATATATATATATATATATAGTCATCCAAAATATAGAGGGAATTAAAACCTAATTAAAATCTTAAGAGTTCTCCAAAATACATAATAGAATGAAGGTCTAGGAATATGACAATTACATGAAGTCTTTTAAATAAGGAGCTAACTAATTTGGATCTAATGGGAGTCCTAAGTACTAGGAGTTGGGTCTTCTGCAGTCTACAAGGCTTGCTCTAGAGACACATCATCACCTACTGCTCACATCCAAAGGATTGGATGATCATCGCAAGGAGGAAGGCAAACACATACAACACATACAGTGCAAGGGTGAGCTAGGTCTCAAATAAACATACAATTTAATCCAATTCAATCTAGTATTTCCGAGAACCTCCACACACACATAAACTTGCAAATCCTCATAAACATGGACATTAATTTCATAAAACACATCAAAACAATCATCCTATCATATTAAGACCTCTAGACTCGTCCGGACTTAGAATGTATATAGAGTTAGGGCGGGTTGTGCACTTGTGGTGGCCTCTACTGCTTTGGAAAGCCATTGCCGAGGGGTTTCACCCGACCACACACAAGGCTAGTCCGTTACCGTGGAGTAGACCTCCAGTGATAGCATCTGCCCTAGGACCTCCCACTACTCTTACCACACGCGTCAATCCTCTCTAAGTGAGAATGAAAGACCGTTAGAGTTTTAGGGATAACCCCCCGTAGTGGAAGTCTCTTACATTCATTCAATACACTAAATGATCTCACCTAGAGATCTTACATTTCACATTCAATCCGACCACTTCAAATCACATGATATTCCTCTTGAATCAATAATGTACCTCCAATGCTATACTAAATCACATACACATCATACAACATCAACCATGCTTACTTTGTAATAAAATCATTACACCCTTAAATTTACCGAAAGCAAATAACTAGAAGGTTTGAACTGAACATTTTAAGCGTGGGTCGAGGACTTAGAGCATTGGCCAACAACTAGAAATAGGCTGAGTGTCAGTACAGGACCGAGCACTCCTTGATAGACCGAACGGTCATGAACTGGCACAACTCCAGAGGGATAAACTCACTTCTGACCAAGAGCACACAAGACTGAACGGCTATAAACTGTCAAGACTCAAGAGGAACCAATTCCTTCTCTGACCAAGAGCACACAAGACCGAGAGCAATACTAGACCCAGAGCATAAAAGGCCGAGAGCAATACAAGGCCAAGAGCAATACAAGACCGAGAGCACACAAGGCCGAGAGCAATACAAGACTGAACGGTTATGACTGGCAAGACTCAAGTGGGACAAACCCATTTATGACTGAGAGCAACACAAGACCGAGAGCAATACTAGACCGAGAGCACACAGGGCCGAGAGCAATACAAGGCCGAGAGCAATACAAGACCGAACGGCTATGAGAAGAACCAATTCTTCTCTGACCGAGAATACACAAGACCGAACGGCAAAATTCTGTAGAATTCTGTAGAATTATGCAGAATCAGAACAGCACCCTATATGACCATTTCTAACAATTTTTACGAACTTCTAACACTTTTAATTCTTGTTTTAGATACAATTAAACTTATCTCAATGATTCTAAACATCTCTATTAACTTTCTAGAGTGATTTACACTCCATTTTAACTCTAAAACACCAATTTTTCCAACTTAGAGACCCAAAACCCAATCTTACCTCTTTGCACCTATTTTGGTCAATTTAGTGACTCAAACAAGTCACAATACAGTGGCTAAAACTGTTCCAACAGTCCAAAAATGCTGCAGACCTCATTTGCTCAAAATCACTACCTCACTTCCTCTAAATGACCTAAAATAGACCCTAAAACACTTGACTTTCTATCTAAGCAGTACTACAACAGAATTCCCATCCAAAACAGATCACACATACACAATTTCAGCAGTCTAAAGAACCTTGCATTTTCTTCTCTTCTTTGTCAACTTAGTTCTTGTAAATTTACAATGTTCAGCTCTTAATATTTCATAAAATAAAAACTTAAAGGTGACATGATTCCACGTAGATTTTTTTATTATTTTTCATTCCAAATTTCGTGATAGAATACCATGTTTCACTTCTATCACGATTTTTTCTTTAAAAATATTAACAAAATTAAAAAAGAAATGAATTTATCCGGTTATTTACCTTTCACTTCTAAATAATGTGTAGCTATTAAAATACATATTTCAAAATTGTAATGTAGTTTTCTTTGCATAGATTTTATCATACAAATTAGTTATAAATATGAAGGCTATAGTTGTGTCATTAAAAGAAAAACTCAATAATAAGAAACTCTGACCGATAATAATTTAATTTTAAAAGTATTTATTTTCGTGCACAATTTTGCTAAAATATGTTTAGTTTCTAAAAGAAATATTTGTGATATCCCAAAATATCATATACACATATAATATAATAGGATTCAGTTATTATAATATGTAAAAACAGTTGAGAGATGGAGATAACATTATTAATATATATATATATATATATATATATATATATATATATATATATAGTCATCCAAAATATAGAGGGAATTAAAACCTAATTAAAATCTTAAGAGTTCTCCAAAATACATAATAGAATGAAGGTCTAGGAATATGACAATTACATGAAGTCTTTTAAATAAGGAGCTAACTAATTTGGATCTAATGGGAGTCCTAAGTACTAGGAGTTGGGTCTTCTGCAGTCTACAAGGCTTGCTCTAGAGACACATCATCACCTACTGCTCACATCCAAAGGATTGGATGATCATCGCAAGGAGGAAGGCAAACACATACAACACATACAGTGCAAGGGTGAGCTAGGTCTCAAATAAACATACAATTTAATCCAATTCAATCTAGTATTTCCGAGAACCTCCACACACACATAAACTTGCAAATCCTCATAAACATGGACATTAATTTCATAAAACACATCAAAACAATCATCCTATCATATTAAGACCTCTAGACTCGTCCGGACTTAGAATGTATATAGAGTTAGGGCGGGTTGTGCACTTGTGGTGGCCTCTACTGCTTTGGAAAGCCATTGCCGAGGGGTTTCACCCGACCACACACAAGGCTAGTCCGTTACCGTGGAGTAGACCTCCAGTGATAGCATCTGCCCTAGGACCTCCCACTACTCTTACCACACGCGTCAATCCTCTCTAAGTGAGAATGAAAGACCGTTAGAGTTTTAGGGATAACCCCCCGTAGTGGAAGTCTCTTACATTCATTCAATACACTAAATGATCTCACCTAGAGATCTTACATTTCACATTCAATCCGACCACTTCAAATCACATGATATTCCTCTTGAATCAATAATGTACCTCCAATGCTATACTAAATCACATACACATCATACAACATCAACCATGCTTACTTTGTAATAAAATCATTACACCCTTAATTTTACCGAAAGCAAATAACTAGAAGGTTTGAACTGAACATTTTAAGCGTGGGTCGAGGACTTAGAGCATTGGCCAACAACTAGAAATAGGCTGAGTGTCAGTACAGGACCGAGCACTCCTTGATAGACCGAACGGTCATGAACTGGCACAACTCCAGAGGGATAAACTCACTTCTGACCAAGAGCACACAAGACTGAACGGCTATAAACTGTCAAGACTCAAGAGGAACCAATTCCTTCTCTGACCGAGAGCACACAAGACCGAGAGCAATACTAGACCCAGAGCATAAAAGGCCGAGAGCAATACAAGGCCAAGAGCAATACAAGACCGAGAGCACACAAGGCCGAGAGCAATACAAGCCTAGAGCAATACAAGACTGAACGGTTATGACTGGCAAGACTCAAGTGGGACAAACCCATTTATGACTGAGAGCAACACAAGACCGAGAGCAATACTAGACCGAGAGCACACAGGGCCGAGAGCAATACAAGGCCGAGAGCAATACAAGACCGAACGGCTATGAGAAGAACCAATTCTTCTCTGACCGAGAATACACAAGACCGAACGGCAAAATTCTGTAGAATTCTGTAGAATTATGCAGAATCAGAACAGCACCCTATATGACCATTTCTAACAATTTTTACGAACTTCTAACACTTTTAATTCTTGTTTTAGATACAATTAAACTTATCTCAATGATTCTAAACATCTCTATTAACTTTCTAGAGTGATTTACACTCCATTTTAACTCTAAAACACCAATTTTTCCAACTTAGAGACCCAAAACCCAATCTTACCTCTTTGCACCTATTTTGGTCAATTTAGTGACTCAAACAAGTCACAATACAGTGGCTAAAACTGTTCCAATAGTCCAAAAATGCTGCAGACCTCATTTGCTCAAAATCACTACCTCACTTCCTCTAAATGACCTAAAATAGACCCTAAAACACTTGACTTTCTATCTAAGCAGTACTACAATAGAATTCCCATCCAAAACAGATCACACATACACAATTTCAGCAGTCTAATTCGTCCCCAAAACAATTTATAGTCATCAATCACCAAATTCGCATATTAAACACTTCCATACATTCATCTCAAGTTAATAGAATCAAATTCATGCTTCCAACAACATACCACTTCATAGTTTTTCATGCATTCACATCACACAGTAAAAATCAAAAATAGAACTAGCTCCCCTTACCTCTATGCAAGACGCTAAGCTCACGGAAAAACCCCAAACCACTCGCTTGCACTTCCAAAATACTAGAATCACCTATAAATCATCATTTGATGATGGAGAATGAACTTTAGAACTAAATAGAAGCTAGATATGGAAGAAAATGAAATGGGTTGTATGTAGCAAGTTTAGTCGCATGCTTACAGCCCTAGGGAAAACAAAAAAGGAGTTTTCTTACCAGTTGGAGGAAATGGAAATTTTAAACGGTAGAAACGTTGATTGCGACCTCAAGAACGCTTAGGAGCTCCCTAATCAGAAAGGTTAGAATTTGTGTTATGGTGGGTGGAAAGCATAACACTAAAGCAAGAAGAAGAAGAACTGTGCTGGGTTTTGGTGAAACTATCGTAGCAGAGAAAATAAAAAAGAGGGGCTGAACTTTGGAAGGAAATGTTTTAATACAATTTTATTTTAAAACTTTGCCCGATGCTTGACTGTCACGTGTGCACCACTTTAGTGATATTTTCTCATACCTTACAATATTCTCTCATTTTAAAAAATATGTCTAGTGGAGTGTGATCATTTCAAAAGAAAATTCCACTTGATTCTAAAAATAAAATCACATGTAACATATTTTCAGAACTAAGGAACTAAAGAAAAATATTTTTCAAGAAATTAAAAACAAACATTATTTTGTTTGCAAGGATTAAACTACATATAATAAATATATAATATAATAAATATATAAGAGGAATTAACGTACTTCAAGAATATCTACATAAGAGTTTTATTTATCTTAATTTTTTTTTTTAATTTAGTAGTTATAGAAAGTTATTTACCATTGGGTTAAAACAAATAGGTTTAGTTGTAAGTTAGACTTTATATTTAAAAAAAAAAATTCACAATTTTGGGTCACCGAAATTTTAGTCCCTTAATTTTTAATTATATGTAAATTTATCTATTTATTATTTAGAAAACTGATTGCTTTGACTAATTAAACGAGATTGGCTTCCATAAGTGGGAAATTAAAATTATAAGGAAAGTGTAAGACATATACTTATTTTGTGTGGTGAGAATAATTTTCCCAAATTATCAAACTCTAACATATTTTCGTTCAATCATTGAAAAGAAAAGTGATCATGAGATTGAAGATAACAAGAACCTCTTTCAAACACGGGTGTGAGTTGTCTCACTATCAAATTTAGACAGCTTCTTTCTGCACCCCTATATATTTCTTATACTTTCACATAAAAATTCTTGTTTTTTTTTATTTTATTTTTATTTTTATTGTGCAATTTAGAAGTTAAAAATAAATTTTGTATTGTGTTATCCTAAAATTAAAAATGATTTTTCAAATGTACAATTTTGAAGTTATTTTTTTAACCCTCTTCAATTTTTGGAAGTCATTTATTATTTTTAAGTTTTTTTAATTAAAAAATTATTTTCATTTTCAATTATAAAACGTTACGTGAAGAAACTGCCTCAAATTTAATATAATTTTAACTCAACCTAATTAAATTTCATTAGATTGGATTTGGCAGGATTTATTATTTTTTTCAATTTTTTACACTCACTTATTTCACCATGTACCTCCAAATTTATCCTTTACCATTTTACATTAGAGAGGATACGCTCACAGTGGAAGATGTGAACGTGAAAACTTGCAAAATTTATTAAAATAATTAATTGGATTACATACATACTGGAAAGTATAATGTGGAAGTTTAAAATTGAAGAAAACGCTTGGTTCCTAAAAGATTATTAGGTTCAACCATATATCACTTGTAATGTATAACGTCATCAAGTTTACAAAGATATGGATGTATTCGCATATATTTGTAAATATGTCATATTTCTTATTGCTTATTCCTTAGTTATCCTCTTATTCGGATAATGTGTTTTTTAACCAATTGAGTATACGTGTTAAAGATATTTTAATGGTTAAGTTAGTTTGGATTTTATAGATTAAGCAATTAATGTTATAAATGCATGATAAAAATTTCAACAATCATATTTATAATCTATATTTATAGTTTTCTTTATAAGTTTTGATTAAAATAATCACAAGTCAATTTCATTTGAACATCATTATTAACCTATTTAGATTAATTAGACAATTAACTAATCTTCATCAGGATTGGTTTCTTTTAGGTTTAAACCTATTTTTGTTCCCTAAGTTATAAGCGGATGTTCAGTATAGTTCCCGCTTTTGAAAATGCAAATCTTTGGTCCGTAAGTTATAAAAAAAATGTATCAAATGAATCCTTTTTTGACTTGAAATACTGTTTTTGGTTGTTTCTTAATAACTGCTACATCTTTAGATTGCTCTGATTTGTTTCTTAATAATAACAGCACTTTAGATTGCTCTTTGTACTTTGACTATGAACATCAAAAAAGGACTCATTTGATACATTTTTTATAACTTAGGAACCAAAGGTTTACATTTTTAAAAACGGAGACTAAACTGAACATCCGCTCATAACTTAGGGACAAAAAAAGGTTTAAACCTTTCTTTTAAGCTTAGACAATTACGTACAGGACAGTTTGTGTGTTTTTATTTTGGACGTACATACTGCACAGTTGGTGGGAATGTTTTTATTTTGTTTCATAGTGCTTGAAATTAAACTGATTTTTTATTCATTTACTTTAGTAAAACCTTTATGTATTATATTGATATTTCTTAAACATCTTTAAAACATGTGCACATTAATTAGAATATTCTGAGTTTCTTTTTTTCTTTTTACCAAATATCTTTACTTTTGTTCATACATCTATAAACTTCTTGAACCCCTGGTAATGTATTACCTATAATTTAAACTTTCACATTAGACCTTATTAGATGCACATAGAAATTTTACGTATTTTCTTAAAAAAATTAAATAAAAATAATTTAAAACAAATATTTCTATTGTTTCTAAATAATGATTATAGATAATTTTAATGTCTTCAGAGGTCTCTATGCGGATTTGGATCAATTAGGTCACCGTATTTTGAAAATTCTCAATTGGATCCCTGTTTTAGTAAAATTGAGTCAATAATGCCCTTGCCGTTAATTATTATGGACGACGTTAATATTCTTGCAATGTGGCATGCTAAGGTGTCCTTTAATTACGACGTGGCACGGTATGAGATTATTACGTGGATATTTATATCATTTTAAATTTTAAAATACGCAGGTTGACGGTAGAGGCGACGAGAGCCCAGCGGAGGCGTGGCGGGACATGGCAAGGGCGCGTTTCTTCTTCTTCCCTCCGTTCTGATTCGCGGGGCAGGACGAAGCTTCCTTCCCCTCTTCCTTTTCTGACTGAGAATGTTAAGGTATTAAGTTGTGATTTTTGGGTTGAAGCTAGATTGGAGGCTATTTGATGAAACTGTGACTGAGGATTGTAGTGACCATGAGAGGGACTCGGAGTACCAAAAATTTGTGACTTGTAAAGTGTTTCTAGGTTTCACTTATAATCTTATTTCCTCTATTGTTAGAGACATTGTTCGGTTTCTTCTTCAGCATCGCATAGTGAGTTACTTTCCCTTGTTCGAAGGCCAATTCAAGCCTTTGCAATGGTATTCTTCAATGCTTCTCACACCATCATGGTTAAAGAGTAAATTCAAGTCAAGTTATTAAATTTCCTTTTTTTTGTATGTGTTTTGTAATGTGCAGGTTGATGTAGTTGTTACAACTACAGGTGGCATTGAAGAAGATCTTATTAAGTGCCTTGCACCAACATCTATAGGAGATTTCTCTTTGCCTGGAGTTGTATCTACGCTCGAAAGGGTTGAATCGGATTGGTAATTTGTTGGTCCCTAATGACAACTACTGCAAATTTGTGGATTGGATTATTCCTATTATCCATTCATTATGTTGCGATATTAGGGTTAGGGTTCAGACTGAGAATTTGGGTTAATGTCCTTTCACTACTGGTGTAGATGCGATGCGAAGATTTCATGTTCTCTGCTTGCTCAATTTTGGGATTTGTGATTTGGGGTTTGATTGTTCTGTTTGCAGTTAGCTTCATCAATGGCGTAGAGTTGAACGAACTGAAGGAGGTTCACGATTTGGGGGTTTAATTATTGTGATTTGTGCGTTCTCGTTTTCACGTTTTTTAGAGCTTGCTCGTGGCTGGCTAAGTGGCAGACAGTAGTGGCTGGCGAATTGGTTCGTCGTCTGTGATGATTTTGTGGTTGGTTAAACATGGCTCAATCGTGATTGCGAAGTGTGATTCGTGTGGCTACCATGGAGAAGATGATGGAGTAGATTCTCGCGCAAGAAGTAGATGCGCGATTCTAGGTTATGTGGTTTGATCTTCTACAGTTTGTTTGCGATTGACGAAGGAGGAGAGTGACAGAGGACTTGCGACAACCATGGAGGTTCACGACGAAGGTTGAGAGGATGACTGCCGACTAGGAAGGCGGTGGGGGCGCATAGTAGCTAGGGTTTGGAAATTAAGGTTTTTGTGGAGAAGGCATAGATGACGTGGCAGGAGGCGTGAGGTGGTATGTTCTGGTTGGTTAACTTGTGCCACATTGTAATTAAATGACACATCAGCATGCCACATCGCAAGAAAGTTAACATCGTCCACAACAATTAACGACAAGGACATTATTGACTCAATTTTACCAAAATAGGGATCCAATTGAGAACTTTCATAATACGAAGACCTAATTGATACGAATCTACATAAATAGAGACTTCCGAAGGGCATTAAACTTTATAGATAATAACAATGTTTATAATACAAATAGATAATAAATATATAATCAAACATAAAACTATTAAATAATTTTTTTCTTATATATTTATTATGTAAAGGTTATGTCAAGAGTACTAAATGCTATGTAATCCTTTTACTTAACTTATTCTAATTAAGTACATTGAATAAAAGTAAAATTCAACCAATCCACCTAAATATAAGAGTTTAGTAGCGGATCATGTAACCCTACTTAGAAATAAGAGTAAACTTTTTTACCTTATAGAACTGTGATTATATATATATATATATATATATATATATATATATATATATATATATATATATATATATATATATATATATATATATATATATATATATATATATATATATAATGAGAGCAAATATAATTTCTTAACTTTTAAACGTGATAACAAAGACTCTTAAAACTGAAAATAAAGTAAATGTAGCGGTAATTAAAGTTAAATTATATAAAAAATGAATAAGAAAAAGTGAAGATTTCAGAAAATATAGTAAACAAGAATTAATCAGAGAAATTTAAGAGAAAAAGTTTGTCTAATCTTTTTCACATTTAATTTTGGTCATTTGGGATGAAATAATTGATCAATCCAATGGATTTACTCTTGATGGAATATTGTTGACTGAAAATTTTAAAAACATAAATTGTATTCTTATTAGAAAATCATGTTTGCACCATAGCATGCAAAAGGTGTTAATCAAATAAGTTGCATGTGTGGCAGTTCGTGACTTACGAAAAATCTTTTTCCCAACTTAAGATATGTGGTACTTCAAGGGCTGTGGACCTACGTCTGTACTAAACTAATTCAGGACTCCAAATTGTTGATCTTTCACCCCCACATAATTTCTTCCAAATGTTAGAGTACATTATGGAACTTGTGTTGTTCGAATCAAAGCCAATTCTGAAGGTAAAAAGAAAACAGTTTCTGTGTTGGAAAATGTCCTAATTGTGGCAAAAAGTCAATCCCCATGTACCCTGTGAGCCGAAAATAAACAGATAAAATTAAAATTCAAGGTAATTGTGATTGGGTGACCCATCGCAGAGTCATGGCCTAATTTTCAGGTTATACATCCAGGGATCAACTGTTAATGCCACCGATTGAAGCATTGAAGCATGTAAACAAAGTTGTTGCATTGATGGGAGTTTGTTATATCTGTACATTCTATTTGTCAATCTGAAGGGAATTACTATAGACCAACTTATGGCAGAGTGAGCTACTCGAGCATTTTCTGGGACTGGAAAACTTTACGATCAGCTATCAAAGCAGGATTATCATGCTCTGAGTATGCAGCCAGATTGTTATGCGCAGGGTTGGCAGCAGTCCGACAATCAGAGACGTTACCATCATCGACCTGGTTATCAGATGCAAGAAAAATGTAAGGGGATTTACATATTACCATTCGGATTAATAGATAATAAATTAATGCATGCCTGCTCAACTGGTACAAGAGACTGTTCATGATTTCTCTTGGAAAGGTCTCTTAAAGCACCCTGCACAATAACATCGTCAAAAGGTGGAACACCAACAACTATAAGCAATCAGCTAAAAGATAATTCCAAATTCACAATTGTGCAATTTGAACTCATTCTCATGAACAATATATTTGCACCTCCCGTAATGCAAGATTAAAGGGAAAATGTTAAATTGGCTCCCTGTGAATCTAGTACAAGAAAATTAGCACCAAAAGGCACAGCTTGAGGTCATCATATGCATTTCTCGTCATATACAGTTTGATTAATGGATTACATATGTAGCTACAGTAAATACTAAAATATCAATAACAGACAAACAGACATTGCTCTTAAATATATTCTATAGATAAAACTAATAACACTTCAATATGGACATTGAAGTGCAATAAATTTTAAATGTCTTACCGCACATACAGAAAAAGAAAAAGTAAAATACAAAATTGTAGGTTTTATATAGATCAACCCTTCCAAATTCCAATACAAATGGAGTAAAGGAACAGGCTATGCTTGAGAATGTATATGTTGATCGTTACTAGGCAGCCATTGATATAAATTTCTGTAGTTATAAGAATATATACATCTAGACATTAATTCAAACTTGTATATAATTTTTCCCCCAAAAACAAAAGCAGTATGACGAAAATACCTACCCTATTTGCCCAGAAAAGCCCACAAGCATTGCAAAGTGACCTTGGACCAGATGGCCCTCGCCGCATCATTGGGGTGGATTTTGAACTAGTGCCACAATGTGTGCATCTGTAGGCACATGCCACAAAAGAGAAATGATAAAACATCTAGTTAGAAACCTCCCAGTAAAGGGAAATTAGCTTCATCTAGTAATAACTTCTCAATATAAGTCTCTAATAATGTGAATAATAATGTTAATTATATAATTATAAAATGCGACAAATTGTATGGCTAAAAGAAAAAATAATTAACACAAAACTCACGAGGTTTCTGATTGACTGTCATCCTGTCCTGAATCTTGGTCTGTACCATAACTATTAGCTCCATCTTGTTTCTTAGAAGAAGTGAATTGCCCCTTATTACGGTGCATCCTACATTTATATCATCAAATAAGTGTAAATAGGCACTGAAACAACTAACATAACAGTTAAAATGATGAGTGACAACTAAAAAGGGAAACATTTACAATGTTGAAAAATTAAATAGATTATAAAAGATTCATTTTCGAGATAACAAGTCCAAGAAAAACTCACTAAGTTATAATGCTGTTACATTATACATTCTATTAAAAAATTCTTGGTGAACTAAAATTTTGCGAGAGTAGAGAAGGAAGGAAGTTTCTTGTTAACCGAAATAAGTCTATGGATCAATATTTTCTCATAATAATAGGACCACAAGTTTAAGAAGAAAATAGATCATCCAAATTTTAAAATCTCGGTATCAAAATCAGTCACTTACAAAAGATACCATCGAATAGCTTTGGAAATCTTGTAATCAAAATAAAGCAAGTTTCATTTTAATTTAAAAGAAAAAAGCTTAAAAAAATCAAATTATTACAGTTAACAAAGTTTAAATTACACTCTGAGTGAGATTACAAAAGTTTATTAGACATCAGCTTACATTAATACCTAACCATAGCTTAACAAGACTAAACATTAAATTCAAATCCAGTTCCACAATCAGAAAGGACAGGATTCTGTATAGATGATTCTTTCACAGGTACCAAGTTAAATTTTCCCTCAACACATGATGGCAGAGAGTCAATTGGGTATTACTACCCACCCAATATAATGTATGTAACTAAATATTATATGCTAGTTCAAACTTCCAAACTAGATGGCAGTTTAAAAGCACATATTTCTGTATTAGAACAGTTTCTATGGATGGGCGCTAGCCGTAACTTCACCTATTCCCAGCGAGTTGAACACAAGTCTATGTAAAATGAAGCTCGAAGCCAACACAATATTTTGTAAAATAAAGTCTAAAATCCAGCCTACTATCGTTTCAATTATTTAGCATACTTCCAATTATATTATATTTACCACCAGTAAATTATTTGATTTGTAGCAACATAGCAAACTCTCTCAATTATCCTCACTATGGATTTGTCATACGCAAAGCATAAACTTTTATACCCAGGTTGTAAACAATTATGTAAATGTTCATACAGTTCAATCTAATACTCGCAAGTTCTATTGCACACCACAGAGTCTTAATTATCAAACCTGAGCGCAACTTCTTGCCGTACACCATATCTCACTTTCTTATCAAAACATCGCTCTTTCCTCTTCTTCCTGAACCTATCTAACGACGCAGCTCGCTGTGGTAGACTACATCTTGCAGGATATTCCATTGAACCCTGCAGAAGGACCCAAAAATGTTTAAAACACTACCCAGTACTGAGAAAACATTAATGAAATTCTACTATGAATAGCCACACATCACTTTATCATTGACTAAGTAACCTTGCAACAATAATCTCCTAATATCAGTACACTTGAGAATTAAACTGTAAAATAATTCTAGAGAACTTTATTGATTATCTCATGATCTTCTATTTATAAGAATAAATTGATACAAGAATACATGATAACATATAGTATAATCTATAATCATGATAATTAGAATAACCCTGAACACAATATAATAATGATAATTAGAGTAACCTTAAACACAATATAATTGTGATAAAATAAGATAAATATCCTAACAAGTTCGTTTACCACCAATTGACCAAATATTAACAAATTTTGTCAACCAATGATAAGTTGATTAACACCGAACATCAAAGTTACTATTTAGTATTTACTACCTGACTCTGGTTAATAAATATACAAATCACAATGTCTCACTTTATCAATATCTGGTGGGACAAAGTACTCTCTGCATCAGGTGATTTACTAATAAATCAATTGTAAAGCGATACAAGTGCAAGCGTGTGTGAATAATATATAATATTCTTCTATTATCAGAAAATACCCTCTGATTCTGTTGAGGCACCGCATCCACACATGGCGAACCACTCGAAGACAGTTCACATCCACCCAACAGTAACAATACCGCTTGAACCTGCCACGTGAAGCCATATACAGATTAAATTTATCAAAGTAATTAAATAAATAAATTCCATGTCCATCAATTCAATGAATTACCAAAAACCATAAACCAGAACAAAAATCATACAATTGCAATGCCGAATCAACGAAGAACAAGAGAAAATAAAACAAGGGAAAAAATACTGACGAGGAAGGGGAAAATTGCACCTTATCAGGCGTAACAGCATCAAAGACGTAAACTTGGCCACGAAACGAAAGCGTAAGCTGACTAGACTCTTCAGGCCCTCCAGCGCCGGAGACGTAAACCGCATCGGAAGTGACATCCTCGACGACGACCATGGCACCGGGGGCACCGTCTTCGAGCGCATGAGTTTCATAGTGAATGTGGTGGTGGGCGTCGAGGGCGGGGTCGGGGCCGGAGCCGTTGCCGCTTTCGGCGGCGGAGATCTGCGGAGGCATGTTCAGTGGCTGGGAGTGTCCGTACATTGCTGGTGGCTCCATTGTAGGACCCGGGAATCGCAGTGCATTACAGGGAGAATTGGAGGGGAGTTGGAAACCCTAACCTAGTGGGATTTTGAATTTGATTCGATTTGTGAGTGTTTTTGAGAGAGAGAGAGAGAGAGAGAGAGAGAGTGTGTGTCTGTGTGAAGGGAGGAAGGAATGGAGGGAGTGAAGGTGGAAGAGAAGGACAAGACAGGAATTGATTCAGAAAAAGGGTGAATGGAAAACTGACCATGTCAATGCTCATATTTACGAGGCTTGCCCACTTCAGTCCAGGCCCAATACTCATGCGGCATGCCACTTGCCATTTGCCCCATGGAATTTCAAGTTTTCAATAACTGACTTTATTTACTTTAATAATAATTAAATAATAATAATAATATGTCAAGCTTTGACCAAAACCCAATGTTATTTATTTTTTTATTTATTCGTAATCAATATACCTTTTTCACCATAACCATGTTCTCTCTCATGATTCACTAGGGTGTTTACAAAAATTTATATCAACTAAATTGCTTATAATTAAAATTCATTTGTAACATTAGTTTTAACAGATAGTAATAATGGACCAAACAAAATTAAATCGGTTTTCTTTTCTTTAATTGTTCCTGTTATATTCCTTTCATGACCTCGGTCCATTTTCTTTAGCGGTTTACTCATCAATTTTACTCTCCCAAACTATTAACCGTGATATTAATGACATTATTGAAATAATAATGAGAATAATAAAATGATTATCAAATAATTTAAAATAACTAATTTTCCTAATTATAATAATTATAACTTTGGTATATATTAATTTTTGTCGGAAGTAATGAATAACATCATAAATTATTTATAGCGTACATAAATGTAGTTATAATGTAATACAACATATGTATCTACCAATATTGGTCAAAGTAACTATCATTACCTAAAAATTTTAATACTTAAACTAAATAATATTTTATCAACAAGAATCATACTTATTTTTGGTCTTTATTTATAAGACTCTTGCAACTAATTCATATTTTTTTAAGAAAAGTTATTAAAAATGACAAATTTATTTTAATAATTTGTATCGTGGTTCCAAAGTGATTCTTATATATTTAAAGTTACAGTAGTAAACATTTGTGAAGTTTTTAGAGTGTCTCAAATCGGTTGAAGAGAAAGAAACATTTATATGATTTTTAGAGCAATTCCACAAAGGATATTGATATCTCGAAAATAAAAATATGAAAGCTCTATTAACTAAAGATGCAAAGTAAATTAAATAATTTACATTTTATATACGTAAAGCAAGATTTTAGGTTTTTAGCTCTTCTTTCTTATAAAAAGCCTAATATGTTATACATGAATAAGAACAATGAATATAAATATTTTTTTATTTTCTTTTTTAAAAAATAACTTATTTTAATTTAGTGTATCTATTATATGATTTTTATAGTTTTTATTTATGTTTCTCAATTCACCAAACTTTATGGAGGTAGATGAAATTCTAAAAAAATTCATTCACCGGAAGCTCTTTTAAGCATCTTAACTTATAACTAATTTGAATATATAAACACAATGCATCATGGTAGGTATATTTATACAATTTTTTCTTCCTTTTCTCATCTTATACTACTAAGGTCTACATGTCATATATAGTACTTAACCACTCTTTCTTAGTCATAACTTTTTCACTCTTTCTTTATTTGAATATGGTCTACTTTGATAGTTTTATCATTTCTTTTACATTTTTTTCATCGACCAAATGTTTTCTTTGTTTGAAACATAAAGGAGATATGTGCATTTTTTGTATTTGTCCTACCTCCAAAAAATCCTATCATTTGTCCACTTATCTTTGATGGTCTTCAATTCTAATATTGGTTATTTCACAAAAATCAATACTTTATATTTTACAATATTCTCTAGAATCAAATAATCACAATAGTTGTATTTTACGTGAAATGAGATGTTTTGAGTTGATTTAAATAGATGTTTCAGAACAATCAACTGGATTACTGAATTTTTTTTTTACCTTGAAATTTGGACCATCTAATCATGAAAATTGCAAGGTTGAGTTATTTAAGTTGCACCAACACGATTCTCTTACAGACTATCAAACACTATTTGAAAAAAATTATGCAATAAAGTTAGAGTTATCCCTTGAGAGTATACTTAATTATTCTTATGTTAGGTTTATTATTTGACATTTGTGAGAAACTAATCATTTTATAGTCACCCTTGATTTATCTAATTTAGTTTAAACAAATAACAAAGACATTTACTCTTGTTAAGTAACCCTCATTGCTCAGAAACGTCATACCATAACACCTATAACCTACCTATTACTTATCAAGAAATCTCTACCCAGCACTCACAAGAATGTAAGGTTGTTGACCTTTGTTATAATTGTTGACAAGTATCAAATAGTTTATAAATGTTCCACTAATTACTTCTTTTTAATGTTAGTTTAGACATTAAAGAATCAACATTATCGCACCTAAATGACCTAGCTCTATTATCTATTTTTGACTTTCCATTTAGGACCTCATAGGTTGATCATTCCATACATGACCAAGCTTCAAAACATCATAAGCTTCAAAATACAACTTGAGTAATGCCTACATCATCTAAAATGTGATTATTTGTATACCCACAAATATTTATATAAAAAATATATAATTCCACTCCTTCACCATTTCATCATCAAAGTTGTTTACATTTACAAGTTCTTATGATTATTCTTATACAATTTGTGATTTGGTAGAGGTGTACCTGGAATTGTGAGCCTTAAGAGCAATAAACTTTGTTTTCTTTCTTAATCCATCTTATTCTAGCTGTAATTTATGCTCCTTTAGATGTCAATGAGTTCTTCCATGGGCATGTTATAAAAACTTTTGGATGTTTTAACAATTATTTATTAAGACAAGATCGTCTAGAGATACTAGACCGTCTAACAGCCCAAATTTTGAAATTTAACAATAATCATTAAACGAAATATCTTTTAAAAAAGAAATGTCTACTTGACCTGAAACGTCTAAGTGTTTGCTAAATCAAATGAAAACTTCAATTTTTCACCTGAAACGTCCAAGTGCTAATACAAAGTCTTTTCAAATTAAGAACATACAAAACAGTCTTTTCCTAAAGTCTATATCGTCTAACATGTTGCTTATAAGAATCGTCTGATCAATAAGAAAATCCTACATGAAAGTTTCAGTAATAATATGCTTAAGGATTTCTACTCGTGGAAAGATGAAAAGAAAAATATTTCATAAAGTAGTAGGATATGGTATCAAGCTCTCTAGTTGAAACATTTATTCTTGAGAATCATAAAAACACTCAAGCTTAATGTCTTAGATCTAAAAACAGTGTTGTAAGAAAAAACATCTTATGAAGAATATCATCTAATGAAAAGCGTGCTAAAATATACATCTAAAACAACTTTTCATAAGAGTCTAATAGTCTAATTGTTTCTGTATGGGATCCGAGAACGAAGACACTCCAAGCTCCTCTTGCCTCCGACTCTCTTCCAACGTTCACCACAGATCTCTTCCTTAACGCGCAACGGTTGTGACCTGCAGGTTAGCAATCCGACGCCAAGTTAGCAAGGTCACAACAAGGGTAAAGTATGTATGATTAGACCAAAAGTAAATTACCTGATTGCTAGGTCTGTATTTATAGGCATTAAGGCCCATAACTAGTATTAACTACCTATAACTGGCGTATTGTTTGTTTCCTTTCCTATAAAATTTGCCCATTAATGCCATTAATCACCCTTAATCATTACTTTCCATGGTCCTTCTCCGTCCAACCATGCCTCCATCTTTGTCTCTTGGCCGATCAATCTGTCCCTGCCCTTCAATGTGGGATCAACGATTGACCACTTCCTTATACTACACTAACATTTCTTGAATGATGCATTAATTACTGACAAGATGTGTGATAAGATGTTTCAAACAAGAAATACGAATTAACTTTATAAACGTTCAAAAACATTTAATGTCATTAAATGCATGTATTGTAAAGTACTACTTTGCTTGTATACTTTGTCCTTAGTATCTGTGCAGAATAGGAATACAGAAAGGATTGATCAGAACATTTGCACACATTGGATAAAGACTGATAGAAGTAAGAGCATTCTAGGAATGACTCTCTTGAAGACTTCTACTCTAACGAACCGTACAAGCTACTCCTCCATGTAAACTTTAATAAAGCACTGTACCTTTACGGAAAAGAATAAAATATGACATCTCACCTAAAGGTTATTTTCTTTTCTAAAATCAACTAAGCATCTAACGATCATCTTTCAAGAGAGTTTATATAAAGAATATCAACTAAGTTGCTGCTAATAAAAAAATGTAGAAGGGTGGGTGAAGCAAAAAATATAAGAGGTGAAAAGATAAAAGAAGAAAAGAGAAGAGAAAAAGAAAAGAAAAGAAAAGAAAAATAAACAAAGAGAAAAAAAAAGAGAGAGAAAATATATGCTAAAAAAAAATCGTCATTCATTAATTTTGTCTCGTCTCAAAGGTTATATGGCATGATACTCTTCATTAAATTTGACAATGTGTTTGTTCTTGATTAAAGTAACTTATTATTTATCCAAGTTAGTTTTTATATATATTTTCACTAAAAATCACATATTTAAGGAATAAAAAAAACCTCGATAAAAAATCTTTTAACAAAAGTAACCATTTGCATTTCATTATCGAGTAAAATAGATGTAATAAATATAATAAAGTAATTTGTATTTCACTCTGGTATAAAGAATACAATGGATAAAACTATGACCACAAAATTAAAACTAACACAATAAAGTAAAACAAAAAAAGAAAAAAGAGAATAATATAATGCAAGAAAGATGCATACACAGCCTTTTCATTATGGCCATAATGAATTATTTGAATCATGTTAAATTGTAGCCATATAAATGATTTGGATCATATGCAGCAAATTCCTCAATTCCTTCTATCTTTTTATACTTTTTCTCTCCATCTCCAAGATTTACTTTTTTTTCTTCTTTAATTTAATATTAAATATTTTTTTAAAAAAATATGATGTAACATCCTAAAAATTATATTATAATTTTCGAATGATTAAACATTATAATATGATAGAACAGTTTAAGGATAAAAATAAAGTTATAAGTTTACAGTCATCCAAAATTGACCATAAATTTAAACTTTACTTACAAAGGAATTTATCAAAGTATAGAGTGCAACTAAAGAAAGTCCTAAGCACTAGGCGGCTACACCTTCTTCATTCTCCAGTGCTTGCTCCAAGGACGCATCATCAGCTACTGCTCACATTCAAATGATTGGATGATCATCACAAGGGGGAAGGCAAACACATACAACACACACAATGCAAGGGTGAGCTAGGTAGAAAAACATTCAAGATAAATCCAAATTCAACTAACATATACACAACAACATGCACACAAGCAAGCAAGTAAACATTCTATCAGATTATACATTAAGTGGAACTAACTATTATGTTATACAATCACACACAACATGTAAAGACCATAACATAATACAGACTAAGACCGAATACATTTTTTTGTTGATACCAATGACTGACACGTGATTTGACCATCCGGACTAGTATGAAATGTCGAGTTCCAGGGGTTTGTGCACTTGTAGTGGCCCTACTGCTTTGCAAAGCCATTGCCGAGGGGTTTCACCCGACCACACACAAGTGTAAGCCCTTTAGAGCGGTATAGGCCTACAGTGAAAGCGCTTATCCTAGCACCTCCTACTATTCTCACCACATGACTCATCACTCTCTAATTGAGCATGGATGGTCATTAGAATGTCAGGATAAACCCCATCCTGAACTCCGGCCATTCATACGGTCAATCACAACAACTATAGGGCACCACCATGTAACCTCCCTTGAGGATCATGGAATTACGTCCATCAACCATACTTTGAACATACATGCTTTCAAACTATAATTTCCATTTTAATCACATGGTATTCCTCTTGAATCAATAATGTACCTCATAAACCGCTTTGATTCATCAAACATACAATTTCATAGTAATTCAAGTGCATTCTTACTATATTGTCTCATGCCAAACCCACATACCATCATACAACATCAACCATGTCATAAAAAGAACTCATACATTACATACTTTCACAAAACCATCACTTAATAACACAAATTTCTTTATGACTTTTAATTACCAATACTTAAGTAATTCAAACAGCTTGGAGACCCTCACCAATGGTTCCGGAAGGGTCAAAAACCTCCCAGAACGACCTAAAGAACGTCCAAAACGGACATTCGAAACCCCAAAAACTACCAAAAACAAATTCTGAAAAGTGCTGCTGTGTCCAATAGCGCTTGAGCGGGATTAGTGGCACTGAGCGCTACATCAGTTGACAACAAATGCAAATTTTTCAAACTCACACTCCTAAGTTTCGTTTTAGGCCTTTTGGTGGATTTCTAGCACTCCTAACTTGATCTATATGACGAATCTAACTTGCCTAATGAACTTTAACCCTTCCTAAACCAATTCTCTAGTGATTTCACATCAATCTACATTCAAATTACTCAATTTCATCAACAGATGTGCCCAATTCTAATTCTACCAGTTAAGCAAAGTTTTTACCACTTTTAAAACTTCTAACACGTCATAATTGACTTAATCAAACTGTCCCCACTGCCCACTTACACCCTAGACCTCAATTACTCAAAACCACCCTCTCACTTCCTCTAAACTCACTCAAAACACTAGTTTTCCTCAACCTAAGAACTCAACTTCACTTCTACCATTTAGAACCTCACTTAAACCAATTTTATAGTTCTAACAAGTTATAATTAACTTGCCTAAGCTGCCTCAACAGTCTAAAAACGTGACAAACCTCATTTGCTCAAAATCACTACCTCACTTGCTCTAAAATAACCAAAAAGTGACCCTAAGACACTTGATTTTCATTCCTTACAATACCACAACAGATTTTTCACGCTAAAACGGTTCCAACATGCATAATTCATCATTCAAAATCATTCCAAACAGTTCATATCCATCAATCACCAAATTCACATAACACTCACACTTCCATACATGCATTTCAAGTTAGCAAAAATCAAAATTATGCTTCCAACAACATACCAATTTGAAAATCATCGTGCCTTCACATCACACAACTAAAATGGAAAGTAAAACTAACTCCCCTTACCTCTAGTGCGTAAGGTCAACTCAAGGAAGGATCCTAGACACGTACTTTGAACCCAAAGTGTGAGAATCACCTAAAATCATCAATTGATGATGGAAAAACGAATTTTAGAACCAAATAGAAGCTAGATTATGGAGGAAAACGAAAGGGGCTGCTTGTAGCAAGAAATCACACGTTTTCAACTCTAGGGCAAATGAGAAAAGGGGTTTTCTTACCCGTTGGATGAAACGGAAAATCAATCGGTAGAAACATAGCTCTTGGAGTCCTGAATGCTTAGGTAGCTTCAATTTGATAATCCAATGGTTAGATTTTCAGTTATGGTAGATGGAAGGTAGAACAATGAAGAAGAAGAAGAAGAAGAAGAAGAAGAAGAAGAAGAAGAAGAAGAGAAGTTGTATGTTTCTACAAAGTGTATTTTTCAAGGCTTTACATATGATGTATTAATGGAGCATTCACATGGTTCAGATTTAAATTTGTGATATATTACAAAATATAAAATTTAGAGGAAACTTCAATATTAGTACTTCTACCATTTCCATTTTATAAAATTAAAAGTTAGATGCAAATATAAAATAATAAACATAATAATATTAATAGTAAATAATGATATATTATTATTATTATTATATACTAACTTTATAATGACGAAAGAACTAAATAAATTCTAAACTTTTAACAAATAACTTTTTTTTTATATTTTAAGTATTTAATAATATTTTTATATTATTTATCTAATAAATTAAATATTTTATTCTAGTTATTTGAGTCAAACATGTCGATGAGTTAAAACATAATATAATGTTAAAAATTATAGATATTATATGTAAAAAAAACACACATATGTATAAACATTTTTCTAGAAATTTAGAACAAAATTTTACTATTTATTAAGTAATTTGTAAAGAAAAAAATATATTCAACAGCGAAAATAAGATTGAATCAAACTTATTTAAGAAAATATATCAGAAGTTCAAATTTGAGTCATGTAAATGCTTCATTAATGAGTCATGTAAATGCTCCATTAATGTAGAGAGAGAAAGAGAAAGATTGTTAAGGATAGTGGGGAGATGTAGGGTATTTTTGGAATAAAAGAAAATAGTGGGGAGGTGTAGAATATTTTTGAAATAAATTAAAATAGTGGAGAAATGCAGGACCTACTTGGGGAGGTAGAGGGAACAACACCCCCTAAACAATTGAGGAGCCCAACGATACTACTGGCCTTTCTTGTTACACTTGAGAATTTTCTTCGAGCATCTTTAGTTCATTTCGAGTGAGTCTTTCTAAATTATTCTCAAGCATAAAAAGTTTTTCAAAATTAATGCAAAAAGAAAAACCCAACCATATAATCAAATTATATAAGATGATTTTTAAACATTTTTCACTATCAACTAGAATTTATTTAAAATTTTAATTTTTGATAAACTTTATATATTTAGGTGGTAAAATGAGTTTTAGTCTTGGGATTGCTAAGTGTGTCATTTGACTAAGTTGAGTTGAATCTTTTGATTTTCTTTTTGACTATCAGTTTTTTTATATAAGTTAAAAATAAAATTTAAAACATTTATTTTCATTTATTTCATGTGTTTTTATTTGAATGATGTATGCACACACTTTTATTTATATATGTATACATACATATACATATATATATATATATATATATATATTATATATATAAAAGGTTAAAAAAATTTCTATTAAAAAGTATTTTAATAATTTTAAAATTTAATTTAAAATAAAAAATAAAATAAAGATAGTTATTTATTAATTATTTTTTAAAATAAAAAATAAAATAAAAGATAGTTATTTACCATGACTTTTTAGGAATATTTTTAATTATAATATTTTAAGAATATATAATTTTCAGAAATGAATGTGGTTGCATAAAATAAATAAGACTTTTTATTATAATTTTTTACATATAACATTCGTGTAGTAGGTGATTTAATGTAAAACCTTGTTAAAATTTATTTTGAGAAAACCTTAGTAGGACATTTGGTTTACAAGTTGTTACAAACACAAGCTTTTAATATCATAACACCAAATATAGTATACATTATTTAGCCTTTTCATTTGTTTCCATTTAGATAGTAAAGAGAAAAAACATGCATCTAGTAACAAATATATAGAAAAACTTTGGTTAAAACCATTTAGGCGTCCCTACTTTCGTAAGGTATTTCCAATTTGGTCTCCTTTTTTTAAACCTTCCCAATTAAGTCCTTATAAATGCTAATTTCAAACAAATTAGCCCCTGCCGTTAATGATCGTTAACAGTGTTAAAATTGTGCAGAGGTGGGTAGATGACGTTAAAATTCTCCTTTTGAGGTGTTAAAATTATGCAGAAGTGTTAAAACTGTGCAAAGGTGTTCAAAATTTTCTCATTCTACTATGCACAATTTTAACACCTCTGCACAATTTTAGCACCTCAAAAGGAGAATTTTAACTACGTCATCTACTCACCTCTGCACAATTTTAACACCGTTAATGATTTTTAACAACAGGGGCTAATTTGTTTGAAATTAGCACTTATAAGGACTCAATTGGGAAGATTTAAAAGAAGCGGACCAAATTGGAAATATCTTACGAAAATAGAGACGCCTAAATAATTTTAACCAAAAACTTTTTCATTTATATTTAACTAAGGTTACAAAAAGCTTATTAAGGGAAAAGACAAAATTACACAAAATAAAAGGTAGTCCCTGTGATTGTAAAATAAACTTAAAAGATAAAAATATATATTTCATTTATGCGTTATTTATTAGGAGGTGATTGAGAAGCTAACAATGAGTCTTTTTTTTTATTGGACAATTTCATGAGTCATGATCGATTCCACCACATTTAGGATAATGACAATGACGAGACTTCTTTGCAGTTTCAACTCCTTCTTTTGGCCTTGATCCTCTTGGTCAACCTTTCGTTTTAGAAGTGATAGGATTTTCAACATCACACTCATCAACATTTAGAACACCGTGTTCTAGATCAATTGAATTTTCTTGAACTTCAGGCATACTTTTTACATAGTGAATGACTTTCTTTAACTCTTTAGTAGCTACTTCAACTCGATCTTTAGTCTTTATAGATTCAACCTCTAAACATTACACAAGTGATCGAAACTCAACAGAGGAGTTATCATTAGAGTTGATTATATATCTTGGTCGTGGGATCAATGAGCTTTCTTTTCTCCATCAAGAAGGAAAATATTCTTCTAGAATGCTAAAATAATCATTCTTCAACAACACTCAAATAACATGTCTACATAGTATCCCAGAAAATTCAAATTCTTTACAAAAACAATGAATTGATTTTTTTTTCCTTTATCCAAGTTACAGAACGACCTCCATCAAGTTTGGTATGATGTCGCACCGAGTAAGAGTCATTTTCAATCACAACTACTGAATATTTTGTAGATAACTCAATCTCATGTTGAAGCAACTCAAAGGCATATGGTGTGAGTCTGGATGCAACATGCTTCTCGATTGGAAAACTCGTTTTCATTAGAGGATTACGATATTTTTGACGCATTCTCGCCTTTTCTCCAGCTTGATTTCTAATGTTCACAACAACTTCAACCTTAAAAATAGGAAATATGAAAAACTTATAAGTTGATTATAAAAAGGGAAGAAAATAAACTTGTAGCACCAAAAAATAATATATTCTTACTTGATTCACAAAGTCCACCAAACTCGTTTTAACATCCAAGATTCTTTTAATATATGAATTTATAGATTCTGAACGTCTGGTTGTCGTCATCCCAACAAAAAAGAATTCTTTCAAATAGGCTAAGGCCTAAAATTGACAACGAGAATACAATATGCCTCAATGTGCGTGTTATTACTTACATGAAAACGTCCAACCATCAGATCTCATTGTCGTTCAAAATCACTTGCACATTCTATATATACATATCTTCAATGTTATTCTTGTTTCGTTTGTAACTATGACCACGTCTAACTTAAAAACCACAAGTCTTTGCAAATAAACAATAGAAATTGTACCCAACCTTTTAAACAATTTGTCTTTGTAAAGGGTTGAGTCATTTACATATTTCCCTTCAAGAAAAGGTTCATTTAAGATCTCTTCAATTTTATTATCTTCATGAACTTCTCTAATTTCATTATTTTCGGATGTTGAATCATAATCTTTAAAAGACACTCTAGGCTAATTACCAATTTCTTCAGATGTCACGCTAGTGAATATTTAGAGAAAAATCCAACATAAAATATAGTAAAATAAAATAAATGAGTAATGAGTAAAAATATAGTGAAAAGAGCAACTCTGCATATAGAGGAAGATAAACTATGAAGTTTATAGACATCAGTAATGCAGAGATAAACTACTTTGTTTCAAACACATGTCTTTGGGATATTATTAAAGAAAGTGGGCCTAACTTAAAGACACCGTAGGCCCAAGGCCTTTAGACCCAACAAAGGAAAAATATCTCCTTCCTCTAGAGGCTTCCTGTGTCAGAAATTAGGTGAGGAGTAGAGTGAAGAGTTTCGAGGGAGAAGAGAAAGAAAGCTGGCAATCTCCATGGGTGCTCATCTGCTGGACGCGAGGCTGTCTTCACAGAGCCAAGAAAACACAGAGAAGGTAAAGGAAAAGAAGAAGTAGAGCAGAGGTTAGTGAAAAGAACTTTTATTCTGTATTTTTGAACTATTACAAGTTGTGTGTATGGAAAAATCTATTTATAGAGTTCCGAAGGGGAAGGGGGAAATAATAAATCAAAAGGGAATCTTAACTAACTAAAAATAGGTAGGATTACTATATTTAGGCAGTAATCCACCGAACATTTAGTTTCAATAGCCTTCCCTCAAGCTGGATGACGTATAGTTACTAATCCAAATTTGGGAATAATCGATCTGAACCGGATGCGATGAGGAAACTTGGTGCATATGTCGGCAAGCTGCTCATCCGAACGCAAGGGAAGAAGACGTAGAAAATTCGCTTGCACCTTCTCACGAACCACATGGCAATCAAGCTCTATGTGCTTGGTCTTTCATGAAAGCTCTGATTATGAGCTATGTGTCTGGCCGATTTATTGTTGCAGTACAAAGCTGGAGTTCCAGCTTCTAGAACCTATAGGTCTTCTAACAGATATTTAATCCACTGTATTTCACACGTAGTAGCTGCTAGAGCTCGATATTCTGCCTCAGTAGAGGACCTAGAAATAGTGTTCTGTTTCTTGGATTTCCATGAAACAAGGGACGACCCAAGGAAAACATAAAACCCTATAGTAGATCTCCTAGTATTGGGACAGGTTGCCCAATCTGAATCGCTAAAAGCTTTTACGTGTATTGGAGAGTCGGCAGAAAAGAATAATCATTCTGAGGGTTTAAATTTTATGTACCTAAGAACATGTTGAACAACCCGATAATGATAATCAGTAGGGGATTGCATGAACTGACTTAATAGGTTAATGGAAAAGCATAAATCAGGTCTAGTGTTAGTGAGATAAAGCAACTTCCCTATCAGTCTTCGATAGGAGCTTGAATCTTTCAAGTAGCTGTCCATTTTGTACAATGAACTCGTATCACTTAGAAAGGGAGTTGAGCAAGGTTTGCAACACAGCATTCCTGTCTCCTTTAGAATGTCTAAGGCGTACTTTCTCTGAGAAAGGAGGGCTAAGTATAGAGCTTCAAAGAAGAATGCAGCAGCTGATAGGCTTGAATCTGTTAAAGTGGTCAACGAAGGTAATGATTGTGTTTTTATGCAGGTAAAGGAAGATGAAGAGGTTGATAAAAGAGGAACGGTCCATTTTGACTTGAAAGATGTATCATACAAGCTTGGCACTCCAGTGAGATACAAGAAGAGGAAGTGCATGGTGAAAGACTATAAGGAGAATGGAGTGATAGAAATTGAAGCTCCATATTCTAGGAAAGTCAAGAAGGTGGACAGAAAGCAATTGATGAGTTGGTGTGATGAAGGAGAAGAAGACACCAACATGAAGAATGAGACGTGGGCTTTATTGGGTCAAGCTAATGGTGTTAAAAGAGTGCTTGCTGGGAGGCACCTTAGTGATTCTTGAACATTATTTTCTCTTGAATTACTTTGGTTTTGTAATTTTTGGATTTTAGGTTGAACAATTTTTATTGGGTGGCATTCACTAAGGGATGCTAGGTTGATTATGTATTCACTGAAGGATACAGGAAGGCACACCTATTGATGGGTGTTGGTAAGGATTGCACTTACTGATAAGTGCTAGAAATGTTTGGATCAGGCTCGTGACGTTAAACAAGTGCTACCTGGGCGGCAACCCAGTTGATTGATTTATTTTTGCATGTTTTAATTTTTGTTCTAGTTGCATATTGAGTCAAGTGATTGGGAATTGCATGAAAATAAAATTTTGAAAGTTGAATTTGAAGGAAAAAGGGTTTGAAACGTTTTAAACAAAGAAACAAAGAGAGGGGTGTAAGCCGTGCACACCGTCATGTGGTGGCATCGTTGGGGGGTATACGGTTTTTTTAAAAGGGGGTTTGTTTCCTTGGCCCATTATTTGGTTTCTTTAACCCTTAGGGCTCGCCCAAACACTCTCTTTCAGATCCCTCACTTCTCTTTCACTCTTAAACACTCTTTGAAAGATTTCCCAACACTTTCCCATCATTCCCTCTCTTGTAAACCCAAAATTTTTGCAATTTTGAACCTAGTTCATCATCCAAGTTTGGGCTTTCTTGAGAGCTTTGCATCTAGGGCTGCATTCATCATCATCTAAGGAGCACTTTGCAAGCAATTAAGGTCTCTCCACCCAAGTAAGTAATGCAATTTTTCATTCTAGTGTTTCCGAAGTATGGACTTGATAAAAAAGTTTGTAGAAACATGAGAAATTAGGGCTTTTGATTTCTATGCATGATTTGATGGAATTAGAACTGTTTGCACCGATTAAATTGTATGTTTGATGCTTGGAACTGGGAAATTTGATTTTGGGTGGAGAATAGAAGCATATAGGGAGGTTTTGGCACAACTGCCGCAGCCACCGCTGGGCAGTGGCCTGGCAGCTTGATTTTGCTTGTTTTTTTTTTTTTTTGGTTTGGCAGGTGGCGCTAGGGGGTGCTATTCAGCCCCCGGTGCTTATCACTGATGAGATAGGACATGTTTTGGTTATTTGCTAATGCTTAATGTGCTTTGTTGTGGTTTTGTAAATTGTGTTAATGCAGGGATGCCATCTTCTTCACGGAAGAGAACGAAGACCATAGGCCACAAAAGAAGAGAACCTGAGTTGTTCTATAACCACAGGTTCTTGCACATGAGGCATGAACAATATTTTCTCATGGTCCAGGAGAGACATCTTATTATGGAGAGAAAGGCAAGCTAGATTCCAGACTATGCTCCACAATTTGGACAAGAGTTGGAAGAAAGAAATTGGGAGAAGTTGGCCACATACCCTGCTCCAGCCAACATAGCGGTGGTGAAGGAGTTTTATACGAATGCCTGTTAAGCCCCTGACAAGTGTACCAGATCGTTATCAAGTAATATAAACGGTAAGACCTAGTATCGTTCTCCCAAAGGACTCTTAGGCCTTATCTTTCATGTAAATTGATTGCATAAGACTTGAAAGAATAATGATTTTAGGGTTTTAATGCAAAGAATGAAAATAAACATGCAAATGCAAATTTGAATCAATTGGAAATAAGAAATATGAATGAATTGAGTTGTTGGGGTTTACAATTTCATCCTTATCCACCCTTTTATATCTACTATTCTTATTAAATTCGCTTTATTATCAATGTCATGCGACTTTCTAATTTACTCTAAACCTGATCTCTCGGCGAAAAGAGCCTATTACCAATTACTAGTTTACCATTCCTAGTCTCCCTAGTAATTACCAATGCATTACAGTACAGAATCTTAAAGCAATTGATCATCCTACCCCTATTCCTAGGCAATATTTCATTATCAAGAGAATCCTAATCAGTTCTAGATTTCCCCGTACGTTCCCGTATCGACAAAACCAAAGATCATGACATCGAATGAGTTAAACGATGCAAGCTTTATAGCACAGAAAAGAAACCCAAACACTTGTAATAAAAGCATGTGAATATAATAAGAATTTCAATATAAGAGAGTTTCAAAAGGATTTGCATTGTTCCCCAACAACAAAGGGTTTAGTTTACCATAGACATGGTGAAACTAGATGGAATTAATGGAAAAGATGAAAGAGTAAACCCTAGAATTGATAAATTGGAGCCTAAGCATCCAAGAAATCACCTCCAAGGAGTGTAGAAGTGCTCTGGACGTCTTCCTCTGCCAAAAGATTACTTTGAAGGTCGCGCTGGGGCTATTTATAACACAAAAAAGTAACAAATTTCGGCCCAGGCCCATCATTTAGGCGCTCAACGCCCATTTGACTGCTTAGCGGTGGCCCCTATAATCGCAGGGCGCTCAGCGGCGAAATCTGGCGCTCAGCGCTGGCCCTCAAAATCGCAGGACGCTCAGCGTCGCCTCTCAGGCGAGAATAGTGCCTTCTTCCTCGAAGCTGGCGCTCAGCGTTGGAATTGGCGCTGAGCGGTGGACTTCACTCTTCTTTTGCTTCTTTTCTCATCTTTTCTTGAGTCTAAGTCCTCCCTTCTTCACTTCCATTTTTCAATTCTCATCCAATCCTACCAAAACAATGTAAAACAAGCATAATATATCTAAAAACCACTTTTGACTCTCTTATGACTAAACTAAATGTTATACATGATTCTAAGCTCATTCTAAGCCATAAAGGGTGTGATTTGATATCAAATTTAAGTGTAAAAATAACGGATTTTAGACCGTTATCAATGCCAAGCCACTAGAGGGGTCTCACTTCATGGAGTATATGAGCTATGTGAGGGGGAAGGTGATTAAATATGACCCCGAGACCATCAATAGGGTTTTCGATAAAGAATGGGAAGGCGAGCACTGTCAGTATGAGCTGAATATAAGAGAAGTGATGGCATACCCCTTGCCATGACCTAGCACATTCATAAAGAGTTGGAGACATCTATGGAAGATGGACCTATACTCTTTCCTCTTAGGCCATCTAAAGCCATCATGAAAATTTAGTAGAGTTAGAATAATTTTGGGTCTTGTATTTTGGGCCAAGTAGTCTAGATTTTATTTGGGCTTTGTATTTTGGGCCAAGTAGTCTAGATTTTATTTGGGCTTTGTATTATGGGCCTAGTAGTGTAGGACTTTAATTGGGCCTTGTATTTTGGGCCAAGTAAAATAGAATTTTCACCAAACAAGTCAATAAAGGGCCAAGGCCCAAGGTTGACTATACTTCGATATCCAAAATGGGTGTGTTGACCAAGGGGTCAACATTTTGGCTAAGCTTGGAGGACAAGGGAGCAAGATTTCATCCTAGAGATGTTGATGCTTCCCATTGGAGAGTTTTCCTCCTAGTTAGTGGCCATGTGTCACGCTAGGAATGGAGAGTTTTTCATAGGTAGTGGCCACATGTCACTCACTCATTTGAGAGGATTTTTGCCACTTGTCTCTCTCTTATTGGAGAGGATTTCTCTTTGCTCTCTAAGACAACCAAGGTGGCTCTTTTAGGTTAAAGTTTCTGCCCATTTTGAGACACCTTAGCCTATAAATAGAGGTGTTCTCCATCATGTAATCACCTTTGATTTAGAGTAAAGTTATGCTGCCATTTTTGTGCCATACTACTCTTTTAAGGTCACCCTAGGCTAGAGCAACCAAAGTGGCCTCCTCTAGCCACCTTCCTCCAAGATTTGGCCCAACCTCTCTTAGAGAACTACCAAACACACCTTCCATCACCATACGACTCATCAAAACCATGAACTATCAACACCTTTCACCACCACCAAATTCCGCAATCTTCATCCATGAACTTATGGCTTGATTTGCTTCTAGATTTGGCTTGTCCTAGCTAGAGCATTTCCTTTATCTTGTGCCATCATTTGTTATCAAGAGCCTTGGTTCTTCAAAGAGCTAAGTTTCTTGGTTTTGATCCTTTGTTATTTCCTTGTTGTTTAATGCTTTCCTTACTTGTCTTATTGTGATTTTTTCTTCCATCTATCGTTTTTTTTTCTGGCAGTAAGTTGGGACGATTTTGAAAGCCCTTTGAGTCTAGTTTCACAAAAAAAAAAAATCTCAATTCATTTGGACTTCTTTAGAGAAAGTTATGAGTAAAACACTCAACAAAGGTCAATGCTGCCAGAATGCTGTCATTAGCGTTTTCCAAGTTATGTTTTGTTAGTTTATGCTATTGTTTTGTGTCTTTTCTTTTTTTGAGTCATTCCTTACTGTTTTTTTGGGTCTTTATTGATTTATATTTAGTGCATTTCATTAATTGAGTCATTTTATTTTTTTAATCCATCCATGTTTGTCTAGAGTCATGTGTAGTTCTTTTCATGTCAATTTTCTCTAGTAAGTTTGAAAAATCATCAAAAACAATATATAACTTAGTTTGAAAAA
Source organism: Vigna mungo (assembly GCA_036885675.1). Taxonomy (NCBI): domain Eukaryota; kingdom Viridiplantae; phylum Streptophyta; class Magnoliopsida; order Fabales; family Fabaceae; genus Vigna; species Vigna mungo. The sequence goes on along the minus strand of CP144690.1, from coordinate 17,302,712 downwards.
CTGCACCATGTACAACCATTTGAGGGTCTTATCTTTGATGTTTTGGGTTCATACTTGCCATTAGATCATTGGCAAGCTCTTAAAAAAAAATTTCCCTGTTGATGTTTCTAGTTTCCAACTCCATTTTGGATTCTAGTAGGATTCTCTTCTATTTTGTGTTTCTTGTCTTTGTGACTTTTAAAACCCATAAATCACCTATGTTCCAAATGTGTGGTGGTCTTATTTTGCACCTTAAAAAAATTGGAAAAAGAAGTGCTAAAAGCTTTTAAGCAAAAGGCCTCAAAAGAGTACCAAAAGAGTACCAAAAGAGAGCCTAAAAAGTGCTGAAAAATATTGTGTGCTTAGACCACTACCATTGTTTTTGTGCAATCTGTTTTGGAACGTGTTTTGCTCACTGTTTTGGGTTTTTATATTCACTTTCCAGTGGCTAAAAGTCTTGGCTATGATGTTAAAAGAGTGGCCTTAGTGCCCCATTTGCTCAAAGTTGCCAAAAGACAAGAACCATTCACTTTTCTTCTAGTAGTTTTTGTTTTGTGAATCTATTCTAGCACCTTTCGTTAGGATTTCTTTTGAGTGCTAACCTTTCTTTCTTAACCTTTAATTTCTTGCTTGTCTTCTTGGATTTCTTAGTTTTGTCATAATTAAATTCCTTTTGCAAAGCCTTTCTTGTTTTTGAACCTTTTTATTGCTTTTATCCCTTGTTTCTTCTTGCACAATTTTGGCTTTGGTTACTTTGTGTGGTGTAGGTTCTCTTTGTGAGGTGATCCAATATCTTAGAGGTAGCCTTCTAGGTGGGGAGACCGAAAGGGAGCTTGAATTCTAGAGTGGTAGCCAAAAGAGAGGAGAGAAACACCTTGGGAGGTAGCTTTGATTTGGTTGTAATTTTTGGCTTTGTAATCTTTCTTTCTTTTTTTTCTTTCTCTTGTGTTAGGTGTCTTGGGGGAGCCTTTGGTGCCCAATCCCATCTTCTAACAAGAACCTTTATTTGTTAGTAAATTTCGTTTTTAGTTGGTTGGTTGGAGGAACCAAAGTTCTTCTAACTTAATCATTAGGTCGCATAACTAGTTTAATTGTTTTCTTTAATTGTGATAACTTAGTGTGTGTCAACTTTAATTTCAACTTTAGTTTCCTTTGAGAAATTTGGTTCAAGAGTGCCTAAGGTAAACTTTGGCTAGGAAAGGCTTGGTATTTAAGAAATCCATTGTGATTCACCTCCCTTTCCTGGAAGTGAACTTGGGTGTCTTTTCCCTCCTTAAATCTCTTAAGGAACTTTATTTGAAATCTAAGTATTTGCTTGTTGCATTGCATATTTTTGAAAACCTTTAAGGATGTCTAAGACTAATTCCTATGAAATTGGAAGTCACTCTAGTAAGGTTGTAAAACCCACTTTGAAAAATTTAGCAAAGGAACTAAAGTCACTTAAAATTTGGCAAACGCAAGAAACTCTTCTCAAAGAAAAAGAAAGAATTGAAAGAGAAGAGTATCTTGCTAAGTTGGAAGAAGAGCTTCGTATTCTTAATGCAAAATAAGAAAAAGTCCAAAAGGATCTCAGGAAGATAAAGAGAAGAAGAAAGGAAGACAAAAGAATGAAGAAAGAACAAAGGGAGGAAGAAGAGCATGAGAAAAGAGAGAAAGAACAAAGAGAGAGATGAGCAAGTAAGAAGAGAGAAAAAGGAGGAGGAAAGAAAAAGATAGTATGAAGAGAAAAATATAAAAGAATGGAATGAGAAAGAAAAGAGAGAAAAAGAAGATATTGAGATAAAAAAAGAAAAGGAAAAGTTACTAAAGCACCCTACCACTCCCACAATTAAGGTTGAGACTAAAATGATGAGGGGAGTTTTCCAATCCTTAAACTTTTCTCAATACATCCAACCATCTTTCATAACTCCACTTTTTACTTTTGAAATTTCAACTTCTTTTTCACCTCCCACTATTTTTCACTCTTCAAATTTTTCCAAATCAAACTTTGAGTTGATGTTACCTCTTAGGATACAGTTAACTCAAAGTAAACACAAACAATTTTGTGGAGTAAACCTTCAAAGCCTTCAAGTAAATTCTTTTAAAATTAACATAAGGTCTTATTTAAATCATTCATCTAGATATATGTTGTTTGTGGCTCATAAGATTGTTGGTTTTGAGTTTGATGACACTTGCATATGGATCTTTGATCCTGGTGGAAAGATACTCAAAATAACCAATAATAAGAAAAAGATTTTTGTCATAAAAGAACAAGAAGATTTGAGGGCAAATCCTTTTCAAGAGGGAGGGAATGATGACATACCCCTTGCCATGACCTAGCACATTCATGAAGAGTTGGAGACATCTATGGAAGATGGTCATATACTCTTTCCTCTTAGGCCATCTAAAGTCGTCATGAAAATTTAGTAGAGTTAGAATAATTTTGGCCCTTGTATTTTGGGCCAAGTAGTCTAAATTTTATTAGGCATTGTATTCTGGGCCAAGTAGTCTAGATTTTATTTGGGCTTTGTATTATGGACCTAGTAGTGTAGGACTTTAATGGGCATTGTACTTTGGGCCAAGTAGAATAGTATTTTGACCAAACAAGTCAACAAAGGGCCAAGGCCCAAAGTTGACTATGCTTGGATGTCCAAAATGGGTGTGTTGACCAAGGGGTCAACATTTTGGCTAAGCTTAGAGGACAAGGGAGCAAGATTTTGTCCTAGAGATGTGGAGGCTTCCCATTGGAGAGTTTTCCTCCTAGTTAGTGGCCATGTGTCTAATAACGGTTGAAAAACCGTTATTTTCATATGTTATTTGAGATCAAAATACACCCTTTATAGCTTAGAATGAGCTTAGAATCAAGCAAAACTCAATAAATGAGTCAGTTGAGAGTCAAAAGTTGCTTTTAGCGATATTATTCTTGTTTTGCATTGTTTTGTAGCAATTTTGATGGAAGTGAAGAATTGAGGTGAAGATAAAGGCCTTAGACTCAAGACAAAGGAAGAAAATCAAGAATAGAAGAGTCTAGGAACCGCCCAGCGGCAGAAATACACCGCTGGGCGGCCAAATGCGAGGAGATGGCACCATGGCAGGGATGCCTGGCGGTTTTGCGATAAGAGGCAAACCCCCGGGCAGTGGACCCCTAACGCTGGGCGGCAGAACGATAAGAGGCAAGCCGCTGGACGACATAAGTGTGACGCTGGGCAGTTGCCTGTTGGGCTTGGGCCTATTATCTGTGACGCTCCTCAGCTATAAATAGCCCTGTTGCGATTTCATTCTCATTCTTTTGACAGAAGAGGGCGATCAGACCTAATTCTCACTCTCTGGAGAAGATCTCTTGGATGCTTAGGCTCATTTTCATCCTATCTAGGGTTTGCTCTTCCATTCTTCCATTATTTTCATCTTGGTTCACCATGACAATGGTGAACTAACCCTTTTGTTGTTAGGGGAAACAATGTAATCTTTTGAAACTCTCTTTTATTGAAATTCTTGTTTATTTATATGATTTTCATATGATTTGATTATCAATTGTTGGGTTCTCATCTGCGCTAAAAGCTTTTATCGTTTAACTCATTCGATAACTGTTGTTTGTCTCTATTGATACGGGAACGTACAGTAATGTCATGAACTGGTGAGAAATTCCTTGATCAATGAAATACCACCTAGGGATAGGGTGGTAGGACGATCAATTGTTTTTGCTTCTGTTTAGTAATGCATTGCTAGTTGCTAGGGGAGGCTAGGGATAGCAAACCGGTAATTAGTAATAGGCTCTTTTCGCCGAGGGATCGGGCTAAGGGTAGGCCAAGAAAGTTTGCATAACAATTAGATAACAAAGCAATTTAAACAAGAGGAGTAGATAAGAGAGGGCGGATAAGATGAAATTGTAAACCCCCAACAACTCCTTTCATCCATAGTCTTTTTCATCAACTGAATCAACGCATTGCATGTTTATTTTGTGTCTTTGCATTCCACACAATTAATTTTTCTCTCTACAAGTCTTACGATTTTAGTTCACACAAAAGATAAGGCCTTTCGAGCCTCTAGGGAAGAACGATATCGGGCTTTACCGATTATATTACTTGGAATGATCTGGTATGCTTGCCATGGAGTCACAGTGTCACTCTAGGAATGGAGAGTTTTTCCATAGGTAGTGGCCACATGTCACTCTCTCATTTGAGAGGATTTTTGCCACTTGTCTCTCTCTTATTAGAGAGGATTTCTCCTTGCTCTCCAAGACAACCAAGGTAGCTCTTTTAGGTTAAAGTTTCAGCCCATTTTGAGACACCTTAGCCTATAAATAGAGGTGTTCTCCATCATGTAATCACCTTTGATTTAGAGTAAAGTTATGCTGCCATTTTTGTGTCATACTACTCTTTTAAGGTCACCATAGGCTAGAGCAACCAAAGTGGCCTCCTCTAGCCACCTTCCTCCAAGAGTTGGCCCAAACTCTCTTAGAGAACTACCAAAAACACCTTCCATCGCCATACAACTCATCAAAACCATGAATTATCAACACCTTTCACCGCCACCAAATTCCGCAATCTTCATCCATGAACTTATGGCTTGATTTGCTTCTAGATTTGGCTTGTCCTAGCTAGAGCATTTCTTTTATTTTTTGCCATAAAGAAGGCACTGACTATGATGACATGGAGCGAGTGCTTTGTGTGCCTTGAGGACGTTTCTATAGGAACCCCAGTGGAGCAGCTATTCACATTAAGAGGGGTGATCTGACACCTTTGGCACAATACTGGATGGCATTTACACATGCCAATGTAACTCCATGCTCCCATATTTCTGACATTAATGTCAAGAGGGCTATGCTCATTTACTGTGTGTTGAGTGGTATGAACATTAACATTGGGTAGGTGATAGCCAATGAGATTATGAGTTGTGCGATGACTACCAGTAACAAAGCACCATTGGGGCATCCATCTCTGATCACACAGTTATGCCATGCAGTTGGGGTGGATATATCTACTCCACCTTTTGAATGCCCTAGGAAAACCATTGATGAGGCCTACTATAGATAATTTTGTGGAGGAGTAGAGGCAGCTCAGGAGGTACCTAGGAGGCGTGCTAGGAGGAGAGCTCCACCACCTCGCGCCAGGGAGGTGCACCTCATGATGCTGAACCATTTCATATGAGAGACGTGTATATGTCTTTGGTGGAGTCTAAATTGGAGGCAATTCACAAGGGGCATATGGCGACTGCAGAGATTATTGTGAGCTTATATGATACACCTCCTGCTCACAGGTGGACGATGGATGAGTTTAGCAACAGAGTGGTTTGGCCAGAGTAGGCACATGGGAGCAGATCTGGAGCAGCTAAAGCTCCAGACATGGAGGAGGATGAAGATGACGAGGATGATGAGGATTTTGAGGATGCTGTGGATGGAGAGGAGGACTTCGATGATAGCATGGGTACACAACATCTACTGATGGATGTTGTTTGCACTAGAACAGGATTTTCTTATCTTTTGTTTTTGTTGGGTAATTTGAATTCTTAGAATAGGTTTGCTTCTGTTGAGTAGTGTAGGGTAATGTACTTGGTCTGAAAGTTTTTTTTTATGATGGTTTGACTATGTTCTTGCATGAGATTATTGCTTGATAATGCTTGCTATTGAATGATGATTAAGATTGTTATATGCTGATATACAGGTGGAGTGTTCACTAGCTATGTGAACAGATGCATTGTAATTTTGTGATTTGTGATTATGAGGCTAAGCAGGATATTTGATTGACTGATTCGAATAAGCTTGTGTGCGGTTTTTGAGCTTCAGAATTAGCTTGGAATCATGCAAATTGCTTAAGTTAGAAAGAAAGAGAGTGAAAGTGAGTTTTCTGGGTTTTACGCTTAGTTTCTCTTGTTTTGGCAAGATTTATCAGGAGTTTGATGAATGAATGGAAGGAGAAGAAGTGTTGGATGCAGAAGAAGGTGGAAGAATGAAGCGAAGTTGAACTGCAGCCACCGCTGGGTGGTGATAGCACCGCCGGGCGGTGAGACCTTATATGATTACACTGCCATGCACTTAAGGGGCACCACCAAGGGGTGAAGATGCAATCGTAGCCACCATCCGGCGGTACAACCCACCGCCGGGCGGTGGACTCGTTAATTGAATTCAGAAAGAGCGCTCAAGCGGCAGCGCTAAAGGGTGGAGTAGGTGTCGTGCCTACCGCCGGGCAGTGTACTTATGTGCCTTGGGCTTATTTTCATTTATTTTTATGTGCTTTAAATAGAAGTGCATGAACCAGAGTATGTATCTTTTGGCAGAAAGGAGGCAGAGACACGGTTTTCACTCCTTGGAGGCGGATTTTGGATGCGGGAGCTCAAATTTTACAAATCTAGGGTCATCTTTTATCTTCTTTCCATTCAATTCATCTGTTTCACCATGATTATGGTGAACTAAGCCCTTTGTTGTTGGTGAACAATGTAATTCTTTGAAACTCTCTTATATCAAATTTCTTATTTTATTCATATACTTGTGTTATTCAATAGTTTGAGTTTTTTTCCGTTCTTGCTAACGCTTTGTTTAAGACGTTACTCAAATGCATCATCTTTGATTCTTTCTATATGGAGACGTATAGTTAGGTCTAGACATGAAGAATTTCTCTTGATGATGAAATATTACCTAGAGATAGGAATACAAAAGTCAATTGCTTCAAGCTTCTGTGTGTATTGCATGAATAATTGCTAGGGAGACTAGAGATAGTAAACTAGTAATTGTGATTAGGCTCTTTTAGCCGAGAGATCGAGTTTAGAATAAAATAGAAAGTTGCATAAACATTGATAACAAAGTTGAATCTAATAAGAATAATAGATATTTGAGATTGGATTAGGATGAAACCGTAAAGCCCAACACCATTCATCCATATCTTTTACTGTCAACTGATCAAATCTTTGCATGCATGTTTAATTCTTGTTTTGCATCTAAAACTCAACTTATTATTTATTCAAGTCTTATGATTTCCATAAATCACATGAACGTATAGGCCTAAGAGTCCTTTGGGAGACGATATTCAGACTTACCGTTTATTTATTACTTGATACTATCTAGTACACTTGCGAGGGTCTTAACACAGTTATACATGATTGCATCTGTGCTTGGTTAATTGGTCATTCATGATAATAGCATCTGTTGGAAAGACTGTGATTATGTGAACACCATATTGAGTTTAATGGAAGTAATGCATCTATACATCTTGAATGATATTTTTATGATGAGCTGAGAGTGATTACTTGTCTTGGAAGAAAGAGTTTTGGAAAGTGTTAATCCATTGTATTGATTGTTTGAAAACTGAGTTACATTTTGTTTTGCTTGAGGACAAGCAAAGTTCTAAGTTTGGGGCTGTGATAACGGTTGAAAAACCGTTATTTTCATACTTAAATTTGACATTAAAGCACACCCTTTATGACTTAGAATTAGCTTGAAATCAAGCATTTTGCTTATGTTAGAGAATAAGAGAGTCAAAGTTGGCTTTCTTGGTTTTCCCTTGATTTTGTAGGTTTATTGAATGATTTGAAAGAAGGGTTGAAGTATCAAGGATTGCAGTGCAGAAAAGTCAACCAGAATGCAGAAAAGCAATTAGTCAACCAGAGAAGTCAATCAGTCAATCAAAAAAGTCAACAAGTCAACCAGAATGCTGAAAAGTCAACCAGAGTGTAGTTTTGGGCCGGGCGGTGCCGCTGGGCAGTGGTTTTCCAGTTTTTCACTGTTTTTCGCCTGGGCGACACTGCTGGGCCTTATTTGGAGTGTCGCACTCACCGTCGGGCGGTGTAACCACCGTCGGGCGGTGTAACCACCGTCGGGCGGTGTAACCACCGTCGGGCGGTGTAACCACCGTCGGGCGGTGTAACCACCGTCGGGCGGTGTAACCACCGTCGGCCGGTGTAACCACCGTCGGCCGGTGTAACCACCGTCGGCCGGTGTAACCACCGTCGGCCGGTGTAACCACCGTCGGCCGGTGTAACCACCGTCGGCCGGTGTACTATTGGGCCTGGGCCAAAATTATGTTATTTTTCTGTGTTATATATAGATCCAGACGAACCAGAAGAGTTATCTTTTGGCAGATAGGACGCATAAACACTTTCTACACACCTTGGAGGTAGATTTTGGATGCAGAAGCTCCAACCTACAATTCTAGGGTTTATCTTTTCATTATCTTCATTTTCTTCATCTAGTTTAACCATGACAATGGTGAACTAAACCCCTTTGTTGTTGGGGAAAACGATGTAATCCTTTGAAACTCTCATATATCGAATTGTTCTTCATTCATATGCTTGATTTCATTATTTGTTAGAGTATTTCCTCTGTTATTCATCATGCTTTGAGATAAGACATTATTAAATTGCATGCTCTTTGATTATCTAGATGGACACGTATGGGTAGTCTAGATCTAGGGAAATCTCTTGGGAGCAATATTACCTAGACATAGGAATAGGAGGCCCAATTGTTTTAAGCTTCTACGCTCGTTAATATAATGCACAAATAATTACTAGGGAGACTAGAGATAGTAAACTAGTAATTAGGAGTAGGCTCTCTTCACCGAGACATCGGGTTTAGGGTAATTTAGAAAGTTGCATTAACAATAATGGAAGAGTAGAATTATTAAAGACATATGGATTGGATTAGGAGGATTTGTAAACCCCAACAACATCATTCATCCATATTACATTCGTAAACCCCTCTTCTTCCAGACCTCGTTCAGCCACCATTGATGGGTGGATTTTCGATCAAGAGAAGCATGCAGATTATCTAAATTTTCTACAAGAACGAAGAATCATGGCGGTAAAGTACATTTGCCTTGATTTTTATCGTTTTTATGGTTTTCAATTTCCAGATCTGTTTGGTGCTCAAGGACTTACTCATCTCATGGACCAAAAGGGATGCATCTAACCCGATCTCATCCGAGTCTTTTACTTTAATTTGCACTACCGAGACGACATCGTGACAACAAAGGTGAAAGGAGTTCCAATTATTTTGGATTATGATGTGTGGACCAATGTTGCCCAACTCACAATCTGGGATGATGCAGTTAAAGTCCATCTTGGAGTCCTAGAGTTCAACCGTCTTCTAGCGTTTCAATCCTTTTTACGCCATCCTGAACAACAAACAAACCGTCGGCAGTTGCTAGTTGGTGTATTCAAAGTTGAAGAAAGGATGATCCAATATCTAATCGTGTGGATTCTGTTAGGAAACAGGTAGGCTTCGTTTTACACCAAGAGGGGGGTGAATTGGTGTTAGTTCGTGTTAAGACCCTGGCAAGTGTACCAGATCGTTATCAAGTAATATAATTAGTAAACCCAATATCGTTCTCCCAAAGGACTCTTAGGCCTTAACTTTTGTATAAACCAATCGCTTAAGACTTGAGAAAAGAATTAAATTTTAGGTTTTGTATGCAAACAAAAGTAAACATGCAAATGCAGTGAATCAATTGGCTAAAAGAAACTATGAATGAATGGAGTTGTTGGGGTTTACAATTTCATTTTATCCACCCTCTTATATCTACTTTTCTTATCTAATTCGCTTCTTTATCATATTGTCATGCAAACTTTCTTGGTCTACCCTTAACCCAATCCCTTGGTGAAAAGAGCCTATTACTAATTACCGGCTTGTTATCCCTAGCCTCCCCTAGTAATTAATAGGCTTAATAGCACTAATGATCCCTATTTTGGTTGATAAAATTCGAATTGGTCCCCTTTTTTTTTGTTCAATTTAGTCCTAAAGAATGAATATTATGTTCAATTTGGTCCTTTTCACAGACGCCGTTTAAATCGTTAACGGCAGACCCTCCAACAGTGTCAAACAGTGGTGATGTGGCATTTAACTGAGATGGATTTATTGATTTTGAGGGTGGAGAGTGAAATTAGGTTTAGGGTTCTTCTTCTTTATGCAAATTTGGTCCCTTTCACAGCATGACAAATTTGATGGAACAGAAATGGAAATGTCCGCCGTTAGCCTTGCAACCTTAATCTACATCACATCTTGATCAGAGAAATTTGCATAGCGGCACAAGCAGAACCTCCATCATCTCGCACATTCATCTTCATCACCTGCAAACCCATAAATCAGAAAATCTCAATTTCCATGGAACCCTAAATTGAGCCTATTGATAAAGATGTTTTTTTTAGGGTTTCCCGTTTCTTCATCTCTCTTACTCTTTACACTTTTGTGGGTTTATCATTTTCTTGGGAAAGTGGGATTGTTGAAAGCTTGAGATAGATGCTTCTGTCTGAGGTTGCCATCCTTGAAAATTGTAGTAAAACTGGGAAGAAGATTAGGAAATAAAAACCCTAATTTATAATCCACCCTCTTCAATTTATTCCCAAAATAAAAACCCTGAAGTAGAAAGAGACTTCGTTGTAAGCAGGGTTTTGGGGTTTGAAAACGTGAGCACCATAGGTTCCCAATCCAAGTGCTGCAACACCTGTTTAAGTTTCAGTTTCAGTGAATTATAGTTTCTGAAGAAAATGATGTGAATTGTGATCAAAGATGGAAGACGACGAGAAAGGAATTGAACCTGAAATCGCTGCAACTTTGTGCCACATCACTACTGTTTGACACTGTTGGAGGGTCTGCCGTTAACGATTTAAACGGCGTCTGTGAAAAGGACCAAATTGAACATAATATTCATTCTTTAAGACTAAATTGAACAAAAAAAAAATAGGGACCAATTCGAATTTTGCCAACCAAAATAGGGACCATTAGTGCTATTAAGCCTAATTAATAATGCATGATAAACGGAAGAAAAATACAATTGATTGTCCTACCCCTATCCCTAGGTGGTATTAGCATAATCAAGGAATTCCCCCAGCTCATGACATTATTGTACGTCCCCGTATCCATAAAGACAAACAACATTTACCGAATGAGTTAAACGATAAAAGAATTAAGAAAAGGTAAGGAACCCAACAATTGATAAAGATAAGCATATGCAAGCATATAAAGAAGATAAGAATTTTGATATAAGAGAGTTTCAAAAGATTACAGTGTTCCCTGTTGAACTAAACTGGCAAGCGTACTAGATCGTTTCAAGTAATATAATTGGTAAAACTCAATATCGTTCTTCCCAAGAGACTCGAAGGCCTTATCGTTCGTGCAAATTGAAATCGTAAGACTTGTAAAGAAAAAGTGATTTCTTTGAATGCAAGAAAAAACAAGTAAACATGCAAATGCGATTGATTCAATTGACGAGAAAAAGACTATGAATGAATGAAGTTGTTGGAGTTGTTTATTGTTTCAAGGTCATACTTAACAATATGTCCCCTTACAAAACTTCTATACTGTTCAGCTGCAATTCCACCCCTGGAAATAGCATCGGTGTAAAATTCCTTCACCAATTCCACACTGGCTGGTGCAGGGTAGGTTGTTAGCCTCATCCAATCTCTTCTCAAAATCTCCTCTCCAAATTGAAGAGCCAGGTCAGTGACAAATGCTACTTTCCTTTCCATCAGTAATCTCCTTTCTTGCACAGTTGCGAAGTTCTCCACATGATGCCTAGAAAGGAACCTTTGGGAATCAAACCCTCTTGGCCTCTCAGGCTCCTTCCTCTTGTTGCCAGTATTTTTCCCCCTTCATGCTGATGATGACATCCCTTTCTAGCACCCATCAGTAGGTGCAAACCTTACCATCACCCATCAATGGGTGAACCTTCCTGTATCCTTCAGTGGATACTTTAACTTTCTAGCATCCCTCAGTAGATGCTATCCCAGTGGCATTCATCAGTAAATGTTGTGTTTCTTCTTGCTTGATATTCTTTTCTTCTTCTTTCTGCTGAATTTCTACAGAAACTTGAGAACACCAAGCATATGTTTCCATGTATTAATCACAGGAACTTTGATCTCCAATTTCTTGAAGATCTCCTTGGAGGACATAAATTTATTTCCTTTCCTATGATATTTCTTTTGAAGAGGAAAGAGTTTTGCCTGTGATCTTCTTCTTTCTTTGTTCTTCCTCTGTTTCCTTTGATGAGGATGAGACCTTGCATATAATATTTTCTTCTTTCTCATCTTCCATCTTTTCTCAATCTTTTCCTTCAACTTTCTCTTTTTATTTTTCCATGTTTTCTTCTTTTTTCTTTTCACACATTTTCTAATTCTTTCTTTTCTTTCAATCCTTTCTTCTTCTTTCTCCTCATTTTTCTTTCCCTCACTCAACTTATCATTTTCAAAGATAGTTACTTCATATTCCTCTTTAGGGTCAACTTCAGTGTTACCCCGAATAATACCTAGAGATCTCAATGCCTTTGTTATCTCATCTTCTTCTATCTTCTCTTCAGCAGTATCTTCTTCTTCAGGAATATCCTCCTTTTTGAGGTCAACTTCAGTGTTACCTCTAATAATACCCAGAGATATCAATGCTTTTGTTATCTCATCTTCTTCTATCTTTTCTTCATAATTGACTTTATCATTCGCAAAGATAGTAGATTGACATTCTTCCTCGGCTCTACCTCAGTATTAACCCCAATAATGCATAGAGACTTTAATGCACAAGAGATTTGTTCATCCAGTAAACGTTGTTCAATTTCCCCCAACATTTCTTTTCTTAAAGAGGATTGTTTCTCTTTTTCATTTTGATCAAGGTATGAGTGAGGTTCCCACCAGTGATTGAAATTATTTTGGTAGGATTGAGTGCCCATATAATCAACTTCTTGTCCAAAATGCATCCTATAAATCTTAGGCACAAAACTCTAGCGAACATTCATTAGAACAAAAATAAAAACAAACATGAAAATTTTAAATAATTACAAACAAGTCAAACTCAGTCAATTCACACAACTAAATAAGTCAAACCTCGAGTCCCCGACAACGGCGCCAAAAACTTGTTAGCGGATTGGCAAGTGTACCAAATCGTATCAACTAATAAAAATGGTAAAACCCATTATCGTTCTTCCCATGAGACTCGAAAGGCCTTATCGTTCGCGTGAATCAAAATCGTAAGACATGCGGAGAAAAATTCAATAATTGAGGTGGATTCAATTGGCAAGATATAGGCAATGGATGAATGGAGTTGTTGGGGGTTTACAATTTCATATAATCCTCTATCTTTTATTTACTTCTCTTCTTTAAATAGCTTTATTATCTAATTGCATGCAAACTTTCCTGGCCTCCCCTTAACCCGATCCCTCGGCGAAAAGGGCCTATTACTAATCACCGGCTTGCTATCCCTAGCCTCCCCTAGCAACTAGCAACGCATTACAAACAGAAGCAAATACAATTGGTCGTCCTACTCCCCTATCCCTAGGTGGTATTGCTTAACCAAGGAAAATCTCACCATTTCGTGCCATTATTGTACGTCCCCGTATCAATAAAGTCAAAGATCAATTACCGAATGAGTTAAACAATAAAGGCATTAAGCACAGTATAAGAATCCAACAATTGATAATAAACGCATATGAAAAACATATAATTCAAACAAGAGTTTCAATAAACGAGAGTATCAAAAGATTACATTGTTCCCCCAACAACAAAAAGGGTTTAGTTCACCATAGTCATGGTGAACCAAGATGAAAATAATGGAAGATATGGAAAGCAAACCCTAGAAAAGATGAAAAGGAGCCTAAGCATCCAAGAGATCCTCTCCAAAGAGTGCAAAATAGGTCTGGCCGCCCTCCTTTGTACAAAGAATGAATTGGAATTCGTAACAGGGCTATTTATAGGTGAGAAGCACAACAGAAAAATAGGCCCAAGCCCAGCTGACCACCGCTCGGCGTCACACTTTGCCGCCCGGCGGTGGACCTTAAATCGCACCACCGCCCGGCGGTAGGGGTCTACCGCCCGGCGGTTTCCCTCGTGCCGCAAAACCGCCCGGCATCAGGGGTCTACCGCCTGGCGTCCAATGTTGGTGTCTTCTCCTCCCATTTGACCGCCCAGCGCCAGGGGTCTACCGCTAGGCGGTGCCTAGACTCTTCTTTTCTTTTATTTTCTCACTTTTCTTGAGTCTATGACCTTTATCTTTATTCCCAATCTTCATTTCTGTCAATTTTGTTGCAAAACAATGCAAAACAAGCATAAAATCGCTAAAAATAGCTTTTGACTATCGACTGACTCATTTATTGAGTTTTGTTTGATTTCAAGCTCATTCTAAGCAACAAAGGGCGTAATTTAGTCCAGATTAGCATATGAAAATAACGATTTTTCAACCGTTATCAACAGTCAACACAGAGGCTCTTAGTCAACAAAAATCAACAAACATTCATGACAGTTGACCAAGTCATCAATGCTTAACTAACTTTCAAAAATATAGTCATGGAGCGTCTAAGCATAACAAAATTCCAAAACAGATCAATAACACTGTCGAATATGCATTTGACAATGTCGACTGACACATGTAAAAACACTTTGAAATTCTTTTCAACTCAAAACATCACACAACACTGATTCTCAAAATCTGTATAAAGGTTTTAGAATAGTCGAATCCATTATAGGTGTATTCGACTGGACTAAATTTGTCGCACAATTATAAGTTCATAAAGGTGCTTGTGATCTTTCACTTCCAGAAATGTGAAATAAAATATTTTTGATCATCCAGTTTACATTCCACATTTTCATACAAGCATGTTCCAGAAATATATCACACAATCAACATAGGAACATACACCACAGTACATCAAAACATGTTCAGCAGATATGACAATTAACTTAGAATAAAAACATGTATTACTACAACATGTGTACTGTTATTAAGCATTGTGTTGTCATCATCAAAAACTAGTTTGATATAGAGTTTGTGTTGTCACCAATCTCAACAATCTCCCTTTTTTTGATGATGTACAACCATGATTAATAACTCAACCATGTTTGTACAATTCAACACATGACAGAGTAATAGCATATATCAGAAACAATTAATAAAGTTCAATTACTCTGAATATACAACAAAATATCAAGCATATAAAGTATGAGACAGATAATTCTCCCCCTTTCATAAAGCATTTATACTTGCTCTCATACTCTCATATATATATATATATATATCTCCCCCTTTGTGCATTAACAAAAAAGGAATGCTTCAGATATTTATGCAGCTTTGAAAACTGAGATGCATCAGAAAGATATGCAGTTTGTAAAATACAATAATGCTCTCAAAATCACAATTTCATCACAGAACAGTATAAACTCCCCCTGAAATGTAGGTGTGTGATGAAAAATGTGTAAAACAGTGTTACTCTCCCTGTCATTATGCATGAGTATTAAAATCAATTTAAGTGCACAATGTAGTATACCACAGATTTATCAACAGTTTAAGCACAAAGTTGTATCAACGTCAGAATATCAAACCACATAGATATGCAATAATACAAGCTTCAACAATCTCACAATATTATCTCAATCCAGATATTGCAACAGATAAAAGTGGAGATAATAGCAGATTATATATGATTTAAGCTAACAGTAAAGATAGAACCAGATTCCAGATATGGAATTGTTAACCCATTTTGACGCAGGCGAATGCATTGCTTTTGCAAATGTTGAATTCCAATTGTAGATTTCCAAAGCAATATCCTTCCTGCAAAACCTTTCAACAACCTTTTCTAGATCAAGCATAATGGTTAAGCAAGAATTATTACCAAATAACAACAGAAGTCAATATGTAAATATGTATGACAGAATAAGCATAGTTGACTTCAAACAGGACATAGTTGAATCAATAAACCAGAATCAGATATTATTCAAACAGATTAAGTAAACGAATTGATTTAAAATGACTAATTTTATTTCGTTGAATAAAAGATATTACAATGGTGGGATAGGATCAAGGAAATCAAAACAAAAGAAGAACAAGCAAAAGATGGCTTTATATGCCATACACAAAATGAAAACATAGCCTAGGACTCAAAACACAACATCATAAACAGAACACTATTTTGATTCAGATGATTATTCAATCTTCTTGTCAGCACTGTTTATACCACTGTCCGTATCACCAATAGATGATTCTTCAAAAGCTTTTATCCTGAGTGCAAAATCCATTTTCTTGTGAAGGTCCGATAGAGATTTTTGCATCAGGTTTAATTTGTTTTCCAGTCGGTCAAATCTTCTATCTACATGGCCTTCGAAGATGCTTGATGGATGAAATTTGTATCCTGTGGCATCAATTTTTAGAGGATCCATTTCAAATGTAGATGGGATGTCATCAACCATTGTTCATTCATCTCTTAATTTGATGATCCCAACAGAGTCTAAGAACTAAGTTTCCATAACATTACACTTCTTGTAGTGAATGACTCTTTCATTTGTAATGTCTACTTTTTGCATCTTCAATATCTTGCCGATAAGTACTTCATACGGTAGACATAATCCTTTGCTTCTAGTAAACTTCATCATTTGATCACGAAAAACAAACGCCCAATTGTTTGAATACCAGATGATAAAGCATAGATTAGGTATATGTCTTCATCTGTAAGTAAAGTGTGATCATCTTCTCTAGGAAGCAGTATCCATGTCATTATATATGCGCATATGCACTCATCCATTTGAAGATTTCTAATGTTGAAATCATATGAACACTTTGAAAGAGCAGGTTTCCTTAGAATAGTGTTGTATAGTCCTTGACTATTGATAACGGTCTAAAAACTGTTATTTTTATGCTTAAATTTGATATTAAAACACACCCTTTGTGGCTTAGAATGAGCTTAAAATCAAGTAATACACTTAATTGAGTCATGTGAGAGTCAAAAGTTGGTTTTAGAGATATTATGCTTATTTTTACATTGTTTTGCAGGGTTTTAAGGTGAATTGCAGATGGAAGTGAAGCAAGGTGGACTTAGACACGTGAAAGAGGCAGAAAAAGGATGAAAAAAAGGGTCAGAGGAACCGTTGAGCATCCAGAGCGATTAGAGGGAAACTGCTCAGCGGTAAAATTGACCGTTGAGCAGTCCAATGGCTAAAGGGGAAACCGTTGCGTGGTTACTTAGGTGCCTGAGCGGTTGTCTGTTTTTATTAGCTCGGATTCTGAGATCTTTCTATTATCTTTTTGGCCTATATATAGCCCCAGTGCGAATCAAAACTCAATCTTTTGGCAGAGAGAAACGTCCAAAGCTATTCCACACACCTTGGAGGAGGTTCCTTGGATGCTTAGGCTCCAATCTACCAAGTTTAGGGTTATTTCTTCCATTCTTTCATTGTATTTCATCTAGATTCACCATGATTATGATGAACTAAACCCTAGGTTGTTGGGGAACAATGTAATCTTTTGAAACTCTCTTATATCAAAATTCTTATCTTCTTTATATGCTTGCATATGCTTATCGTTATCAATTGTTGGGTTCCTTGCCTTTGCTTAATGCTTTTATCGTTTAACTCATTCGGTAAATGTTGTTTGTCTTTATTGATACGGGAACGTACAGTAATGTCATGAACTGGGGGGAATTCCTTGATTATGCTAATACCGCCTAGGAATAGGGGTAGGGCGATCAATTGTATTTTGCTTCCGTTTATCATGCATTATTAGTTACTAGGGGAGGCTAGGAATAGCAAGCCGGTAATTAGTAATAGGCTCTTTTCGCCAAGGAATGCGGTTAAGGGTAGACCAAGAAAGTTTGCATGACAATATGATAAATAAGCAAATTAGATAAGAAAAGTAGATATAAGAGGGTGGATAAGAAGAAATTGTAAACCCCAACAACTCCATTCATTCATAGTTTCTTTTAGCCAATTGATTCACTGCATCTTGCATGTTTACTTTTATCTTGCATACAAAACCTAAATTTAATTCCTTTCTCAAGTCTTATGCGATTGGTTTATACGAAAGTTAAGGCCTAAGAGTCCTTTGGGAAACGATACTTGGACTTACCCATTTTATATTACTTGATAACGATCTGGTACACTTGCCAGGGAATTAACAGTTATCATAACCAGCAATCCCATGGTGCGAAGATAGTCCTTCATTAAGTAGTCCAGCAACATTTTCCCAAATGGTATTGTTTATAAAAATGTCAACTCCTGTTACCCTTGATATCAAATTGTTTTCTTCCCTTCTGAGATTGCAGTAGAATACTTTGACTAAATTTGGGTAGCATTCACCTTGTAGTTCAACGAACTTTGTCAGGTTGTCTCTGGCCAGCCATTCTTGGAACTTGAAACCTTCATTCGTATAAAATGAAGTACTTGTGCATTTGTGCCTCAAGACTTCTTTGAACCCCCATTTGCAAATAAAGTCAGTCATCTGATCATCATCACTGAACCATCCAAAAGGATCAGCCTCTCTTCTTGCAGAAATGGGATGCTTTCCTGGTATTGATGATGACGCAGCCATTTGAGCAGTGTGAAGGAAGGGTTTCACCAGAATCAGAATAAGGGTTTTGTTTATCAAGGTGTATGTAAGTGCCTCATACTATTACATCCATTTATAGAAGGAAAACGCGTCAAAGTGAAATTTTAAATTTCAGATTAGTCAGAACTTTTCAGCACATAGTCGAATGTATTAATAGGGAAGTCGACTATGAATTATGAAAATCATTTTCAAAAAATTCAATCAATCAAACAGTTAAGCACACAGCACAATAATCATACAACAACAACTAATCAATATGAGCATGATGCAGCAAATAGATACAGATTTACCAATGGTAGATTCTCAAGATTTTTTTATATGTTCCATAGATGTTTCATCCTTGAGATCAATTATGCATCAGTTGTAAATCCTGCAAAACAATTAAGTATTGGTTGTCTGTACCCATTTGACTTTGGGTCCTTGATTATTAATCCTTATTACATGTTGCTTTGGTATCCAAACATATAATCCTTTAGGAACAACAACATTTCTGTAATAACAATTTCTAACAGTATGACCAATACAATTGCAATAGAAACATGCATTTCTAGCAGGTTTATTCAACTCAGTAAATTTCCTAGCATTGGTTCTGTTAGACTGAGCATTGTAGCCAATTCCTTGCCTATTTA
This sequence comes from Vigna mungo, assembly GCA_036885675.1. Classification (NCBI taxonomy): domain Eukaryota; kingdom Viridiplantae; phylum Streptophyta; class Magnoliopsida; order Fabales; family Fabaceae; genus Vigna; species Vigna mungo. The sequence goes on along the minus strand of CP144690.1, from coordinate 17,283,851 downwards.
TAATTCTGCCAGATGAGTTTAAAACATCATCTAAGTTGTCTCTACCTTGAGTAAACTTAGCTAACGTGCTAGTCAAGTAATTTATCTTTTCAATATGAGTAGGACAATTTTCACAAGCTTTTTCTACAGTAACAGTTTTAAATTCTACATCTTAGCAGATAACAAAGCTTCATTTAATTCTTTTTCTAATTTTTCATTATCTACAACAAGGTCCTTAATTCTATTTTCAAAGTCTCTTTTTTCAAAGCTCAGTCGATTTACCTTATATTGCAGTCGCATGGCTTCAGCATGTAACTCTTTAAATGCATCTTGCAGTAGATCATATTTGACTTCCACTGGTTCACTTGATATGTCTGCATCACTGTCATAGTCGTCCCATGTTACACCTGTCATATAGCACATATTTGATTCCTCTTCTTGATCAGAATCTTCACCACTTGATTTCTCAGAATCTAAGTTTTCCCAAGCAGTGTAGGCTCATTTTCTTCTCATATTTCTGCCTTGAGGGAATCTTTTCTTTCCTTTTTGCTTCGACTGTAAGTTAGGACAATTAGGCTTGATGTGACCTTCTTTTCCACATTCATAGCACTGGACAACATTAGTATTGAAGCTCTTCTTTTTACTTTAACCTGCATGGTTAGACAATTGACTATCATTTTGTATAAGTCGACTAAACTTTCTTACCATCAAGGTCATCAATTCTTTGTCGTCCATGTTTGTTTCTGTGTTTTTCTTGTTGAGGCTTTCAGAGCAATGGACTTCTTTTCTTCAATCTCCTCTTCATCCTTTAATCTACCAAGTTCTAAGTCATGTTCCCGTAACTTGCCAAACAAGGTAGTCATGTTCATAGTTGTAACATCTTTGGATTCAGATATTGCAATGGCTTTTGGTTGCCAATTCCTGTTCAGACTTTTCAGAATCTTGATGTTGATTTCCTCCTTATCAAACACTTTGCCAAGAGCCATTAGATGATTTACAATATGAGTGAATCGTTTCTGCACATCATAGATGTTTTCACCAGCCTTCATTCTGAACAATTCATACTCTTGTATCAATGAGTTTTTTCTGGCTCTCTTGACTTCATTCGTGCCTTCATGAGTTACCTCTAAGACATCCCACATTTCCTTTCCAGATTTGCATTGAGATATCCTGAAAAATTCATCAATTGTCAGTGCAGAGGCAGTTATATTTCTAGCTTTAACATCATACTGAGCTTTTCTATTTTCATCAGTAGTCCACTTAGTAAAAGATTTTAAAACAGTTTCATTATCAATAGTTTTTGTAGGCACATATGGACCATTCAAAGTGGCATCCAAAATTCCCTTGCATTTCAAGAAAGATTTGCATTCGAATTTTCCAAAAAGGATTGTTTTCACTAGGAAACAGAGGTGGTCTGTTTGTTGAAGCACCTTCACCAAAAGTTTGAAAACTGGAATCATCCAGTTTATATTCCACATTTTCATACAAGCATGTTCCACAAATATATCACACGATCAACATAGAAACATACACCACAGTACATCAAAACATGTTCAGCAGATATGACAATTAACTCAGAATAAGAACATGTATTACTGCAACATGTGTACTGTTATTAAGCATTATGTTGTCATCATCAAAAATTAGTTTGATATAGAGTTTGTGTTGTCAACAATCTCAACAGATTTTATGTCCTTGGGCCACCAACCATGCTCAATGCTCTAAGCAAGATCTTATGCTGTTGTACGGGATTCTAAATCACATACATATTGATTGGCCAACACTTATTGTCGGCACCATGCTGAAGGCCAAGAAATATCATTCTTATCACTTCCCATATGTTCTTCTTATTTCTAGAATTTTGGAGTACAAAGGAGTTAGTGTGGAAGGCGAACACACTCAAGATCTTGAAGCCATTGGAACTGAAATTGGTGAGACCATAATTCGACAAATGAGGTTTGTTGCTCGTGGTCGAGTAATCCTTCATAAGGATGATGAACATCAAGATGATAATGAAGATGAAGATATGGATGATCACATGGGGAACCAATGCGAGCTGCTACTCCTTCGGATGTTGGTCCGTCTCACATGCTTTCATCCTCCACACTCACAATGGAAGAGCACTTTGCAAACTTGTCCAAACAATTGAAGGATATGAGTCTCGCCCAGAAAGCTCACTTTGATCAAATTTATGAGTGGCAGCAAGCTCATGAAGATTATGTAGTTGATCAATTTCATGAAAATGATGTTCGCCTAGGGAATATTAAAAATCACCTAAATCTTCAACCTCCTAAAAGATCACCAAGTCCCGAATTTTAGATTTAGGGGTCTATGTTAGTGTGCTTTCATGTTTGTGTTTTTTAACTCTATGTCATGTTTCTGCATTTTTATATTCTCCTTTATGATGAAAAATGTACCTTTTCTCTCTTCATGAATAAAATGATCTCTTATTTTAGTGCATACATTGCTTAATTGAAGGGCATATCATACTAAGGGGGAGCTTTTACTTTGATCTTTTTCCTTATGATAAAAAAGGGGGAGAAGTAGTATAGTTACTGCTAACTTTCTTGTTGTCTATTAGCTTGTACTTTTTGCATATTAGCCAAAGTTGCTTTTAAACAAATAATTTTTTATCATCATAAAAAAGGGGGAGATTGTTACCAATGAGGAGCATTGGTAAATCTGAAGACAAATGATTTTGATGATGCTACAAGAAGATAGACTTGATGAAGATTGTTATATTTGTTTTAAAAGCGTCTTAGTAGTTTACAAATGTATTAGGAATGTATTTGAGTATGTAAAACTTAGAAATCTCGTATCTCTAGAACTGTTACGTATATAATCAATTATGAGAAGCTATAATCGATTATCCTGAGCATTCTTGAAAAACCACTTAGCTCTGGAATAATCGATTATTACTCCAAATAATCGAGTATCACAGGTCCTGATGAGAACTGCCAAAATCACTAGAATAATCGATTATTCCTCAGAGTAATCGATTATCACTTTTTGAAAACCTCTGTAACGGACTTGAATAATCGATTATAACTTACTATAATCGATTATCACTGGCAATTGTAATGTGTACGTTCAAATTGAGACCTGTAGGCTATATATAGTTGTTCTAAACCCTTAAAGGGTAACTCTGAGCTTTTTGAGAATACAGTTTGTCAGAGGAAGTTCCAAAAAGCTAGTTCATTGCCTTTGCCTGGTCTCGTGAATAAGAGAAGCTCGTGCTTTATGTGTCAAAGGTCGGAGTGGTTCTCTCGAGTTGGTAAGGCTGCCATCTTCCGGTTCGTTAGTCGAAGGAAGATTTTCTCTGCACTATTCCAGTTCATTGGTCGAAAGAAAGTGCAGATTGCTTGCTTCCAGTTCGTTGGTCAAAGGAAGCACCCTTCTGGTTTGTTCGTCGAAGGAAGGTTTTATCATTCTATTTATTCACTTATATTGTAATCTGTAAACTGATTTTTATTATAACGGTTAATCACTTTTTATAGTGATTAACAACTGGACGTAGATTCTTTTGAATCGAACCAGTATAAAAATCCAGTGTGTTAATTTTTCTATCCCCTACACTTTTTATATTTATGCATATCAACTGTTTGATAAAATTACTTTAAGAAAATCAATTTTATAAAAACGGACCATCTTAACTTGAAGTTTGACCGAACACGCTTTCCGCTTTATAAATTTTATTCCGCTGCACGACTCTATTCGGTACCGATTATCACGACATTATCTCCACTTCTACTTCATTAGTTCTCCGTTTAGAGCAAGTAAGTTTCTACTCCTTTTTCCCTATTATTTTTTGGTCGATGATCATGCATGGAAACTGTTTTGCATGCATCAAATTGTCTTCCTTCCTTGACTCTTGGTTAAATTAAGGTCCTAAGGATTCTTTTCAATCATCCTTCGGTATTTTGTAGGTTCGTCTAGAAATTCCTTGTGTTTCAAGTAATTGGTGGGACGTTCAGCAGTTTCTTGTGAGGTAAGGAAAGCTAGACTTTGTTTCAAATTATTTTTGTAGTTGAAATTAGTATCTTTATGTTGGATAAGTTGAATTGCATGTATTTGAAATGATTGTTTTAATAATGTTTGTGTTTGGATGGTGATCAATGTTTGTTTGATAATTGAATGCTTGGTACTGTGTGAATTTCATGTTGATACTGCTATGTTAGTGTGTAATGAAGTTATATCAATGTTAGAAATTGAATTCAAAGTGGTTGGAGTAAAGAGTGATCAAATCAGTAGATGGTCAAGGTCAAAAGGAGAGGTTTTAATGGGAGAGTTTGAGAAATAGGGGTTGATGTGAGGAAACACTATTATGAAGTAATTTAAGACTTGTTAGAGGTGTTGGTGGATTGAAATTTGTTATGGACTAAAGGGATAGTGATTTGTTGGACTTTTAGTATAAAAATGGGGGTTTGAGTAGTAGAATTTTGAGGTAAGAGGTATAAGTTGTTTTGAAGAGTTAGAAGTCTATTGTTAAACCAAACAAAACTTGTCTTGATGCTGAAATAAGTAAAATTTGTATTGGAAGTGAAAATTGCTTCAAAGGTTGAGTTTCTTAGTACAATTTGGAGGTTTTAGCGGTTGAAAAAAAAGAAGTAGGATAGTTGGAAGGAAACTGAGGTGTTAGGGTGTGCTAACAAGTTTATAGACTTGGTTATGCAATTGGTAGATTAGTATGGGGGCTAAGAAGTATGGAATTGAGTTTGGGTAGCCTATAGGAGTGATTTTGGTTTCAAAGGGTCAATTTGAGTTACAATAATGTTTTCTGCAATTTCTCAATGTCTAAAGGGTCCTAGGGATCTTTAGAAGTTGGTGGTAAAGTGTCCAAAGTCAGAAAATGATTGTTTGTACATTTGTCATGGCGCTGAGCGCCAGCTTCCCAATGCCTGGGCACTAACTCACTAGTTTCGAGTGCTTAGCGCCAACTTTCCAACACTTGGGCGCTAACTCTCTATTTTTGAGGCGTTGGGCACTAGCTTCTGGGCACCTGGGTACCATTTTGTGTGTTTATATGCTTATGTTTTAAGTGATTGAATATGAATTGGTTTATGGTCTTTTGAAGTATGATTAATGATGTTATATGTTGGTAATATTCAATGTGAAAGTGTATGTACATATGTATGGATTCAAATGGTTTCACGGTTGGTAAAGTTGGTTCCACAAAGGGACTTCTTCGGTGTGGTTTCAAGTATCTTTAGAATCAATGCAAGGAGCTCAGTCTTGGGGGTTATCCTGACACTTTAATGGTTTTTCATTCTCAAATAGAGAAGATTGACACATGTGGTGAGAGTAGTAGGAGATCTTAGTTTATGTGCTTCCAGTATGGCCTATGACGTGGTAACAGACTAACATTGTGTGAGTGGTAAGGTAAAACCCATTGATAATGGCTTTGCAAAGCAGTAGAGGTAACCACAAGTGCACAATTCTTCATAACTCGACATTTATTCTAAGTCCAGACAATACAGTCTCATTCATTGCATGTTAAGATGCTTGAGATGGATTAAATTATATATGATTCTTATATGAAATGTTTTAAGCCTTATGATGTATTGTTTTGTATCTAGCTTATCCTTTTTGCTTGTGATTGTGTTTGTATGTTTCTTTGCTTCTTCTCTTTGCTATGTTCATCTGGTGGGTGTGAACAGAAGGAGACGAGGTCGCTTTGGAGCAGACTTCAGATAAAGATATTGCAAATGCTTAGTCTTCTTTTAGTTTCATTCTTGTAGATAATTTTTTTATTATTATTATTATTACAGATGGTTTGTATATATAAAGTTTCTTTTATGGTTATTAGATAAGTGTAATAAATTTATATTTCCGTGGACTTATTCATTATATTGAATATGTTATGACTATTATATAGTTTAATGTTATATTTTGGGATATTACGTATTTATAGTATAATAAAATAAATTATAATCTTAGGAAAAATTTAGAATTTTATTTATTATTTAAGTAATTAAATATTTATTTATTTTTAAATAATTATCGTATGTAATTATTAAAATAAAAATTCATATTAATATATAGTTTAAAATATTTACTCTGAAAATTTAGACCAGATTTGTAATACAAACTGATATCTTTCAAGGCATAAAATGGATAAACACAATTTCCACATATACAAGGAAAACTCAAAGAAATAAAGTGATTTCAAAAAATATAAAACAAAATTGAGAATTAAATATTCCTAAATAATTTACAAAGAAATATTCACACCAATTATAATCGGTTATGAACTTAAATAATTGATTAAGTTAAAATCATAATTAATTATGTTATATATATATATATATATATATATATATATATATATATATATATATATATATATATATCATGCTTTTATTACTGTATATTATTATATTATAATACAATATAAAATAAAAATAAAAATATACAAAATAATATACAAAATAAAATAAATTTATTTATATAAATTTATATTTTCTAAATTAATTTATTTTAATGTATTATTATTTTGAAATGGTGTAGAACAAATATAATATGAAGAGAATTTACAAAACTAAAAACAAAAAATTTAAAAACATTTTTAAAAAAATAGAAAATCGATAAGACGTAAGAGTCAACAAAATGTGGTTATGGAACCATCCTATTAATTGAACTTGATAATATGCACCTTTCCTTCGACACGGGTTACAAATTTTCAGATATTCTGACCCCCCGAATTAAATTTTTTTAGTATCTAAAGTTTTATTTTTAATATCTTTTAATCAAATTTTAAAAAATGTTATATCTTAAACTTATCATCATTGACTATAATCTTGATTAGAAATGTCTTAATTCCATAGTTTATTGAATCTAATGCCAATGCGAGAATTGTTTAGTTTATGTTTAGAGAAATAATAGGGGATTAATAGTTTAAGAGAAAAGATTGAGATAACTACTGGTTGTTAGCCAGCGCAGACTAATAATAAGAGAATGCCATAAACATTAAATTAAAAAAATAAATAAAAAAGTAAGTATGCTTCGGCTTTCAGTTCCATTAATGGGTCCAAGTGTCATCTACTTCTTTACAACATTAAAAGAAAAACTATATTTTGTTAAATAAGTTATAATTTAATATTAACTTTTAGTTCAATAAATGATTATTATTTAAAAGTATAGTTTCTTTATTATTTGTGAAGAATTGGATAATATCTTATTATCATTTAGTTTTTCTTCTGATTTAGAAAATAAAGAATAATTTTGTTTTAATGGAAGTTCAAGAGACTAGAAGTTAAAATTATGTATAATTATATAAATAGTAAAAAATAATAGCTTGAAGTAATTTTAGAAGAACTAATGTGTAACTAAAGTAATATTCTTTCTTCTTGTTATAAATTAGAAGTACGTAAATATATTATTTGTGTGTATTTTAATTTTGGGTTTTATTTAATTTTTTTAAATAGAAAATTATTATTATTTATTCCCATATTTATCTGATAGTTTTTAACTAATTATGTGTTAAAGGGAAAGTTAAATGACAAATTTGAATAATTGCTTTCAATTATTATGTTATCTATCCTGTGACGAATGAATGTTAAGATTGAGATTAGTGGTTTCAAAATTTGGAAGATTAAAAATTAGAATAATATTTTTCAAAAATTAAAATGAAAGTTCATACATTTCCCAAGGATTAGAAATTTTTATCTTAAAGAAACTAAAAGCACATATTAGGTGGAAAAGAAATGAGACATTTTTTAAATATGTAAATTTATGTGCTAACTCATTAATATTTTTATAATTAAATCATGAGTGGAATTTGAGACAAGCCAAAATTTCATGGGACTAGATAATTTTCAATTTTTTTTTAAAATTGAAGAAAAAAAATATAACTTTCATAAAAGTTAAAAGTTACTCTATATTCAAAATAAAAATTAAAAAAAATTCTAGAGAATTTTTATGAATTAGTTTATGTATAAATTATCTTTAACTTATGAAAAAGCTAAATTGTACATGCATGTATGTATGTTTTACTTTCATTTTTTTTTTCTTTCCTATAAAAAGTTAACCTAAAAAAGCTGCTAACCAGCTAACATAGCCATATATCGTGGCTTCCATTGATTTGCATGGTTGGTGTTCTTCCCATTACCTTTTAGGTTTCATAAACAAATGGCAAGGAACAAGTAAAACAGTCAAAGGTTTTTGATGTGATTGTTTTCGAAATATTCATACGTGAAGTTCAAGTTTGGTTCAACATATCAAGTGGCTCAACAATACTTAATGTGACTTCATTGAAGCTTTTTTGTTTGGATAGTTGAGATTCAACCTCTCATCATCACGTGGGATCGTACTTCAAATAAAATCATCATCATCGTTTCATAACCTCACCAATTTATTAATTAACAACCATACAAATTGTTATTTTGTTAAATTGGTCGTACAATTTTTTTTTAAATATCATTCAACATGGTGATAAGGACAAGACAAAGACTTCCATTCTCAGACCTTTTATTCACTCTATCAACTATATTTTTTTTAATGTATAAATTAAGTGATTTTAAATTGTTGGATGTATTTAATATAATTTAAAGAATAAAATTCTTTAAATATCATTCATGTATATGAAAAAGATACAACACAACTTATAAAGTTCAGTCTTATGTTTGTATTGTTTTTTAAGATATTGAAGTTCATAAGGTTCTTTACTCGATCGATTTGATCGATTATTGTATTTTAGAAGAGAAGCTCATAAAGTTTTATTTTGCTTTATATAAAAGAAATATTTTCTCTATAAAGATAGTGCTTTGTTGTCTCAACCAAAACTATTTATATTTCTTTCTTTGTATGATTGTATCATATTTTTGTTATTATTTGTTTGACTTAATGAATACTCTGTCCCAACCGATATCGCGATGGGACGACGAATCGAAAACAAACGGGTTTAAGAAAATATTTTGGGATTCGCCACCCTAATTTATTTTGGAAAACCATAAAATAAGACACGGTATACAAAAACTAGATTTTAGGTTAGGGAATCGGTTACACGTAAGGAAGGTATTAACACCCTACTGCGTGTGCCCAAAAGCAGTACCTTTAATTAAATGTATAAAGTTGATATCGTTTTTCAAAATATTTAATTTTCCTTAAAAATAATAGTATAAAAAACAAAAAATATTTTTTTGTTTTATGAGTTCAGCAAGGATTGACTTTAGCCCTACATATATCATTTGTGAGGACAATCAGGGATTGTGTGGTTCTTTATCAAGAAAAAGGTTTGTAAATTTGTTTGAAAATTATTATGGATTGCTTTAGATTTTTTAAGAGTGAATCCGACAAGGATTGGCCTTGCTCTTACGTATATCCATTTATGATGGAGAATCAGGGATCACGTAGTTTTGGTAGAAAAAGGTTTGTTTTAACAATATTGACAATTTTTTGGTTTTAAAGATTTTGTATTTTTTATTTTAAGAATGGTGAATAAAAGAAAAGAAACCGACCATAGGCCGACGCGTACTTATACCCTTTATTTTATGATCTATTATTCTTAAAAAAACCGTTATTTGTGTGTGTAAAAAAAATAATACATTTAGAAAAAAGCTTCAAAGTACAATTAGAGAAAAAGAAGGGTGTAAATGTGACATACATTTTCATCTTTTGGTGCTCCCGTAGTTTTTCGTTGGTAGTTTTGTTGACAGAGTCCCTTTTGCGTGAGAACTTATTTTCCTCTATAATTTCTATTATTTCTAGATGTCTCTTTTTACTTTTTATTTTGGTTCCCTTTTTCTATGACATTATGTGTATTTATATACACACAAATCAAATAATATTTAAGACATAGATTATAATTATTGTCATAAAACTTTCTCAATTTTTAAAATTATATTTTTCTCTTTAAAAAGAAACTGACGCAGCAAATTACATCAATATATTTTTTTAATTATTATTTATAATTATTGGCATAATATTTATTCATATTGTTACCATATTAAACTAATATTTCAAAAATATTTTCTAGTTACGTGTCATGTATTAAAGTTTGAAAATTACATATATATTTATTTTATTATTTTCTTCTTCCTTTTCTTTTCTTTACCCACCATTAATTATTATTCTCTTATTCTTTATTTTTATTTATTTACATATCCGAACGAAATTGAGTGTTGACATATTCCATTATCTATATTTTTGTCTTATTCTTATATAATTATTATTATTTATTTTGATTATGTTTCTAACACTCTTAGACAGAAAAAATATTTTTATTTTACTTTACTCGTCATTATTCCTTTTCTTCCAAAAGTAAAAGGTAATCTTTTGTCATGAATATGATTAAGTCATTTTCAAGTATACTTAAAATATTATGGGTAATTTTTTGTTATGCTTATAACAATAAATAAACTTTTGGCTCATTGATATATAGAACTATTTATTAATCTATTATGATGTTTGTGATAAAGATATTTGATGTCATGGACATATTTGACCTATTTTGTCTAATATATTTATAAAATATCTTATCATACTAAAATTATTGTTAAGTAAAGGAAAATACTTAAATTAAAATATGAGTTTGTTGAAAATTTTTATGAAAATATCATTGTGAAAAAATAGTTTAATTTGAAACTTCGTTTTTATTAGATTCATGAATTTAAAAATTTTGTGTATTAGATGAAATTAAAAGGAATTATTTTACTTGACACCATGCTTATGAGTTTTGTGATTTAAAATTGCCTCCTTCACGATTTGATTGTTTTGTTTAAAACATAATCCTAAAAAAGTTAATTTTTGAAGTTTTGATTATGTATCTTTGTGTTAAGAAAGTTGAGTGTTTTAAATTGAAACTGTAAAAACTGTCATAACAGTCTTTGACTTATTCCTTTCCTTTCACTGTTATATACCAGCTTGTATTCATTCACTCAATAATTTTAATGAAAATACGTTTCCTTTCTTAAACTGTGCACGATACATTCTTTTTGTTTCAATCACGTCCGTTCATAGTTAACAGTGGTATCAGAGCATTAGGTCTTGATCCGTAAAAACTAGAAGAAGCTTGGGTGACGTCCAAAGAGTGGCCCGATGGCAGGAATGATACACAGCAACCTGTCGATCTTCAACGGCAAAGATTACGATGATTGGTGAGTGAAGATGGAGGCCATCCTGGGATTTCAAGAGGTAGATGAAGTGGTAAAGCAAGGACTCAAAGAACCTCAGAAAGATGACACAGAAGCAGTGAAGAAACTGCGCAAAGAAAATTGACGTCTTGATTGCAAAGCAAGGATGTTGTTGCACCAGTGCATTTCTCCAGCAATCTTTCAGAAAGTTTCCAAAGCCTCCACAGTCAAAGAAGTGTGGGATATCCTTCAAGAAGGGTATGGAAATACAGGCAAAGTCCAAAAAGTGCGATTACAGTCGTTACAGCGACAGTATGCACTTCTTGGTATGGGTGAAGAGGAAATGGTGATAGAATACATAGGAAGAATTCAGAATCTTGTCAACGATATGAGGGCTTGCGGAAAAGTTGTCAAGGACAGGAAGATAATCAAAAAGGTTTTGCATACTCTGACGCCGTAGTATGATCATATTGTAATCACCATTGAAGAGTGTAAAGATCTTGAAACATTGAAAATAGATGAATTACAGAACTCGCTCGTTGCACATAAACAGAGACTGCTGGAAAGGAAGAATATTGAGAAAGCAACGACACAAGCAACGAATCAAGCATTTCAAGCAAGAACGAAACAAGGTTACAAGAATCGCGGCAGAGGCATAGGGAGATCGTGTGGTGGTGGTCGCAACGGAGGAAGAAATTGGAGATCGATTGAACAAAACAGCAAAGAAATTGATGATGAACAACAAGAAGGAGGCACCCGTGGCGGTTGATAACTGTTGAAAAACAATTATTTTCATGCTTCATTTGAGATCAAAATACACCCTTTAAGGCTTAGAATGAGCTTAGAATCAAGCAAAACATGTTAGTTGAGTCAGTTGAGAGTCAAAAGTTGTTTTTAGAGATATTATGCTTGTTTTACATTGTTTTGTAGTGTTTTTGATGAAAATGAAGGAAGGGATTGAAGCTGGAAGGTCTTAGACTCAAGAAAGAAAAAGAAACATGAAGAAAATAAGAGTTTAGGAACCGCCCAGCGCCAAAAATCCAACGTTGGGCGGCCAAATGCGAGGGGCAGCCACTGTCTGGCGCCCAGGCGGTGCAGCCAGGCGGTTTTGCAATTAGAGGCAAACCGTCAGGCGGCGCAACTCATCGTCGGGCGGTGTCGCGATTAAGGGGAAACCGCCGGGCGGCAAAAGTGTGACGTCGGGTGGTTGTCTGCTAGGCTTGGGCCTAAATTCTGTGACGCTCCTCAGCTATAAATAGCCCTAGTGCGAGTTTAGATGCATTCTTTTGACAGAAAGGGGCAGCCAGACCTAGTTTTCACTCCTTGGAGAAGATCTCTTGGATGCTTAGGCTCCTTTTTATCCAATCTAGGGTTTGTTTTTCCATTCTTCCATCATTTTTCATCTAGTTTCACCATGACAATGGTGAACTAAACCCTTTTGTTGTTAGGGAACAACGTAATCTTTTGAAACTCTTTTTTATTGAAATTCTTATTTATTTCTATGCTTGTCGTATGCTTTGATTATCAATTTTTGGGTTCTCATCTGCGCTTAATGCTTTTATCGTTTAACTCATTCGACAATTGTTGTTTCTCTTTATTGATACGGGAATGTATGGTACTGTCATGAACTAGTGAGAAATTCCTTGATTAAGCAATACCACCTAGGGATAGGGGGTAGGAGGATCAATTGTTTTTGCTTCCGTTTATAATGCATTATTAATTACTATAGGAGGCTAGGGATAGCAAGCCAGTAATTAGTAATAGGCTATTTTCGCCGAGGGATCGGGTTAAGGGTAGACTAAGAAAGTTTGCATGACAATTGGATAACAAAGCGAATTAAATAAGAGAGAGTGGATAAGATTAAATTGTAAACCCCAACAACTTCATTCATCCATAGTCTTTTTCTCGTCAATTGAATCAATTGCATTTGCATGTTTACTTGTTGTTTCTTACATCCAAACCAATCACTTTTTCTTCACAAGTCTTACGATTTCAATTTGCACGAACGATAAGGCCTGCGAGTCCTCTGGGAAGAACGATATTGGGTTTACCAATTATATTACTTGAAACGATCTGGTACGCTTGCCAGTTTTGTTAACAAGTTTTTGGCGCTGTTGCCGGGGACTCGAGGTTTAACTTTTTCGAGTAGTGTAGATTGATTGAAATTTGACTTGCTTGTAATTATTATTTATATTTTTTTTGTTTAATTTTGTTTTATTTTTCTTTAAAAGTGCTTTTAGGGTTTTTGTTTCTGTGTATGCAGGAAACAATACACACTAGAAGTAAAAAGAACCAGCAACCTCTTCTAGAAGGGTTATCAGACAGAAGAGGAAGGAAAATCAGACGTCCTTTCTTCATTTTCCTTGAGTCTAAGACCTTCATTTTCATCCTCAATCTTCACTTTCCTCAGATTTGCTGCAAAATACTGCAAAACAAGCATAATATCGCTAAAAACAGCTTTTGACTCTCAACTAACTCATTTATTGAGTTTTACTTGATTCTAAGCTCATTCTAAGAAGTAAAGGGTATAATTTAGTCCAAAATAGCATATGAAAATAATGGTTTTTCAACCGTTATCACAACCCTAAACTTAGAAATTTGCTTGTCCTCAAGCAAAACAAAATGAAACTATAAACAAAACAAAACTTGGCTTTCTACACTTTTATCCAATGATTCAACATTCCTAAAGTACATGATGAGAACTACTTAATTTCAGATCGTCAGTGCTAATCAAATCAAGATACATGCATGTTTTCAATTCAGTTATCTCACACATTCCTCAACAGATGTTACATATTATGAATGATCAATCCACTAAACAAAAATGCAATCATGAAATTTAGAAGTTCTCACCAAGCAAGTGTTTCACTCAATCACTCAAGTGTTTAGGGTAGCACTCCACTCTTTATTATTCACAAGTTGCATGAAATAAAATTGCCATTCATCTTAAACAATTAACATCTTCACATGCAAATGACATCAAAAGGTCTTTTCCAAGGCTTGTAATGAGGTTGGGCTTAACAAAAAAAATTGTTTTTTCTCGATCACAAAATTTTGATTCAAGAGAGCTTATTCATCATTCAAGGTTCAAGTTCAATTCTCTTTCTTAACCAATCTCACTTGTTTCCCAACTTCTTCCCTTTTCTTTTCCATTGACCTCATCCTCATGCTTTTCTTCTTTTCATTTCTTTTTCTCACGCTTTTCTTTTTCAACAATTGAGCTCAATGCTTTTCAACTGCTTTTAATTTCCCCAATACAACCCCAAACTTGAACCTTGTTAAAACATACACTTAAGCTCAACCCAACTCAAGGTAAAAATTTAAATTCAAAGGTTCTCATCCTGTTTAAGGCTAAGGTTCAAAAAGGGTATAATCTTTGAAGCATTTTGGGCGAAAATTTGGCTAGAGAAGGGTTTTCAAAAATGGCCTTGATCATATGACATTCACATGCAATTCAATCAATCATCAAGATTAAGGCAATATCATTCAAGCTTTATTGTGAACAATACATACAACAATAACTCCGGAGCTCAATACCTCACACAACATGCTTTCTCACACACATTCATTCATACACCCTGCTTAGCATCATGACCACAATCATAATTCATCACACACCTGTTTCACAGGATATCAACATGCAACACAACTCAATAATCATTCACATCAGATCATCATCAAACAAACTCATCATGCAATTTATTCAGTCAAACATCTTCAGAAAAGTATTCAAGCCAAGCATACACACTGAAAATAAAATTCAACCTATTCTAAAAATTTCAAATGCAAAAGTGAGAGAGAGAATCTAGGTTGCCTCCTAGTAGCGCTTGTTTAACGTCATGAGCCTGACCCAAACCTCATGGATCCACCAACATCATAACTGAAGCGAATTGATCCACATCTCCTCCCAAATAATGTTTGAGCCTCTGACCATTCACTATCCAGCTTCGCTGTTGATTCTCATCATTTGAATGTTCTAATTCCACTGCTCCATTTTGGAATATCTGCTTTACCACAAAAGGTACTGACCATTTTGATTTCAGCTTCCCAGGAAACAAATTTAGCCTTAAGTTAAACAATAACACCAACTCCCCTGGATGAAAGGTTCTCTTGAGCAGCTTCTTGTCATGATAAAATTTCACCTTTTCTTTGTAAATCCTTGATGAATCATATGCATGCAGCCGCATTTCTTCAAGTTCAAGCATCTAGTTTCTTCGTTTGCTTTGAGTTTCATTAGGATCAAAGTTCAAAAATTTCAAAGCCCACAAAGCTTTATGCTCCATCTCTACTGGCAAATGGCATGCTTTTCCATAGACTAACTGAAAAGGCGAGAGTCCCATAGAAGTTTTCATGGCAGTTCTATATGCCCAAAGAGCATAATCTAGTTTTTGTGACCAATCTTTCCTCGAAAGAGTGACAATCTTTTCCAGAATTCTTTTGATCTCCTGGTTAGATACTTCAGCTTGTGCATTTGTTTGTGGATGATAAGGTGCAGCTACCTTATGTTTCACCCCATAATGTTTAAGCACCCTAGCAAGCTGAGCATTACAAAAGTGAGATCCCCCATCCTGATGAGTACTCTGGGGGTGTCAAATTGTGAAAAGATTTGCCTCTTCAAGAATTTAATCACAGTATTAGCATCATTCTTGGGACATGCGCAAGCTTCAACCCATTTGCTCACATAATCAACAGCTACCAAAATATACTCATTATTAAATGATGGAGGAAAGGGTCCAACAAAATCAATACCCCAGCAGTCAAAAACTTCAACCTCCAAAATTCCTTGCAGTGGCATCTCATGCCTCCTTGAAATAGTCCCTGTCCTTTGACATTTGTCACAACTCCGAGCATGATTATGGGCATCTTTAAACACAGTTCGCCAATAAAATCCCGCTTGCAGGACTTTTGCAGCTATGCGCTCACCATTATAATGACCTGCGTACGGAGAATTATGGCAATGCCACAAGATCCTTTATGCTTCTTCCTTTGTTACATATCTCCTCAGAAGATTGTCTGCTCCTATCTTGAACAAGTGTGGATCATCCCAAATGAATTGTTTGGCATCATGTAAGAACTTCTTTTTCTGTTGCCAATTTAATCCTTCAGGAATAACACCTACAGCTTTGAAGTTAGCCAAGTCAGCAAACCAGGGTCTTTGCTGAATATATAAAAGAGTTTCGTCTGAAAATGACTCCCAGATTTCCTTCTCCTTGCTTGTTACTTCATCGTTGACTAATCGAGATAAATGGTTAGCAATCAAATTTTCACTTCCCTTTTTATCACGAATTTCTATGTCAAACTCTTGTAGCAAAAGCACCCATCTGATCAACCGTGGCTTTGAGTCTGGTTTTGTCAATAAATACTTTATAGCTACATTATCCGTATAAATAATCACCTTAGATCCAATGAAATAAGATCTAAATTTCTCCAATGCATAAACTATAGCCAAAAAAATCTTTTTCTGTAGTAGCATAATTCTGTTGGGCTTCATTCAAAACTTTACTGGCATAGTAAATAACATGAAAAACCTTTTCTCTTCTTTGGCCCAACACTGCGCCTATGGCGTAGTCACTAGCATCACACATAAGTTCAAACTCTGTATTCCAATCTGGAGCAACAATTACTGGAGCAGAAATCAATCTCTTCTTCAAAATCTCAAAAGCTTGCAAACATTCAGGACTCATTAAAAATGGTGTATCTTTAGCAAGCAGATTACTCAATGGCTTGGCAATCTTTGAAAAATCCTTAATAAATCGTCGATAAAATCCAGTATGACCCAGAAAACTTCGAATTCCTTTCACATTGGTGGGTGGTGGAAGTTTTTCAATAACGTCCACCTTTGCCTTATCCACTTCAATTCCTTTGGCTGAAATTTTGTGCCCTAACACAATCCCTTCTGTAACCATGAAATGACACTTCTCCCAATTCAGAACAAGGTTTGTTTGAACACATCTTTTAAGCACAGCATCCAAGTTGGTCAAACACCTTTGAAAGGAGTCCCCAAAAACTGAAAAATCATCCATGAAGACTACTATGCTTTTCTCCATGAAATCAGCAAAGATTGCTTGCATACACCTCTGAAATGTAGCTGGAGCATTACATAATCCAAAAGGCATTTTTCTGTAGGCAAAAACACCAAACGGACATGTAAATGCCATTTTCTCTTGGTCTTCAGGATCTACCACAATTTGATTATATCCAGAATAGACATCCAGAAAGCAATAATAAGTTTGTCCAGCCAATTATTCTAACATTTGATCCATAAAAGGTAAGGGAAAATGATCTTTTCTGGTAGCTGTGTTTAACCTTCTGTAATCATTGCACATTCGCCATCCAGTGACTGTCCTTGTAGGAATAAGCTCATTCTTTTCATTATGAATGATAGTCATCCCTCCTTTCTTTGGTACAACTTGAACTGGACTCACCCATTTGCTATCAGAAATAGGATAAATAATTCCTGCTTCTAATAACTTCAATACTTCTTTTCTCACAACTTCCTTCATTACAGGAGTGAGTCTCCTTTGCGGTTGAGCCACAGGTCTATAATCTTCTTCAATCAAAATTATATGAATACAATATGTGGGACTTATGCCCTTGAGATCCGCCATTGACCAGGCTATGGCACCTTTGTTTGCTTTTAGGACTCCCACCAACTTTCCTTCTTCTTCTGAAGATAATGAAGTACTAATAATGACTGGCTTTCCTCCATTATCTTCCAAAAACACATTTCAAATGTGGTGGTAGCTCCTTCAGTTCAATCTTACTTTCTGGAATTATTTTTCTACTCTCAATCTTTTCAAAAAGAGCTTGTTCTGCTGGAATTTTTTTTTGTTGCCTCTAACTCTTGGACACATTCCTGCTTCATTTTATCCTCTTCTTCACTCAAGTCTTTACACTCGTCAATATGAGTTCTCTCCAACATGGATGCATTACGGACTCTATTTTTTGGTGTCATGCAAAGTTCTTCTACCACATCGATCTGAAAGCATGACTTGTTGTCTTTAGGATGTGACATTGCCTGAAACACATCAAAATCCACCTCTTCATCTTGTACATGCACTTTAAGCTTTCCTTTTTCAACGTCAATCACGACCCTAGCTGTCTTCATGAAGGGCCTTCCAAGAATCAAGGGTGCATCTCCATTTTCTTCCATCTCCATTATAACAAAGTCAACTGGAAATAGGAATTTGTCTACCTTGACTATCACATCTTCAGCAATTCCATAAGGATATTTGAGAGATCTATCTGCTAATTGAAGAACCATTCTTGTTGGTCTAATCTCCACTCCTCTAATCTTTTTGAACATAGAGAGAGGCATCAGATTAATACTAGCTCTAAGATCAATCAAAGCTTTTCCAACATCTAATTCTCCAATAGTACAAGGAATAGTGAAGCTGCCTGGATCTTGTAATTTAGGAGGTAGTGACCTTTGTAAAACTGCACTGCAATTTCCTTGCACCTCAATTGTTTCCTCTTCAAGGTGCTTCCTTTTCTTTGTAATGAGTTCTTTTAAAAACTTTGCATAAGACGGTATCTGCTGACTTGTTGGTTCAAACAAGCATAAACAAGATGCACAAAGCAGAGAGAACAAAAGGAAAGTAGAATACTGAATATTATTCTGATAACACAACCACACCATGCCTCCTCCACATAACAAAAGAAAATAACCCACCATAATAAATGTTGAATAGTTATGCACAGTTATACACAAAAGAAAAATAAACAGAAATGAAGAGTCAACTGCAACATTTCTCCACCTTGACACTTCAATGTAGTTTGTACAATCACTCCCATGAAATCAAACATGACTAAAACCCACCATCCTTAAGCATTTTTCAAACTTATTTCTAGATAACACTTTAGTTAACATATCTGCTGGATTGTCTCTAGAGTCAATCTTCATCACTTCAATAGCACCTGAATCAATCACATCTCTAATGAAATGTAGTTTAAAATCAATATGCTTGGTCTTTGAATGATACATTTGATGATTGGCTAGATGAATAACACTTTGGCTATCACAAAAGATCTGTACATTATTCTCTTTGAATCCAAGTTCAAAGAGCATTCCCTTTAGCCATAAACCTTCTTTTACCCCTTCAACCAAAGCATTATATTCTGCTTCTGTGGTGGACAAAGCTACAACAGATTGGAGATTTGCCTTCCAACTCACAACTGTTCCAAACAGAGTAAACACATAACCTGAGAGAGATTTTCTAGTATCAGGACATCCAACATAGTCAGCATCAACAAAACCTTCAATGATGGATTTAAAATGAGTCTTTCTCTGATATAGAAGACCTGAGTTTAAAGTTCCATTCACATATCTGAGAATCCACTTCAGAGCTTCCCAATGAGAAGGTGCAGGTTTTGCCATGAACTTACTCACAACACTAACAGCATGTGCAAGACCTGGTCTAGTGCAAATCATTCCATACATAATGCTACATACTCCACAAGCATAAGGAATAAGTTTCATCTTCTTCCTATCATCATCAGACATGATGTCTTGACTCCTTGAGAGTTTCATGTGATGGGCTAGAGGTGTGCTCACTGGTTTAGCTTTATACATTCTAAACCTTTCCACAATCTTCTTCATATAAATCTTTTGAGACAAAAATAAAGTACCTTGCAGCTTATCTCTGATGATATCTACTCCAAGAATTCGACTAGCTTTTCCAAGATCCTTCATCTCGAATTCTGAATTCAGTGCATGCTTTAGATCATTAATCATCCCTTGGTCTTTGCTTGCTACTAGAATATCATCTACATACAATAATAGATACAACCAAACTCCCTTTTCGAGTATATAGACACAACTATCATAGCTACATCTCTTGAAGTTCAACTTCATTAAGAAGTCATCAAACTTCTTGTACCACTGCCTGGGACTTTGTTTTAGACCATACAATGATTTTTGCAAGAGGCATACCTTATCATCAACTGCAAATCCCTCTGGTTGGCTCATATAGATTGTTTCCTCTAACTCTCCATGCAGAAAAGCAGTCTTGACATCCAATTGCTCCAGATATAAATCAAACTGGTTTACAATTGACATCAAAATTCTCATTGAACAGTGTTTCACCAAAGGTGCAAAAATCTCATTGTAATCCACACCTTCAACTTGAGTAAACCCCTTTGCCACCAATCTTGCCTTAAATCGAGCCTTCTGAACTCCTGGAATCTCACCCTTCTTCTTGAAGATCCATTTGCATCCAATCACCTTTTGTCCCTTAGGTAAATGTACAAGTCTTCAGGTGTTATTTTTTCGAAGTGATTCAAGTTCTTCTTCCATTGCACACAACCAAAGCTTTTGTTGTTCACTCTCAAGAGCCTCTTTGAAGTTTCTTGGTTCATCTGGTTCATTTATCTCTTTCACAGTATTCAAAGCATAACATATTAAATCAACTTGTCCAAATCTCTTAGTTGGTTTGGAGATTCTTCTTTCCCTATCACGAACAAGTTGATAGTCATTGGTGACTTGATTGGAAGATGAGTGCTCAATGTTACGTGATGAACTTTCTGGGCCATCATTAAGATCTTGTTGAGTTTTATCAATAGGAGTCTCCACCTTAAATTGTAATTTCTCCATCCCTGATTCTTGGTTTAAAGTATGCATTCCCATCTTTGCTTCATCAAAGATTACATCTCTGCTAATTATGAGTTTTGATGGTTTGGGTCCAGCCTCCATAATCTGTATCCTTTAACACATTCTGCATATCCAAGGAACACACATTTCTCAGCCCTGGCTTCTAGCTTGTCTTTCTTTACATGAGCATAAGCCAAAGCTCCAAATACCTTTATATTTGAGTAATCTGCAGGTTTACCACTCCAAACCTCCATTGGTGTTTTATTCTCTATAGCAGATGATGGACTCCTATTTATCAAATAAACTGATGTGTTGACAGCCTCACCCCAAAATACTTTAGGTAATCCAACACTCAATATCATGCATCTGACCTTCTCAAGAATGGTTCTATTCATCCTTTCTGTAAGACCATTTTGTTGTGGAGTTGCAGCCACAGTTTTATGTCTCTTAATACCATGATTAGCACAATAGCTATTAAAGATATCAGAGACAAATTCAAGTCCATTATCAGTCCTTAATACCTTTAACTTGGACTCTTGCTGATTTTCAGTTTGGATATGCTAGTCTTTAAATTTCTGAAACGTTTCAGTCTTGTTTCTCAATATATAAACCCATACCCTTCTTGAGTAATCATCAATAATACTCAAGAAATAGGACCCTCCTCCATGAGTTTGAGTCCTGGATGGACCTCATAAATCTGCATGAACATACTCAAAAGGTCTTGTGGAAGTGTGCTTACCTTCTCCAAATTTCACTCTATGAGCTTTTCCCAAAACACACTGATCACAAAACTTCAACTTATGAAGTTTATCACCCATCAGCAGTTGTTGATTCTCCAATTTGAATAATCCCTTCTCACTTATATGACCCAACCTCAAATGCCATAGTCTTGTCTTGTCTTCCATGGACTGACTTGCAATAAATGCATGAGACATAACAGTGGATCCCTCCAAGATATACAAGCCATTAACACGACTACCTTTGGCAATTACAGATGCTCCTTTGGTCACCTTCATAAACCCATTCTCAACCTTTGTAGAATATCCCATAAGATCAAAAGCACTTATGGAAATCAAATTCCTTTTCAGTTCTGGAACATACCTCACTCCTTGTAACAACATCTCATGATTATCAAACATTCTCAGTCTAATCACTCCAATTCCCTGCACTTTACAGGCTTTATTGTTCCCAAGAAGCACTGTTCCACACTCCTTCAAAACAAGATTCTCAAAATAATCTTTGATTGGACACATATGATATGTGCAACCGGAATCCATATCTGGAAATCATCAGATGAAGCCACCAAAACTCCAGCAGATTCATAGCCAGATTCATAGTCATCTGAAGCCTCTGTAACATCAACAATTTCTTTCACCCGAGAGTCTTGGTCATCATTCTCAGGACAGTACTTCTTAATATGACAAATTTTCTGACATTTGAAACATCGAACCTGCTTCTTGAATTCTCGCTTCGCCTTGCCTAATTTTCCTTCTCTCTTCTTCCACTTTATCCTTGAGACTGCAAGCCCAGAAGATATTTCTTCCATATTCTTGGAATCTTGAAGTTTCTGAAATTCCTTGGTTCAGATCGAAGTAATGACTTCTTCCAAAGTAATCACTTGATCTTTCCCATACAATAAAGCATCTTTGAAATGCTCAAAGGTTTTAGGCAAAGCATTTAGAAGAATCACAGCTTTATCTTCATCTTCAAGTTTTACCCCGATGTTCTCAAGATCATCAATGATCTTGTTAAAATCAGAAATCTGTTCTTCAATGGATCTCAACTCCATCATCTTGAACAAGTAAAGTTGTTGTTTCAAGCACAATCTATGAGCTAATGATCTAGTCATGTATAATGACTCCAATCTTGCCCATATGCCTGCTGCGCTTCTTTCCTTGGCAAGCTCTCTGAGAGCCTTGTCCCCCAGACATAAGATAATGGCACTTTTGGCCTTATCAATCATATTTTTCTTCTCCGCTTGTGATAAGATTGGTGACATACTTTCTTCACCCTTCAAGGCTTCGTCACAACCTTGTTGAATCAAGATAGCTTCCATCTTGATCTTCCATAACCCAAAATCATTTGATCCATTGAACTTCTCAATATCAAATTTTTTGCCATTGTTTCTTGGTGAATAAAACAGTCTTGTCTTGTTTATCCCCACAGACGGCGCCACTTGTTGGTTCAAATTAGCATAAACCAGATGCACAAAGCATAGAGAATAAAAGGAAAGCAGAATTGAAAAGCTCCATAAAATGCTCAAACTGCTTTCCTCTCTCCTTTCTAGAATATATTTTTGGGTAAGGCAGTGGTTTTTCGTAGTCTTTCTCTTTGGCTTTCACAGTCTTCTCTACCTGATCTTTATGCAACATATTTTTCTCTGTCTCAAGCTCTGCCCCTTGCTCACTTTCTTCTTCAACACTCTCTTTTTCTTTTTCATTTTTTCAACCTCTTTCTCTTTTAATATTCTCCCACTTCTAGTGACAATCTCGCATGCTTCCTCCACATTGCTTTTCTCCATCAAACTTACAGTACACACTTCTTTTCATAATTCTCTGAAAAATTTCTTCAGATTCTGTGCTCCTTTGTATAGGCATGAAATGAGGCTGTTGTGGGACTATGGAAACCTCTTTAACTGTCTGTGACAAATCAAATAATGTTTTTGCCACAATCTCCAACTGCTGAGTGACTGCATTGTTTTGCTCCCTTGTCCCAATGTTAGTTTGCAACATCAAAACATCTTTAACATCATCACCACGTGCATCGTACATCTCCTCATTGTCTGCCATAAGTTCTATCAGATCATAAGCTTCATCCTCTGTCTTTCTTCTGATGTCTCCTTGAGCAGCAGCATTCAACATCATCTTTGAGTACAAGTTCAAACCTCCAATAAATATGAGTAAGTAAGTCATCTTATCAAACCCATGGACTAGGGTTTTTCTCAACAAGCCTTTAAATCTGCCCCATGCATGCCCAAGAGTTTCTTCCATTTCTTGTTTAAAAGACGAGATTTCCAGCTTCCCTTGATTGATCTTCGATTGTGGAAAGAATTTACAAACCTTCTTGCTAAAGCATCCCAGTTTCTGAACGTCCCTTCAGCAAATGAGTGCAACCAATCTTTGGCATTTCCTCCCAAAGAAAACGGAAATAGGCTCAGTCTGACCCTTTCGTCCGAGACTCCGGCCATCTTAACTGTATTGCAGATTTCACCAAAGATAGTCAAATGCTTGTAAGGATTCTCATTTGACAACCCGTGAAACTGGTTGCTCTAAACTAACTGGATGAGTGCAGGGCTCATCACCAAATTTGTTGCATTGTCCGCTGGAATGACTATGCTGTTGAAATTCAAAGGACCCATAGTGTTTGCTGAGTCCCCTAGTGTGCGTCTTGGAGGAGGTTGGTCTGCCATCTCCTTTATATCCTTTTCAGAAGATTCTGGTGAAGATTGCAAGATTGTTTCAGGAGAAGGAAAGTTTTCATGTGCAGAATGTATAACTTTCCTCCTTCTCCTGCCTGATAATCCCTCGAGAAGAGGTTGTTGATCTTTCCTGCTTCTAGTGTGTATCCCTTCCTGCATACACAAGAAAAATACCTCTAAAAGCACTTTTACAGAAAAATAAAATAAAATAAAACAAAATAAAAATATAGACAAATAATTACAAACAAGTCAAATTCATTCAATTCACACTACTTGAAAAAGTTAAACCTCGAGTCCCCGGCAGCGGCGCCAAAAACTTGTTAACGGGATGGCAAGTGTACCATATCGTTTCAAGTAATATAAATGGTATAACCCATTATCGTTCTTTCCATGAGACTCGAAAGGCTTTATTGTTCGTGTGAATCAAAATCGTAAGACTTGTGAAAGAAAAATTAATAATTGTTGTGGATACAAGAGCAAAAAATAAACATGCAATGAGGTTGATTCAATTGACTAGAAAAGAGTATGAATGAATGGAGTTGTTAGGGGTTTACAATTTCATCTAATCCTCTCTCTCGTATTTACTCCTCTTGTTTAAATTGCTTTATTATCTAATTGTTATGCAAACTTTCTTGGTCTCCCCTTAACCCGATCCCTCGGCGAAAAAGGCCTATTCCTAATTACCGGCTTGCTATCCCTAGCCTCCCCTAGTAACTAGCAACGCATTCCAAACAGAAGCAAAAACAATTGGTCGTCCTACCCCCTATCCCTAGGTGGTATTGCTTAACCAAGGAATTACTCACCAGTTCATGACATTACTGTACGTCCCTGTATCAATAAAGGCAAATAACAGTTATCGAATGAGTTAAACGATAAAATCTTTAAGCACAGATGAGAACCCAACAATTGATAATAAACGCATATGAAAATCATATAATTAAACAAGAGTTTCAATAAAAGAGAGTATCAAAAGATTACATTGTTCTCCCAACAACAAAAGGGTTTAGTTCACCATTGTCATGGTGAACCAAGATGAAAATAATGGAAGATATGGAAAACAAACCCTAGAAAAGATGAAAAGGAACCTAAGCATCCAAGAGATCCTCTCCAGAGAGTAAAAATTAGGTATGGTCGCCCTCTTTTGTCAAAAGAATGAATAGGAAATCGCAACAAGGCTATTTATAACTGAGGAGCGCAACAGAAAACAGGCCCAAGCCCATCTGACAACCGCTCGGCGTCACACTTTGCCGCCCAGCGGTTCACCCTAAATCGCGCCACCGCCCGGCGGTAGAGGTCTACCGCCCGGCAGTTTCCCTTGTGCCGCAAAACCGCCCGGTGTCAGGGGTCTGCCGCTCGGCGTCCTCTGCTGATGTCTTCTCCTCCCGTCGGACCGCCCGGCCTCAGAGGTATGCCGCCGGGCGGTTCCCAGACTCTTCTTTTCTTTAATTTTCTTCATTTTCGTTGAGTCTAAGACCTTTATTTTCATCCCCAATCTTCACTTTCCTCATATTTGCTGCAAAACAATGCAAAACAAGCATAATATCGCTAAAAACAGCTTTTGACTCTCAACTGACTCATTTATTGAGTTTTACTTGATTCTAAGCTCATTCTAAGCAGTAAAGGGTGTAATTTAGTCCAAAATAGCATATGAAAATAACGGTTTTTCAACCGTTATCATCCTTCACGTGAAATTTTCCCTCTCCTGAAAGACTTTTGCAATCTTCACTAGAGACTTCTGCACAAGACATAAAGGAGATGGCAGACCAACCTCCTCCAAGACGCACACTAGGGGACGCAGCAAACAACGTGGGTCCTTTGCACTACAACAGTATAGCCTTGCCAGTAGATAATGCAACAAACATGGTGATGAACCCTGCATTCATCCTACTAGTACAGAGCAACCAATTTCACGGGTTGTCAAATGAGAATCCCTATGATCATTTGACTATTTTTAGTGAAATTTGCAATATCGTCAAGATGAACGGAGTTTCTAATGACAGGGTCAAACTCAACTTGTTTCCTTTCTCTCTTGGAGGAAACGCTAAAGCATGGTTGCATTCATTCCCAGAAGGTACTTTCAGAAATTAGGAGGCTGTGGCAACACAATTTCTTACTAAATTCTTTCCTGTGTCAAAAATCAATCAAGGGAAGCTGGAAATTTCTTCATTCAAGCAAGGAATGGGAGAAACTCTGGGACAGGCTTGGGATAGATTCAAAGGCCTGTTAAGGAAGACTCCAGTCCATGGGTTTGATAAGACCTTATATTTACTTGCTTTCCTTGGAGAGCTACACACTCAGTCAAAGATGATGTTAGATGCTTCATTTGGAGGCAGTATAAACAGAAAAACTGAAGATGAGGCCTACGAATTAATTGAAGACATGGCTCTGAATGAAGTGACGCATAGTGAAAGGGGTGTACAGAAAGGAGAACTTTTGCATCTCCCTGCTGATGATGTTATGACTGCTCAGAATCATCTCCTTACTCAAAACCTAGAGAAGTTAACAAAGGTCCTTTCTGAACTTCCAGAGGGAATAAGGAATATCTCTCAGACTCAACAGCTTTGTGATCTATGTGGTGGTGACCATATTAATGGTCAATGTGCTTTCACTGAAGAAATGCAGTAGGAAGTGAACTACATGGGAAATCAATTCCACTACAGGCAAGGTAACGTCAACCAAGGCAATTCTAGCCAAGGTTGGAAGAACCACCCTAGTATTTGACAGAATCAGAATAATTCTTCTGGGCATGTAGGAAACTTCTGGCAGCAACAACCATCACCTTTATGGCAGCAGGTGAGCAGCTTGACAGAGACTGTTAGAGGCTTAAATGACAGATTTGAGGAATTCTTGAAGGTTTGAGTCTCAACAAGCTAGTGACCAAGCCAGCTTCAGAGCATTGGAGACACAGCTTGGCCAGCTGTCTAAAAGGGTAGAGACCACCGACAAGAATCAGTTTAGGGCTAACACTGATGTTAACCCTAAAAAGGAGTGCAAAGTTGTTTTGACAATAAATAAAAGGAAGACAGAAGGGGAAACAATTGATATTGAGAGCAGCGAGGAAGAAGAAGAAGAGATGATGAGTACCGATGAATTCAATGAGCAGAAAAGCAGTGAAGATGAAAAAGAAGAAAGTGAGAATGAAGAAGAGATCAGTGAGTTAGATACTATAAAAGTACCACTTGGTATGGTGGAGGATGTTATTGTGCGAGTGGAACAACTAGAGTTCTTGGTAGATTTCATTGTCATGGACATGGAAACTGAGGATGAGATTCCTGTGATTTTGGGAAGACCCTTCATGGCAACTTCAAAGATGCTTATTAGTGTTTATGATAGAAGAATAATGATGAGAGACCAAGAATATTCGCTTCTTTATACTGGCTGTGAGGAGAATGAGGTCAAATTAATAAAAAGAGCCAGACATGAGAAGTCAGGGAGAGAAGCTGAACATGAAGATAGCACATCAGGTACTGATTATACTGACAGTTGTAATGTTTTGCAGGTACCTGTGAGTAAAGAAGGAAGAACCATTCATCCAAGATCAAAAGAAGACCCATTTTGATCGGGCAGTAAAGTGAAATATAAGAGGAGGGAGTGGGTATTAAAAGAGCTAAAAGAGAAAGGGGTGGTGGAAATTGAAGCACCATACAGTAGACATACCGAACAAGTGGATAGAAGAAAGTTGAGGATTTGGTGTACTGGAGACATCAACACAAAGGATAACACATGATGTTGTTGGACAATTTATTTTGTTGTAAAACATTAGTCTTAGGTTTATTTTATCTTTGAACTTATAATTTTTCTTCTTGGTATTTGAACAATTTTTGGGTAGCATCTACTGAGGGATGCTAATTTTTTTATATTCACTGAAGGATATTAGGAAGGTACACCTACTGATGGGTGTTGGTAAGGATTGCACTTAATTATGAGTGCTAAACAGGTTTGGGTCAGGCTCGTGACATTAAACAAGCGCTACCTGAGAGGCAACCCAGTTGATCGTTTATTTGTTTTTAAATTCTGTCTTAAGTACATTATAGGTTTGCATGTCCATTTGAGAGGGGAAATACTTGTAATTGAAAAATTGAAGGCAAAAATCAGGTGCTACAGGGAGGAAGTGCACAAAAGCAAGCAAAGAAGAGGGGTGAGAAACTACCGTTCACCGTCGGGCAGTGCATTTTACCGCCGGGCGGTGGCGGCGAACACCTCAGCCCAAGCTCTTTAAAGCTGGGTGGTTTTAGGTGTTCTGCACTTGAATCCCCTCCTTTGCATTTCGCCAAGCGATCTTCTTAAGCCTTAGCACCCAATTTGCACCTTCAAAGGGTTTCCAAAGAGATTTTCCCACATTTTCTTACCACTCACTCACAAAAACCTAGTTTCTTGTCTACAATTTGGGGTTTTGGTGAGAGTTGTGCATTGGGAGCTTTTCATCATCAATTTGAGGAATTCTTGCAAGCATATAGCATCTCCACTCAAGTAAGTTGTGCAATTTCATTCTTAGGTTTCTATTTTTGAAATTTAATGAAGAACATGCTTAGGAACATGATAAATTGGGAATTTTGATTTCTATGCACGAATTGATGAAATAGGAACTGTTTAAACCGATTAAATTGCATGGGTTTTTGTCTGGATTGATGAAATTAGTGTTTGAGTGGAGATTAGGGTAATTTAGAAAAGTTGTTTTCCAAAACCCTAGCGCACCGCCGGGCGGTATCCTTTGGCGCTGGGCGGTGTTGCAGCTTGAAGAATACCGCCGGGCAGTCTCCCTGGACGCCAGGCGGTTTGCTGCAACGTTTGTTGGATGCTTGATTTTGATGCAGGGATACTGAGGGGGCCCTGTTTTACCCTCAATATTGGACTGTAATTGGTCTGGAATTGATTGATGATGAACTAATTTCTAATGATGAATTCCTGTGGTTTGTTTTGAATTATATCTTATGCAGGGATGACATCAGCATCAAGAAGGGGGAAAAATACTGGCAACAAGAGGAAGGAGCCTGAAAGGCCAAGAGGATTTTACTCTCATAGGTTCCTCTCCAAAAAGCATGAAGAACAATATGCAACTGTGCAGGGGAGGAGATTACTTATGGAGAGGAAGGCTATCTTCATTCCTGATTTGGCCCCTGAATTTGGAACAGAGATTATGAGGAGAGATTGGGAAAGGTTGACAACTTACCCTGCGCCAGCTAACATTGAGTTGGTAAAGGAATTCTACACAAACGCCTTACCCAGAGGGGGAGTTTCGGCTGGAAGGTATATGAGTTATGTGAGAGGACATATTATCAGGTATGACCCCGATACCATAAACAGCTTTTTTGGCACTGAGTGGCCAGGAGAGTAGTGTCAGTATGCGGCACAAGTTGGTTTGGCTGGTGACATAGCCGAGATTGAGAGGGTTATGTGTCTCCCTGGAAAGCATTTTCAGGCTAATCCGAATGGAGCACCTGTCAACATTAGGACGTTAGACTTGACACCTTTGGCAAGATATTGGATGGCATTCACTCATACCAACATCCAGCCGTGCTCCCATATCTCTGACATCACGATGCATCAGATCATTCTCATCTCCTGCATCCTAAGGCAGATCGATGTAAACGTCGGCAAGATCATTGCTGACGAAATACAGAGCAGCGCTACTACAGTGAGTAGCAGGACACTGTTGACTCACTGGCAAGCGTACCAGATCGTTCCAAGTAACATAATTGGTGTAACTCAATATTGTTCTCTCCCAAAGGACTCACGACCTTATCGTTCGTGTGAATTAAAATTGTCAGACTTGCAAAGAAAAAATACGATTAATTGTTGTAGATGCAAGAACACAAAATAAACATGCAATACGTTGATTTAATTGACGAAAAAGAGTATGGATGAGTGGAGTTGTTGGGGGTTTTACAATTTCATCTTATCTACCCTCTCTTATCTACTCCTCTTGTTTAAATTGTTTGTTATCTAATTGTTATGCAAACTTTCTTGGCCTACCCTTAGCCCAATCCCTCGGCAAAAAGAGCCTATTACTAATTACCGGCTTGTTATCCCTAGCCTCCCCTAGTAACTAGCAATGCATTACCGAACAGAAGCAAAAACAATTAACCGTCCTACCTCCCTATCCCTAGGTGGTATTACATTGATCAAGGAATTTCTCACCAGTTCATGACATTATTATACGTTCCCGTATCAATAAAGACAAACAACAGTTATCGAATGAGTTAAACGATAAAAGCCTTAAGCACAGATGAGAACCCAACAATTGATAATCAAAGCATATGAGAATCATATAAATAAACAAGAGTTTCAATAAAAGAGAGTTTCAAAAGATTACATTGTTTCCCCCAACAACACAAGGGTTTAGTTCACCATTCTCATGGTGAACCAAGATGAAAATAATGGAAGAAATGGAAAACAAACCCTAGAAAAGATGAAAATGAGCATAAGCATCCAAGAGATCCTCTCAGAGAGTGAAAAGTAGGTCTGGCCGCCCTCTTCTGTCAAAAGAATATGAATGAAATCGCACTAGGGCTATTTATAACCAAGAAAAGTAACAAAATTCAAGCCCAGGCCCATCAGAGAACTGCCGGCGCCAAAATTGGCCGCCCGGCGCTTTGCCTCAAGCTGCAAGACCGCCCGACGCTTTCTGGCCACCGCCCGGCGCTAGGGGTCCACCGCCCAGCGCTGGTCAACTGCACTTTGGTGACTGGTTGACTTTTCTTGTTGACTGGTTGACTTTTTTGCATTCTGGTTGACTTTTCTGCACTGCAACCGTTTGACCTTCAACCTTTCTTTCCAGTTATCTCCAATTCTCATCAAAACCCTGGAAAACAATGCAAAACAAGCATAATATCTCTAAAAACAACTTTTGACTCTCAAATGACTCAACTTAAGAGTTTTACTTGATTCTAAGCTCATTCTAAGCCAAAATGGTGTGTTTTGATATCAAATTTATGCATGAAAATAACGGTTTTTCAACCGTTATCACAACCCCAAACTTAGAACTTTGCTTGTCCTCAAGCAAACAAAACAAAACTTGGCCTTCCACTTTTTCATCAAATAGTTCAACACTTTTCAAAATCCTTTTCTTCACAAGTTATTATTCAATTCAGATTTCAGTGGAATCCTACCAAAACGCATGCATGCTTTCAATCCAATCATACTCACATAATCAAATATCTCCTAACAGATGTTTCATTCATGAATGATCAATCCACTAAGCATAGATGTAAACATGGATTTCAACAATTCTCACCAAGCAAGTGTTTCACTAATCACTCAAGTGTTTAAGGAATCACTCCACTCTTTACTATTCACATGTCACATAGATAAATATTGTCATTCATCTTACAACAATCAAAATCCTTACATGCAAATGCCATCACAAGGACATTTCCAAGGCTTGTAATGAGGCTGGGCTATCAAGAAAAATTGGTTTTTCTAGATCACAAAATTCTAGAGTTAAAAGAACTATTTCATCATTGAAAAGGTTCAAGTTTAAACTCTCTCTTTGTCACCAATTTCACTCATTCCCAACTTCTTCCCTTTTCATTGATTTTACATTGAGCTCACCTTTCATGTTTTTTTCTTTTTACTTTTTCTTTACTCATGCATTTTCCTTTTCAACACTTGAGCGCAATGCTTTTCTTTTGCCTTTCCATTTTCCCCATGCAACCCCAAACTTGAACCTTTTTATTCCATACAATTATTCTCAACCCAACTCAAGATAAATAATTTCAAATCAAGGGTTTTCATCCTGTTTAAGGCCAAGGTTCAAAAACAGGGTATAAGATTAAACTTTTTCGGGTGAAAATTTGGCTAAATAAGGGCTTCCAAACATGGCCTTGATCATATAACATAAACATGAAAATCAATCAATTATCAAGACTAAGGAAATATCATTCATGATTCCCTGTGAATAGTACATACATCAGTAAAGACTCTGGAGCTCAATACCTCACACAACATGCTTTCTCACACATCATTCATGAATCCTGCTTAGCATCATAATCACAATCATAAAGCACTATACATCTGTTCATATAGTTAGTGAACTATTCACATAGATATCTGCACACACACATTCTCAGTCATCAACCACATTCAATCATCATTGAATAACTCGTCATGCATTTTATAAAACGAAACCACCATCAAAATCAATGTACAAGCCAAGCACAGACACAAAAATAAAATGTTCCTATACTAAAAATCAAAAGTACAAAGGAAAAAGAAAGATAAAACCTGGGTTGCCTCCAAATAACGCTTGTTTAACGTCACGAGCCTGACCCGATAAAGCTCAAACACCCATCAGTAGGTGTTAATATTCTCCTTATCACCAACTTTAAAAGCTCTACTTTAATAGTCTTGACAACCCATAATCTATTCTTGAATTTCACTTGGTGTACCAGGTTTGGGTTTGTCACTTTTCACATCAGGGTGTTGGTGAACCAATTCTCCTTCCTTATCCTCCTCCTGATGATCTTGTGCTCATAGTACAAATTTTATCCTGCACATACTAAAGAACATTGCACTAGAGCACATAATTAGCCCAAAAATAAAACAGTAAAACTATTATTTTATTTTTAATTTTCGTTTTTTTTAATAAAAACAAAAAAAAAATAAAAAAATAAAAACAGAAAAATAAAAATAGAAAAATAAAAGCAGAAAAATAAAAGCAGAAAAATAAAAACACCCCTCAGTAGGTGTTAATTCTCTTTGCTTGATATTCTTTTCTTTTTCTTCTTCCTACTGAATTTCTTCAGAAAATTGAGAACACCAAGCACTTGTTTCCATATATCAATCATAGGAACTTTAATCTTCAATTTCTTGAAGATCTCCATAAAGCACTTAAACTTCTTTTCTTTCCTCTGATTTTTGTTTTGATGAGGAAGGGGTTTTGCATCTGATCTTTTCTTCTTTTCTCTCTTCCTTTTTTTCTTTTGATGAGGAAGAGGTTTTGCATATAATCTTTTCTTCTTTCCCCTCTTCCTTTTTTTCTCAATCTTCTCCTTCAACTTTCTCTTTTTATTTTTCCATGATTTCTTTTTTTTTATTTTCACACATTTTCTATTTTTTTCTTTTCTTTCTCCTTATTTTTCTCTCCCTCACTCAACTTATCATTTTCAAAGATAGTTACTTGATATTCCTCTTTAGGGTCAACTTCAGTGTTACCCCCAATAATACCCAGAGACTTTAATGCTTTTGTTATCTCATCTTCCTTTATCTTCTCTTCATCAATAGCCTCCTCTCTAGGGTTAACTTTAGTATTACTTCCAATAATACCCAGAGACTTCAATGCTTTTGTTATCTCATCTTCTTCTATCTTCTTTTCATCAATAGCCTCCTCTCTAGGGTCAACTTCAGTATTACTCCCAATAATACCCAGAGACTTCAATACCTTTGTTATCTCATCTTCCTCTATCTTCTCTTCATCAATAACCTTGTCATCCTCAAAGATAGTGGCTTGACATTCTTCTCTAGGATTGATTTCAATATTAACCCCAATAATGCCAAGGGACATCAATGCACAAGAGATTTGTTCATCCTGTAAACGTTGTTCAGCTTCCTACAACGTTTCTTTTCTTAAAGAGAATTGTTGCCCCTTTTTATTTTGATCCATGTATGAGTGAGGTTCCCACCAGTGATTGAAATTGCTTTGGTAGAATTGAGTGCCCATATAATCAAATTCTTGTTTAAACTGCATTCTACAAACGTTAGGCACAAAACCCTAAAAAACATTTATTAGAACAAAAATAAAAACAAACATAAAATCAAGTCAAATTCAATCAATTCACACTACTTGAAAAAGTTAAACCAAGGGTCCCCGGCAACGGCGCCAAAAACTTGTTGACTCACTGGCAAGCGTACCAGATCATTCCAAGTAATATAATTGGTGTAACCCAATATCGTTCTCTCCCAAAGGACTCACGGCCTTATCGTTCGTGTGAATTAAAATCGTTAGACTTGTAAAAAAAAAGATTAATTGTTGTGGATGCAAGAACACAAAATAAACATGCAATGCGTTGATTCAATTGACGAAAAAGAGTATGAATGAGTGGAGTTGTTGAGGGTTTTACAATTTCATCTTATCCGCCCTCTCTTATCTACTCCTTGTTTAAATTGCTTGTTATCTAATTGTTATGCAAACTTTCTTGGCCTACCCTTAGCCCAATCCCTCGGCGAAAAGAGCCTATTACTAATTATCGGCTTGTTATCCCTAGCCTCCCCTAGTAACTAGCAATGCATTACCGAACAGAAGCAAAAACAATTGACCGTCCTACCTCCCTATCCCTGGGTGGTATTACATTGATCAAGGAATTTCTCACCAGTTCATGACATTATTGTACGTTTCCGTATCAATAAAGACAAACAACAGTTATCGAATGAGTTAAACGATAAAAGCCTTAAGCACAGATGAGAACCCAACAATTGATAATCAAAGCATATGAGAATCATATAAATAAACAAGAGTTTCAATAAAAGAGAGTTTCAAAAGATTACATTGTTTCCCTCAACAACAAAAGGGTTTAGTTCACCATTGTCATGGTGAACCAAGATGAAAATAATGGAAGAAATGGAAAAAAAACCCTTGAAAAGATGAAAAGGAGCCTAAGCATCCAAGAGATCCTCTCTAGAGAGTGAAAAGTAGGTCTGGCCGCCCTCTTTTGTCAAAAGAATATGAATGAAATCACACTAGGGCTATTTATAACCAAGAAGAGTAACAAAATTCAAGCCCAGGCCCATCAGAGAACCGCCCGGCGCCAAAATTGGCCGCCCGGCGCTTTGCTTCAAGCCGCAGGACCGCCCGGCACCAAAAACGGCCGCCCGGCGCTTTCTGGCTATCGCCCGGCACTAGGGGTCCACCGCCCGGCGCTAGTCAACTGCACTCTGGTTGACTGGTTGACTTTTCTGGTTGACTGGTTGATGATAACGGTTGAAAAACCGTTATTTTCATGTGCTGTTTAAGACCAAATTACTCCCTTTACTGCCTAGAATGAGCTTGAAATCAAACAAAACTCAATAAATGAGTCAGTCGAGAGTCAAAAGCTGTTTTTAGCGATATTATGCTTGTTTTGCATTGTTTTGCAGCAGTTTTGATGAGAATTGGAAATGAATGGAAAGAAAGGTTGAAGATCAAACGGTTGCAATGCAGGAAAGTCAACCAAAAAGTCAACCAGTCAACTAGAAAGTCAACTAGTTGACCAGAGTGCAGTTGACCAGCGCCGGGCGGTGGACCCCGGGCGCTGGGCGGTGGCAAAAAGCGCCAGGCGGCCGTTTTTGGCGTCGGGCGGTCCTGCGGCTTGAGGCAAAGCGCCGAGCGGTAAACCCCTACTGCCGGGTGGTTCTCTGATGGGCCTGGGCTTGAATTTTGTTACTTTTCTTGGTTATAAATAGCCCTAGTGCGAGTTTAGACTCATTCTTTTGACAGAGGAGGGCGGCCAGACCTACTTTGCACTCTTTGGAGAGGATCTCTTATATGCTTAGGCTTCTTTTCGTCTTTTCTAAGGTTTGTTTTCCATATCTTCCATTATTTTCATCTTGGTTCACCATGACTATGGTGAACTAAACCCTTTTTGTTGTTGGGGGAACAATGTAATCTTTTGATACTCTCGTTTATTGAAACTCTTGTTTGAATTATATGTTTTTCATATGCGTTTATTTTCAATTGTTGGATTCTCATACTGTGCTTAATGCCTTTATCGTTTAACTCATTCGGTATTTGATCTTTGACTTTATTGATACGGGGACGTACAGTACTGGACGTACAATAATGCGTTTATTATCAACCCCTCAGCAGCCCACATCAGTCCAGCCCACATTAGTCCAGCCCACACCAGTCCAGCCATCTAAAGAGGATCAACAGGATGATGAAGATGATTCTGATGACTATGTAGTATTTTAGTTTTATTTGTTATTGATCATAGGTGTTAGAACGTACTAATGTTAGTACATTTGAATTTTAGTACATCATGATTTTAGTACATTATCTTTGCTCAGAAATGGATGATATTGTTTTATGTTTCACATTTCATATTGAACTTTACAGATCATGTTATATGCCTTTTTTTCATCAATGATAATATTGGATGATTTTGAGATGCACAAAAGGTAGCTCTGTCTGTGGTTTGAAAGTTGTATGCAGGTCTATTTGTGTTGTTGTGAACTTTGTTATGCAAGTATTTGTGGTTGGATAACAAAAACAAATATGACTTTCTTTTTTTCGAACTGTTACTGAAGGCTTTACCGAAGGCTTTTGCCCTTCGGAAATTACCAAAGGCTTCTGCCCTTCGGAAATTACCGAAGGCTATCGACCATCGGTAATTACCGAAGGCTCATAGGCTTTTGCCCCTCGGTAATTACCGAGGGTCACAAGCCGTCGGTAAGTTTAGCGACAAGCAAATTACCGAGGACTTTTTGACCGTCGATAAGCCGTCGATAATATACCGACGGTTTCTGGCTGTTTTCGAGAGATATTGACTGTCAGTAAAGCCCTTCTTTACTGTAAACTATAAGGTTAATGTTCATTATAACAAATTATTTTGTTTATATAAAAAGTAAAAGAAAAAATATTTTATTTATTACTAAGTGACTTTTGAATACTATAGAGTTGTTAGTTTTAGACATGGTGTTTTTGTTGTCAAAGAATATATTTGTAATGGTTTTGTTTAAGTTAGGGTTTATGTCTTTATTTTCAAATAAAATATCTAGTGGTTCTTTTTTATTATTATAGATGTTGAAAGTTGTAATATGGACATGTTATACTAGTTCATGTGAATTTAAATTCTATTAGAAAAATGAGGTTTCTTAATTTTATCGCTAAATTTTTTATTGATTTAAGGCAAAACTGTGAAAATAAAGCACCAAAATGTATAATTGTATAAATATATTTTTGAGAAATTAGCATTGAGCATTGTATTAGATTATGCAAATGTTGTTTTAATATTTCGGGTTTGCTAATTTATTTATGTCTTGGCAACAAAAGACATTTTTTATTTATTTTATGATTTAACTAATGTGTATAGGCGAATGACTGTAATTTACAATGTTTTGACGTAGAAAAAAAATTTGTAACAAAGGTTGATTATGACAACTTAAAATGGATTGACATTTGAATTGTGTTGTTTTTTTAATGACACTAGAATTATATCTTATTTATATATAATAAAGTTAATAATATATATGGTGAAACTTTAGATTTTTCTTGTCATATTCTCAAATATAATTTCTTATAAAAGTTGTAATAAAATTTAGTATGAGTTATTATGAAAGAAAAGGATAACCATATTTAAAATATTTCAAAGTGTGGGATGTCTTGAAAATAAGAATAGAAAACTTCTTAGTTATTTATACTGAGTGAAATTATTTATAATACTATTATGAATTATCGAGATGTTTTCTTTAAAGGATAAATTCATTAAAATTGTTTGTGATATCTTTAGTACTTTTTTTCCATTTAGAGAAGATATTATTTGTGTTTCTTCTATATGTGAAATTTCTTGAGATTGTTGAAAGACATATTAATATAAAATTGAATTTTGATTTTGATGGTAGAAAACCAACTATTGATTGTGTTTTCATTTTGGGTGGAAGTGCCCTATCATGAAAATATGCTAATCAAAATATTTTTTCATGATACACCATGAAAGCAAAGATTCTTGTTTTAAATAGTATTATTGAGATATATTTTTATTATCAATATGATTTACCAATGAAATGTGACAATCAAGTTTCTATGCATAAAGTCTTTAACATAAATTTTAATGAAAAGAAAAGGTATATATCAATGACATAAATTTATTACAAACTTAATTACTCATGGTTTATTTCCCTTAACTTTGTCATATAAAAAAAATATATATTACATATATGCTTACCAAAGAATTGATGCCCCAACAAATATTTAATTTATTTTTATGTAATTATCATTTTTTATTTTGATTATTTTCTTAACAAAGACATGCGTCAATTTCATCATCAAAAACTTCACATTAAAAAAAAACATGAAAAAAAGCGCAGTGTATACCCTTATGTTATATCTTCCTTTTATGGTAATATTTTTTTAAAAAAGAATTAGTACACAAGTTACAATGATAAAATGTAATAATATGATTTTCTTAAAACTTTTACCTCTATATTTGTAAATGTAAAATTACATCTTATTTTTATTTTATTTCTTATTATCATTTATGAAAAAAATTGTGAAACAAATTTAATATTAATATATATATATATATATATATATATATATATATATATATATATATATATATATATATATATATAAGAGAGAGAAAGAGTGAAAGGTATTAGATATCTTAGATTATTATATATTATATTTATATTTTATTTTCAGTTATTTATTTTCTGTTACGTTGTTATTACGCTTCTTCAGTTCAACTAAAGCAGGAAAAAAAAGAAGAAATGAGAGAAGTATGGGAAAACTCTAGAAAAAGAAAAAGAGAAGGAGTTGAAGGGAAGTGTGAGGAATACATTCTCTATCTTTTGTTACTTGTATATTAGAAACTCCAAAACTCCCAAACATAGAGGAAGAAACCCTAAATGAGTGAAAATGTAGAGGACCACGAGCATAGGAACTGAAAACGAGTGATTAACAAGAACAACGAAACAAGACGGATCAGAATGGACTAACAATGAAGAAAGAACAAAGTCAAAAATATTAATTATGTCGGTTACAAAATGACTTATTATAGTATCTTTATTTTAAATTAAAAACAATATAATAAACTCGTATTTTATTATAGAATTACAATGGTCTCACTTGTTATTCTAATAATAATCATCATAATAAATCTCATTATCTTTACAAGTATTACTGTTTCACTTATTATGACCAATGAATTATAATAAATAATTATTAAATCTTATGTGATCATAATTTTCCTTAATTTTTCATCACCTATTTAAATTAGAACATTAAGTAAGATTATTTACATTAATAATGTACTCTTATAGGTAGTATATACAATTCACAAAGTAAGTTAACGTATCATCCTAACTATTCGCTTAAGTGATGAAATCCAACATATACATTAGTTTAATCAAATCAATATATATAACACATTCCACTCATCCACTCATTTATAGCACATTATTTCATAACCTATTAAATAAATTAATAAAATTCATCGTATTAATTATGTACAATATATATTAATATTTTAAATTACTTTTTAACTCATACAATTAAATAAAAAAATGTTATTTAAAAGAAAGTTCCATTATTAACTGAAGTACAACTTACTGAGAAAATATAATTAGTAACTATCCTAATTTTTCTCATGTTGAGATTCATTAGCTAGCAGAATCTCGATTTGTTGAGTGAATTGAAGCTTGAAATGAAACTTAACTTGAATTGAGATTCATCGAGCAAATTATAAAAAACCACTTAATTTTGCATAATTATTTTAAAATTAGTCTCAAAACTTAATTCCACCACTCTACATATTTCAACAGGTTTAAAATGTACAATTCCAACCACTCCTTTCACAATTTTCATGTTTCGTGTAAGGGCCAGTGAAATTTTAAAACAATTGGACCTTAAGTGAGGCAGTCTGGCCCATAGAAATTAAAGGCAGCCTTAGGGGCAAGAGCTTTTACTAAGTCAGAGTTCATTTTAGTTTAAACCCTCTCTCTCTAAAAGGTGGGTTCTTTAGAAGCTCTGCCTTCTCTCTAAACCTTGGTCCACCTTCTCTTTACTCTTTCTCAAATTTCCACCGTTGCTTTGTCATCCAATCCCTCCGATTAGTTTCGCATCTCTCAGTTGATAAGGTAATTTTCCAATTCTCTGCATCCTAGGGTTTTACTCTTTTTCTTTATCCTTTCAAGCTCTAAGGGCTTTACTCTACACCATGTTGGTGGCTCATAGGTACTATGGAGTTGTCTCTGTGTGGAGGTACGGTTGGAGAATTTTTCTATTGAGTTGTACTGTGAAGATCATAGAGGTAAGGGGAGCTAATTATTTTTGGGTTGAATCTGTTCTATGATATATTGTTCGGAGTGCCTTTAATTGTTTTACGTATCTGGTTTTGCATGAACTGAAGAGTGTGAATGATGATTGATTTATTTTCTTTTTGGGACGTTTGATGAATTAACTGCTGTAAATAAGACTTGTAAAGAGTACTTGAAAGTGGTGAGAGAAATTGCAGGGAGAAGGTATAGAAATGTTAAGAAGGGGAAGTGTGGGTTTCGGGTTGATGGAAAGATATACTGTGGGTCCCATTTAATGTAATTATTGTTGAAAATATTTATTAGATTTTCCTTGAAAGTGGTTGGCATGGGTGTGTACGTGAACAGGTGAAGGAGAGATGAAAGATTGGTTTTAGGAAAATTAAAAATAAAAGAAGGAAAAAAGTTAGGGAGAGTTGTGCGTGAGCTGATATTGATTAAGTAGAAAATGGTTATTTGTTTATAGATGAGTTTGTTAGGTTTTGTAGTCTACTATTGAAGAAAGAGTGAAAATGTTTGATATTACAGGAATAGGAGAGTGAAAGTAAGATGGGTTTAGGTTGTGGCAGAGCATGGTGTGCATGGGATTCACGTTGACCGTGATTTAATGGGAGAATGAATAAGAGAAATGAGGGTGGGTCCACTTAGAAAAAGAAAAATGAGAAGATGAAAATAGAGGATGTGTTTAAATATTAGGAATATTAGGTGGAGGGGAGAAGGTAGGATATATTATATTAATATAATTTAATTATATATGCATACAAATGTTCCAGGGGAGAAGGTAGGATATGTATAAAACAAAAAAAAAAAGATTATAATTATTATAACCATGATAATTTATAATATTATAATATAAATAAATGTT
This sequence comes from Vigna mungo, assembly GCA_036885675.1. Taxonomy (NCBI): domain Eukaryota; kingdom Viridiplantae; phylum Streptophyta; class Magnoliopsida; order Fabales; family Fabaceae; genus Vigna; species Vigna mungo. Next base: position 17,242,983 of record CP144690.1, on the reverse strand, counting down.
GATCCGTTAGTTTAATATAAATATTAAATTGTTTGTTTTAATGGTTTAAAGGAATATTATATTAAAATTATGAGTTAATATATTTATTATAATAGAATTAAAAAATATATTACTTTATACTATATATTACATAATATGTTTATTTTATAAATTTTCTGTGGTGAACCTTTTATATTATATAATAATATAAACTTATACAGAGTAGTATATATAGATATATGACTGTATAGAAACGTTAACAAAGTTATCAATTAACTTAGTTTTGCCTAATATTATATTATGATACACTATTATTAGAATTAGTAAGTTTGGTATCTAGCATAAAATTAAAATTATATTTAGTAGGTCTATTTAAGTTGAGAAATGGTACAAATGGTATTTATACTTTAATTTTGAAGAATTATTATTTGTATGTTGATTGTGGCAAAAAGTATATAATTACAAGGTGATGAAAATACGATCCAAGTGGTAAACCAAGTTCCATAAGTTCAAGATCTCTTGGTGAGATCTTTAGTGTTTTAAAATGAAAGTAGGGGCTCAGCCTTGGGAGTCATTCTGACGCTTCAATGGTCAATCAAACTCACTTAGAGAGGTTGAACCATGTGGTGAGAAGTAGCAGGAGGTCCTTAGTCTTGGGGGCTCCCAGTATGCCTCAAGGCGCGGAACGGACTAACCTCGTGAGTGTGGCAGGGTGGGGAACCTAAGTTTCATAAGTCACCACGGGTGCAAGACTCGCCATAGCCCGACCATCATTTTAAAGTCCGGACAAGTCAAGTCTAGAATATAACATGCTAGGGTCTATGTTATAAATTGTCTTACTTGTATGTATTTTACTTGAGTTAAATCTGATATGTATATGTTGATATATTTACATGATTTTGATATAATTAGCTCACCCTTGCATTTGGTTGTGTCTGTGCCATGTTGTATGTGTTTTCCTTTGCGATGATCATCCACTTGGATGTGAGCAGATGTTGAGGAGGTTCCCCGGAGCAAGAGCTTGAGGATGCTGATGTTGCAACTTAGTTCCTTTAGGATTTCTTAACTAAGTTGTATTACTTTGAAATACTCTAGTACTCAGATTATGTCATTTGAGCTACTTCTTTGTCTTTAAAGTTTTAAATTCTTGAGTTAATTTGGATGATTGTAATCCTAATACTTTAATTTCTTATCTTAACTGCTTTCCAATATTATCTATGTTGACGTCCTTATATAAATATATGCTATATATTTGGGATGTCACATTCCGAAAGGTTTTAACTCCAAATAATTATTCAATGCCCAGAATCAAGTTTAAGATGATTCAACCACAAATTTTTAATCGAATCCAAAACATACTTCAATTCAATATAACAAACCATAATTCTCTTATTAAATTTTAAACCTTAATTTAGAATGATTCTCTACTCCAACGTACGAAAACACTCAAACAAAAAATAACATCTATACTTGAATTACTCTTATAAAACTATACACTAGGAGTGGGCAAATCGAACTGAACTGTACTACACTGCTAAAAACTGAACTGTAAAACAATTCAGACAAACTGAACTGAACTGTTTTTTGTTTTATCAAACTGAACTATACTAAATTGTACTAAATTACAGTATGAACCGAACTAAACTATTAACTGAATTGTAAACTACACTAACTGAACTGTAAACTGTATTAACTGAACTGAAGTATTAACTGAATTGTAAATTACACTAACTGAACTATTAACTAAATTGTAAACTACACTAATTTTAACTAAACTATAATATAAACTGAACTGAACTACTAACTATACTAATTTTAAACTGGATTGTACTAATTTTTAAACTAAATAGTATAACAATACATGTTCTTTTTAATTGAAATTTATTTTAATATTTATTTTATTTTATTCATAAGTGTCTAATAAATTGATTTTTAATTATTTAATATTATTATTTTCTATTTTATTTATATTTCTTTTATTATTAAAAATTATTTTATTTTATTAATAAAAAAATATAAAAAATAACATCATACACTATCACAAAATAAATAAATAAATAAATATATATATATATATATATATATATAAACTTGGACAGTGTAAGAATTTGAATAGTTTAACATGTTAGCTTTTTATTATTTGTCAAGATTTAAGATCCAATCTCAATAATCATTTGAATTAGCTTTGAAGTTTCCTTCGTTTTGTTAGTAATTAGAAAGTAGTATTCATCAATGTTCATCCACATGAACTTCTTTTGTGCATAGATAATCAAATCGTGTGTGTGTGTGTGTGTGTATATATATATATATATATATATATATATATATATATATATATTTTATTGATAAAAAATATAAATTTTGTGATAAAAAAGTTGTCTTAAAAAATTAATTATTATTTTTTTTATGTGAATAGTTTTTTTTATTAATATTTTTCTATTAAATAAAGTTTTCTTGACAAGAAGGAGCAGTTGAACTGAAAATAAAGAAGATGTAAGAGTAGATACAGTTCTCACAGTTAACTGAACTGTAACTGTTATAAGTTCAGTTTTTAAAAACTGAACCATAAAATAGTATACTGATCTGTTAGTAAAAGTGGATCAGTTATTTTTAGTATAATATAGTACAGTACAGATCAGTTATTTTTGTCCAGCCCTACTCATGAACATCCTAAAAACAAAAATGTTTCCTTAAATAAACTTAAGGTAATAATGCTTTAAACGTGATTTCTCTTAGTTGAAAAATACTTGTAAACTAAATAATTATACAAGTGATAGGTGACACTAAAATCCTATAGGGATAGTAAAACATTATCAAACAATTATAAACTTCAATATAAGGATAAACTAATTGAGACTCGAACGACAAAACTAAAAAAGAAAGAAAGTTAAATACTTATAAAACAGAAAATTAAAAGATATTGGAACAAATTTTACACTAATTATATCAAATTAAAATGGTTTAATCCCTCCATTGGTCCTCATATTAGTGTACAAATCTCAGTTTGGTCCTCAAGTTTTGAACTGTCTCAATTGGTCATAATTTTTGTAAAAATGCACACATTTTACCCCAACCGTTAACTGGTCTCAGACGGCGTTAATTGATGCTGAAATGTATTTTTTATTTTAAGCTTAATCCTCCCTTGGTCCTTATGTTTGTGTGAAAATCTCAGTTTGGTCCTCAAGTTTTTTCTCAAGTCCTTATGAAATGCAAACATTTTACAACATTTTACCCCAACCGTTAAGTGTATTGAGACAACGTTAACTTTGAACTGAGCTGTAATTTTTTTTTTTATGTTTTAAAATCATTAAATCCACGTGGCTATGGTCTTTCTTTTTCCTTCCAATCACTGATCACATTTCACTCATTCCTCCACCCTCAAACCCCCCGACTCACACCTTTTCTCCTTCTCAAACTAAAAAATGTCGCCGTTGTCAACAGTTCAAAAATTATGACCCAATTGAGACAGTTCAAAACTTGAGGACCGAACTGAGATTTTCACACAAACATAAGGACCAAGGGAGGGATTAAGCCTAAAATAAAAAATACATCTCAACATCAATTAACACCATTTGAGACAGCTTAACGGTTAAGGTAAAATGTGTGCATTTTTACAAAAATTATGACCTAATTGAGACAGTTCAAAACTTGAGGACCGAACTGAGATTTACACACAAATACGAGGACCAATGGATGGATTAAGCCAATTAAAATCTCTCTACTTTTATAAATACTTTTGTTTCTTCAACAATATTAATGAAAATACTTATTTTTATTGATGTGTTGGCAACTTTGGATGGATATAAAGAACTCATCGAATCAATCAAAGATTGGTGAAAATTATTATTTTCTACACATTGCATTATATATATTGTGACAATGATTATGCGGTTAATCAACTATCTTTGAATGGAAATATTTTGATTATTTTATATGTAAGCAATTCCCATAAAAGAATAAGTATCATTATTGGCTTACATTTCCAAGAAAGTTTCATTTGCTTTTCTTAAAAGAGGGATGGTCATTGACATAGTTTACTCTTTCATTTTTTTTAATATTTTATTAACGATTAATTTATTTAAATATCCTAATTGATTGTTCTAAATATGTTCTGTCTGTAAAACTCAAATAATTTATCTTAATTGACTCCTGCTTAAATCTTGATACACTTTATATTAAGATAATGAAATTAAATTTAACTCAATTATATTTTGTAAGATAAAATTTGTCATTATTTATATAATTTAGTCTTATTTTTAATTAATGTAGAATGTCTAACGCCATATACTAAAAAAATTAACTATTAAAATAATAAAATTTTTAATTCAAGTATGAAAGATACATAAAACACAATAACTTTTATCTTATAATAAGTTTTATAAAAAACTATTTTTTTCAATATACTCTATATTTCCTAAGACTCTTTCAATCTTTGTTGATCAATACTTTTTATATATAAGATTTTTTTTTTTCATTTTTTGAGTGGCTAAATTGATAGCACTCTACATTATAAACCTATTTTGTCATATACCCATTGTAAACAACTTCCTTTAAAGCAATAATAAATAAATGTGGATAATATTATATAATATAATAGACATTCTTGATATAGAAAATGATGTGGCCATTGGGCATGTTCCTTCTGTCTCTAAAAGACAATCCCATCATGTGATAGTGGGAAATTTTCTATGAACTTAGGAACTCTTCACCATTGGCCAATTTATAAAGTATATAACAATAGTTTACTATATCGGCAAGCAAAAGCACAACGCAGTGGTTAAAACAGTGGGATTATAAATCATACTCTTGCTAATCAAGTCAATGCATGAAATGTTTTGTTGAAGATTAGCCAAACAAAGTTGCTGTTTATGGTAGTAATTAATTAAACAATCTAGTTTTCAGTAATTATTTTATGTCCAATGTTGTTTGCTGTCTGTTTTTCATTGAATGATCTCTATGTTCTCTTTTTAATTTAATGCCAAAACGAACCATACATTGAATCAAGAACTTGGACATGCTCGTGAAGATCCCTTTCTATCATGTTTTTTTAATCAATCCATGAATCAGATATTTGTTTTTCTACTTCAACTTTTTTCTTTCAGATATACCATTTCCATTTTTAAGATTTATTTATTTTTTATTGCCTTTTACTTTTACAAAATACTATTTATTTAGTCCTTTTTTAACTATAAAATGACAATGACAGAAACATTAAAAAAGAATAAACCGAACAAGTTAATTTAGATATATTTGATCTGTTTGTTATCAAAATCATTTGATTTGATAAGTTTTATTTTAACCACTCAATTTTCAAATATTACATAATTTAAAAATACCCAGTTGTGTTGAATGCAAATTCCTAATATATTGGAACAAATTTCTAAAAGTCTTACATGATAAATTTATGTGTTCTTTGCTAACTAAAGAAAACATTTAGTAATAATTAATTTGGTCTCTATACATATATTTAAAATATTTAACAATTCAATCTCGATATTTTAAATTTAGAGTTTTTATTAGAACCTTCAAGAACAGTAGTTAATAGCATAAAAACAAAAGAGACCAATATAAGACTTTAAAAGTTTAACTACTACAAATGTCTTTTTCGTTATGACTAACGTAAAGTTTACCCATACATTATAATATTTTGCAAATCATGCTAATTATTTCATTTGTGTAATTATATAGTATATTAATTTTCAATTTATGAAGACATGTATTGGTGCGATTCATTCCACATACCACTCTATTTGTAGTATATTTTTTGTTGTTGGAATATTAATCAATCATGTTATTCTATATGCTTTTGTCTTCTAATTTTCTTTCACTTTAATAAAGTTGATTCTTTAACAAGTTTAGTATAGTTAAAAAAAAAAACCATTTTATCGAGACAATTGGTGCAATTAATCATTTTCTTAAAATATTTATAAGATAATGAAGCGTATATGTTAAGATATTTTTACACATACATGTTAGTTAAAGATGTTATTCTTTTACAAACACATTACATTTCCGACTTTTAAGTGGTATTTGTATTCATTAGTTATGTGCTTTTAATCAATGTTTTTAAAAAACAAGTGTTTTATGTAGTAGACATGTAAGAGCTATATTTATATATTATCAATGTGAAGTATATACATAAAAATAAAAAGTTTAATTTTGTCAGATTTAATTGAGATATGATTTCTTAAGAACCTAATAAGAGGTATGATGCACAAACTTCTATGGTACAATAGAAAATTTTCAAGCAATGTAAATTATAACGTGTATATGAGAACGTAAGAGACAAGTATCATAAAATATAAGAATCAAGATTTAAAACCTAAATGTAATATAGCAAAAAATAGACTGTATTACAAATATACAAAGAAAATGTTAAATAAAACTTATTTAAAATAATACGAACATCTTTATCACATGATACAAGTTTTACAATTATTATTAAGAAATCATAAAAAGTATATTATATAAATCTTTGAAATTTGTTTGAAAGCCTGAGACATTTGCCATTTATAAGATGTCACATAAAATACTGAGAAGATTTCGGGAAAAAGATACTAATACATTTATCACTAATAATTTGTGAAGAATCTATATAAAATATCATAACACCAAAATTTTAAAAACTTATTTTTATTATATAAGAATTTCAACTCATTTTAAATTTCTAATAAATACAACATAATTATTTTAGGAGAAATGATTATTTGACATACCTAAATTTTTTACATTCATTTGACATTACTCTTACTTACTTTTTACTTTTTTCTTTCTTGAAAAACTACAAAACTTTATACTTTCTGGACCATTTTATCCTTGTATGTTGTGTCAAATAAATGTAAAAGTGTGTCATGGTATTATTACTCTTATATTAGTGAATTTAAAAAGTAAGCTGAGTTGATTTATAATTGTGTACACTACTGTAGACAATTGAGGTAGATAGATTCTAGGAAATGCGTTACATCAACTATTCAATTGAAAAGTTTGATTAAAACACATTATTTAATTTGAAAAAAAATGTTTTTTACACGCCTAAATTTTTTTATATTAATTTAACACTATTTTTTTATTTTTTATTCTCATCTTTTTTTAAAAATACAAAAGTTTATAGTTTATGATATTTTATTGTATACTCTATATTAAATTAATATAAAAGTGTGATATGTTACCATTGCTATTTTTTAAATTTTGTTGTAAAAGTATGTTACGGTTCCTTAGATATTCGAAGCATATGGACACAGGACACGAGTTTATGATCACATGTTATCATATCTCTTTCATAAAATCATAACTTCTTTTGGTATATATTGAATGATATAAAGTTTCTTTTGTGTCAAATCAAGTTAAGTATAGATCTATGATTCATATTCAAGTTTCATTTTTTTTTTAAAAAAAAAAACAAATCGCTTCAAAACACACCAGCTGTTTTGAAATAATATTATTATCATAGCTTCATGTTAAAGTCAAGTTCAATATTTACCTAATATTTACCTAAGATCGTGTGTGTTTGTATATATTTATCTATTTAAGTAAATAAAACAATAAGAGTGGTTCATAAAAAAAAAATTATATAATAAATATATAATATAGTAAAATAGGGGATTATAGTTTTTAACGGTGTGGACATAAAGCCAAAGATACGACATTCCTGCAGAGAGAGTGTACAAAAAGGGAAAGAAAATCTAAGCACGAGGAAGTATACCTGTTTAACGAAAAAACAATTAGAAAAGCTTGAATTAGATTAAGATGTGGATTGGTTCACGCAGAGCAAGTGAATAAAGGAGCAGAAAGAGGAAAAACATTAAAAATTTCAACTCCAAAATAGTAACCCTAATACCCTTTACAGCACACATACAAGACATTCATCCAACCATCAATATCACACTGTTGCACTCGTATCTCCCAAAAGTGTTACACTCCTCACATGCCACTATTGTAAAATATCAAATCAATACAATCTTTAGTAACACTTATTTAGCGTCACAAAAAAAAATGTTAAGTACTATTTAAAAGAATTATTAGTAGAGCTCTGAAAACGGGTAATTCAGTTCCACCCACCACGAATTGGTCACTTAGTGAGCCAACTTAACCCGACTCATTTATTAGTGAGTTAGAAAAATTCGAATCCGACCGGACCTACCACAATTTGGAGTAAGTGGGTTGCCTCACTAGCTCCCTTAATTACAATTTTTTTTAAATAAAAAAAGTTACAAACTTTTTATAATTCAAATTTAAACATATTTCACTTTCAAATTCCACTATGTGTTTAATTAATTTTGAAAATAAGAAATTTAAATAATTTTTTCAAATAAAAAATAATAATAAATATATTTTTATAAAATTAAAATTAAATTTTAATAAAATAAAATTAGGTAAGTGGGTTGGTGGCCAATCCGATCCACCACGGATTCAATCCGCATGAAACATGTTTAAATTTGACATGTATAAAAAAAATACAATTTTTTCAAACCCAATCCATTTCGAATCCGTGATAAATCGGATTAACTGGCCGGTTGTGTGATGCATTTTTAGAACTCTAGTTACCGGTAACACAATCTAAGTTTAGCTTAAGTTAATAAAATAATATTCTCAGTCTTATTTTTCGTATTTTTCATTTTTATACAAATTTAGTTTAGGAAAATGGTATTTTAACACCATTTTTTGACACTATTTTGATATTGCACATGTGTCAAAATGTGATTATGGTTGGACGATTTCAAATTAAAAAAAAATTGAGACAAGAACATATTTGAAAAAGAAAAACTAAAGTTTTTTTTTTTAATTTAAAATCGTCTAATCACATTTTGACACGCGCACGTGTTACGTGTAGAAATCCCATCCCATTGGCGAATTGTTTACGTGGCGCAACATGACGAAGGTGCGCACTAACTCCAGCAGTGTACGTTAGCACTGTTTTCACACTTTTGGATTCCCCATCAGTTGCAGCATTCCATGATCCCTCAACTAGCATGCCAACCCTTTCTTCTGCATAAAATACAAGGTTCTCACAACCATAGCTTCCACCAAATTTAACACACACTCTCTCTCTCTTTCTCGTTCTTTTTGTTACGCTTTCCACCGCCTCGCAAACGCCATATCTGAATTCAGTTCTGCTGCTTCTTCTTATCATTATTTTATTTATTTTATTGTTGTTTGAATTAAAAAACTACTTTTAGGAACTCACGCTGCCTCCACGTTCTGCGAGGGGTCAATTGCTGCTGGCCTCGTCGTCATCGACTTTGGACGCACGTGCCAGATTTGAACGGAGTATATCATCCAATACGCAACTCTCGGGACTGAACTGGAATACGCGACAGACCGAGCTCCATGACGGTTACTGTTATAAGGCAATAGTGTCTTTGTTTTTGCTTCGGCGAGACAGGCGACGGCGACGAAGAAGAGTAGTTCGTCTTCGCACGTGAGAGGTTGCACCTCCATCGTGTGTGTTAAAAGAAGAAAGGTTGTTGTTGTGGTTGTGATTGTGGTTGTTGAGATCACGGTTTTTCAGTGAAGGAATAGTGAGATTTTTCTGAACATGCCTCACAGAGCAACTTACTTTTTCCCGAGGCAGTTCCCTGAGAGGGCTTTGGATGAGTCTTCGAAGCAGAGATTGGATCATGAAAAGAGAAAAATCGTCAACTCTATCAAATCATCGGATACGACTTTTGCATATGAAAGCGACACGCCGAAAAAGCCAGCACCGGTTCCCACGCGTACCGCTAAAGACAACGACGACGTCGTTTTCTCATCCGGTAACCAATCCGCAGTCTCCGACCTCTTCACCGCTACCGACAAGTTCCGCACCAAACAGAAGCAAATCGCCGCCTTCTGCAATTGGTTGATCGACAAAAAGAAGGACCTCAATCGACCGAGTCACCGTTTAAGAACCTATCCTAACGACGACGAGGACGAAGAAGATGAACGTGAGCATCTACTTCCTCCGCCGCCGCCTGAGGCGGCGGCGGCGCAGGTGGTGAAGGATGCTGTTGACCGGAGCTTCGACCGGCAGGTTTCGCTGCCGCGGTTGTCCAGCGGAAGCAGCTACGCCGGGAGCTTGTTCACGCTGGACGGCACCGCCACATTCTCCAGCGACGTTACGAAAGACGAAACGTCGTCGTTTCAAGTCTTTACTGAAGAAGACGCGAGAAAAAGGAAAGAAGAGGAAGAAAACGTAAAACGCAATACGACGCAGAAGTATAGGGAGAGCTACTACCTGCAAATGGCCTTGGCGCAGAGACTCTCTTGTTTAGCAAGCCTCGCTTCTGAACCTGTTCTCGCACTCGACGCTGGTCCCGAAACCTGGGACGCTGAATCGGTTTCGTATCGTTTATGGGTACGTATACTTACGACAACGAAACGAAACTACACTTGCGGCAGCTGTAGGTTATAGTTTAGTAACTTGTTCTTTTGGTTGATTTTCAGGTGAGTGGATGTTTGTCGTACACGGACAAGATATCTGACGGTTTTTACAACATATTGGGGATGAATCCGTACCTTTGGGTGATGTGCAATGATGTAGAGGAAGAAGGGAAGCGTTTACCGACGCTGATGGCGCTAAAGGCGGTTGAACCAAGCGAGACCTCCATAGAGGTAGTTCTTTTCGATAGACACGAGGACTCCCGGCTTAAGGAGCTTCAAGATAAAGCTCAGGAATTGTATTCTGCTTCGGAGAACGCGTTGGTGCTGGTGGAGAAACTCGGAAAACTCGTTGCCATATGCATGGGGTAAGATAATATCGAAGAATACGATACACCGTACTTTCTACTTTTTTTACGTCCTTCTTTGATTATTATTATTGTTTTTTACTGTTTGTTTGCTTATTTGGTGTGGGATGGTGTGTGTGAAGGGGTACGTTCCCTGTGGAGCAAGGAGATCTACACAAGCGGTGGAAGTTGGTTAGCAAGAGGTTGAGGAACTTTCACCAATGTGTTGTGCTTCCTGTTGGTAGCTTATCCAGTGGACTCTGTAGGCATCGCGCGATTCTCTTCAAGGTGAAGAATATGGATCTTTGTTGTTGTATCATTTGGATACTGTAAGAGGAGCATGTGTTAATCTTTTCCTATTGATTTTTGTAATCTATATTTACTGTTTTCAAATAATTCCTTTTTATTTGGGTTTTGCGGATGTAGAGATTGGCAGATTACATTGGTTTGCCATGCCGCATTGCTCGAGGTTGTAGGTACTGTGTTTCAGATCATAGATCGTCTTGCCTTGTCAAGATTAAAGATGACAGACAGCTCTCAAGGTTAGCGCAATGGTCCTTTTTTTGCATTGTTCTTCTGTTTTTTGTTTTGATACTAAAGTTAAACAAAATGTCTCTGCCCACGTACTCCTGCTTTGGTGATAATCGAAGCGAGTCGCTTCAGTCGTTATGATCATTTTTACTTTTTCTTGCCCTAGAGTTCTATTGTTACTTTTACTGTAACTTTTCATAATCATCTAGATTTGCCGGGCTTCATTGTCCTTACAAATTTGTGGATTGTTAATTTGTATGTTTCACTTTTCTGTTTAGTTTTCTCGTTTCAAAATTTTGGCTTTGATTAATTGAGATTGTAGAACATTCAGTTAACTGTTATAGTATTCTAGATCACCTTATAAAGAGCCTGACGTTTATTTCATATTTTCAACAGAGAATATGTAGTTGATCTGGTTGGGGAGCCAGGAAATATCCTTGGGCCAGATTCCTCAATTAACGGAGCATATGCGTCATCAATACCTTCCCCATTTCAAATTTCTCATTTGAAAGAATCCCAATCTCCATATGTGGATGTTACAGCATGTTCTCAATCTCTTGATAACACTTATTCAGGTGTGTTGTGCTTTATACCTGGAAATTTGGTCTTCCTACTCCTTATTTCAAGTTCATAATCCATGTAGCCGTTAATCTCGATACACTCCTTCAGAGGCCATTCCTTTCCATTGAAGTTTTTCTTAGATGTTACTCAATATCTTGCAGGCTTTGTACATGAAGATCAACGAGTTGACGAAACTGATCGACTGAAAAACAATAATGGCTCTATTTATTCTGCAATGGATCAAACTCGTGGAGGTACAGAACAACCTCTATTTCCTTGTGGCTTGAAAGGGAATGATAAGGAATGTGCGGTTCTGGGTTTATTAAATTTTCCTCCCATCTATGAAGGTGTTTCTGAAGATCTTGACGAAGTCTCTGGAGCATCGATTCATGAATACCCCAGGCTCTGTAAAGATTCAGTTGTAGTTATAGAAGCTTCCAAAGAGATCGTTGTAAAGGGGAATTCTGGGGTAAAAAGCATCTATAAGCAATCTATACTGAGCTCATCCACCGAATCAGAACAGGAACACGTAAAAAATAAACTTGAAAATCAGGGTGCTGGTAATATTCCAAGATACTTGAATCTTGAACCATCACTTGCAATGGACTGGCTTGAGATACCCTGGGACGATTTACGAATCAAAGAGCGTGTTGGTGCTGGTAAATTTTCTGCTTCCTGTTCTTTTTTTTAGAGCACGCGACTAGCCTGGTGACTTCAAATCTAAGTTATCTTCTCTCTGTGTAGGATCATTTGGGACAGTGTATCGTGCTGAATGGCATGGATCGGTAAGTTTTAGTACGTACTTATGCACAAACACCTTCGTGAATGTTGCTTCGTATTGTTTTTGTAGTCCCTAATTTCTCGAGTCTGATTGATTGCTTTTGATTGCATGATGACTTTATTGTATCAAGCCATTGACGTATCTTGTATGGTCTCTTTGAATAAATATGTTCAATACAGCTTATTATTTGTCTATTATAATTTCACTCACATTGGTGTATTTTACTGTGGTTTTAAAATTGCAGGATGTTGCTGTCAAGGTTTTAACAGTTCAGGATTTCCAGGATGATCAGTTGAAAGAATTTCTGAGAGAGGTAAGTGTCATGTCGGCCCTAAATTATATCCCTTGAGACAATAATGCTGGGAATCTATTTTACAAAACTCTTCTCCGGCTCTTTAAGTAATGGGCAAATGAAGCAAGTTAATATTCAAGTTGATATTTTCATTGTTTTTAGGTTGCCATAATGAAACGAGTTCGTCATCCAAATGTGGTGCTTTTCATGGGTGCGGTTACTAAACGTCCACATCTATCTATAGTGACAGAATATTTGCCTAGGTAAGCCATCCAACCCCTTTTTAGAGTAAAATTATATTGAATTTTCTGTCATAATGGTTTGAGTTGAGCGTCTTATTGTTGTTTCCTGGTGCGTTTATGACAGGGGCAGTTTATTCCGCCTAATACATAAGCCAGCGTCTGGTGAAATTCTAGATCCTAGGAGAAGGTTGCGGATGGCTTTAGACGTGGTTTGTGCCTGCCAGATATTATTTTTCTCTGATCAATTGGATATTATATATTATGATGTATGATACATAATTAATCTGATTGTAGGCTAAGGGGATAAATTATCTCCACTGTCTGAAGCCTCCCATTGTGCACTGGGATCTCAAAACCCCGAACTTGTTAGTGGACAGAAATTGGACTGTCAAGGTATGATGGAAAAGATTGATCAGTGGAGTTTCTCACTGAATTTTTGTAAAATAATTGTGCTAAGAATTGATTTTTTTCATTTCCTGCTCAGGTGTGTGATTTTGGATTGTCTAGATTTAAGGCGAATACTTTCTTGTCATCAAAATCTGTTGCTGGAACTGTAAGTTTCTTGTTCTCAGATTTTGTACATAAGCATGGTCATGACAAAAAAATATTATGCATGCTAGGTTTGAAAGTTATTTGAGTAGCAATTTCAGGTTTGAAGAGTTCAACTAATGTCGCTGACACGAGTGCTCCTTGTTCAAATAAACAACAGTCCTGTCATTTCTTATCAACGTTTCCTTTATAAGCTGGTGTTAGTGCTTAGTTCAATTATATAATAGTAATTTAGATAGATGGTTGATACCATTATGTATGGTTGTCATTGTTTGATGACAGTTCGGTCTTTGGGTGGGGATAATGTGTTTTTTTCAGGTGTGTTTTAAGGAAGCAATTTTTTGTCAAGCAAATTATCTGGTTTAGTAGGTTCTGCATTTTGTTGTAGATAGATGCATTTTCTTTCAACAAAGTGGTCATTCTATTAATATTTTGCAGGTTGAACTTTCACTTCACGGTGCCACATCCTCAATAAGTGTGTAACTCTCTTAATTTTATTTTCAGCCTGAGTGGATGGCTCCAGAATTTCTTCGTGGAGAACCTTCAAATGAGAAGTCTGATGTTTACAGTTTTGGAGTTATCCTGTGGGAACTTGTGACCCTGCAACAACCGTGGAATGGACTTAGTCATGCCCAGGTAATTTTTTAAGAGCATTCAGGTCTGAATTTGTTATGCTTAAAGTGTATTTTTCTTGCTTAATATTTTTATTTGAGGTATCACTACAAGAAATTATAAATTTAAAACGTAGCAAGAACTATAACGGAAAGAGGCATAATGCAAACTTACGTAATTCAAACAAGCTATTTGGCAAAAAGAAACCTGCTAAGTATATTGGTCAGTTTTTTAAAGTCATCTTTATGTGTGCGTTCAGGTAGTTGGAGCTGTCGCCTTCCAGAATAGGAGGCTTGCTATCCCTCCAAACATTTCCCCAGCGTTGGCCTCTCTCATGGAAGCTTGTTGGGCAGAGTAAGTGCCATATTTGCCATTTCGTCTGTCTATTGAAATTTCCGAATAACCAATAATTCGTTTACATTAATATTAACAGGCTTTTTTGTGCGTTATTGCATTCGTTTATGTCGTATTTAAGTAGTTGAGTGAATGAGTTTCATTTTGGAATTGTTGAGTATTGGATTAGTATTTTGATTTTAGCCGTTTTCAGGACCTTCAGATTTACAATTTCACTTTCTATATAAGGAACTTCTACTCCCTAGGGAAAAAAATTGGCTTGCTGCATCGATTGGATACATTTTGTAAGATTTATTTGTTCCTGACGGTTGGTAATTTTTGCACAGTAAACCTGCTGATCGCCCATCATTTGCAAGCATAGTTGATTCTCTAAAGAAGCTACTGAAGTCACCAGCTGATGCGATTAAAATGGGTGGAAAATAACATAGGTGTAGGCGGCCCATGATTGTTGATGAAATTTATTAACCTAACCTTCCCTTGCTCATATACTACTATTGATGACGGCATGAAGCCCTTTTGATTGTTTGTTGCAATTGTATATCGATCGGTTCATTCATGCCAACCCATTTCGTATGGGCAGCAATCAAGTCTGTAGTAACTTTTAAATGATGACCTCGAGCTCTTTTATCTATAGCTTTGAGATCAATAAAATATTTTGGAACTTGGAATTTCTGTTGTTTTTTTCAGACTGTAAATATGTAATAATCGTTTTGGCATTCTGTAATTTGGTCTTGTCTGTAAGGTGATAATCTACAAGGAAATGTTATTTTACTTCATTAAATTTCTTACAAGGGAAGTACACCTATGTAATAGATGTAGAGATGTAGAACATACAAAGAAGATAGAAAAAAGAAAGAAGAATAAGTTGAGAGGACAGAAAGTACATTATCAATTCTTTCCCTCACTTATTCTATTTATTAGGTAAGTACTATAATTAGACTCCTACGTAATCTTTCAAATGAAAATTTGTTATTTTGGCTGATGTATTCTTGAGTGTGTCTGAAATTTTACATGGATTCATTAGCTGTGCATTAGGTTCTGTATTTTTGTGTATTATTTTATTTGTTCTCCTGATCATACCTTAGGTTGAAATCTGGAAAAGCTATGATCTTTCCATGTAGCTTTTAATTCATTCCATTGTTAAACTTGTTGATTTCTTCTGAAAATCATATTATGCTGAACAATCCAAATTAGTTGCCGGGTAAGATGCAATTAAATAGTGCAATAGGCATCACTCTAACTCCTCGTAACACTGCGCAGATTTGTAAAGAAAGTTTATACATCTTTCGTTTTAAGTGTAACTAATTTTATTTATAAATATTTTATCAATATTTATCACAAACCTAATAATTATGTTTAATTATGTGTAGTTTTGAAATTTGAATTCAATGTAACGATCCAATCATATTATCAAATAAGTTACCTATTCATATATATCACGCGAATTATTCATAATGGGCAGAAAATTATAAATGCAGTCCTTAAGTTTTCAAAAGACTCATAATGGAAGATATATATATTTGTATTGTGCACGAAGAGACTTAGAGTTGAAAAGGCAAGGAAAGAATTTCTCCTGCATTCTTTGATTTCATGGAACATCTTTCAATTCATCTTGCACATGAAGCATGGCTTGGTGGTCTAGTGCAATATAGGTGGATGTATCCGTTTGAAAGGTTCATGGGAGAGTCTAAATGTTCAGTAAAAAACAAAGCCAGAGTGGAAGGATCAATTTGTTCGGCTTACTTGCATCGTGAGACAACGTACTTTTGTTCTCATTATTTCAAAAACTTCATGTTGAAGCCGATCAATGTTAGGAATGAAACACAATCTGCCACATCTCATTCAACTTTGTCAGTGTTTCGACAAGTGGGCCGTCACGCGGGCAAAGAGTTCATTCATTGGTTAAGTGATGCTGAATTCAACTCTGCTCACGTCCATGTCTTAATTAATTGCCTTAAAGTTAAGGTGTATCTTGAGTATGTTCTCATCTCATTCTTAAGTTGTCATTCATAAAACTTTAACATAGTCACTAATTGTGTTCGTTTTATACAGTTCATTTCTTGTGGCTATGCAAGTTCCAGAAGGGAGTTCTTCTGCTATAATACACTCACAGTTCCCTCAGTGGTTTAGAGATCAAGTATGATTATCCTTTTCAATATTTTAAAAACAATTGATGTTAACACTTGTAGCTTAATTTTTCGTCACCACTTTATAGGTTCGTAACCAGCCATTAAGTCGCTTAATTCAAGATCTACGGGAATTGTCAAATTGGCCCATGAGATGTGTCAAAGAATGGCACACGTATTTTGTAAATGGGTACAAGTTCCACACCGATGCATGGTCGAAAGGAAAAAAGACAACTGATTGTGGGGTTTTTGTTAAGGGCCTTACTGAGGGTGGTTATGATGACTTCTATGGTATTATTGAAAAAATTTATGAGCTGGAGTATAATACTTCAAGTACTCCAAAGAGGGTAGTTCTTTTTTATTGTCAATGGTTTGATCCATCTAGGAATGGAACAAGAGTGGATCCTAGGTATAATATTGTAGAAATTTAAATGACTTCAAGATACCGGCCATTTGATCCATTCATTCTAGCTCTTAATGTTAGACAAGTTTATTATGTCCCATATCCAGCATTTCGCAACATTGACAAACGTGGTTGGTGTGTTGTAATACAAACCAAGCCTAAGGGTCGCATTGAGTCAAATGATGTCGAAGACGACATCCCTTTCCAAGTTGATGAAATGACACATGGAAATGAAATTATTGAAGTTGAAAGTGTATCTGCATTGCAAGACTTCGATGGTGATGCTGAAGAGTTAGAAGGACAAATTCAAGAACATGAAGAAGAAGGAGAAGAACAAGATGAAGAACAAGACGACGATGAAGAAGAGCTTGAAGATGACGAAGAAGACAATGATGAAGATGATGATGACGACTATGAGGATCATAGTGACGCATCAAACAACGATGACAATGAGGATGATGAAGACGATTGAATTAATTAAAGGCTTGTATTTTGACATGTTTACGATTCACGCTTATATAATATTAAATCATTTACTAAATACAAATTGTCCACTTTGCGTTTAATTGTCTATTTATTTATATATTTTAAATTACAGTAATGTCAGGACATGAGCCTTCACGCCCTGACAAGGGTAAGACGGTAAAAAAGGCTAGGAAGGCGAAGTACGATCTTAGAGTTCCTTCGACGATACCATTTTCCAATGCCAGTACTCGACCAGACGTTGGATCCTCACGTCCACCACCCCCTTCTACGACGCCCACACCTTCTGTCGAGCCCACAACTTCTACTATAGGGCCCACTCCTTCTACCACAGGGCCCACTCCTTCTACTATAGGGCCCACTCCTTCAATTGTAGGGCCCACACCTCCTATTGTAGTGCCTACTCCTTCAGTGGTAGGGCCCACACCATATATTCATCCCTCTTCTATCCCTACACCATCTTCTATACCATCTCCAGATGTACACCAGCCATCTGCTGATGTTGCTGATCCTGCTGATACTGATGATTTGGATGATCCTGCTCCTCATGATCGACCATTCATTGAGCCGTGCGGAAAAGGGTAATACCATATCTTCTTCTTAGTCTTGTATTTTGCATTAAATAGTCGATCTTACTATGGTTGTACATTCATAACTTTCTTACATTCATATTTCAGGTTTCTTCCTTCCAGAGTTACTTCACAGGCCATCACTAGGACTATTAAGCAACAATTTCTTCAGCCCTGGGCATCATGGGGAGTAATCTCTGACGATGACAAAAAACTGTTTTGGGAGAGATTTAAGGTAAAATCATGTGTTACTTAATCATCTTGCATCACCATATTCAAATAGGAATTTCATTTGCTTTATCTTAACATTATCTATTGTAACAGCAAAAGGTACAGTGGGCAGCTGAGCATGAAGCTCAAATTCAGAAAAACTTTAACATGAAAGCATCTCACCGATTATCAGAAATGTTTAGAGATGCCCGGATCGCAGGACAACGCCCTTATTGGGTGGGGGAGCACATATGGAATTCATTGTTGGCGCATTGGAATAAGCCACAATATCGCATTAAATGTGCTACCGCCCAGAAAAATAGGGCATCAGAAAAAGGTGGTGCACTACATACTGGAGGATCCATCACCACACATGAACATGCGATTCGTATGGTAAAAATCTTGATTTTTTTCTTAGCAATAACTCAATAACATCATGTATTTGAAATTAATATATGTGTCAATCGTATGTTTTAAAATATTATAGGTAGCGGCGCTTGGACGGGCTGTTCATGTTGATGAGGTCTTTACACAGACTCATATTCGCAAGGGGACTGGCGAATATGTTGATGAGAGGTCTCGCAAAACAATTGTAAGTAAACTTTTTAACAACATTCAATTTTGTACTCTTTTTTCGCACTTTGAAATTAATGTTAATGATGTTTTCTATCTTATTTAACAGGAAGATTTTTCTACAAGATTGACACAAGCGAGAGCAGAGGGGGGGATCTGGTCCTGATGGTAGAGTAGATGCTGATGAAGAAATGATCAGGACCCAATGCTGGGTTGATATCGTCGGGGGAAAAAAGAAAGGACGATTGTATGGGGTAGGGAAACTTGCCTCTCATTATAGTGCTGGAAGAGGAGGCATATTCAGACATCAACCATCTACCTCTACCACATTTGACCCCAACAATGTCGTTAGTAAAGATGCTTATGATTCACTTCTAGCCAGATTTGAAAATCTGGAAAATCTGGTTAGGACATTGGTTCCTCAGCAAGGACATACTGCCCTATCATCATCCCAGCAGCCATGTCCACCTCAACAGCCTCCTTTCCAGACCACAGCTATGCAAGACAAAGATAGTGATGATTCTGATGATCCTGATAATCCTGATGATTATCATAGGTTTTGATATTTAGGAACTTTAGAAAAAAATTTTAGTTAGGTTTTCTTTTTGAAAAACTTTGACACTTATCAAACTTTGAAGTTAGCATCTCCAATTCAAACTTTGTTTTGCATTTAAACTTAGAAGTTTAGGATTGCATTTAAACTTTTTTTTGACACTTATAATATTTTGAAACTTAGAATGATTGAAGTTTTCTTGTTAAATGTTGAATGATTACATTTGAATTGATGTTTGCCTGGATAAATTGATGTTTGGGATTGTTGATTTTTCATTTGCAGGTTTTGGGTTTAATAAAGAAGCAAACTGGGCTGAAAAAAGATTGTCTAAATTATCGACGGCCTCCAGGCCGTCGCTAAACCCACACAATTTCGGAAAGCGTTACCGAGGGCTTCAGCCCCTCGGTAATACCGACGGCTTCATGGCCCTCGGTATTATCGAGGGCTTTAGGGCCGTCGGTAATACCGAAGGCCACGAGGCCGTCGGTAAGTTTTCCAACAAGCAAATTACCGATGGCTTCTGAGCCGTCGACAAGCCGTCGGTAGAGTGCGTTTACTGACGACATTTTGTCAATACCGAGGGCTTTTTGCCGTCGGTAAATCCCTTCTTTTTTGTAATGGGATTTGGTACGCTTGCTAGTGAGTCAACACCAACCCCACCGGTGGGTTTGCCTGATTCTCCTCCACGCTCCGCCACACACAGCCTCTTTGTGCACTGCGAACAGGCGCGTGCTGTCCACGCGCCACCCTCTGCTCACCAGAAAGTCGCCGCGCCACCTCCATAGGTTTCTCCCTCTGCTCCTCTGTCCGTTCTGACACTCAAAATCTTACTTTGGTGTGTCCAAAAGCTCCCCTTTAAGAAAACCCTAAGAAACCCTTTAGGGTTTTCTGGTTCTTTACGGTTTTTCTAGTTTCTTCTCCTATTTTAATCAAAAAATGGTGTCTGGAAGTGCTCTTTCTTTCTCTGGAAGTCTCTCAATCACTTCCGAAAAGCTAAACGAAAAGAATTATCTGTCTTGGTCTGCTGCTGTGGAAATGTGGTTCCTTGGTCAAGGACATTATGACCACCTTGAGCAGGATGAGAGCCAAGTTCCTTTTGACAAAGCTGAACAATGGAAACAAGCTAATTTCCAATTGTGTGCCCTATTGTGGCAATCTGTGGAACCTCGACTTTTGATATCTCTTAGAGCCTTCAAGACATGTCACACTTTTTGGAAGAAAGCTCAAAGCATTTATGCTAATGATATTCAACGTCTCTATGATACCGTAAACAAGCTTGCTTGTCTCAAAATGACAGACCATGATATGGTCTCATTCATGACTAAAGCCCAAGCGGCTATAGAAGAATTGAGAATGTTCTTGGAAGTGGAATCTTCGGAAGATATCAAAAAGAAGCTTGACCAGTATTATATGGTGATGATCCTTCGTGCTTTGCATCCAGATTTACATCACATCAGAGATCAACTTCTGACAAGTCATGAGGTCCCTTCCCTGGAAGCCTTGACCACATGTCTTCTTCGTGTTCCTGTGCCTTAGTCTCAGGAAGCTCATGAAACAATGGAACCATCTGTCATGGTTTCCACGCGAGGAAGAGGAGGACGTGACACTAGAGGAGGAGGACGTGGAGGTCGGGGACGTCCATAGTGCTCTTACTGTAAGAGGGTGGGTCACACACAAGAAAACTGCTACTCCTTGCATGGCTTTCCTTCAAAAACTGCCAATATCTCTAAGGCTGAAACTTCGACTTCCAACCCCAAGTTCACTAAGGCAGAGTATCAAGAGTATCTGCGATTAAAGTCTAACAGCTTGGCACAATCATCTCAGTCCCCAAGTACGTCCACAACTTGCATTTCTCAATCCATGGAAGGTCCAAATTCATGGGTAATTAACTCGGGTGCTTCTGATCACATTTCTGGTAATACCTTATTGTTCTCAGCCCTTTCCCTCCAAGAAAAACCCCATTTCATTACCCTTGCAAATGGCTCTAAAACTTGTTCAAAGGGAGTCAATCAAGTCTCCCTGTCCCCCTCTCTAACTCTGAAATTTATTCTTTTTGTCCCTAACTGTCCATATTCAATTTAATTTCCCTAAGTCAGTTAACCAAAATGTTACATTGTTCAATAACTTTTGACTCAAAATCTTTTGTTATACAGGACCGTGGCTCGGGGAGACAGATAGGAGAAGGATATGAAGTTGGAGGTCTATACCATTTTGGATCTCATCCACGGGTATCTTGTGTTGCAGCTCTTCCTCCTAAAGTGTTACATGATCAGTTTGGCCATCCTCACTTGTCAAAGTTGAAAAAGATGTGTCGTGAACTTAGTGATCTTCAGACTTTAGAATGTGAGTCCTGTCAACTAGGAAAACATGTTAGATCTGTCTTTCCTAAAAGGTCTCAATCAATGTGTACTTCTAGTTTTTCTTTTATTCATTCTGATGTCTTGGGACCTAGTCGCGTCTCTTCTTTTGGTTTTAGGTATTTTGTTACTTTTATTGATGAGTCTTCTCGATGTACTTGGGTTTATCTAATGAAAGATCGCTCTGAATTTTTACCCATTTTCACATCGTTTTTGAATGAAATTAAGAACCACTTTGGTCAAGTAATTAAAGTCTTAAGAAGTGATAATGCTAAAGAGTATTTCTCATCAACTTTTTCTTCACTTCTTAGCTCGCATGGTATTTTGCATCAGTCCACTTATCCTCATACACCCCAGCAAAATGGTATAGCCGAAAGAAAAAATAGACACTTGGTTGAAATGGCTCGTACCCTTTTGCTTGGTGCTCATATTCCTGGTCATCACTGGGGGGATGTCATCTTAACTGCATGTTTTCTTATTAATAGGATGCCCTCCTCCTATCTCAATAATAAAGTCCCTTTCTCCATTCTCTTTCCTAATGATCCTCTCTTTCACACCTCTCCTCGCGTCTTTGGTTGTGTTTGTTTTGTTCACGACATGTCTTCGGGGCTCGACAAGCTCTCTGCTCGTGCAATTAAATGTGTCTTTTTGGGCTATTCTCGGCTTCAAAAAGGATACCGGTGTTACTCTCCTGAAACCAAAAAGTACTACATGTCTGCCAATGTTACCTTCTTTAAACAAACACCTTTCTTCTCTCCATCTGTTCAAGATGATCATATCCTTCATCAGGTCCTTCCTCTTCCAGTGGTTGAGTCTAATATCTCCAATGCCTCAGTCAATCCAAGTCATGCCCAAGGTCCTCCCGAACCTTCCACTCCACATACTGATATCCTTCGACACAGTACCCCGGTGAGTAATCCTCTTCAAGAAAATGGTAGATCTCCTCCTTCAGATTCTTCTCCGTCACCATCTCTGATAACAGTTGAAAAACCGTTATTTTTATACTTAATTTTAATATCAAATGCACCCTTGTTGACTTAGAAACTTGCTTTGACTCATGATTTTTCTTTAGTTTTGTGAATAAAAGAGTTGAGGACATGTTTTATGATTTTATCATTAAATTCCCTTGATTTTGTAGGTTTTTGGAATGAATTGAAAGAAAGGTTGAAGTACCAAGGGTTGCAGTGCAGAAAAGTCAAATATAGTGTAGAAAAGTCAACAGTCAACCAGAAAAGTCAACCAGTCAACCAGAAAGTCAACCAGTTGACCATAGTAAAGTTGACCAACGCTGAGCGGTTTTTTGGCAAACCGTTGAGCGCCGTTTTTTAGCGCTGAGTAGTTTGGACGCGGGCCTGGACCTGTTTTATGTTATTTTTATGATCTATTTGGGCTTGAACTTATTTTTTGTTATTTTTATAGCCTATTTAAAGGCCAAAAAGTCTTAGGGTTTGTATCTTTTGATGGCTTAGGCACAAAAACACACTTTTCACCCTTTTGGGGGTAGATTTGGAGATGGTGACAGCTCTCCTTTTTTCCCTTTAGGGTTTCTATCTCTTTCATTTCATTCACCTAGTTTCTCCATGACGATGGGGAACTAAACCTTATTTGTTGCTGGGGAAAGATGTAACCTCTAAACTCTCTTGTATTTAAATCAATTCTTTTTATTGATATATGCTTACTTCATTAATTGTTATAGTTTTCCTCTTTGCTTAATGCATACATCATTTAACTCATTTGGTGGTATGATCCTTGATTTTGTCGATATGGGGACGTACGGGGAAATCTAGAACTGGGGAAATTCTCCCAAAGGTAGTATTGCCTATACATAGGAATATGTGGTAATATTAGGATTGGTTGCATACACACTCCTGTGCTTCATAACTAATTATTAGGGATGCTAGGAATCATATGAACTCGTAGTTAAGGATAAACTTTCTTACCGGTGACAGCAATATTAAGTGTTTTAGAGACTAGCATTAACATTAATGAAGAAGAGGAATTCTTATATGCATGAGAGTGATTAGGTGAAATCTAACCTCAATAACATATTCATCTCATATTCTAATCTTCATCCATCCATCCAATTTTGTGTTTAACCTCAATTGATCAAATTGCATTCATGTTTATTTTTCTGCACTTTATATTTAAAAATCCCAAAATATTATGTTTATAGTCTTGATTGGTTAAGCACAAGCACAACAGTTTAGTGTCATGAGTCTCTTGCGAAAACGATACTTGGACTTAGCATTTATTATTACTTGATACGATCTAGTACACTTGCCAGGGGTTTAACAAGTTTTTTGCGCCATTGCCGGGGACTCGTGGTAGAATTATTCTATGTGTGTGATTCCTGATTGATTAAACTTTCTTTCTTTCTATCTTTCTATCTCTCTATCTTTCTATCTTTCTTTCTTTCTATCTTTCTTTCTGTTTTTATCTTTTTGTTTTTATTTTTCTGTTTTAATTAAAAAAAACGAAAAAAAAATAATATCTTTTTCTGTTTTTTATCTTTTTGTTTTTATTCTTTATCTATCTAAAAAAATATATGTTTTTCTGTTTTCATTTTTCTGTTTTTATTTTTATGTTTTTATTAAAAAAAACGAAAATAAAATAAAATAATATCTTTTCCTTATTCTTCTCCTCATTCTTCTCCTCATCTTTCCATCTTTCCATCTTTCTATCTTTCTATTTATTTTTCTTTTTATCTTTTTATTATTTTTATCATTCTATCTTTATCTTTTCTAAAAAAAACGAAAATTAAAATAAAAAAATATCTTTTACTGTTTTTATTTTTTGGGCTAATTATGTGCTCTAGTATAGTGTTTTTTAGTGTGTGTAGGATAAAAATTTGTATTAGGAGCACAAGATCATCAGGAGGCAGATAAGGAAGGAGAATTGGTTCACCAACACCCTGATGTGAAAAGTGACAAACCCAAACCTGGCACACCAATGAAATTTTAGAATAGGTTATGGGTTGTCAAGACTATCAAAGCAAACAGAGCGCGCTCTTGAGATTGAGAATCCTTAGAGTTGGTGCAAGGAAATTTTCAAGATTTTGTTGGTGTCATGAAGGAAGGAAGAATGCCAACAGAAAATATTAACACCTACTGATGGGTGTTTGAGCTTTACCGGGTCAAGCTAATGACGTTAAAGAAACGCTTGCTGGGAGGCAACTCAGTTTCTAACCCCGTTCTGAATTTTTTGTTTCTTTTCTTTTCTTTTATTTGATTTTATTCTTTTAGGTTAAATGCTGCTTCTGATGGCAGTGATGATAGCATCTACTGATGGATGCTTCTAAAACATCTACTGATGGATGTTAAGTGATTTGGTATCTACTGATGGATGTCAATGAAGATAAGAAAGATTAACATCTACTGATGGATGCTATATGGTTAGACATCTATTGATGGATGTCATTAACAGCATTTACTGATGAATGCTACTGGGATAGCATCTACTGAGGGATGCTAGAAGATTGAGTATCTACTGAAGGATACAGGAAGGTACACCTACTGATGGGTGACGGTAAGGTTTGCACCTACTGATGGGTGCTAGAAAGGTTTGGGTCAGGCTCGTGACATTAAACAAGCACTACCTAGGAGGCAACCCAATTGATTGATTTGTTTTTGCATGTTTTAATTCTTGTTCTAGTCGTATATGTCAGTTAAGTGATTGGGAATTGCATAAAAATTAAATTTTGAAAGTTGAATTTAAAGGTTTAAAGGGTTAAAATGTTTTAAGCAGAAAAAAAAGAGAGGGTTGTAACCGCGGCCACCGTTGGGCGATGAACTCACCGCTGGCGGTGGCGTCGCTGAGGGGTACATGCGTTTTAAAAGATTATTTGATTTTTTCTACCCCTCAAGTTCGCCCAAGCACTCTTTACCAAACCCATAATCTCTCTTTCACTTTCAAACATTCTTTCAAAGATTTTCCAACACTTCTCCTATCATCCTCTCTCTTAAAAACCTAATTTTTATCACTTTTACATCCAAGTTTGGGGTTTTGTGAGAGCCCAACTATTTGGGGTTGATTCCTCCACATTCCTTGGAAGAACTTTTGTGTGCTACTAACGTTTAATGAGATTTCTTGTGGTTTTGTGAATTGTACTTGATGCAGGGATGACCTCCTCATCAGGAAAGAAGATCAAGACTGTGGGAAACAAGAGGAAGGAATCAGAGTTGGAGCAGCTGAAGCTCCACCTATGGAGGAAGATGATGAGATAACATTTACTGATGGATGCTATTTGCACTAGAACATGATTTTCTATCTTTTGTTTTTGTATTTATTTGTTTTTGTATTTATTTGTTTCTGTTTAGTAGTGTAGGATTGATGAACTTGGTTGGACACTGTATCTGATGCAGTGGTTTGATATTGATATTTTTGCATGATGGATATTGCTTGATGATGCTTTGATATTGATGATGTTGAAAATATGCACAATATGCTAATATACATGTGGTAGTTCACAAGCTATGTTAACAGATGCATTATGGTTTTGTGATTGTGATTATAAGGCTAAGCAGGATGTTTGTTTGGATGATTGGAATAAGCTTATGAGTAAGGATTGAGCTCTAGAGTTCTTATTGATATATTTGTTATCTACTTGAAAGCATGAATAATTTTGCCTAAGTTTCTGTGATTGATTGAATTGCATGTATGTGTCATATGATCAAGGCCGTTTTTGATTTAGCCCTTTCTTAGCCAATGCATAAAATTTCGTCCCAATGAAAAAGAGCACAATGTGTTCTACCCTTTTTGAACCTAAGCCTTAAACAGAAAATCCTTTTGAGAAAAATCTTTACCTTGAGTTAAGTTGAGAATTATTGCATGGTATTGATAAAGGTTCAAGTTTGGGGTTGTTGGGAAAGATGAAAAAAAAAGATGAAAGAAAAGCATTGAGCTAATGTGTTGAGCAAAAGTGAAAAAGATAGAAAAGATAGAATGAGAAAGATAAGCTCAATGCAGAAAAAGGGGAAAAGTTGGGAATAAGTAAGATTGGTTGAAAAAGAGAGTTTGTGCTTGAATTATGAATATACAAATAAATCTCTTAACTCAAGGGTTTTGTGATCTAGAAAAACCAATTTTCCTTGTTAACCCAACCACATTATAAGCCTTGAAAAGTCCTTGTGATGACATGTGTATGTGGTGATGTTTGATTGTGGCAAATGAAAGGCAAACTTGTTCTATGTGACATGTAGATAAGTAGAGGGAAGGAGTGGCCTCTATACACCTTTGAGTGAAACACTTTTGAGTGCTTCAGTATCTGGTGAGGAATAATTCCATGACTTCATGATTATATCTATGCTTAGCTAATTGATCATTCATGAGAATAACATCTATTGGAAGATTCTGAGATTGTGTGAACACCATGATCAGTTATTGTGATTCAAAGAATGTGCACATCTTGACTAAATTCTATTGATGAGTTGATTTGAGTGATTACTTATCTTGAAAGAAAGAGCTTTTAAATGAGATTGAACCATTGTTTGATTTGTGGAAGACTAAGTTTCATCTTGTTTGCTTGAGGACAAGAAAAGTTTCAAGTTTGGGGTTGTGATAATGGTTGAAAAACCATTACTTTTATACTTAATTTTGATATCAAATGCACCATTGTTGACTTAGAAACTTGCTTTGACTCATGATTTTTCTTTAGTTTTGTGAATAAAAGAGTTGAGGACATGTTTTATGATTTTATCATTAAATTCCCTTGATTTTGTAGGTTTTTTGAATGAATTGAAAGAAATGTTGAAGTACCAAGGGTTGCAGTGCAGAAAAGTCAAATATAGTGCAGAAAAGTCAACAGTAAACCAGAAAGTCAATCAGTTGACCAGAGTGCAGTTGACCAGCGCTGAGCGGTGGTTTTGGGCGCTGAGCGGGTTTTTGGCAAACCGCTGAGCGTCGTTTTTTAGCGCTGAGCGGTTTGGACGCGGGCCTGGACCTGTTTTATGTTATTTTTATGATATGTTTGGGCTTGGACTTGTTTTATGTTATTTTTATAGCCTATTTAAAGGCCATAAAGTCTTAGGGTTTGATCTTTTGATGGCTTAGGCATAGAAACACATTTTTCACCCCTTTGGGGGTATATTTGGAGATGGTGACAACTCTCCTTTTCTCCATTTAGGGTTTCTATCTCTTTTATTCCATTCACCTAATTTCTCCATGATGATGGGGAACTAAACCTTATTTGTTGCTAGGGAAAGATGTAGCCTCTAAACTCTCTTGTATTTGAATCAATTTTTTTTATTGATATATGCTTACTTCATTAATTGTTAGAGTTTTCCTCTTTGCTTAATGCATACATCGTTTAACTCATTCGGTGGTATGATCCTTGATTTTGTCGATATGGGGATATACGGGGAAATCTAGAATTGGGGAAATTCTCCCAAAGGTAGTATTGCCTATACATAGGAATCGTATGAACTCGTAGTTAAGGATAGGCTTTCTTACTAGTGACAACGGTATTAAGTGTTTTAGAGAGTGACATTAACGTTAATGAAGAAGAAGAATTCTTATATGCATGAGAGTGATTAGGTGAAATCTAACCTCAATAACATATTCATCTCATATTCTAATCTTCATCCATCCATCCAATTTTGTGTTTAACCTCAATTGATCAAATTGCTTTCATATTTATTTTTTTGCACTTTATATTTAAAAATCCAAAAATATTATGTTTATAATCTTGATTGGTTAAGCAAAAGCACAACAATTTAGTGCCATGAGTCTCTTGGGAAAACAATACTTGGACTTACCATTTATTATTACTTGATACGATCTGGTACACTTGCCAGGGGTTTAACAATCTCTTGTCACGCCTCCTGATGAAGATGATTCTGGTTGGCCTATTGCTCTAAAAAAAGGTACTCGTTCCACTTGAAACCCTCATCCCATTTATAATTTTCTTAGTTATCACAAAGTGTCGCCCTCCTTTTATTCCCTTTTATCCTCAGTATCTCTTGTGGTTATTCCTAAAAATGTGAAAGAAGCATTTGATCATCCTGGATGGCGACAAGCCATGATTGAAGAAATGCAGGCTCTTGACCACAGTCATACTTGGGAGTTTGTGCCACTTCCCCCGGGTAAAAGGGCTGTTGATTGTCGATGGGTATATGCAATTAAAGTCGGCCCTAATGGTGACATTGATAGGCTCAAAGCCCGACTGGTTGCAAAAGGGTACACTCAGGTTTATGGTCTTGATAATTGTGACACCTTTTCTCCCGTGGCAAAGATGACTACCATTCGATTGTTCTTTGCAATGGCAGTCATTCGTCATTGGCCACTTCATCAGTTGGATATCAAAAATGCCTTTCTCCATGGTAATCTTAAGGAAGAAGTTTATATGGAGCAACCTCCTGGGTTTGTTGCTCAGGGGGAGTCTGGTATGGTTTGTAAATTGAACCGATCTCTATATGAGCTCAAGCAATCACCACGTGCTTGGTTTGGAAAGTTTAGCTCCATTGTTCAAAAATTTGGACTAAAACGCAATGAAGCAGATCATTGAGTCTTTTATTATCATTCATCTCCCGGGAAATGTGTTTACTTGATAGTATATGTTGATGATATAGTTATTACAGGAAATGATACTGTTGGAATATCTCAATTGAAGGAGTACTTATGTAGACACTTCCAAACCAAGGATCTTGGGAGCCTCAAATACTTCCTAGGCATTGAAGTAGCTCAGTCAAAAGATGGAGTTGTAATCTCCCAAAGGAAGTATGATCTGGATATTTTGCAAGAAACAGGCATGATTGATTGAATAACGGTTGATAGCCCTATGGATCCAAATCAAAAATTAACAACAGAAGAAGGTGAGTTATTCTCCAACCCGGAGAGATATAGGAGGCTAGTTGGAAAACTAATCTATCTCACTATTACAAGGTCAGATCTATCTTTTGCAGTTGGAGTGGTTAGTCAGTTCATGCAAGCTCCATGTGTTGGCCATTGGAATGCTATCATTCGCATTCTAAGGTATGTGAAAAAGGCTCCTGGGAAAGGGCTGTTATATGAAGAAAAAGGAAGCCTTCAGGTATCAGGATATTGTGATGCTGATTGGGTAGGTTCTCCTATTGATAGATCATCTACTCCTGGATATTGTGTTTTCCTTGGAGGAAACATTATCTCATGGAAAAGTAAGAAACAAAATGTAGTGGCTCGATCAACAGTTGAAGCTGAATATAGGGCAATGGCTTCATTAACATGTGAACTTATATGGGTGAAGCAGTTCCTTCAAGAGCTTAACTTCTGTGACATCCAGAGTATGAAGATGTATTGTGATAACCAAGCTACTCTTCACATTGCATCAAATCCAGTGTTTCACGAGAGAACCAAACATATAGAAATTGATTGTCATTTTGTGCGGGAAAAATTATTGTCAAAAGAAATATGTACTGAGTTTGTTGGATCAAATGACCAACTCGCAGATGTGTTGACTAAGTCGTTAAGGGGACCTCAGATTGAGTTTATTTGTTCCAAGCTTGGTACATACAATCTGTATGCTCCAGCTTGAGGGGTAGTGTTAGAGTAATTATTAAGTCTACCTATGATTAGTATAGTAGAGACTAAAGTAGGTAGTTGTGTGTTGGGTTATCTATAATGATTGTTCCTATCAGTCTAGGACAATCTCTTCATCTTCCATCTATCTATTATACCAGATCTTTATCTATATAAATAAGGTTAAATATATGTTTTGATCCTCATATTTGTGCCCAATTCTCAATTGGGTCCTCATGTTTTTTTTTGTCCCAATTGAATCCAAATATTTGTTAATTTGAGGCAATCAAGCCCTCTCCGTTAACTTCCCACTAACTCCGTTAACTGTACTGAGCTGTTTAGGCTTTATTTTATTTTTTTTATGTGGCTCTTATTTATTTAATTCTTTTTTTTTTTAAGAATGCGAGGTACCCTATTTTCGTCCTCCATCACCATGCGCGAGAATTTAACCTTCATCCCTTCGTTTTTTTTTCTTTTTGATTCTGCCAACCTTAGCCTAGGGTTGGAGAACATTGCGGCGTAATCCTTAAAGGCTCTGTCGAAGGGTTGAGATGGGCAGATTTGCGGTGTTTTGAACGCAATCTTTGGGGCTTTTAAGGTTTTGAGTGCGGGTTCAGTGAGTGATTAATTAGGGGTTCTGGAATAGTTTATGCTCTGGTCGATTTGGTTGCTTTTGACAGTTTTCAGGAATTGAAACACTTGCAAGCTTTATTGTTTTTTTTTTTCTTTTTTCCAGTTTTCAGTCTGTATTTGCTGTTGTGATTTGGTGCGATTTGGTGTTCGTTCTGCTAAGTTCCTCATTTCTAATTCTTTTTCATTGTATGTTCGTGCCCAAGAGGATATTTGTATTGAAAATTAAGAATTTCTTTTTGGCTTTTTCCATCTGGGAAGTCTATGCAAGATCTTCTAAACCATTGAAGGGGGAAAACTGAAAGTGCCATTGTCGTTTCAAGTTATCGTGTCTTGGATAAGTTTGTTGAATTTTTCACTTAAAATGACCAGTTAACCCCTAAACAGTTTAACATAGTTAGACGGAGTTAGTGGAAAGTTAACGGAAAGGGTTTGATTGTCTCAAATTAACAAATATTTGGATTCAATTGGAACAAAAAAAAAACATGAGGACCCAATTGAGAATTGAACACAAATATAAGGACAAAAACATATATTTAACCTATAAATAATAGAACTGAGAAGGGTCTTCTAAACCCTTAGAAATATATTTTCTCTATTTTAGATCTCAAGTCAAGCATTTTGGTTGTGAAACTTTACTTTAGGGTTTGATATTATTGGTAGTATAGCTAAACCAGTAAAGATTCATTGTAATAATTCTTCAATTATTTTCTTTTCTAAGAATGATAAATACTCTAGTGAAACAAAACACAAAATTGAAATACATTAACTAAAGATGTAGATTAAGCATATTGGTACAAGCTTAATGATAGCAAATTAGTTAACTAAATGTTTATCAACCAAGACATTCATTGGTCATATTGACATAATGAGCTTAATGGATAAGTCATTGTTAACAATGTAGTTTTGTGTATATAAACATTATGGTCCCAATGTTTATTTTACTTGATATTTGTGATTTCCATTATAGATTTTTTTTTGTTTATTTTTGCATTCACGTTATGGTTTGGTATACATTATTGTTTTATTTAGTGAAATGACTTTATGTATCTTTGAAAGGAAATAAAAAATATCTATTATAGCTTTAATTAAAATTAAGTTATATAATTTGTGGTACACAGAAGAAATTTTGTTGTTGGATAACTTACCACTGTTATGATCGAATTTTCTAGCTCTAGTTGAATTCAATAAAGGATAATGACGTGATAAATTCAATGTATAATGTGTACTTAATATTTAATTTTAAATTTTCAAGTCATCATATGAATGAAGCAGAGAATATTAAATTATTTTAATTTAACATTAATTCATATAATTTATATAACTATTTTAGTATAAAAAAATTATAATTTAATAATTATTAAATTACAAATGCATTAAAGTCATCAGAATTACTTTAAAGATATTAAAACTAATTTTCTGTCTTCCCACTTCATCAAGAACATTATAATCTTTTAATAAATTTTTTAAAAGAATTTCATCTTTTCCTCTCCTAGATATAAATCCGATACATCTTCTAACAATTAAAAAATAAGATATATGAAATAAAAAACATATTCTCCTAAAACATTTTATATCATTAAGAAAGTCAAAGTAACAAAAGGAAAAATGTTAATTACTATAAAACATATTTATAATGCATTTCGGTGAGTTTTAAGCCTTCCTAACATTGAAATACATTAATTTTAATTTTGATATTGTAAAATATAAAAAAAGTTCTTAATATATTAAAATCAATATATTTTTAAAGTACTGCAGGAAAACAGTATTAAAACACTAACAAAAATGTCTTTTTTTTTTTCACACAAAAGGAAACACCCATCGCCTTTTTATCTCACATTTTTTTACTCAAACTTCTAAATCGAAAAATGAACAGTCCTTCATCTTTGTGAGCCATATTTTCTTTTTTTTTTCCATGGTATACACGTGGATCCAAACATCCTACAAAATCTCCACTCAATCAATATTCAACTTATGAATTTACATGTATTTATCAAAATAGAAATATATTTCAAATACTATTATCTCACAGCTATATTTATATCCATAGTTTATAAAATTGAAATGAACATCCTTAATATTTGAAACGAAGTAATTCATGTCTAACTCCTCCATCTTCCCTCATTTGCACCTTAATTTTTTATTAGTAATTTTGACTAATTATTATTTCTTGAGATAATCCTTTAAATGGCTATGAAGGTTTTTCAGTCTTTTGACAAAGAATTTTGTTGTTCAAGTATAAATGAAAGCCAGCAGAGGCAGGTACAGAAGAAGTAAGAGCTTCTTCTCTGCACTCAATGGATAAATCCAAAGAGAACTGGGCGTTCAACGACACCGTTTTGCAGCTGGGAATGCTCCTCCTCGTGTTCCTCTTCTATCTCTTCATGCACAACGTCCCCAAGAAGCTCTGGTCCGACCTCCGTCTCCGCAACCGCGCCGACATCCAAGCCAAGCGCCACTTCGTCCAAGGGGCCCAACTCCTCGCTCGAGCCCGATCCTCCAAATCCAAGGCCCTTGCAAAAGAAGCCCAGGCCCAGGCCCAACGCGCCATCGCCCTTGACCCGCGCGACGCCGCCCCCCACCTCCTCAAAGCCCTCGCCCTCGATTTCCTCGGACTCCGCTCTGCCGCCCTCGATTCCCTCGACGACGCCCTCTCCCCCCTCGCCGCCACCTCCCTCTCGCCCTCCGAGCGCGCCGATGCCCTCCTCAAACGCGCCGAACTCAGACTCGCCTCGACTCAGCGCGCACGGGTCGACTCGGCCCTCGCCGATCTCTCCGAGTCCGTCAAACTCAACCCCAACAGCGCGAAGGCTTTCTTCGCCCTCGGAGATTGCTTGGAGCGGAAGAAGATGAACGAGGACGCCGTTAAGGCCTACGAGCAGGCTCTGGAATTGGAACCCCAATTGCACGTCGCTCAACAAGCCCTACACAGGTTGGATTCTTCGCCCAAAAGCAATTGAGATCTTGAACCGCTTTTCATGTTATCGTGTTCGAGTTACAGTTTCATCTCTCCGCAACACCTTTACATTCAATTACAATTCACACTTGCTAATTCAATGGTGTTTTTGTGATAAATTCTTGTCTTTGAAATTGAAAGAGCGCAATTAGGTTTAAGTTTTGGCGATCCTTTGTTTCTGCTTCACTTTCACCTTTGCTGAAGTCGCCGAATCTGAATATTTAAATGGACAAAAATTATCAAAAACGGTAATAACGGAAGAGTTTTTAAAGTTTCGTCTAAACGAAAAGAACAAGAGAAATTTTATTAGAGTGTTTGATATTGAAGCATCATAAGAATTTCTCAAAGGACTTTACAAATATCAGATACTTAAAATACTTTGAAGGTGAATTTGAAGTTAGGTTTTTTATATTAAAATTTTGTGCACATCACTCGGATATACAATATAATTAGTATCCTTTTTGTCAAAGTAGTTTTATAGGTCCAATTGTATTGTATGACAAATAAATGGTGTGAAATAAGAGAAAGAAAATACTATCAAACACTTAACTTATGTGAATAATCATTTTAATCTTGTAAAATTGTATTAATGTAAAAATTCAGTGCAAATTGAATGAACATAAGGTGAATATAATAATTGATGCAGGGAAGACATCATGGAAAAATCTTGTCCTCTTATGATAAAACCTTTATTTCATAATGAAATTACACCTAGGCTATTTCTCACCATTTTTCATAATGAAAACACACTCAAACCTATTTCTCACCATTTCTCTTATAATTTTTATTAAAGATAACATGAAAACCTTGAAAGAATTAACTAGCAAAAGTGTTTTCAAAGAGACATTTCAAGAAAGTTACAAGAAAGATTCCATAAAAGTGTTTAATATTGAAATTACTTGTATTGAAGATGACTTGTTTTTTTCATGAAAATCTCTCAAAGAACATTGCAAAAGTGCATGTGATATATATATTCTTAACAAATCTCGAAGGTGAATACGAGATGATAGAAAATAAGAGAGTGAAAATAATACTAAACACTTATGTCAACAATCATTTAATTCTTATAGAAGTGTAATAAGGTGAGACTTGTATGAGTGTAAATTGAATAGATATATTATAAAGATAAATATAACAATTGATGTCATAAGATGTCATGTGAAAATATTGTTTTTGTAATCATGAGAAGACCTTTATTTTATAACGATAATACACTCAAGACATCACTTACAATTTCTCTTCCTATAACTTTTTATTTAAGATGACATGAAAATCTCGAAAAAACAACTACTAGAGTTTTTAAAGTGACACCTTAACAAAAGTATGATAGAGATTCCATAAAAATGTATGATATTGAAACAACTTACATTAAAAATGACTTCACTTTTCATGAGAATCTCTCAAAGGACATTACAAAGACTCCTTAGGATATATATACTTTAGAAATCTTGAAAGTGAATATGAAATTATTGAAGATAAGAGAGAGAAAATAGTACCAAACGCTTATGCCGACAATTATTTTATTCTTAGAAAATTGTATTAAGGTGAGATTTTTGTGCAAATTGAATGGACATACTATAAAGACAAATATTACAATTGATGCTAAAAGATATCGTGTGAAAATATTATTGGTGCCTATGATGAGACCCTTATTTCATAATGATAATACACTCAAATCATCTCTTATCATTTTTCATTCTATAACTTTTTTCTTCAAGAAGATGGCATGAAAATCTTGAAGAAACAACTAGTATAAGAGTCTTTAAAGTGACAACTTAACAAAGGTATAAGAAAGACTTTATAAAAGTATTTAATATTAAAACAACTTGCATTGAAGATGACTTGCCTTTTAAGAAGAATTTCCCAAAGGACATTGCAAAAGCGCTTAAAATATATATACTTCAGAAATTTTGAAGGTGAATATGAAATGATAAAAAATAAGATAGAGAAAATAGTACTAAACACTTATATCAACAATTATTTTGTTTTTACCTATTTATGTGAGAGAGTATGTGCTAATTGATTGAACATTGAACAACCAAATACTTTTTCTTAAGAAACTTAATAATCATACCATAATTTTTTAAAACCTTTTTTAAAATTTACTCGGTAGAATTGTTAAAAGTTTTAAATTTGACATGACAATGTAGTATTATAATAGAATTACCATCTTATTTAAAGTTTTCATTGAAAAATAAATCATCTAAAATATTATAAATTTAAAGTTTTCATTAAAAAATAAATCATCTAAAATATTATTTACGGTTTACTAACAGATAAGACTTTGATCACAATAAATAAGACAATCAAAGTAATTAGTTTTCTTTTACCTACAATATTCAAGGTTAAAAATAAAGTGTTTTTTCCTTCATTATTAGTGAACATAAAATAGTGAACCGTGACAAGAATTCATTATATTCAAGGTGGACAAACTTTCTTAACTAATATTTGCATATAATATTATCTAAAAAAATAACTACAAAATAATTAAACTAAAACAAAGATGAATTTAATACATAGCATGAAAGACATTTTGAAGACCTTGAAAGTGAATATGAAGTTAACCTTTTTATATTAGGGTTTTATGGACAACATCATGACTCATCTTGTACATGAACACTTCAACTCACGAAATAATTTTGCAAGTTCAGTTATATAATAAAAAAAATAACACGAGATAAGAAAAAAAGATAGTACCAAACACCGATGTCTTGATACATCTTGTAAAAAATGAAAAGATTTTCATGTTGATTGAATAGATATTAAAAAAACAAAAAAAAATCATAATTTTTTAAAGAATTGATAATTAGAACACAATCTCTTATGAAACATTTTTTTAATGTTTATTCAACATAATCATCAAAGTTTATTATAATGAATTACATAAAATTTATAACTTACACTTTTTGATAGACTATAACTAAAATAAGTAATCACAATAATTAATTTTATTCAACAACCATCATTATTATGAGTTAAAATACTAACTTGTTTTTCTTTCTATCATAATTAATGATGTGCTTGAATTAGGAAGTAGATTTAAAAGATGGAAAAATGATGGAAACGAAGAATGATAAGTGTGAAAAATACTTGTTTTCATACTTATTAATTAGCTCAACGTTATAATTATTCAAGAAACAATGTGTTTTCCTCATAGAAAAGTTGTAATTGTGAGTATGATAGTTGTGTAGTCTATTGTCCAAGAATCTTTACATCATTTGGAGTGTTGTCACCTGTTTCTCGCTAAGCTAATCAATCATGTGCTCAACTATAAGGGAGATCATTCGCTCAACATACCAGCACAACTCGCTGTGCGCTGAGCGAATAAATTTAATCTAAATTGGCTTTTAAGTTCGAGAAAGACAGAAAAGAAAGTATCTTATGACAGAGAAAATAACAAAAAACATCTCAAGAACTTCAGGAGACTACTTCAAGACTTCAAGACACCACTTTCTGTAAGAAATTGCTCAAATGTGTACGTTCTAGATGACTAGGAGTAGCTAAAATTTTCTTTCGTTGGAATTGGATGTTATGACTTCACCTTGATGTAATTTTCTTGTTCAATATATCACTTTGTTCATATGATTTTGTTCAATTTTCTATCATCTTATGGAAATATGATGAATTTGAATATTTATGCTTATTGGAAAATAAACTTAAATATAGACATAAGAAAAACAACCAAAAGGAACGATGCTAGGAATAGTTTCAATTCTTCTGGTCATTCTGTGACATCAAATTTTAATGCAAATTTTATGTTAGATCACTTAAGGAATTAATAATTTGACATATATATTTAGAACTTGATTTAAGGGATTAAATCAAGAATACATTTATGTGAATGTATGAATATAGGATATATTGTTCAAAACGTTATTGTATTGTGAGTCATGTACCCAATTCCAACGAAACTTTCTTTAAAACTTTCAATAGTATTGTTGATAGGGGGAGCTATGTGAAAGCTAAACCCATATAATCCATATGTGTTTTTGATAATGACAACAAAAATGTTTTTATAGTTACTTGCACATATTAAGCAAAACTAGCAAAATTGTTGTTTATATATTTGCTTGTGCTTGAACTATATGTTATGCATATTCATTGTGATTATATCTGTTATATGCATATTCATTGTTTAAGAACGAATCTTTGAATATCTTGTTTTTGATTATGTACATGATGATGAACATTGTATGATGAACATTAAGGATATATTCTATTGTTATCTTGCACAAAATGGCATAACAAATGTTTGATATTATTGATGTGTGTTCTTGATACATATATTAATGATTGGAAAAAGGTTTACATGTTAATCAAATTGAAAATGTATTTTTGGTACGATTTAATCTGTTAAGCAATCCATGTAATCTGTTAAATTGTTTCAAATTTCTTGTATGCTTTATTGGAGGCAAACTGTTCTAACATAATCTGGTATACAATGTGTATACTGATTAAGTAAGAAAGTTAGCCAATATATGTTCTCAAAAGAGTGTTACATGTTTTCAAGAGAGTGAAAATCTGATTTGAGAGCAGTTTGAAATTGAAATTTTGCTTAAGTGTTGGACATAACCGATTACATGAGTTGTATAATCGGTTAAGTCATTTTCATATGATGAATTCAATTTCCTTTAAGTCAATATTGTTATAATGGTCATATTGCATTTAATTTTGGATGTTAAGAAGTGTTTAATTGAATGCATGCACCATAAACTGCTAAACTAATAGGAAAAATGTAGTCGATTACATTAATAACGTAATCGATTAAAATTCATCAAGAATTTGTAAATGCCATAAATAGTTGTCTTGCGCGCTGTTTCAAACTAATATTTGAATATACAATTTTATAACTGACATTGTGATTAAGTTTTGTTACAAAAAGCATACAAGAACCATCTTGAAGAATCAAGGATCAACTTTGAGTTTATACATCAAGATTCTATCAAGAAGTGTGCTTAAAGGTTGCTGATCATATCTGCACTATTGGAGTGCTTGCTATGAAGATAAGGTTTATTCTTTTCAATTTGTAGATTGAGTTCCTGTGTTGTTGTGCCAGGGGGAGAGAGTTGAGATTGCTCTTAAGGTATTCTTAGAGTTGGGTATCTCTAAGGTGATATAAAGTTGGGATTACTTTCTGGGTTGTAAGAGTGTGAGGATTGTTCACCTCTTGTTTGCTATAAGTAATTTTGAGTGGGGAAGGAGAGTGCATTGTAAGGTATTCATTGGATTCTTGCTTGTAAACTCAATCATTATAGTTGTATCCTTCAACTAAGGTTGTTGAAGAATACTGAATGTAGGCTTGGCCGAGCCAATATAAATCTTGTGTTAATCTTTCTTTTCCTTATCTCTTTTATTTGTTGACTCATTATATTTTTCATATTGCATTCCAAGAAACATCAAACATTTCGAAAAGTTTTTTAAAGAACATATTTTTAAAGTCAAACCAATTCACCTCCCTCTTGGTTGAAAGTATTCGCAAAGTATAAACCTTTCAAAAGTTTCTTGAATCTCAAGGAAAAAGATAAATCAATGTAGCGGAAAAATAAAGTTGACTATGTGTTGGGGCAAATCGGCAAGTGTACCGAGTCGCACAAGTAATATAAAATGGTAAGACCAAGTATCGTATCCAGAGGACCCTCGACGCTGAACAGTTGTGTGAAAACAAGATCAATTAAGACTTAAAATAAAAGAGATCATGGATTTGTATTGTAAGAATAACAAAATAAAGCAAAATAAAATTGATCAGTGACAAAAGAGCACATAGATGAATGGAGGTTGATTTATATGAGATGAGTATGTTGTTGGGTTAGACTTCACCATGTTCCCTCTCATGTATATAAGAATTCTTCTTTATTCATTAATGCCAACGTCCCTCACTAAAACACTTAAACCCGATGTCTCGGTAAATAAGTCTGTCCCTAATTACCAGTTCATACAATTCCTAGCATTCCTGGTAAAAAGATATGAAGATCAAGAGGTTAAGACGACTAAGACCCATACCCTCATGTTTGAGCAATATAACCCTTAGGAGTAATTTAACAAGGACCTGAATTGAAAGGAACCTATCGGCACTCATGCAAATCACAGATCATGCTATTGTATAAGCAAGCAATAAGAACAGATAAATTACTGTAACAATTAATGGAAAAAGCATATGGAATTAAGAATCAATTCAAATACATGAGAGTTCATAAGGTTACATAATTCCCCAACAACAAATAGAAATTAGTTCCCCATAGACATGGGGGAACTCTATGAACAATGGAAGAAAGGAAGAGAGAATGGAAGACTAAGAATTGGCTAAGAGTGTATTGCTATGCTCTTCTCTGCCAGGGATGCAAAACCTAGAGCCCCAGGGTCCTTTAAATAGTGACAAACGCGTCCCAAAGTGCGGCCCGGTCCAATAGAATCAAATCAGAGCAGAATCAGGGCCCGATCCACGTGAAATCACGCTCAAGCGTCTTAGGCTTCGGGCGTCCGTTGCCCGGGCGATGAACGGTGATTTCAGATTCACTGTTTCTCGTTCCTGTCACTTGGGCTTCGTGTTTTCTCCCTTCTTGTCGCCTTTTTGACCCCTTTTAAGTTCTATCTTCTTGGCTTTTCACTTCCTCTTCAAGTATTACTTCAATTCCTGTCAAAACAAGGGGAATTTGTTAGAAAACAGTTAAAGTCAACCTCAACTCTCTTATTCACACAATTTACTGAAAGCAAATGAGTTCAAGCAAGTTTCTAAGTGAAAAAGGGTGCTTTTAGTGTCAAAATCTCATAGCAACTAACGTTATTTTAATCCGTTATCACAACCCCAAACATTTCGAAAAGTTTTTTAAAGAACATATTTTTAAAGTCAAACCAATTCACCTCCCTCTTGGTTGAAAGTATTCGCAAAGTATAAACCTTTCAAAAGTTTCTTGAATCTCAAGGAAAAAGATAAATCAATGTAGCGGAAAAATAAAGTTGACTATGTGTTGGGGCAAATCGGCAAGTGTACCGAGTCGCACAAGTAATATAAAATGGTAAGACCAAGTATCGTATCCAGAGGACCCTCGACGCTGAACAGTTGTGTGAAAACAAGATCAATTAAGACTTAAAATAAAAGAGATCATGGATTTGTATTGTAAGAATAACAAAATAAAGCAAAATAAAATTGATCAGTGACAAAAGAGCACATAGATGAATGGAGGTTGATTTATATGAGATGAGTATGTTGTTGGGTTAGACTTCACCATGTTCCCTCTCATGTATATAAGAATTCTTCTTTATTCATTAATGCCAACGTCCCTCACTAAAACACTTAAACCCGATGTCTCGGTAAATAAGTCTGTCCCTAATTACCAGTTCATACAATTCCTAGCATTCCTGGTAAAAAGATATGAAGATCAAGAGGTTAAGACGACTAAGACCCATACCCTCATGTTTGAGCAATATAACCCTTAGGAGTAATTTAACAAGGACCTGAATTGAAAGGAACCTATCGGCACTCATGCAAATCACAGATCATGCTATTGTATAAGCAAGCAATAAGAACAGATAAATTACTGTAACAATTAATGGAAAAAGCATATGGAATTAAGAATCAATTCAAATACATGAGAGTTCATAAGGTTACATAATTCCCCAACAACAAATAGAAATTAGTTCCCCATAGACATGGGGGAACTCTATGAACAATGGAAGAAAGGAAGAGAGAATGGAAGACTAAGAATTGGCTAAGAGTGTATTGCTATGCTCTTCTCTGCCAGGGATGCAAAACCTAGAGCCCCAGGGTCCTTTAAATAGTGACAAACGCGTCCCAAAGTGCGGCCCGGTCCAATAGAATCAAATCAGAGCAGAATCAGGGCCCGATCCACGTGAAATCACGCTCAAGCGTCTTAGGCTTCGGGCGTCCGTTGCCCGGGCGATGAACGGTGATTTCAGATTCACTGTTTCTCGTTCCTGTCACTTGGGCTTCGTGTTTTCTCCCTTCTTGTCGCCTTTTTGACCCCTTTTAAGTTCTATCTTCTTGGCTTTTCACTTCCTCTTCAAGTATTACTTCAATTCCTGTCAAAACAAGGGGAATTTGTTAGAAAACAGTTAAAGTCAACCTCAACTCTCTTATTCACACAATTTACTGAAAGCAAATGAGTTCAAGCAAGTTTCTAAGTGAAAAAGGGTGCTTTTAGTGTCAAAATCTCATAGCAACTAACGTTATTTTAATCCGTTATCACAACCCCAAACTTAGAACTTTGCTTGTCCTGAAGCAAACAAAATGTAACTCAGCTTTTCAGAACAATCACTACAATGACTCAACTTTTTCAAAGACTTTTTCAAGACAAAGAATCACTTTTATCAATTTCCGCATAAGATTCCAGTCAAGATGTGCAGGTGTTTCAATGCATTTTCAACAAGTGCTATCCTTAAGAGTGATCAATCAACCAAACAAAGATGCAATCAGAAATTCAGAGAACTATTCCTCACTAGGGGAAGTGTTTCACTCAAGCACTCAAATATATATCTCTCAAGCATTCAAAACTATCTCACTCAACTCACAGGTGTGTGGTGAGGTGTTTCTCTTTGTTGTCACAATGTCACACAGATTAATTTTACCTGTCATTTAACCACAATCAAACATGCTTACAAACAGGTTGTCATCACAAGGGCTTTTCATGGCTTGTATCTTGGTTGGGCTAAGAAGGAAATTGGTTTTTCTGGTCAGCAAAGTTCCTTGAGTTAAGAGAGACATTTATGAATTTATCTTTCAAGAACAACTCTCTTATCTTTTTCCCAGCCTTCCCTTGCAGTGAGCTCTTTCTTTTTCTTTTTGAATTTTTCTTTTCTCACTTTTTCTTTCCTTTTACCTTTTGTTAGTGGATTGGCAAGTGTACCAAATCGTATCAAGTAATAAAAATGGTAAAACCCATTATTGTTCTTCCCATGAGACTCGAAAGGCCTTATCGTTCGCGTGAATCAAAATCGTAAGAATTGCAGAGAAAAATTCAATAATTGTGGTGGATGCAATGACAGAAAATAGATATGCAATGTGTGATTCAATTGACAAGATTTAGGCAATAGATGAATGAAGTTGTTGGGGGTTTACAATTTCATCTAATCCTCCCTCTTTTATTTACTCCTCTTGTTTAAATAGCTTTATTATCTAATTGCATGCAAACTTTCTTGGCCTCCCCTTAACCCGATCCCTCGGCGAAAAGGGCCTATTACTAATTACCGGCTTGCTATCCCTAGCCTCCCCTAGCAACTAGCAACGCATTACAAACAGAAGCAAATACAATTGGTCGTCCTACTCCCCTATCCCTAGGTGGTATTGCTTAACCAAGGAAAATCTCACCATTTCGTGCCATTACTATACGTCCCCGTATCAATAAAGTCAAAGATCAATTACCGAATGAGTTAAACGATAAAGGCATTAAGCATAGTATGAGAATCCAACAATTGACAATAAACGCATATGAAAAACATATAATTCAAACAAAAGTTTCAATAAACGAGAGTATCAAAAGATTACATTGTTCCCCCAACAACAAAAAGGGTTTAGTTCACCATAGTCATGGTGAACCAAGATGAAAATAATGGAAGATATGGAAATCAAACCCTAGAAAAGACGAAAAGGAGCCTAAGCATCCAAGAGATCTTCTCCAAAGAGTGCAAAGTAGGTCTGGCCGCCCTCCTCTATCAAAAGAATGAATTGGAATTCGTAACAGGGCTATTTATAGGTGAGAAGCGCAGCAGAAAAATAGGCCCAAGCCCAGCTGACCACCGCCCAACGTCACACTTTGTTGCCCGGCGGTGGACCTTAAATCGCACCACCGCCCGGGGGTAGGGGTCTACCGCCCGGCGGTTTTCCTCGTGTCGCAAAACCGCCCGCCGTCCAATGCTGGTGTCTTCTCCTCCTGTTTGACCGCCCGACGCTAGGGGTCTACAGCCGGGCGGTGCCTAGACTCTTCTTTTCTTTGATTTTCTCGCTTTTCTTGAGTCTATGACCTTCATCTTTATTTCCAATCTTCACTTTTGTCAATTTTGCTGCAAAACAATGCAAAACAAGCATAAAATCGCTAAAAATAGCTTTTGACCCTCGACTGACTCATTTATTGAGTTTTGTTTGATATCAAGCTCATTCTAAGCAATAAAGGGCATGATTTAGTCCAAATTAGCATATGAAAATAACGATTTTTCAACCGTTATCACAACTCCAAACTTACAAATTTGCTTGTCCTCAAGCAAAACAAAACAAAACCACAAAACAAAATAGAGCTTGATTTTCTACCCTTTCATCCAATGATTCAACATCTCCAAGGTACATGACAAAACTTACTCAATTTCAGATAATCAGTGAACTCAAATCAAGATGCATGCTTGTTCTCAACTTAATTTAGCTCATGCGTTCCTCAACAGATGCTACACAGT
Source organism: Vigna mungo (assembly GCA_036885675.1). Lineage (NCBI taxonomy): Eukaryota > Viridiplantae > Streptophyta > Magnoliopsida > Fabales > Fabaceae > Vigna > Vigna mungo. Next base: position 17,198,631 of record CP144690.1, on the reverse strand, counting down.
ATGAATGATCAGTCCACTAAAAAAAAATGCAATCATGAACTTTAGAAGTTCTCACCAAGCAAGTGTTTCACTCAATCACTCAAGTGTTTAGGGTAGCACTCCACTCTTTATTGTTCACAAGTCACATAAAATAAAATTGCCATTCATCTCAAACAATCAACATCTTTCCATGCAAATGCCATCAAAAGGACTTTTCCAAGGCTTGTAATGAGGTTGGGTTATCAAGAAAAATTGGTTTTTCTGGATCACAAAATTCTTGAGTCAAAAGAACTATTTCATCAATGAAAATGTTCAAGTTTAAACTCTCTATTTGTCACCAATTTCACTCATTCCCAGCTTCTCCCCTTTTTCTTTTTCATTGAGCTCATCTTCATGCTTTTATTCTTTTCTTTTCTTTTTCTCTACTCATGTATTTTGCTTCTCAACATTTGAGCTCAATGCTTTTCTTTTTGCCTTTCCATTTTCCCCATGCAACCCCAAACTTGAACATTTTCATTCCATACAATTATTCTCAACCCAACTCAAGATAACAAATTTCAAATAAAAGGGTTTCATCCTGTTTCAGGCTAAGGTTCAAAAAGGATATAATCTTTAAAGCATTTTGGGCGAAAGTTTGGCTAGAAAAGGGTTTTCAAACATGGCCTTGATCATTTGACATTCACACAAAAATCAATCAATCATCAAGATTAAGGCAATAAAATCTATGCTTCAATATGAACAATATATACAACAATAAAATCTCTGAGGTTCAATACCTCACACAACATGCTTTCTCACGCACAGTCATTCATACATCCTGCTTAGCATCATGACCACAATCATACTTCATCACACATCTGTTTCACAGGATGTTAACATGCATACAACTTAATAATCATTCACATCAGATCATCATCAAATAGACTCATCATGCAAAGTAGTTAGTCAAAACATCTTCAGAAAAAAGTATTCAAGTCAAGCATACACACTGAAAAATAAAATTCAAAAATTTAAAGTGCAAGGGTAAAGAAGAAATTCTAGGTTGCCTCCTAGTAGCGCTTGTTTAACGTTGCGAGCCTGACCCAAACCTGTTTAGCATTTGTCAGTAAATGCCAGCCGTCCAACACCCTTCAGTAGGTGTACCTTCCGGGTATCCTTCAGTAGATACCAAAAATTAGCATCCCTCAGTAGATGCTACCCAAAAATTGTTCCAAAATTTACATGTTCAACAGAAAAATTAAATAAAAAAAATAAAAATTGTCTTGAAGTACAAAAATTTCTTCTCAGCAATCAACTCTTCTTTCTCACACTGGAATCTTTGTCATCCCACCTTCTCAGCTTTTGTCTTTCTACTTGGCGAATAGCAGAAGAATATGGCCTTCTAATTTCCACCATTCCTTTTTCTTTCAGCTCCTTTACTAACCATTCTTTTTTCTTAAATCTCACTTTGCTCCCTGGGTGGAGCGGATCTTCTTTTGATTTTTGGTGAATGGTTCTTCTCCCTTTATCCTCAGGCACCTGCAAAACATAACAGCTATTAGAATAATCAATACCTGCTATGCTCCCTTCTTGTTCTTCGCTCATCTCCGACTTCTCAAATTTGTCTCTTTTCACTGTTTTGATCTCATCCCCTTCACGGCCAGTATAGAGAAATAGATAATTCAAATCCCTCATCATTATCCTTCCTTCATGAACATTAATAAGCATCTTTGGTGTTGCCATGAAGGGTCACCCCAAAATCAAAGGGTACTCTTCTTCAGTTTTTACATCCATGACAATGAAATCTGCTAAGAACTCAAGCCGGTCTGCTCGCACAACAACATTTTCCACCATTCCCACTGGCACTTTTGTAGAACCATCTGCCATTTCTATAGTCAAGTCAGATGGTTTCAACACAAGCCCACTAATTTCCTCCAAAAGTTCCTTGGGTATTAAATTGATACTAGATCCCGAGTCTATCATCGCTTCCACATCTAAATCATTCAAAGTACATGACAATGTTAAGCATCCGGGATCTTTAACCTTGGGAGGATAATTACCCTTCTGTGGTTGAAAAACATGATCCTCCTCTTCATCACTCAGCTCAACTTTATCATGAAGGTTGACTTTAATTCTTTCTGAATAAGGAGGAAGTTGATGATTTCCTAAAGATACCACAGTCATTCGGTTGAAAATTTGTCTAAATCCCCCATTATGATTGCTTGTAGTCCCTATCTCCTCTTTTTCTCCACCAACGTCTTCTTCATTATAACCTTCACCTTCTTCATCTTCACTGCTCACAGGTTCAAAGAATTCAGTCATCAGCATTTCTTCTTCTTCACTATCTACCACATGGAATGGTTCACAGTTTGTTTCCCAACCATCCTGGCTCGTAATGACTTTGCATTCTCTCTTAGGGTTCACCTCGGTGTTGGCCCTGAACTGGTTTTTCTCAGTAATTTCTATTCTTGTTGCCAGCTGTCAAATCTGTGACTCCAGTGATTTAAAACTGGCCTGAGTGTTACTCAACTGCTGCTCATATTTTTTGAAGAAGTCATCAAATTGGTTACTTAAGGTCCTGATAGACTCAGTCAAATTACTCACTTGCTGCCATAGTGGTGAAGGTTGTTGCTGCCTGAAGCTTCCTACTTGCCCAAAAGTATTGTCCTGATTTTGTCCAATACTAGGGTGATTCTTCCAACCCTGGCTAGAATTACCTTGGTTGAAATTACCTTGTTTGTATTGGAATTGGGCACCCATGTAGTTAACATCCTGCTGCATTTCCTCAGTGAAAGCACATTGACCATTGATGTGGTCGCCACCGCATAGCTCACAAAGTTGCTGTGTTTGTGAAATATTTCTTAACCCTGTTGGAAATTCGGAAAGGACCTTTGTCGGTTTGTCCAATTTTTGGTTAAGAAGATGATTCTGCGCAGCCATTGCATGATTAGCAGGAGGATGCAATATTCCTCCTTTCTGTGCGCCCTTCTCACCTTGGGAAGCTTCATTCAGAGCCATATCTTCAATCAAGTCATAGGCTTCGTCTTCAGTCTTCCTATTAATACTGCCTCCAGCTGAGGCATCCAGCATCATTTTTGACTGAGTATTAAGTCATTCTAGGAAAGCAAGCAAATAAGCAGTCTTGTCAAATCCGTGGACTGAAGTCTTTCTCAACAGGCCTTTGAATCTGTCCCATGCCTTTTCAAGAGTTTCCTCCATCCCTTGCTTGAATCAGGAGATTTCGAGCTTCCCTTGTTGAATCTTGGTTTGCGGAAAAAATCTGGTGACAAACTGTTTGGCCAACGCATCCCAGTTTCTGAACGTCCCTTCAGCAAATCAGTGCAACCAATCCTTGGCGTTTCCTCCCAAAGAGAACGGGAATAGGCTAAGTCCGATCCTCTCATCTGAGACTCTGGCCATCTTAACAGTATTGCAAATTTCGCCAAAGATAGTCAAATGCGTGTAGGGATTCTCACTTGACAATCCGTGGAACTGGTTGCTTTGGACCAACTGAATAAGTGCCGGGCTCATCAACAAATTTGTTACATTGTCCGCAGGAATGACTATGCTATTGAAATTCAAGGGACCCACAGTGTTGGCTGAGTCCCCTAGTGTACGTCTCGGAGGAGGAGGTTGTTCCGCCATCTCCTCTAAGTCCCGTGCAAAAGATTGCAAAAGTGGTTCAGGAGAAGGAAAGTTTTCACGTTCAGAATGATTAACTCTCCTCCCTCTCCTGTCTGGTAGCCCCTCAAGAAGAGGTTGCCGATCTTTTCTGCTCCTAGTGTGTACTCCTTCCTGCATACACAAGAGAAAATACCCCTAAAAGCACTTTTATAGAAAAATAAAATAAAACAAAAGAAAAGAAAAATATAAACAAATAATTACAAACAAGTCAAATTTAGTCAATTCACACTACTGAATAAGTCAAACCTCGAGTCCTCGGCAACGGCGCCATAAACTTGTTAGTGAATTGGTAAGTGTACCAATCGTATCAAGTAATAAAAATGGTAAAACCCATTATCGTTCTTCCCATGAGACTCAAAATGCCTTATCATTCGCGTGAATCAAAATTGTACGACTTGCGGAGAAAAATTCAATAATTGTGGTGGATGCAATGACAGAAAATAGATATGCAATGTGTGATTCAATTGACAAGATTTAGGCAATGGATGAATGAAGTTGTTGGTGGTTTACAATTTCATCTAATCCTCCCTCTTTTATTTACTCCTCTTGTTTAAATAGCTTTATTATCTAATTGCATGCAAACTTTCTTGGCCTCCCCTTAACCCGATCCCTCGGCGAAAAGGGCCTATTACTAATTACCGGCTTGCTATCCCTAGCCTCCCCTAGCAACTAGCAACGCATTACAAACAGAAGCAAATACAATTGGTCGTCCTACTCCCCTATCCCTAGGTGGTATTGCTTAACCAAGGAAAATCTCACAATTTCGTGCCATTACTGTACGTCCCCATATCAATAAAGTCAAAGATCAATTACCGAATGAGTTAAACGATAAAGACATTAAGCACAGTATGAGAATCCAACAATTGACAATAAACGCATATGAAAAACATATAATTCAAACAAGAGTTTCAATAAACGAGAGTATCAAAAGATTACATTGTTCCCCCAACAACAAAAAGGGTTTAGTTCACCATAGTCATGGTGAACCAAGATGAAAATAATGGAAGATATGGAAAGCAAACCCTAGAAAAGACGAAAAGGAGCCTAAGCATCCAAGAGATCTTCTCCAAAGAGTGCAAAGTAGGTCTGGCCGCCCTCCTCTGTCAAGAGAATGAATTGGAATTCGTAATAGGGCTATTTATAGGTGAGAAGCGCAACAGAAAAATAGGCCCAAGCCCAGCTGACCACCGCCCGGCGTCACACTTTGCCGTCCGACGGTGGACCTTAAATCGCACCACCGCCCAGCGGTAGGGGTCTACCGCCGGGCGGTGCCTAGACTCTTCCTTTCTTTGATTTTCTCGCTTTTCTTGAGTCTATGACCTTCTTCTTTATTTCCAATCTTCACTTCTATCAATTTTGCTACAAAACAATGCAAAACAAGCATAAAATCGCTAAAAACATCTTTTGACCCTCGACTGACTCATTTATTGAGTTTTGTTTGATTTCAAGCTCATTCTAAGCAATAAAGGGCGTTATTTAGTCCAAATTAGCATATGAAAATAACGGTTTTTCAACCGTTATCACCTTTGCTTTTTGCCTTTTCTCACTTTTTCTTTCCTTTTTTCTTTGCTTTTTTTTTCTTTTTGCTTTAACGCAAGGTAAAGATTTTTCAAAAAGGTTTTTCAAAACATATCAGGCTCAAGGTTCAAAGGTTAGAACAAATTGTTCTCTTTTTAGTGGGCAAAAATATTTTGAAGGCCAAAAGAAAAAGGATAACAAAAGATGACCTTGATCATATGAAACCTGCAAACAAGTAGTTCAATCACAGAAAATTTGGGCAAAATCATTTATGCTTTCAAAGCAACAACAATTTATTTAAAAACAACTCTGAAGCTCAAAACTCACACAAGTAAGCTCACAAGTTCTCAAATTCAGAAAAACAACCTGCTCAGTATTTTAATCAAACTTTGTTTCAAGCATCTGCCTCAGAAATTTATCATCATGCATCATCTCAACCTCAATCAAACACTAGAATTTTTCAAAAAGCAAACTTATCACACAAAATAAAGCACAATTGAATAAAAGCAGTTCAGTTCATTCAAGTAGAGCACAAAAATTAAAATAAAAGAAAACACACATTAAAACAAAAATGAAAATAAAACAAGAAATAAAGGTTCAAAGCACTGGGTTTCCTCTCAGCAAGTGCTTCTTTAACGTCACTACCTTGACCTAATAAGTTCATCATAGCATCCATCAGTAGGTGCTAATCTTCCATGGTGTCCCTCAGTAGACACCAATCTTTCTTATCTTCATTGGCACCCATCAGTAGATGCCTAATCACCTAACATCCATCAGTAGATGTCTAGTCACCATCCTCTTCCATAGCAGCATCCATCAGTAGATGCTATCTCAAACTCTTTCAACATCCATCAGTAGATGCGAATCTTTCTCATCAACATCCTTCAATAAATGTTGATTTTTCTCTTCTTCATCAACATCCATCAGTAGACACTGTTAGTACTACCATCAGAAGCAGCGCATAACCTAAAAAGAAAACTCAAATATACAAAAACAAAATCAAATCCAAACCACACAAATAGAAAAAAGAATAAAATATAATAAAATGAAATAAAATAAAATGAAATGAAATGAAATAAAATAAAACAAATCAAATAGAATAAAATAAAATAAAATAAAATAAAATAAAATGAAATGAAATCAAATAAAATTAATCAAATCAAATTAAATTAAATTAAATAAAAATAAAATAAAATAAAATAAAATAAAATCAAATCAAATAAAATCAAATCAGACCAAATAAAATAAAATAAAAAATTAGGAACTGGGTTCAAAATATTTTTTTTTGTTGAATTTTTTTAGGAACTTAATATACCCAGGAACCTGTTGCAGTGTCCTAATCATAGGAACTTTAATCTCTAATTTCTTGAAGATTTCCATGAAATGCTCAAACTATTTTTCCTTTTTCTTCCTGTGGTCCTTCTTTCGGTGAGGAAGGGGTTTTTCATATGATTCTTTCTTTTTGCTTTCATCCTTCCCCTCTCTCTTTTTCTCCTTGGGACACTCCTTAGGACACAAAAGACTTTTCTCAATTTTTTTCTCTTCTCTCTCAACCCCTTCTTTTTCTACCTCTACTTCCTTCTCTTTTTCTCTCAAACATTCTTTTTCTTCTCTCTCATCCTCTTTTCTACCTCTTTCTCTTTTTCACTCTCTTTTTCTTCTCTCTCTTTTTCTCTCTCATCTTCCAGGCTTACTATAGCCTTACATTCTTCTTTGGGGTTAACCTCAGTATTAGCCCCAAAATTTTTATGCGACTTCTCTTGCATTTGATGAACCATTTGGATTAATTGGCGCATCTGTGTTTCCAAGTTCCTGATAGCCGCCTCTGTGCTTTTTTGGTTAGAATGGGTTGCCTGCATGAATTGATGGCGAGTTTCTTGAAGCTGTGCAAATTTGTCTGATGAAGAGGGTTGTTGCTGCCACTATTGCTGCTGCTGCGGTGGTTTATTGTATTGTCCACCAGTTTGTCCAAACTGTCCTTGTCCATTACTTGGGTGAGATTTCCACCCTTAATTGTAGTTATTGTAGCGGAACTGATTCTGATTGCCCATGTAGTTAACTTCTTCATTGAGATTCTTGGGCATTGCACATTGACCATTAATATGGTCACCACTACATAACTCGCAGGGCTATTGTTGAATTTGTGCCACGTTCTATTGTTCTTTTTGTGGCTGCATCACCTTCTTGGTAAGGATCTCCAATTGTTGAGTGATGATTTTATTTTGGGCGAGCAAGGCATCAATCATAAGGCTGTAATTGAAAAACTCCTTTAGGTTGGGAAGAAGTTCCTCTTTCACTATGCATCTCATTGTCACTGGCAGTCATGTTCTCAATTAATTCATATGCCTCATCAGGAGTTTTGCATTTGATCCTGCCTCCAGCTGAGGCATCCAACATCAATTTGGTTTGTGACACAAGGCCTCCAAGAAAGAGAAGGATCACCATTCCTTCATCGAAACCATGGGTAGGCATCTTTCTCAGCAAGCTCTTATATCTATCCCATGCTTGTCCCAAGGTCTCCTCCATGCCTTGTTTAAAAGAAGAAATCTCTTGCTTCCCTTTGTTTATCTTTGATGGTGGGAAGTATTTGTTGAGGAATTGGGCCACCACATCCTCCCATTGAGTGAAGCTGTTCTCAGGAAAAGACTTCAACCATACTTTAGCGTCACCTCCAAGAGAGAAGGGGAATAGGCTTAGTTTGATAGCCTCATCAGGAACCCCATTTATTTTCACAGTGTTGCAGATCTCATCGAAGGTTGTCAGGTGATCATATGGACTTTCATGAGACAGTCCATTGAATTGGTTGCTCTTTACAAGTTGAATTAGAGCAAGCTTCATCTCCATGTTTGCAGCATTGACCCTTGGCCTTGCAATGCTGTTAAAGTGATGAGGGCCAACAACTGTTATGTAATCTGCCAAGGTGCGTCTGCTAGCATTGCTTTCTCCATCACCAGTTTGGGAAGCCATTGTGATTGTTTCTAGAGAAGGCTCTTTAGATAATTTATTTTTTCTTGGCCTCCTGCTGGTCTAAAGCCCTTCAAGAAGAGGTTCAAAATTTTTGTTGTTCCTGGTTCTAACACAATCTTGCATGAACAAAACACAAATCCCTAGAAAATACTGTTAGCACAAAAATAAAATAAAACAAAAATGGAAATTAGGGATTGAAAATTGAAAAAAATATAAAAATGGAAAATTAAAATTGATGGAATACAATAAAATAAAAATAAAATAAAATAAAGTCAAAATCAATCAAGAATCACACAAATAGAATAGCTCAAACCGTGAGTCACTGGCAGCGGCACCAAAAACTTGTTGGGGCAAATCGACAAGTGTACCGAGTTGCACAAGTAATATAAAATGGTAAGACCAAGTATCGTATCCCAGAGGACTCTCGACACTAAACAGTTGTGTGAATAATAAAAGAGATCATGGATTTGTATTGTAAGAATAATAAAATAAATGAAAATAAAATTGATCAGTGGCAAAAGAGCACAGATATGAATGGAGGTTGATTTATATGAGATTAGTATGTTGTTGGGGTTAAATTTCACCAAGTTCCCTCTCATGTATATAAGAATGCTTCTTTATTCATTAATGCCAACGTCCCTCATTAAAACACTTAAACCCGATGTCTCGATAAATAAGCCTGTCCCTAACTACCAGTTCATACAATTCCTAGCATTCCTGGTAAAAAGATGTGAAGATCATGCAATATAACCCTTAGGAGTAATTTAACAAGGACCTGAATTGAAAGGAACCTGTCGGCACTCATGCAAATCACAAATCATGCTCTTGTATAAGCAAGCAATAAGAACAAATAAATTACTCTAACAATTAATGGAAAAAGCATAGATAATTAAGAATCAATTCAAATACATGAGAGTTAACAAGGTTACATCATTCCCCAGCAACAAATAGAAATTAGTTCCCCATAGACATGGGGGAACTCTATGAACAATGGAAGAAAGGAAGAGAGAATGGAAGACTGAGAATTGGCTAAGAGTGTATTGCTATGCTGTTCTCTACCAGGGATGCAAAACCTAGAGCCCAGGGTCCTTTAAATAGTGCCAGGCGCGTCCCAAAGTGCGGCCCGATCCAACAGAATCAAATCAGAGCAAAATCAGGGCCCGATCCACGTGAAATCACGCTTAAGCGTCGTAGGGAGCTCGCCCAAGGGTGAATTGAGGGTCATGTGAGGCTTGGGTGCCAGTTTTGGACGCCTAGGCTTTGGACGTCCATCGCCCGGGCGACGAGCGGTGATTTCAAATTCGCTGTTTCTCGTTCCTGTCGCTTGGGCTTCAGGTTTTCTCCCTTCTTGGTGCCTTTTTGACCCTTTTTGAGTTCTATCTTCTTGGCTTTTCACTTCCTCTTCAAGTATTTCTTCAATTCCTGTCATAACAAGGGGAATTTGTTAGAAAACAGTTAAAATCAACCTCAACTCTCTTATTCACACAATTTACTTAAAAAACATGAGTTCAAGCAAGTTTCTAAGTGAAAAAAGGGTGCTTTTAGTGTCAAAATCTCATAGCAAATAATGGTATTTTAAATTCAGTTAAAATAATTAGTAGCAGTTAAACCAACCAAATTGATTACACATTAAATTCAGTTGACTTGCAATTAATGCTTGAACACAAAATCAAAATATAGCCGTTATAGTTCACAAGCATTAACAAAAGTTCAAAACATAACTTAACTAAGTCGAATTCCTTGCACATGCAGTCGACTATGTCACTTCAATTCAGTTTTGAAAATCTTTTCATTGCAAAATTACTCACAACATTGTTTTTGAAAATCTGTGCAAAGTCACGAGTTTAATCGACTTACTTCATAATGAAGTCGACTTAAAACTTGTTGTTTTGCCACACAATATAAGTTCAACCAAGTGCTTGTGGTTTTCTTTTATGAAACATATGTTATGCAATCACAAATGATATCTTATGTGAAAAAGACAGTGAATATGCATACATATACAGAATCAACACAAACATGTTCTTCAAGAATTCATACACAATGAAGATTTGAACATGCAACACATATCAATACATGTGTTAATAATATTGTGTTGTCATCATCAAAAACCAGAACATTGTGAGATTAAGGTTTAGCTAAACCAATGCTTTCCTTATCAACAATCTCAACACTATCATTACTAAATTGACTTTGGAAAATAAGCTCGATTAGACAACTTAACACAAATTCCTTGGGAGAACGATACTCTAAACTTACTTTTACTACTTGAAACGATTTGGTATACTTGCCAAAAGGTTATCAAGTTTTTGGTGTCGTTGCCAAGGATTTGATTATTACTGTTAGCCCAATTGTTTGATTGTTTACCAATTTCAATTTTGTTTCATTATATCTGTATATCCATTGTCTTTTAATTTTTGTAGATAGGTTGTATTTTTTATTTTTGTTATTTCCTTAGGTTGCTAAGTCTAGCTTTGTTTATTCTGCATGAGAAGCAGAACAAAACCTGACAACTTGTTGTTTGATTATGAGATAGAAAGAACAACCATAGGAGTAACAGTAGGTGTAGGAGACAAAAAAAGAAGAAGCTAGCGAAGCTAGTTTAAGTTCTACCTTAAACACACTTGCTTCTTCTGAACTGAAGGATAAAGAAATGACAGGACATCAGGATGATGGAAAAGATAGAGGTCGTCGCACCTTGGAGGATTAGGCTTCATTCTTTACACCTTTGAATTTTAATAGCATAGCCCATCCAGTGCTGAATGCTGCTCATATGGAAATGAAGCTGGCCTTGATTCATCTTGTCCAAAGCAATCAATTTAATGGTTTGTCACGTGAGAATTCCAACACCCATCTGGCCATTTGTTTTGAAATTTATAACATTATGAAGATACATCAAGTGTTATATGATGGCCCTTTGAGTCTATTTCAAACAAAAAAAAAATCAATTCGTTTGGACTTCTTTAGAGAGAGTTATGAGTAAAACACTGAGCAAAGGTCAATGCAGCCAGAATGTTGTCATTAGCGTTTTCCAAGTTATCTTTTGTTAGTTTTGGTTATTGTTTTGTGCCTTTTCTTTTTTGAGTCATTCCTTACTGCTTTTTTGGGTCTTTTATTGATTTATATTTGGTGCATTTCATTGATTGAGTCATTTTAATTTTTTAATCCATCCATGTTTGTCTAGAGTCATGTGTAGTTCTTTTCTTGTCAATTTTCTCTAGTAACTTTGAAAAATCATAAAAAAAATATATAAATTAGTTTGAAAAGCTGCACCATATACAACCATTTGAGGGTCTTATCTTTGATGTTTTGGGTTCATACTTGCCATTAGATCATTGGCAAGCTCTTAAAAAAAATATTTCCCTATTGATGTTTCTAGTTTTCAACTCCATTTTTTATTCTAGTAGGATTCTCTTCTATTTTGTATTTCTTGTCTTTGTGGCTTTTAAAACCCATAAATCACCTCTGTTCCAAGTGTGTGGTGGTCTTATTTTGCACGTTAAAAAAGTGAAAAAAAAAAGTGCTAAAAGCTTTTAAGCAAAAGGCCTCAAAAGAGTACCAAAAGAGAGCCTAAAATGTGCTGAAAAATATTGTGTGCTTAGACAACTACCATTGTTTTTGTGCAATCTGTTTTGGAACGTGTTTTACTCACTGTTTTGGGTAATCTTCACTTTCCAGTGGCTAAAAGTCTTGGCTATGATGCTAAAAGAGTGGCCTTAGTGCCACATTTGCTAAAAGTTGCCAAAAGACAAGAACCACTCATTTTTCTTCTAATAGTTTTTGTTTTGTGAATCTATTCTAGCACCTTTCACTAGGATTTCTTTTGAGTGCTAACCTTTCTTTCTTAACCTTTAATTTCTTGCTTGTCTTCTTGGCTTTCTTAGTTTTGTAATAATTAAATTCCTTTTGCAAAGCCTTTCTTGTTTTTGGACCTTTTTATTGCTTTTATCCCTTGTTTATTCTTGCACAATTTCGGCTTTGGTTACTTTATGTGGTGTAGGTTCTCTTTTTGAGGTGATCCAATATCTTAGAGGTAGCCTTCTAGGTGGTGGAGACCCAAAGGGAGCTGAAAGTCTACAGTGGTAGCCAAAATGAAAGGAGAGAAACACCTTGGGAGGTAGCTTTGATTTGGTTGTAATTTTTGGCTTTATAATCTTTCTTTTTTTTTTCTCTTGTAACTCATGGCCTTGTTAGGTGTCTTGGGGGAGTCTTTGGTGCTCAATCCCATCTCCTAACAAGAACCTTTATTTGTTAGTAAATTTTGTTTTTAGTTGGTTGGTTGGAGGAACCAAAGTTCTTCTAACTTAGTCATTAGGCCGCATAGCTAGTTTATTTGCTTTCTTTAATTGTGATAGCTTAGTGTGTGTCAACTTTAATTTCAACTTTAGTTCCCTTTGAGAAATTTGGTTCAAGAGTGCCTAAGGTAAGCTTTGGCTAGGAAAGGCTTGGTATTTAAGAAATCCATTGTGATTCACCTCCCTTTCCTGGAATTGAACTTGGGTGTCTTTTGCCTCCTTAAATCTCTTAAGGAACTTTCTTTGAAATTCAAGTATTTGTTTGTTGCATTGCATATTTTTGAAAACTTTTAAGGATGTCTAAGACTAATTCCTATGAAATTGGAAGTGACTCTAGTAAGGTTGTAAAACCCACTTTGAAAAACTTAGCAAAAGAGCTAAAGTCACTTAAAATTTGGCAAAGGCAAGAAACTATTCTCAAAGAAAAAGAAAGAATTGAAAGAGAAGAGTATCTTTCTAAGTTGGAAGAAGAACTTAGAGTCCTTAATGAGAAACAACAAAAAGCCCAAGAGGAAATAAAGAGAAGTAGGAGTCATACAAGGAGGAGTTATAAAACTCCAACTCAACTCACACACTATGAGTTAGATAGTAGGCTTGCAAACCAATATTATCAACCTCACCCACATAGAATTCATGATAGAGAGCACACTCCAAGAGAGGTTAGAGTATATCTCCCCCATTTCCATGGTAAAGAAGATGTTGAGGCATACTTAGATTGAGAGATGAAAGTTGAACAACTCTTTGAGTGTCATCAAGTGAGTGAGGAGAGAAAGGTCACATTGGCCACATTGAGTTTGCAAGGGAATGCCATGTATTGGTGGACCTCCCTTGTGAGAGAGAGAAGACTCTCTAATTTTCCCCAAGTCACCTATTGGAATGACTTGAAAAGTGCCATGAGAAGAAGGCACATTCCCTCATACTATCATAGGGAGCTAATGGACAAACTCCAAAGGCTCCAACAAAGAGACATGAGTATAGAGAGCTATAGGCAAAAGATGGAGCTCTACATGTTGAGGGCGGGAATTAGGGAGGAAGAAGAGACCACCATCTCTAGGTTTCTAAGTGGTCTTAATCTTGAGATTAGGGATAGAGTGGAATTGTTGCCCTACCAAGACTTAAATGACTTGGTACAAATTTGCATTAAGGTAGAGCAACAACTCTTAAGAAAAGGTTTGATAGTTTTCCACTCTAACTCTAGTGTTAAGAAAGACTACAAGAGGGAGGGTAAGAAAGTGGTAGAAGAAGAACCCTTTAGAAATCTAGGGAGGGAGAAGATAGAAGAGAAAGAAAAAGAGAGGCCAAGGGTGGGAACATCATATCACACTCACACTAGTGAAATTAAGTGTTTCAAGTGTCTTGGTAGAGGTCACATTGCATCACAATGTCCCACCAAAAAGACCATGATCTTAAGGGGTATTGATTTATATAGTAGCCAAGATGAGGAAAGTGAGAGTGAGAGTGAGAGAAATGGTGCAAAGAAAGAAGAAGAATCCCAAGAGAGGATGCCCATCCTTGTGAGGGAGAACTTCTTATGATAAGAAGGGTTCTCCATAATCAACCTAGTTCACAAGAGCACACACAAAAAGATAACATCTTCCACACTAGATGTAAAATCTTAGACAAAACATGTTCCCTTATTGTGGATAATGGCTCATGTTCAAATTGTTGTAGCACTAGGTTGGTTAAAAAGCTTGGATTAACTACTTTTCCTTATCCTCAATCTTATAAACTTCAATGGACTAATGAGGATAAGGAATTGAAAGTTAATCAACAAGTGATGGTCAAGCTATCCATAGGGAATTATGAAGACAGTGTGCTATGTGATATAGTACCTATGGATGCTTGTCACATTTTATTGGGAAGGCCTTGGCTTTTTGATAGAGAATCTCTACATAATGGCCACACCAATAAAATAACCATCACTCACAATAAAAAGAAGTTTGTACTTCATCCTCTCACACCTTCTCAAGTGGAAGAGGATCAAGCACAAATGACAAAGAAAATAGAAAAAGAAAGAGAAATTAAAGAAGGTAAAAAGAAAATAAAAGACACCTTTTGTTCTAAGTGTCAAAGCATTGTGCACAAGTCTCATGAATGCCCCAACAAGAGAATTATGATGTTAAGGGCCAAAAGCTTGAGTAAAAGTGTAAAGGTCTCCTTGCCATCTTCCTCTAAAAGCATGGCAAGAAAAGACCCAAAGCATCATTGTGTGGAAAATAAAATTTTCAAGAAAAATGCTCCTACTTTCCAAGACCTTAATCATTCACTTGATTTAAGGTGTATCATTATTGGGAGCTACATCCTTCACATGCTCACTATTATAACACTTGTTCTAACTTGTGTTATAAAATGGGTATTTGACCCTGGTGGAAAACTAAGGAAAAATTGAAGATTATGAAGAAAAGGAAGTTGCCTTTAGCCCATGTTGAAGATTTGAGGGCAAATCCTTTTCAAGAGGGAGGGAATGATGGCATAGCCCTTGCCATGACTTAGCACATTCATGAAGAGTTGGAGACATCTATGGAAGATGGACCTATACTCTTTCTCTTAGGCCATCTAAAGCCATCATGAAGATTTAGCAGAGTTAGAATAATTTTGGGCCTTGTATTTTGGGCCAAGTAGTCTAGATTTTATTTGAGCTTTGTATTATGGGTCAAGAAGTCTAGATTTTATTTTGGCTTTGTATTGTGGGCCTAGTAGTATAGGATTATATTGGGCCTTGTATTTTGGGCCAAGTAGAATAAGATTTTGACCAAACAAGTCAACAAAGGGTCAAGGCCCAAAGTTGACTATGCTTGGACCTCCAAAATGGGTGTGTTGACTAAGGGGTCAACAATTTGGCTAAGCTTGGACAACAAGGGAGAAGAATTTCGTCCTAGACATGTGGAAGTGTTAGCGGAATGACAAGTGTACCATATCGTATCAAGTAATAAAAATGGTAAAACCCATTATCGTTCTTCCCATGAGACTCGAAAGGCCTTATCGTTCGTATGAATTAAAATCGTAAGACTTGTGAAAGAAAAATTAATTAATTGTGGTGGATGCAAAGACAGAAAATAAACATGCAATGTGTGATTCAATTGACAAGATTTAGGCAATGGATGAATGGAGTTGTTGGGGGTGTACAATTTCATCTAATCCGCTCTTTCTTATTTACTCCTCTTTTTTAAATAGCATTATTATCTAATTGCATGCAAACTTTCCTGGCCTCCCCTTAACCTGATCCCTCGGCGAAAAGGGCCTATTACTAATTACCGGCTTGCTATCCCTAGCCCCCCCTAGCAACTAGCAACACATTACAAACAGAAGCAAATACAATTGATCGTCCTACCCCCATATCCCTAGGTGGTATTGCTTAACCAAGGAAATTCTCACCATTTCGTGACATTATTGTACGTCCCCGTATCAATAAAGGCAAATATCAATTACTGAATGAGTTAAACGATAAAGGCATTAAGCACAGTATGAGAATCCAACAATTGATAATAAACGCATATGAAAATCATATAATTCAAACAAGAGTTTCAATAAAAGAGAGTATCAAAAGATTACATTGTTCCCCCAACAACAAAAAAGGGTTTAGTTCACCATAGTCATGGTGAACCAAGATGAAAATAATGGAAGATATGGAAGACAAACCCTAGAAAAGATAAAAAGGAGCCTAGGCATCCAAGAGATGCTCTCCAGAGAGTGAAAAGTAGGTCTGGCTGCCCTCCTCTGTCAAAAGAATGAGTTGAAATTCGTAACAGGGCTATTTATAGGTGAGGAGCGCAACAGAAAAATAGGCCCAAGCCCAGCTGACCACCGCCCGACATTACACTTTGCCGCCCGGCGGTATGCCCTAAATCGCGCCACCGCCCGACGGTTGACCTTGTGCCGCAAAATCGCCCGGCGTTAGGGTCTACCGCCCGGCGTCCTCTGCCGGTGTGTTCTCTTCCCGTCTGACCGCCCGGCGCCAGGGGTCTATCGTCGGGCGGTCCCTATACTCTTCTTTTCTCCGATTTTCTTGCTTTTTCTTGAGTCTATGACCTTCATCTTCATTCCCAATCTTCACTTCTATCAAATTCGCTGCAAAACAATGCAAAACAAGCATAATATTGCTAAAAATAGCTTTTGACTCTCGACTGACTCATTTATTGAGTTTTACTTGATTCTAAGCTCATTCTAAGCAGTAAAGGGTGTAATTTAGTCCAAAATAGCATATGAAAATAACGGTTTTTCAACCGTTATAAGGAAGCATCCCATTGGAGAGTTTTCTTCCTAGTTAGTGGCCATGTGTCACTCTAGGAATGGAGAGTTTTTCTATAGGTAGTGGCCACATGTCACTCTGTCATTTGAGAGGATTTTTGCCACTTGTCTCCCTCCTATTGGAGAGGATTTCTCCTTGCTCTCCAAGACAACCAAGGTGGATCTTTTAGGTTAAAGTTTCAGCCCATTTTGAGACACCTTAGCCTATAAATAGAGGTGCTCTCCATCATGTAATCACCTTTGATTTAGAGTAAAGTTATGCTGCCACTTTTGTGCCATACTACTCTTTTAAGGTCACCCTAGGCTAGAGCAACCCAAGTGGCCTCCTCTAGCCACCTTCCTCCAAGAGTTGGCCCAACCTCTCTTAGAGAACCCTTAAACACATCTTCCCTCACCACACAAGTCACCAAAACTATGAGCTATCAACACCTTTCACCACCATCAAATTCCACAATCTTCATCCCTGAACTTATGGCTTGATTTGCTTCTAGATTTGGCTTGTCCTAGCTAGAGCATTTCATTTCTTTATTTTTCCATCATGTTGGATGGTGTAATTGTAAGGAGAGAAGATGAAAAAGAAGATGTTATTGTGGAAGAAGATAGTAAGGATGAAGTTGAGGAGAAAGATAAAAAGAAAGATGAGGGAGAGTGATAAATCATTATTTTGTACTATTCAGTTAGCTTTTCACACCATATATTACTGAATTGTGTTTAATGCTCCATTATTGTCATATTTTCACTATTTCGGCTTAATTGGCTACTAATTCTTATTTTAATTAATTTGAATTATTTGGGCTTAATTATTCCAATTATTATATGCAGGACAACTTTATAATTATTATTGGGACGTCAAGAGGGCGACTGTTGAGATTTTTGACAACACAAACTCTATATCAAACTAGGTTTTGATGATGACAACAAAATGCTTAATAACAGTACACATGTTGCTGCATTACATGTTCGTATACTGAACAAACTGTCATATCTATTGAACATGTTTTGTTGTACTATAATGTATGTTCCTATGATTGATTGTGTAATATATTTGTGGAACATGCTTGTTTGAATATGTGAAATATGAATTGATTGATTGAACACATTTTATTTCACATTTATGGAAGTAAAAGATCACAAGCACCTTTATGAACTTATATTTGTTGTGACAAAGTTCTAGTCCAGTCGAATACACCTATAATGGATTCGACTATGCTAAAATCTTTATACAAATTTTGTGAACCTGTGCTATGTGAGATTTTGAGATGAAAAGAATTTCAAAGTATTTTTACATGTGTCAGTCGACATTGTATATTGCATATTCGACTGTGTATTGATCTGGTTTGGAATTTTGTTATGCTTACACACTCTAACGGCTATATTTTTAAAAGTTAGTTAAGCATAGATGACGTGGTCAACTGTATTGAATGTGTGTTGATTTTTGTTGACTGAGAACCTCTGTGTTGTCTTTCTGTTATAACTGTTTTAATACAGTCGACTGAATTAGTAGGATATTTGACTGAGAAGCCATCTATTTAACAGAAAACTATAAATAGACAGAACACGAGTTGTTATGAGACTTTTGATAATCTAACATTTTCATTTTCCTGTTTCAGATTAAGTTCTCCGTTTTAACAGCTCCAAGAATTCTCTAAGAAGACGGTGGTGATCTTTCTTGAGATATATTCAAAGGGAGGAGTCAATTGTGGTGACTACTTGATCATAATCTGCATGAAGAAGGTGCTTCCTTATTGATCTTTAAGGCTTGACATCCTGTGAAGAATGCTACGTTTGATTGAAGGCTTGGCAACCTGTGAAGTCTGTTGTGATAGGCTTGGCATCCTATGAAGAGTGCTGGTTACACGTTGAGGATTGTTCGACGTGGGTTCCGATGGAAAAAGAGGGGATTCTTGCTGCAATTCTGGTTTTGTTGTTCAACTATATTTTGGTTTTGGGTCAGAGAGGAGATTTATATTTTTGCGTGGTGCTTCTATAAATTCCTTGTTGTAAAAACCGAAACCATTATAGTGCATTTGCTTCCTGGGTTGGAAGGACACTGGATGTAGGCATTGTTGGCCGAACCAGTATAAAAACCAGTGTTTGATTTTCTCTATCTCTGCACTCTTTATTTCCACTCAACTTTATCTAATTAGCAGTCAACTGCATTTTTCTGCTGCATTGAATTTTCATTACTTGCATTTCAAGAAAGATAAAAAAGCTTTATACTTTTGTTTTTGAACTAACACCAATTCACCCCCCTCTTGGTGTAAAACGAAGCCTACCTGTTTCATAACAATTGGCACCAAAGCTGGTTTTCATAAGATATTTGAATATTTAGTCGACTCTGTTTTTATCTCATTCGAATGTAAAACCTGAGGATGGCTTCCAGTTTTCAAAGTTTTGGTGAAGGTGCTTCAAGAAACAAACCACCTCTGTTTGCTGGTGAAAACTACCCTTTTTGGAAAATTCGTATGCAAATCTTTCTTGAATCGTAAGATAAGGGAATTTTGGATGCCACTTTGAATGTTCCATATGTGCCTACAAAAATTGTTGATAGTGAAACTATTTTAAAACCTTTTACTGAGTGGACTGCTGATAAAAATAGAAAAACTCAGTATGAATTGATGAATTTTTCAGGATATCTCAATGCAAATCTGCAAAGGAAATGTGGGATGTCTTAGAGGTAACACATGAAGGCACGGATGAAGTCAAGAAAGCCAGAAAGATTTCGTTGATACAAGAGTATGAATTGTTCAGAATGAAGGCTGGTGAAAACATGTATGATGTACAGAAATGATTCACTCACATTGTAAATCACCTAATTGCTTTTGGCAAAGTGTTTGACAAGAAGGAGATCAATATCAAGATTTTGAAAAGCCTGAACATGAATTGGCAACCAAAAGCCACTGCAATCTATGAGTCCAAAGATCTTACAACTATGAATATGGCTACCTTGTTTGGCAAGTTACGGGAACATGAGTTAGAACTTGGTAGACTGAAGGATGAAGAGGAGATTGAAGAAAAGAAGTCCATTGCTCTCAAAGCCGTAAGCAAGAACATCACAGACATAGAGATGGATGATAAAGAATTGATGACCTTGATGGTAAGAAAGTTTAGTCGACTTATGCAAAATGATAGTCAACTGTCTAACCATGCAGGTCAAAGCAAAAAGAAGAGCTTCAGTACAAAATGTTGTCCAGTACTATGAATGTGGAAAAGAAGGTCACATCAAGCCTGATTGTCCTGACTTACAGCCGAAGCAAAAAGGAAAGAAAAGATTCCCTCAAGGAAGAAATATGAAAAGAAAAGGAGCCTACATTGCTTGGGAGAACTCTGATTCTGAAAGCTCAAGTGATGAGGATGCTGACCAATAGGAGAAATCCAACATATGTCACATTATTGGAATTGCAAGGACTGAGTGTGACAGTGATGTTGAATTTGAGAAGCTGCCTATAGAAGAGAAATATCAGCAGCTGATAGAGACATTAAGAGAATTGCATGCTAAAGCAATGCGACTGGAATACAAGGTTAATCGACTGAACTCTGAGAAAAGAGATTATGAATATAGAATTAATAACCTTGTTGGTGATAATGAGAAATTAGAAAAAGAGTTGAATGAAGCTTTGTTATCTGCTAAGAGTGTTGAAATTAAAACTGTTACAATAGAGAAAGCATGTGAAAAATGTCCTACTCATATTGAAAAGATAAATTACTTGACTAGCACGCTAGCTAAGTTTACTCGAGGTAGAGACAATTAAATGCTATTTTAAACTCTTCTGGCAGAATTATACATAGGCAAGGAATTGGATACAAAGCTTACTCTAACAGAACCAATTCTAGGAAATTTACTGAGTTAAGAAAACCTGCTAGAAATGCATGTTTTTGCTGCAACTATGTTGGTCATACTGTTAGAAATTGTTTTTATAGAAATGTTGTTGTTCCTCAAGGATTATGTGTTTGGATACCAAAGGAACATGTAACAAAAACTAACAATCAAGGACCCAAATTCAGATGGGTACCAGTAACCAAAACTTAATTGTTTTGTAGGATATACAGCTAATGCAGAATTGTTCTCAAGGATGAATCAATTATGGAACATATCAAAAACCTTGACTGTCTACAACTGGTAAGTCTGTATCTGTCTGTTGCATCATGCATATATTGATTGATTATTGCTATATGATTGTTTGTGATGTGTACTTAATTGTTTGATTGGTTGAATTGGTTGAAAATGATTTTTATAATTCTTAATCAACTTCCATTTTAAACTAGTTGACTAAGATCTCTTATTTTGTTTCATGAATCCCATTTAACGTTTCACGCCATTTTTATCCATGATGTCATTACTGCCTTCTTTTATGACACTAGCACACACCTGACTTGTGCATTTCCAATGACCCTTGACTGAACTCTGGATGCTTGGAACAAACTGGAAAATGGCCTTCAAAACTTTTTTCTTAAAGGGCGCGAAAGGAAAATCAACTGCATTGTGTATGGAAACTGTTGCTGAAGACTTAATCGATGGTGATATCTCTGAAGAGAAAATATACACAGGGTTTGCAAAAGAAGTATCTCTACCAAGACACCTGGACCTAAGGCTCTTTGAGAAAGAAAGCTTCTTGTTTCCCCAGTAGATTGTGAAACAAGATTTGACTACACTTGTGCAAATGAAAGGAAAATGGTTTCCTGATCTTGTCAGGGTCTTCTATCATCATCTGAGAGTTATTGATGGTGTGATTACTTCAAGAGTAAAAGGAGTCGAAATCATCATCAATAATGATATTTGGAGACAAACAACTGGTCTTAAACCAAATGGTTTCCCTGTTAGTGACTGAACAAAAAGGATTCTCAAATAAATCACTGGCTAAACAAAAAGGACATGTTTAGAAGCTGGCTCAGGGTCCCTGTTAGTGACTGACTCTGTGTCAAACAATCCATATGAAAAGTATTTTGGTGATCTAGTTCAAGTGGTTAGTGATAGGATTGATCAACTAGAGGAAAAGATAAACTTCATTTCACAACTCCTGAAAGATAAGGACCACAAAGTGAATATATCCATGAGAATAGTCGATGAAGGAGAGGAATGATTAATGCACATCACTGTTCTACTATTAAAATATGATCTCAGTTTGTATAATGGCATATAAAGCCATCTTTTGTTTTTTTGTCTTCATTTCCTTGTTCCTATTCCATCATTGTAATATCTTTTAATTCAAGAAAATGAAATTAGTCTTTTGAATCAATCCAATTACTTAACTGGTTGAATGACATCTGATATACTGTTTGATTGATTCGAATATGCTCTGTTTGAAGTCAATTATGCTTAATCTGTCATGCATCTTTACATATTGACTTCTGTTATAAGATGATTTAATTCGTGCTTAACCATTATGCTTGATCTGGAAAAGGTTGTTGAAAGGTTTTGCAAGAAGGACATTACTTTGGACATCTACAATTGGAATTCAACATTTGCAAAAGCAATGCATTCGACTGCGTCTAAATGGGTTAACAATTCCATTTCTGGAAATCTGCTATTATCTTTGCTTAAATCATGATTAATTTGCTATTATCTTTGCTTTTATCTGTTCCAATATCTGAATTGAGATAATATTGTGAGATTGTTGATGTTTGTATCAATGCATATATATGTGGTTTGATATTCTGACTTTGATACAAATTTGTGCTTAAACTGTTGATTAATTTGTGATATTCTGTATTATGCACTTAAATTGATTTTGAAACTCATGCATAATGACAGGGGGAGTATCACTGTATTACACATTGTTTCATCACACACCTACATTTCAGGGGGAGTTAATACTATTATTTGTGACGAACTTGTGATTTTGAGAGAATCATTGTATTGAGATTGTTGACAACACAAAACTCTATATCAAACTTGTTTTTGATGATGACAACACATTGCTTAATAACAGTACATATGTTCCAAGTGTTACATGTTCATGTGCTTTACTGTTTGACTTACTTGCTAAACATGTTTTGTTGAATTGGAATGTTTGTTCCTATGCTTGATTATGTGATATTATTGTGGAACATGCTTGTTGTGAAATGTGAAATAAAATGTTTTTTATTACTGCAAATTTCAGAAAAGAAAAATATCACAAGCACCTTTATGAACTTATACATGTTGTGGGAAAGTTCTAGTTGAGTCAAATACACTCATAATGGATTCGACTATGCTAAAACCTTTGCACAGACTTTGTGAAACTGTGCTGTGTGAGATTTTGAGTTGAAAAGAATTTCAAAGTGTTTTCACATGAGTCAATCAACAGTGTGCATCACTCATTTGATTGTATTACTGTTGTATTAGGAATTCTGTTAAGCCTACACGCTCCAACGACTATATTTTTCAAAAGTTAGTTAAGATTGACTGACTTGGTCAACTGTCTTAAATGGGTATTAATTTGGTTGACTGAGGAGCCTTATGTTGACTGTCTGTTATAACTATCTTGATACAGTCGACTGTATTAGTAGGCTATTCGACTAAGATGTAATATGAAATCACAGAAAACTATAAATAGTCAGAGTGCGAATTGTTCTAAGACTTTTGTGATCTAACATTTTCATTGTCCTGTTTCAGATTGAATTCTTTGTCTTAGAAGCTCCAAGAATTCTCCAAGAAGACGGTGGTGATCTTTCTTGAGAGAGATTCAAAGAGAGGAGTCTTTCGCGCATACTGGTTGATCAACATCTACACCGAGAAGGTGCTTCTGGTTTGATCTTGATAGGCTTGGCAACCTGTTAAGCGTATTGTGATAGGCTTAACATCCTGTGAAGACTGCTGTATTTGACTGAAGGCTTGACATCCTGTGAAGCGTGTTAGGATAGGCTTGACAACCTGTGAAGTCTGCTGTGATAGGCTTGGCAACCTGTGAAGCGTGCTGTGATAGGCTTGGCATCCACTGAAGATTGTTGGTTACACATTGAGGATTGTTAACCGTGGGTGCAGATTGCAGAAGAGGGGATTATTGCTGCAAGTTTGGTTTTGTGTGTGCAGCTATATTTGGTTTTGGGTTAGAGAGGAGATTTATATTTTTGCGTGGTGCTTCTAAAAATTCCTTGCTGTAAAAACCGCTACCATTATAATGCATTTGCTTCCAAGATTGGAAGGACACTGGATGTAGGCATTGTTGACCGAACCAGTATAAAAACCAGTGTTTGATTTTCTCTATCCCTGCACTCTTTATGTTCAGTCGACTTTAATTATTTAGCAGTCAACTATGTTTTTCCGCTGCATTGAATTTTCATTACTTGCATTTCAAGAAAAGATCAAAAGCTTTGCATTTTTCATACCAAGATTGCGAAAAGATTTTTTTTTTTTGAACTAACACCAATTCACCCCCCCCCCCTCTTGGTGTAAAACGAAGCCAACTTGTTTCCTATCAATTGGTACCAGAGCTAGTTTTCATAAAATACTTGAAAATTCAGTCGACTGTGTTT
Source organism: Vigna mungo (assembly GCA_036885675.1). Lineage (NCBI taxonomy): Eukaryota > Viridiplantae > Streptophyta > Magnoliopsida > Fabales > Fabaceae > Vigna > Vigna mungo. Next base: position 17,174,506 of record CP144690.1, on the reverse strand, counting down.
TTATTCTATTCGACTGTAAAACCTGGGGATGACTTCAAATTTTCAAACTTTTGGTAAAGGTGCTTCAAAAAACAGACCATCTCTGTTTGCTAGTGAAAATTATCCTTTTTGGAAAATTCGCATGCAGATCTTTCATGAATTCGAAGATAAAGGAATTTTGGATGCCACTTTAAATGGTCCATTTGTGCCTACAAAAACTTTTGATAGTAAAATTGTTTTGAAACCTTTTACTAAGTGGACTGCTGATGAAAATAGAAAAGCTCAGTATGATGTTAAAGCTAGAAACATTATTGCCTCTGTACTAACAATTGATGAATTTTTCAGGATACCCCAATGCAAGTCTACAAAGGAAATGTGGGATGTTCTAGAGGAAACACATGAAGGCACAGATGAAGTCAAGAGAGCCAGGAAGAATTCTTTGATACAAGAGTATGAATTGTTCAGAATGAAAGCTGGTGAAATCATTTATGATGTCCAGAAACGATTCACTCACATTGTATATCACCTGATGGCTCTTGGAAAAATCTTTGACAAAGAAGAGATCAATATCAAGATTCTGAAAAGCCCGAAAAGGAATTGGCAACCAAAAGTCACTACAATTTCTGAATCCAAAGATCTTACAACTATGAATATGGCTACCTTGTTTGGCAAGCTACGGGAACATGAGTTAGAACTTGGTAGACTGAAGGATGAATAGAAGATTGAAGAAAAGAAGTCTATTGCTCTGAAGGCTACAAAAAAGAACATCACAGAGACAGAGATGGATAACAAAGAGCTGATGACTCTGATGGTAAGAAAGTTTAGTCGACTTATGCAAAATGATAGTCAACTGTCTAACCAAGCAGGTCAAAGCAAAAAGAAAAGCTTCAGCACAAATGCTGTCCAGTGCTATGAATGTGGAAAAGAAGGTCACATCAAGCCTGACTGTCCTGAATTACAGCCAAAGCAAAAAGGAAAGAAAAGATTCCCTCAAGGCAGAAATATGAAAAGAAAAAAAGCCTACATTGCTTGGGAGAAATCTGATTCTGAGATTTCAAGGGATGAGGACGGTGATCAAGAGGAGAAATCCAACATATGTCACATGGTTGGAACGGCAAAGAGTGATAGTGACAGTGGCAGTGATAAAGAATTTGAGAAGCTGCCTATAGAAGAAAAATATCAGCAACTGATTGAGACATACAGAGAATTACATGCTAAAGCAATGCGACTGGAATACAAGGTTAATCGACTGAACTCTGAAAAAAGAGATTATGAATATAGAATTAACAACCTTGTTGTTGAAAATTAAAGCTTAGAAAAAGATTTGAATGAAGCTTTATCATCTGCTAGGAATATTGAAGTTAAAATTGTTACTGTTGAAAAAGCTTGTGGAAATTTTCCTAAACACATTGAAAAGATAGATTACTTGACTGACAAGCTAGCTAAGTTTGCTCAAGCTAGTGACAGTTTAGATGTTGTATTGAATTCATCTAGCAGAATTAATAATAGACAGGGAATTGGATAGAAAGCTTACTCTAACAGAACCAATACAAGAAATCTTATTGAATTAAGTAAACCTGCTAGAAATGCATGTTTTTACTACAAATGTGTGGTCATACTGTTAGAAATTGCTATTATAGACATGTTGTTGTTCCTCAAGGATTATGTGTATGGATACCAAAGGAACATGTAACAAGAACTAACAATCAAGGACCCAAAGTCAAATGGGTATGAACAACCAAAACTTAATTGTTTTGCAGGTTGTGCAGCTGATACAAAACTACTCTCAAGGATGAAATTACAATGGATCATATCATACACCTTGAATGTCTACAACTGGTAAACCTGTATCTATCTGCTGCGTCATGCGTATACTGATTGTTTGTTTCTGTATGATTATTTGTGTTATGTGTTGAATGTTTTGATTGATTGAATTTGTTTGCAAATGTGTTTTATGAGTCACAGTCGACTCTAAAATTAATTCAATCAATTGAGTCATTTGAATATGTAAAAGAATCTGTTTCTGAACATTAAGATTTAAACTTAGAGTTTAAGAAAAATCTTTGGCGCGTTTTCTTTCTATAAATGAATGTGATAGTCTGAGGGATTCATATATTACTTGGTAAACAAACCCTCTTTCTGATTCTGGTGAAACCCTTCTTCTTTCCTGCTCAAATGGCTGCATTATCATCAGGAAAACGTCCAATGTCCGCAAGGAGAGAAGCTGATCCTTTTGGATGGTTCAGCGATAATGATCAGAGAACCGATTTTATATGTAGACGGGGCTTCAAAGAAGTTCTGAGGCATAAATGCACAAACACTACGTTCTATAAAAATGAAGGCTTCAAGTTCCAGGAATGGCTAACCAGAGAGAACCTTACAAGCCTTGTGGAATTATAAGGAGAATGTTATCCAAACTTAGTCAAAGTGTTCTACTGCAATCTCAAGAGGGAAGGAAACAATCTGATATCAAGAGTAAAAGGAATTGATATTGTTATAAACAATACCATTTAGGAAAAGGTTGTTGGACTAAAGGCCAGGGGTTTATATTCCCATCATGGTATTTCTGGATATGACAACAGACGACTATACAATACCATGCTAAGGAAACCTGATTCTTCAAAGCACTCAGATGATTTCGGCATTAGGAATCTTAGAATGGACGAGTGTCTATGCGCTTATATTATGACATGGATATTGCTTCCTAGAGAAGATGATCATACAATACTTAGAGATGAAGACATTTATCTAATCTCTACTCTATCGTATGGAATTCAATCAAATTGGGCGTTCATCATTCGTGATCACATGATGAAGTTTACCAAAGGTCATGGATTATGTCTACCTTATGGAGTGCTCATCAGCAAAATACTGATACTACAAAAAGTTGACACAACAAATGAAAGGGTCATTCACTGTAGAAAGTGCAATGTAATGGAAACTCAATTCTTGAATTTTGTTGGAATTATCAAGTTAAGAGATGAATGAACAATGATTGATGATATTCCATCTACCATTGAAATGGATCCTCTAAGAGTTGATGCAACGGGATATAAATTTCATCCATCAAGCATTTTTAAAGGTCACGTAGATCGAAGATTTGATCAACTGGAGAACAAACTAAATATGATGCAAAACTCTTTATCTGACCTTCATATGAAGATGGAAAATGCCCTTAGGATAAAAGTTTTTGAAGAATCCTCCATTGGTGACACTAATAATGGCTTAAACAGTGATGACAAGAAAGTTGAAGAATCATTTGAATCAGAATAGTGTGTTGTTTTAGCCAAGTTATATTTTGTGTCCTAGACTAAGTTTCTTTTGTATAATGGCATATAAGGCCATCTTTTGTTTGCTTTCTATGTTTTGCTTTTATTTCCTTGTTCCTGCACTACCAATGTAATTTCATTTACCCAAGGAAATAAAATTAGTTTGGTTGAATCAATCCATTTGCTTAATCTGTTGCACTAAATCTGATACTCTGTTTGTTTGATTCGAATGTGCTCTGTTTGAAGTCAACTATACTTACACTGTCATGCATTTTATACATTGACTTCTGTTCTAATAACATTACATATGTTCCAAATGTTACATGTTTGTGTGCTTTACTATTTGACTTACTTGCTGAATATGTTTTGTTGAATTGCAATGTATGTTCCTATGCTTGATTATGTGATATTATTGTGGAACATGCTTGTTGTGAAATGTTAAATAAAATGTTTTTGATTACTGCATATTTCAGAAAAGAAAAAGATCACAAGCACCTTTTTGAACTTATACTAGTTGTGGCAAAGTTCTAGTTCAATCGAATACACTCATAAAGGATTCGACTATGCTAAAACCTTTGCACAGACGTTGTGAAACTGTGCTGTGTGACATTTTGAGTTGAAAAGAATTTCAACGTGTTTTCACATGAGTCAGTCGACAGTGTGCATTACTCATTCGACTGTATTACTGTTGTATTTGGAATTCTGTTAAGCCTACACGTTCCAACGGCTATATTTTTCAAAAGTTAGTTAAAATTGACTGACTTGGTCAACTGTCTTAAATGGGTATTAATTTGGTTGACTGAGGAGCCTTATGTTGACTGTCTGTTATAACTGTCTTGATACAGTCGACTGTATTAGTAGGCTATTTGACTAAGATGTAATATGAAATCACAGAAAACTATAAATAGTCAGAGCGCGAATTGTTCTAAGACTTTTGTGATCTAACATTTTCATTGTCCTGTTTCAGATTGAATTCTTTGTCTTAGAAGCTCCAAGAATTCTCCAAGAAGACGGTGGTGATCTTTCTTGAGAGAGATTCAAAGAGAGGAGTCTTTCGCGCATACTGGTTGATCAACATCTGCACCGAGAAGGTGCTTCTGGTTTGATCTTAATAGGCTTGGCAACCTGTGAAGCGTACTGTGATAGGCTTGGCATCCTGTGAAGAGTGTTGGTTACACGTTGAGGATTGTTCAACGTGGGAACAGATTGCAGAAGAGGGGATTCTTGCTGCAAGTCTGGTTTTGTGTGTGCAGCTATATTTGGTTTTGGGTTAGAGAGGAGATTTATATTTTTGAGTGGTGCTTCTACAAATTCCTTGCTGTAAAAACCGAAACCATTATAGTGCATTTGCTTCCAAGATTAGAAGGACACTGGATGTAGGCATTGTTGGCCGAACCAGTATAAAAACCAATGTTTGATTTTCTTTATCCATGCACTCTTTATGTTCAGTTGACTTTAATTGTTTAGCAGTCAACTGTTACCAATAAGGGAGTATTGGTAAAACTTGAAGATGAGTTTTGATGATGCTGCAACTTGTAGATTTTAAATGTAGTAGGAAAATATTTAAAAGCAACTGGTAGATTTTGAATTTAGTAGGAAAATATTGAAATATTATAATTCTTACTGGTATAATCGATTATGGTCAAACTATAATTGATTATCACATGTTTTTGTACTAGAATAATCGATTATCATGAAGCAATAATCGATTATCACAACTGATACTTGAATAATCGATTATCACTTCATATAATCGATTATCACTTTTTTGAAAACTCTGTAACGGACTTGAATAATCGATTATCACTTACAATAATCGGTTATTCATGGCAGTTGGGAGCTGACCTTTGGAATTCAGTGTACTTGGCTATATATTTGGATTTTGAAAATTCAGAATGCAACGTTTTTGAACTGAGAAAGCTTATCAGAACACTGTGTGTTAGAGGAACGTTCTTAGAAAGCTTTTGTTCATTGTTCCCTTGCTTGGTCTTGTGAAAGGAGAGGCTCGCGTATCGTGTGTCGATAGTCGGAGCAGACTCTCTTCAAGTTAGCAAGGTGTTCTGCCTGGTCTTGTGAAAGGAGAAGCTCACGAATCGTTGTTCGATTGCCGGAGCGGTTCTCTTCAAGTTGGTAGAGTGGTTTTCTTCGTTTTATATTTTGTTCATTTGATTGTAATCTGTAAAATTGTTTTTAGTGGAACTATTAATCACTCTTTGTAGTAATTAACGACTGGACGTAGATTCTATTGAATCGAACCAGTATAAAAATACTCGTGTGATTTTTCTATTCCCTACACTCATTTTACGTTACACATATCAACTGTTTGTTTAAATTTCTGAAAGAAAATTATCTTTGCTTAAAAGGACCAATTTCATTTTAATAGTGACCGAACATGCTTTCCGCTTACTTTAAGTTTTTAATCCCGCTGCGCTATACTCTTCGAAAATTACCCCCTACGATACCATCAATTGGTATCAGAGCTTGCTTTGATAGTTTTCAAAATATTTGCGAAAATGGCCGGTCACAATCAAAACCATGGATATGCTGAGGGTGCTTCAATCAACAGACCTCCATTGTTTACTGGTGATAACTATGCTTTTTGGGAAGTAAGAATGGAAATTTTTATGGGGTCTGTTGATAGAGGCATCTGGGAAGGAGTACAAAATGGTCCTTATATTCCTATGAGTACAGTTTGATGGTGTAGAGATAGAAAAACCTTATTTTAATTGGACTGCTGAAGAATATAGACGAGCTCAGTTTGATATTAAAGCTCGCAATATAATTTCATCTGCTGTTGTACTTGATGAATTTTATAGAATTTCAGTGTGTAAGACAACACAGGAAATGTGGGAAGTCCTCAGAGTCACTCATGAAGGAACAGAGGACGTGAAACGCGCTAGGAAGAACACTCTCATTCAGGAATATGAGATGTTCAAAATGCAACCTGGAGAAACGATCTCTGAAGTTCAAAAGCGTTTCACTCATATTGTGAATCACTTAACAGGGTTGGGTAAGACTTTTGATACTGATGAACTAAATGTGAAAATTCTAAAATCTTTAGACAGGTCTTGGCAACCAAAGGTGACTGCCATCTCGGAGTCTTGGAATCGTACTCAAATGTCAATGTCAATCTTGTTTGAAAAGCTCCGAGAGCATCAGCTTGAGCTGAGGAGATTAACTGCTGAAGAGGATCAAGGCAAGAGAAAAACACCAGCCTTCAAGTCTGAAATATCTAAAGGAAAGAGCTCTAAGAGGATCGAAGAAGACGATTCTGATGATGAGGAAAACATGAGCTTGATGATAAAGAAATTTGCAAAGTTCATGAAGGCAAAGGGAAAGAATAAATTTCATAAAGAAAGGAGAGAAAATCAAGAATCTCCTTCAAATGTGAAGTGCTTTGGTTGTGGAGAAAGAGGGCACGTAAAATCTGAGTGTCCAAAGAGCAAGAAAAGTAAAGACAAGAAGGAAAGAAAATTTCAAAAGAAGAAAGCATACATAGTTTGGGAGGATAATGCTTCTAGCTCAACAAGCTCAAGTGACACAGAAGAAGAAGCCAACTTATGTCTTATGGCAGATTCTGAAGATACAGGAAGCCAAGTAAGTGACTCAAGCTTTGAATATAGTGAATTAGATTTACAAAAGGCTTTCTTTGATTTGAGGAATGAATCTGAAAAACTTGATGCTGCTCATAAAAAGCTAAAAAAAGAACACAATGAATTGAAGTTAAAATATGATAAATTGCTTGATGATGAGGTTGTTTTAAGAAATAGAGTTAATACTTTAGAAATCAAATTGTCAGATACAAATGCTACTGTTGAACCTGTTGAATGTTTGTCATGCAAAAGTCATATGTTTGATATTGATATACTTGAAAATTTACTTGCTAAGGCAACTAAGACTAATTCACATGCTAAAATAAACTTCAATAAAAGCAATATTAAAAATAGAAACATGCATCAAAATTATAAATCCAAGATAAGAAGAACTTGAAATATTTGGGTTGTTAAAGGAACTTTTGTTAAAAATAAAGTTAATGATGTATGTTGTTTTTACTGTATGAAGCATGGCCACACATCAAATAAGTGCAATATTAAACATGTTGATGTTCTAAATGGTAAATATGCATGGGTTAAAGCTGTGAAATAATGTATACTTGCAAAAACTAACCCCAAGGACCCATATTGAGATTGGGGACCTAAAATTCTTGCTAACTTGTTTTGTAGGAACAATCTAAGTCAAAGAAGTCTTTGTGGTATCTTGACAGTGGTTGCTCAAGACACATGACTGGTGACAAGAAAAGGTTCATCTCTTTTGTGAAGAAGAAGCAAGGATTTGTAACTTATGGGGATAACAACAAAGGCAGAATAATGGGGACTGGAGACATTGGAGGAGGAAACACATTAACGATAAAAGATGTCTTATACGTTGAAGGCCTCAAACATAATCTTCTAAGCATAAGTCAACTATGCGACAAAGGTCTCAAGGAAACTTTTGAGAGTGATAAATGTACTGTTTAGTTTAAAAATTCTGCTGAAATTGCTTTGCAAGGTGTTAGGCACAATAACATATATTTGATTGATATTGAGAGTGCATTTATTTATAGTATTACATGCTTAGTTGCTAAAGAAGAAAATTCATGGCTATGGCATAAGAGAGCTACACATATTCACATGCAACATTTGAATAAATTAATTTCTAAGGATCTTGTGATTGGTTTGCCTAAACTAAAATTTGAGAAAGACAAACTTTGTTATGCATGTCAAAAGGGTAAACAGACCAAATCTTCATTTTCATCTAAAAGCATGATTTCAACATCAAAACCTTTAGAATTGCTGCATATGGATTTGTTTGGTCCATCTAGAATTAAAAGTTTTGGTGGAAATTACGATGCTCTTGTAATTGTTGATGATTATTCTAGATTTACTTGGACTTTCTTTTTAACTTTGAAGAGTGAAGCTTTCAAATCATTTAGAACTTTTGCTAAACGTATTCAAAATGAGAAAGATTTCAAAATCAAAACTTTGAGAAGTGATCACGGAGGTGAATTTGAAAATGAATCTTTTGGAAAATTTTGTGAAGAATATGGCATTGCACATAATTTTTCTGCACCTAGAACTCCCCAATAGAATGGTGTTGTTGAAAGGAAAAATAGATCATTAGAAGAATTAGCTAGAACGCTTATGAATGAGTCTAATGTGCCAAAATACTTTTGGGTTGATGCAGTAAGCACTACTTGTTATGTGTTAAATAGGATGCTTATTAGGCCAGTTCTAAAATTAACTCCATATGAATTGTTGAATGGTAGAAAACCAAATATATCCCATTTGAAAATTTTTGGATGCAAATGCTTTGTTTTAAATAATGGAAAAGATAATCTTGGTAAATTTGATGCAAAATCTGATGAAGCAATTTTTCTAGGATACTCTTTGACTAGCAAAGCATATAGAGTGTTCAATAGAAGAACATTAATAATTGAAGAATCAATGCATGTTGTCTTTGATGAGATTGTGGACCTTGAGGTAAATCCTCTTTAGTCAAATAAACCCATTGCAGGTGATGAGGACTACTTAAGAGAAGTTCTTGAAGAGATGTATCTTAATGAGAATTATCCTCTGGAACTTCAAGAAATACCCCAAGCCGTTGACTTTAAAAGCTATCAACAACCAAGAGGACTATCTTTGGACAACATCATAGGAGATATATCAAAAGGGGTAACTACTAGACACAATTTAAATAACTTTTGTCTAACTATTGCTTTTGTGTCATAGATAGAACCTAAGAATATAAAGGAAGCTCTTCAAGTTGACAAATGGTGCATTGCTATGCAAGAAGAGCTAAATCAATTTGAAAGGAATGAAGTTTGGGAACTTATTCCAAAACAAGATGAATTCCAAGTCACAGGAATCAAATGGGTATTCAGGAACAAGCTTGATGAGGATGGAAACATCACAAAGAATAAAGCAAGGCTAGTTGCTAAGGGCTACTGTCAAGAGGAAGGTATAGATTATGATGAAACTTATGCACTGGTAGCCAGGTTAGAAGCAATTATATTACTACTTGCATATGCATCTTTGATGAAATTTAAACTGTATCAAATGGATGTCAAAAGTGCTTTCTTAAATGGTTTTATAAAAGAAGAAGTGTATGTTAGTCAACCCCCTGGCTTTGAAGATTTTAAATTTCCTGATCATGTTTACAAGTTGAAAAAGGCCCTTTATGGTCTTAAACAGGCACCTAGGTCTTGGTATGAAAGACTTAGTACCTTTTTGATTGAAAATGAGTTTTCTAGAGGAAAGGTTGATTCAACCTTGTTCATTAAGAAAGTAGGAAAACACATTTTAATTGTGCAAGTCTATGTAGATGACATTATTTTTGGGTCAACTGATGACTCTTTGTGTGAAGAGTTTGCAAAAATAATGCAAGGTGAATTTGAGATGTCTATGATGGGTGAGTTAAATTTTTTCTTAGGACTACAGATAAAACAAATGAATGGAGGTACCTTCATCTCCCAAACTAAATACTGTAGAGAAATTCTTAAGAAATTTGGTATGGATAGCTACAAAGAAGCTAGTACTCCTATGGGAACTTCATGTTATTTAGATAAGGATGAAACTGGAAAGGGAGTGAATGAAACTATGTTTAGAGGCATGATAGGATCTTTGCTGTACTTAACTGCTAGTAGACCAGATATTATGCAGAGTGTTTGTGTATGTGTTAGATACCAAGCTAATCCTAAAGAGTCATATTTGACTAATGTTAAGAGAATTCTAAAATATCTTAAGGGAACCACTTCATTTGGACTTTGGTATCCCTCTGATGCCTCACTTAGTTTAATAGGTTACTCTGATGCAGATTATGGTGGTTGTAAAATTGATAGAAAAAGTACTAGTGGAACCTGTCATTTCTTGGGCTGTTCTTTAGTGTCATGGCACTCAAAGAAACAAGCATGTGTAGCTTTGTCTACCACTGAAGCTGAATATATTGCAGCTGGAAACTGTTGTGCCCAAATTTTGTGGATGAAACAACAACTAGAAGATTTTGACATCTTCCTTGACAATATTCCTTTAAAATGTGATAATACTAGTGTTATAAATCTGACCAAGAACCCCATAATGCATTCAAGAACTAAACACATAGAAATTAGGAACCATTTCTTAAGAGACCATATTTAAAAAAGGGGATTGTCAAATTGAATATGTTGTTCCCCTACATCAATTAGCTGATATTTTCACCAAGGCTCTACCTAAAGATAGATTTTTTGAGCTTAGAAGAGAGTTAGGAGTATTAGACATGTCTTAGGATCAAAATCTATGCAAATTTTTGCTTTTTCGTGAACTTAACACTTCATAATCGATTATCACAAGGTTATAATCGATTATTCACTCATAAAATTCAATTCTAGAAAATTTTGAGCAGATAATCGATTATCATCATGCATAATCGATTATCATGCAATTCTAGGCAGTGATTATTGAGTAGATAATCGATTATCACGAGCCATAATCGATTATCGTATTGTCAGTTTCAAAAATAGAGCCGTTGGAGCGCCCAATAACGGCTATAAACGGCCATAAATGGCTAGTTTTTCCAATTCTCTTATAAATAGTCCCCCATAATCAATTATTAGACTCTCCTTTGCACCCAAATACTGCTGAAATCAAATCCAGAGCTCAAAATCTCTTCATTTCTCTTCACATTCTTAAAGTTTCATTTTTCCAAACTTCCTCCATGGCTGAATCAAGAAGGCATCGTCGCAAGACAGTTGGAGCTTCCTCTTCTTCTCAACCACGTCTTGCAAACATAGATGGATGGATTTCAGATCAAGGGAAACATGCAGACTTTGTAAACTCTTGGCAAGAAAGGAAAATCATGGTGGTAAAGTTTATTCGTCTTGACTTTTTCCGCTTCTATGGCTTTCAATTTCCAAACACTTTTGCTGAGCAGGGATTAACGTATCTGGTAGCACAAAAAGGATGCATTTATCCCGATCTTATAAGAGTCTTCTACTTCAACTTACGCTATCGGGATGGGATAATATCCACTAAGGTGAAGGGCGTACGTATCATTTTAGATGATGACGTGTGGACCAATGTTGCTCAACTCCCCATCCGGGATGATGTTGTCAAAGTCCATTTAGGACTTGAAGATTTCAACAGGATGCTGTCAAAGTCCATTTATGTCCTAGAGCAACCAACCATGCCCAATGCTCTTAGCAGGATTTACTTCTTTTGTATGGGATTCTCAATCACATACACATCGACTGGCCTGCTCTCATTGCTGACACAATGGTAAAAGCCAAGAAATCCCACTCATATCAATTTCCCTATGCTCTTCTTATTTCTAGGATTTTAGAATCCAAAGGTGTAACTGTTGAAGGAGAACTTATTCAAGCTATTGAAGTTGTGGGATCAGAAATTGGAGATACTACCTTTCGTCAGATGGGATTCATTACTAGAGGAAGAGTCCTTATTCACAAAGATGATGACCATTCTAATGAAGATGAAGATGATGACATGGACACTCATATGGCCGACCCAGTGAGTGTTGTTGCTGCATCTGATGCTGGACCATCCAACATACCCTCCTCTTCCTCAAATTCTATGGAAGAACACTTTGCGAGGTTATCTAAACAATTGGAGGATATGAGTCTAGCACAGAAGACACATTTTGATGAAGTTTATGAGTGGCAACAATCTCTTGATGAATACATGGTGGATCAATTCCTTGAGTTTGATGTTCGCCTCTCTAACATTGAGAGTCATCTCAATATTGCATCTACGGAAAGATCCCCTAGTCCTGATTTCTAGTTTTTAGACCACTAAGTTTGATTGTTATGCTATTTTCTTTGTGATATTTAGTATTGATCTTTATGAATTTCATGTAATTCCCTTCTGTTCTTAATATAATGAGCTTTTATGACAAATTTATGCAAATATTATATATTTGAGGGGGAGCTCACATTTAGGGGGAGATTTTTTAAAATTATTCTTTTTGCTAATGATAAAAAAGGGGGAGATTATTTTACACTTGTACAGGTACTGCTAACTCTGTGGTTGTCTTTTAGCTTGTATGTGTTGCAGGTAAACCAGAGTTGCTTTAAAAAAAAGAATATTTGATCATCATAAAAAAGGGGGAGATTGTTACCAATAAGGGAGTATTGGTAAAACTTGAAGATGAGTTTTGATGATGCTGCAACTTGTAGATTTTAAATGTAGTAGGAAAATATTTAAAAGCAACTAGTAGATTTTGAATGTAGCAGGAAAATATTGAAATATTGTAATTCTTACTGGTATAATCGATTATGGTCAAACTATAATCGATTATCACATGTTTTTGTACTAGAATAATCGATTATCATGAAGCAATAATCGATTATCACAACTGATACTTGAATAATCAATTATCACTTCATATAATCGATTATCACTTTTTTGAAAACTCTGTAACGGACTTGAATAATCGATTATCACTTACAATAATCGGTTATTCATGGCAGTTGGGAGCTGACCTTTGGCATTCAGTGTACTTGGCTATATATTTGGATTTTGAAAATTCAGAATGCAACGTTTTTGAACTGAGAAAGCTTATCAGAACACTGTGTGTTAGAGGAACGTTCTTAGAAAGCTTTTGTTCATTGTTCCCTTGCTTGGTCTTGTGAAAGGAGAGGCTCGCGTATCGTGTGTCGATAGTCGGAGCAGACTCTCTTCAAGTTAGCAAGGTGCTCTGCCTGGTCTTGTGAAAGGAGAAGCTCACAAATCGTTGGTCGATTGCCGGAGCGGTTCTCTTCAAGTTGGTAGAGTGGTTTTCTTCGTTTTATATTTTGTTCATTTGATTGTAATCTGTAAAGTTGTTTTTAGTGGAACTGTTAATCACTCTTTGTAGTGATTAACGACTGGACGTAGATTCTATTGAATCGAACCAGTATAAAAATACTCGTGTGATTTTTCTATTCCCTACACTCATTTTACGTTACACATATCAACTGTTTGTTTAAATTTCTGAAAGAAAAATATCTTTGCTTAAAAGGACCAATTTCATTTTAATAGTGACCGAACATGCTTTCCGCTTACTTTAAGTTTTTAATCCCGCTGCGCTATACTCTTCGAAAATTACCCCCTACGATACCATCATCAACTACGTTTTTCCACTGCATTGAAGTTTCATTACTTGCATTTCAAGGAAAGATCAAAAGCTTTGAATTTTTCATACCTAGATTGCGAAAAGATTTTGTTTTTGAACTAACACCAGTTCACCCCCCCCCCCTCTTGGTGTAAAACGAAGCCAACTTGTTTCCTAACACATTGTGTTTTACAAACTGCATATCTTTCTTATGCATCTCTATGTTTTCAAATCTGCATAAATATCTGAATTATTCCTTTTTTGTTAATGCACAAAGGGGGAGAGATACATGTGTGAGTATGAGAACATGCATAAATGTTTGTTGAAAGGGGGAGAATTATTTGTCTCGTACTTCATTTGCTTGATATTTTTGCTGTATATGCAAAGTAACTGAACTGATTGAATTGTTTCTGATATATGCTATTACTCTATCATATGTTGAATTGTACAAACATGGTTGAGTTATTAATCATTGTTGTGCATCATCAAAAAAGGGGGAGATTGTTGAGATTGTTGACAACACAAACTCTATATCAAACTAGTTTTTAATGATGACAACACAATGCTTAATAACAATACACATGTTGCTACATTACATGTTCGTATACTGAATAAACTGTCATATCTGCTAAACATGTTTTGTTGTACTGCAATGTATGTTCCTATGATTGATTGTGTGATATATTTGTGGAACATGCTTGTTTGAATGTGTGAAATATGAACTGATTGATTGAACAAATTTTATTTCACATTTTTGGAAGTAAAAGATCACAAGCACCTTTATAAACTTATATTTGTTGTGACAAAGTTCTAGTTCAGTCGAATACACCTATAATGGATTCGACTATGCTAAAATCTTTGGACAGATTTTGTGAACTTGTGCTATGTGAGATTTTGAGATGAAAAGAATTTCAAAGTGTTTTTACATGTGTCAGTCGACATTGTATATTTCATATTCGACTGTGTATTGATCTGGTTTGGAATTTTGTTATGCTTACACGCTCTAACGACTATATTTTTAAAAGTTAGTTAAGCATAGATGACTTGGTCAACTGTATTGAATGTGTGTTGATTTTTGTTGACTGAGAGCCTCAGTGTTGACTGTCTGTTATAACTGTTTTAATACAGTCGACTGAATTAGTAGGCTATTCGACTGAGAAACAATCTGTTTAACAGAAAACTATAAATAGACAGAACACGAGTTGTTATGAGACTTTTGATAATCTGACATTTTCATTTTCCTGTTTCAGATTAAGTTCTCTGTTTTAACACCTCCAATAATTCTCCAAGAAGACGGTGGTGATCTTTCTTGAGAGATATTCAAAGGGAGGAGTCAATTGTGTTGACTGCTTGATCATAATCTGCATGAAGAAGGTGTTTCCTGATTGATCTTTAAGGCTTGGTATCCGGTGAAGACTGCTACGTTTGATTGAAGGCTTGGCAACCTGTGAAGTCTGCTGTGATAGGCTTGGCATCCTGTGAAGAGTGCTGGTTACACGTTGAGGATTGTTCGACGTGGGTTCAGATTGCAGAAGAGGGGATTCTTGCTGCAATTCTGGTTTTGTTATGCAACTATATTTTGGTTTTGGGTTAGAGAGGAGATTTTTATTTTTGCGTGGTGCTTCTATAAATTCCTTATTGTAAAAACCGAAACAATTATAGTGCATTTGCTTCCTGGGTTGGAAGGACACTGGATGTAGGCATTGTTGGCCGAACCAGTATAAAAACCAGTGTTTGATTTTCTCTATCTCTGCACTCTTTATTTCCAGTCGACTTTATCTGTTTAGCAGTCAACTGCGTTTTTCCGCTACATTGAATTTTCATTACTTGCATTTCAAGAAAGATAAAAAAGCTTTATACTTTTGTATAAAGATTGCGAAAAGATTTTGTTTTTGAACTAACACCAATTCACCCCCCCTCTTGGTGTAAAACGAAGCTTACTTGTTTCCTAACAGCGACAACATAATTTATTATTTTCCACATCAACTATTCTTTTTAATTTCATTTTTATGATAGATTTAGGCCCATTTTTGGGCACATTTAGGAGAAGCCCATAGGAACGGCAAAATTGTAAAAAAGGGGTTTTAAAACCCTTGAATCAGATTCACTCCTATCTCTTCCTTCATTTTTGCGTTTTCTTTTAGGTTTTGCAGCTTGAAGCGTTTTCTTCTTCCTTCTCTTGTGGGTTTTATGTTTTATTCTCTTTCCCTTCTTATTTATCGAATTTTTTGGTTTAATTACTGTTAAAATAGAATGACTCAATTTCTCACACCAAAAGAGAGGGGTGAATTGGTGAAGTATAAAAACGAAAGCTTTTAAATTCTTTTTCACAACAAGAGATGCCTTTAATCTTTTCTTGAAACACAAGGTAAAATATTTTTAATGCAGTGGAAACTTAACCGAATGAATACAGAAAGAAGTCGATTAAATGTAAAAGAGTAGGGATCAAAAGATTCAAACACTACGTTTTTATACTGGTTCGACAACCTGCCTACATCCAGTGTCCTTCCAACCACGGGAAGCAAATGCACTATAATGATCAAGGTTTTTACAACAAGGTTTCTATAGAAGACCTCACATAAAAAATGTAAAACACCTCTCTAACCCTCTAAACAAAATATAGGCAGTACACAACTAGACCAACAACAAGAATCCCATCTCCTACTGTTTAAACCCTTTGAGACACTCTTAAAGTCAAGAACAAACATGTTCTTCTTCCTGTAGTCATAACAGGGAACTAAACCTAATCTTCAAAAGATTGCATAATCTGATCTCGCAGTAAACACCCAAATGTGCAGATTTGACGAGCCTTTGAAAACGCAGCAGTCTAGATATTTATGCAGTTTTAAAAAGGAATGCTTAGATATTTATGCAGTTTTAAAAAGGAATGCTTAGATATTTATGCAGTTTTAAAAAGGAATGCTTAGATATTTATGCAGTTTTAAAAAAAACAGAGAAGCATCAAACAAATATGCAGTTTCAAAATAGTAAGGATGCTCTCAAAATCACAAGTTTATCACAAAAACAATATATGTAAACTCCTCCTGAAATGTAGGTGTGTGATGAAATATTGTGTAAAGAAGTGATACTCCCCCTGTCATTATGCATGAATTTCAAAAATAGTTTAAGCACAAATCAATTATGCACAATGCAGAATATCACAAATCAAATACTAGTTTAAGCACATATTTGTATCATTGTTACTCAATTCAAACATATATATATATATATATATATGCATGGACACAAATATCAACAATCTCACAATATTATCTCAACTTAGATATAAAAACAAGTAAAGAACACAGATAATATCATAATGCTAATGATTAAAGCAGTCAGTAGGGATAGGAGATAATTCCAAAATTGGAATTTTTAACCCAGTTTTGACGCAGTCGAATGCTTTAACTCATCAGTCGAATGCATTGCTTTCCAAAATGTTGAATTTCAAAAGTATATGTCTAAAGCAATGTTCTTCTTACAAAACCTTTCAAAAACCTTTTCCAGATCAAGTACAGTGGTTATGCAAGAATAAAAACAAATCATAACAGAAGTCAATGTATAAAGATGCATGACAGTTATAGCACAATTGACTTTATTCATAACTCAGTCGAATCAACCAAACAGAGTATCAGTTTTTATTTGACAGTTTAAGTGAATGGTTAAGCATATGGATTGATTCAAACTGCTAATATTATTTCCTTGATAGAAAAAGATATTACATTGATAGAGCAAAACAAGGAAATACAAACAAAACATTAAAAACATCAAAAGAATGGCTTTATATGCCATTATACAAAATGAAATCGACTAGTCTAGGACTGATGGGTGTCGCAACCCATACAAATTTGATTGCATAATAGAAATGCAGTATAGTACTAGGGAATGACCCCTAGGTCGTCTCTCAAGGACCAAATGTGGTTCGAGTTTCGAGTCTTAGGTTTAACACAAAGTGGGGGGGGGGGTTGTGAAAGGTTTTTGCAAGGAAAATGAAATTAAAACAGTAAAAACGAAACTGCTACAATAAATACGAAAATTCACGCTGGAACTGGACAGCTCTGACCTTTGCTCAATGTTTTACCCATAACTTTTTCTACAGAGCTCTAAATGAGATGAGGTTTTTTTTCCTGGAAAGTAGACTCAATTATCTTTCATATGACATATAACACGTAGCATTTGGACCTCTGGTATGGTTGCAGTTATTTTTTTAAAATCGAGTCCAGAGAGTGAAAATGCTAAACCCAACACTAGAGCAAACAAATATCTAAGCACAGTTAAAACTATCAAATGCAAAACTAATTTAAAGAAGGGAAAAACAACTAAACCACAATTCAAACTAATTTAAAGCTAAAGAAATTAAACAACATATTTTTTTTTTTACCAATGCAAATGACACATGCACCTTCCAAAAAGAATTAAATTGAAAATGGCCTAAAACTTAGACCTCTGGGCTGTGACGTTGCTGATCCCAATTTCAACAAATACCATACCTTTTTCTTCAATTGAGAATTCCAAGAATGGAATAAGGATGCTCCAGCCGAGACCCAAATTCGGTTCATGAATCAAAATTCTTTTCTCCACCTTTCAACCGTACAACATCTCCTAATTCCACCTAATATACTTTCATTCTTCAAAGTCAAATAAGCCAATAAGTTCCCGTCTCATACAGACCCCACAACCTTGAACCATGGTTTTCTTTCTTCAATTAAAAGCAATGCATCCCATTAATAAAACAAGAAATTTGAAGTATCCTTTCTCTCACAAACGTATTCACCCATCCAAGTCAAGCTATCACTTCAATTAAAAAGTGGAAAAGGTCTTGAGCAGCCAGCAACGTATTCCTTCATCATGTTACACCTCTTCTTTCCAAACCAATTACAATAGTTACTTTTCAAGGCAAAGAAGTGAACAAAGTTTGGTAGGTGATATGACCATCCAACTTTTCCTAAAAGAGAGTAATTGCTTCTTCATTCTACTATGTGGGGCCGTGAATTCTCTCATCTACTGCACCAATTCCAAGCTTCAAAATGAGCTTGAATCCTTCCCATCCAAGACGTAGCAGTGGCCCTCTTTTAACTAAATGGGTCCCGCCTATTCTTCAAATAGTTCTCGGCAAAGCTCAACTAATCCAACTATTCAATTCTTCCTTCCATAGAAACTCTCTACAATGTGATCAATCTTCCATCCATCACTCAACGTCTACTCATTTGGTGCTTCATTGAATGTTCTAATACTTCTCTCCAACAAAAACGGACACGTGAGTTCCTCTTCCCAAGACACTTCAATGTGTGTTGCAGCTTTCATTCACTTCCACCTAACCTCATCTAGGCACCTCTCAATTCAACCGGACCCACCTCACTTCCAAGCATGATTCACGTTCAGCAAAGAAAAGCAAAAGCAAGGTGGCAGCTTCAACAAGTTACGCTGCAGCCACTGATTAAATGAAAATGCTAAGCAAAATTCATTCAATACTGTACCAATCTGCACCACGAGCTGCGTTGCACTTCTTCAATTAAAAGAAATTGAAATAACGCGTCCCATCACTCCACCTTCGTTTCTCCACACCGTAATCAACAGCTAAAACGTGATTTCTTCAAGAAATGTGATGCATCTTTGTAAACTGAGCCAGGCAGCATTACTAAATAAAAGGTACTGAAATGTGTTTCAAAAATAAGAAGAAAAAATCATGAACCAAGTGCTTCATTCAATTTATCAGAACCGTGAGCAACATCATCCCGAAGAACATTCCCCCCCCAACCAGAGAAAAATGAACAGTGACGGCTCATTGTGTTCTCAGGAAGCAAGATAGCTCACAACCGAAACCTCCCCAAATTCAAAAGTAAAGTGACGGCCCTAAATCCCTAGGTCTGAAAAAAATTCATCCTCATGGTGGGGTCCACACATCATAAAACCCTAGGGCCATGTCACCATTTTTTTACTATTGGGCTTAGTCTAACCTAACAAAAATTAGCCCAAAATTACAAAACTTAATTTAAAAAGCCTAATCTACTAAATTAAAAATTTGACTACATCTAAAATTAATTTGTAGAAATTCTTCAATTGCTTCTGCTCTTCCAAAAGTCTCCCAGTGTAATTTCAAAATTTCCCTGAAAATGAAAATAGGAATAATTAAGCTCAAATAATTCAAATTAATTAAAATATGAATTAGTGATCTAATTAAGCCCAAATGGTGAAAATGACACAATAACTAAGAATTAAGCGCAAATCATCAACACAATTCGGCGCAAGAAACTAAGTTAATGATATAAAATATTGATTCATCAAAATAGACCACACTTAGTCTTTTGCACTCCTGGGCAAAATCAAGACGCAAAGCAGAGAACAATACTGAGGACTTCAGGAAGAGACACAGACTCAACAGATAGACACAGAGTTGCACAGTTCTCACAAAATCTGGACAGTGAAAGGCATAGGTAGAATCCCACACAAAGTCAATGAAAGCAGATACTCACAGAATCATCCAAGCAGTTTAGTGCATGGGAAACAATCAATCAGTTCAAGAGATGAATTAAAAGCAACAAAGCCTCACAGATGCACACAATCAGTGTTTCTCTCAAGTGTATAAAGTAGATCAATGTCACTCAATGCACTCAAGAAAGCAAACACAAATGGACTTGGCAAGCCTCTAATATCAACACTCAAGCACATACGCATGTTCAAATCAAAAGGTCTTTTCATGGTTGTAATGGGGTCAAGGTCAAGGGATGATACATCTGGATAAGAAGCTACAAACCATAAGGAATAGAGGAGCAATGGGGAACAAGTGTAAACACATTCAAACACACCCACAACCTCTAATTCCATCCTCTTCTTGACTCCATTATTCACAGAATTTTTTTTTTTTGTTTTTTTCATTTTTCTCTGTTTTTTTTTTTCATTTTGTCTCTTTTTTTTCTATTCAACACACAATTCAAAAGACAAGATACATGATATTTACAATGCAACCGCAAGAAGAGGACTCACTAGCCAATTCATCTGCAACTCCTAAGAGACCACACTTATTCCCAAAACAATTCCAAAGCTCCAAAATTCCTTAACGTTCAGGTAATCATGGTTTTTCACTTAGGCTATTGTATGAGCTTCAAAACAAAGAAATGGGAGAAGTATAGGCTCAAGGGGGCTAACAAAGAGATCATAACAGGGTAGGCTATCTGGCTAGAGAGGCTCAATCAACAAAATGCCTTTATCATTTTCAAACATGCTCATGAATCAAGAATTAACAACAGAGTCAAGCCAAGGCAAATGTGCAAGCAATCTAGAGACATATCACACACAAGAAAGATCATCAAATGGCTCAAATCTCACACAGGTAATCGGTCACAATCAATCCAACTCTCAAACATCATGATCATCTTCCATGCAAAGAAGAGCAAGGAGTCCAACAAAATAGAGTATCAATGTAGTGAAGGGAAACTAGCAACCTAATCACAGTCCAGAATTCACAAAAAGCGTGCAAAACTGTACACAAGACTCAACAAAATTCACAAGAAAACGAAATCTAAACAAAGAACAACCTCCCCTAATAGACCACACTTAAACTACACAATGTCCTCAGTGTGTCACAATCAACAGATCAACAATCAGAACAATCATCAGATACAGACAAAGTGCAATAAAAGTGAGGAGGGAAGGAGAAAAGAAACTCCCTGAGTCAGCTGGGAGGGCAGGTGGGGTAGACCAAAGAGGTCTCCTCCACCACTGCATCCAACAAAGAAGGATTGCTGAGGAAAGGCTTCAGTCTATGCCCGTTCACCTTGAAGCTTGTAGCTGCAGATGGATCCTGGATCTCTACTGTACCATAAGGATAAACATTAGTCACAACAAAAGGTCCAGTCCACTTTGATCTCAACTTACCACCCATGAGGCCAAGCCTAGAGTTATACAACAAAACCTGCTGGCCAACCTCGAAGTCCTTTCTAACAATGGAACTATCGTGGAACCTCTTGGTCCTTTCTTTGTAGAACTTCGAGTTCTCATAGGCCTCCAATCGGATCTCATCCAACTCATTCAGTTGCAACTTCCTTTCCTCTCCAGCTTGGTCAATGAAGAAGTTGCAAATCTTCACGGCCCAATATGCCCGATGCTCAATCTCAACTGGTAAATGACATGCCTTTCCAAAGACAACCCTATAGGGAGACATCCCAATGGGTGCTTTGTAGGCAGTCCTGTGGGCCCAAAGAGCATCGTCCAACCTATTGCTCCAATCCTTTCTGTTGGGCTGGACAATCTTCTCCAAAATCCTCTTGATCTCCCTGTTGGAGATCTCAGCCTGCCCATTTGTTTGGGGGTGGTAAGGTGTAGAAACTCTGTGCGTCACCCCATATTTCTTGAGCAAGGCTTGCATGGATCTGTTGCAAAAATGGGTTCCCTGATCGCTAACAATCGCTCTAGGCACTCCAAACCTGCAAAAGAGGTGAGATCTAACAAAATCCACAACAACCCGAGCATCATTAGTCCTGGTGGCTCTAGCTTCCACCCATTTTGAAACATAATCCACAGCAAGGAGAATATAAGAGAAACCAAAAGAAACAGGGAAAGGACCCATGAAATCTATACCCCAGACATCAAACACCTCACAGAACAGCATAGGCTGTTGAGGCATCTCCTGTCTCTGTGAAATAGGTCCTCCTGCTCTCTGACATGGCTCACAGGTGCTACAAGTCCTCTCTGCATCCTTGAAGATGGAAGGCCAGTAGAAACCGCAATCAAGCACCCTGCGAGCTGTTCTCTGTATCCCCAGATGACCACCAGGTGAGGAGGCATGGCAAAACTGCAGGACCGAGTCAATCTCATGGTCCGGAATGCATCTCCTAGTAACCTGGTCACTGCACAACTTCCACAGATATGGGTCATCCCAAACATAATACTTAGCATCACTCTTGATTTTGGCAATCTGAGCACGTGATGCTAAGGGAGGAAAAACAGAAGCAACCAAATAATTCACAATGTGTGCAAACCAAGGAGTAGGGTGAGAAGAAGAAATAAGTAACAAACTCTCATCAGGAAAGTCATCCTGGATGGGCAACACATCAGCTTCATCCCCAGCTCTCTCAATGCGGCTGAGGTGGTCTGCAACCAAGTTTTGTGCTCCACTCCGGTCTTTAATCTGCAAGTCAAACTCCTGGAGTAGTAGCATCCACCTGATCAATCTAGGCTTTGACTCAGCCTTTTTCAACAGAAACTTCAGAGCTGCATGGTCAGTATACACAATAACAGGAGATCCAAGCAAATACGATCTAAACTTATCAAGGGCAAAAACAATTGCCAACAACTCTTTCTCAGTCGTGGTGTAGTTTGCTTGGGCAGCATCCAAAGTGCGTGAAGCATAGTAGATCACCCTAGGCAGCTTGCTAATCTTCTGTGTCAGGACAGCTCCCAAGGCATGATTTGATGCGTCACACATGAGCTCAAATGGGGCTGTCCAATCTGGTGCCTGAATGATCGGAGTGGTGGTCAGAGCTTCCTTCAGGCAATCAAACGCCTGCTTGCACCGGTCATCAAACTCAAAATCGATGTCCTTCTGCAGTAGTCTAGACAAGGGAAGCGCCTTCTTGCTGAAATCCTTGATGAAGCGCCTGTAGAAACCTGCATGTCCTAGAAAAGATCTAACCTCTCGCACGCAAGAGGGGTAAGGCAATTGCGAAATCACAAATATTTTAGCAGGATCTACCTCTATTCCCTTTTCAGAAATGATGTGCCCTAGAACCAAACCTTGTTCAACCATGAAGTGACATTTCTCAAAATTGAGAACAAGGTTTGTTTCTATGCATCTTTTCAAAACGCTTTCCAAACTGTCTAAACATGCATCAAAAGAGGATCCATACACAGTAAAATCATCCATAAACACCTCTATGCAACTCTCAAGAAAGTCGCTAAAAATGCTAAGCATGCACCGCTGGAAGGTACCAGGGGCGTTGCATAGGCCAAAGGGCATCCTCCTATAGGCAAAAGTGCCAAAGGGGCAGGTGAATGTCGTTTTCTCTTGGTCCTCAGGAGCAATATTGATTTGAAAATAACCAGAAAAACCATCAAGAAAGCAATAATGAGATTTACCTGCCAGGCGCTCCAGCATCTGATCAATGAATGGCAGGGGGAAGTGATCTTTCCTGGTTGCTTGATTGAGCCTCCTATAATCAATGCAGACTCTCCAGCTGTTCTGCACTCTTGTGGGAATCAACTCATCCCTCTCATTTTTCACAACCGTGAGGCCAGTCTTCTTGGGCACAACATGGATGGGGCTCACCCACTGACTGTCTGAAATAGGGTAGATGATCCCAGCTTGCAAAAGCTTCATCACCTCCTTCTTAATCACGTCCAAGATCACAGGGTTTTGCCTTCTCTGCGGCTGTCTCACTGGTTTGGCCCCATCTTCCAACAGAATCCTATGCATGCATGTGGATGGGCTAATACCAGGGATGTCCGCCAAACTCCAACCTATGGCTTTCTTATGCGCCCTCAACACTCCAAGCAACCTCTCCTCTTGCATAGAATCAAGGGAGGTGGAAATTATGACCAGTTTCCTCTTATCATCCTCCAAGTACACGTACTTGAGGTTTTCTGGGAGCTGTTTCAGCTCAAGAGTGGGTTCCTGCAAGTCAGATTCAAGTGTACTTCCTGCAACGTGGTTAATGCATTCTGACTCTAAAGAATGAACAGGTAAAGGCAGAGAACCCATCTCATCACAATCCAGATCAATATCCATCACAGGTATATCAACAACATCATCAAAAACATGCATATCATCAATAACCTGGACATCAACAATACCCTGGACATCACAATTCTCATCCAAATCAACATCCAATTCAACATCATATTCAAATCCTGTCTCAATTCCAGATTCAATGCATGGATGTAAAGAAGATAGAAAAGAATGCTTCTTCTTATGCAAAGAGTGAAAGTCATGAACAACAAATTCATCAATAATGTCATCCAATGCATCAATCCTAAACACAGAATGGTCCTCAGCTGGAAATTTCATTGCGTCAAGGATATTAAAATGAACAACAATATCAGCAATTTCCATAGACAAAGTTCCAGCATACACATCAATCTTAGTTCGGGCAGTTTTCAAAAATGGCCTGCCTAAGATAATGGGAGTGGATCCATGAGAGAATCCCTCCTCCATCTCCAAAACATAAAAGTCAGCAGGAAAAATCAATTCACCAACCCTAACCAAGACATCCTCTATGAAACCTGTTGGGTGGGTAACACTCCTATTGGCCAACTGAATGACCACACCCGCGGTTTGCAAAGGACCAAGAGACAAAGAGGAATATATAGACAAAGGCATGACATTAACAGAAGCACCCAAATCAAGCATGGCATTCTCAAATTTACTGTTTCCAATCACACAAGGAATGCAAAATATACCTGGGTCCTTGCACTTCTCAGGAATGTGCGGGACCGACTTACCAATAAGCGCAGATACATTCCTTCCCATGCTAATCCTTTCATCGCCCTTCATCTTCCTCTTGTGTGTGCACAAATCCTTCAAGAATTTGGCATATCTAGGAATCTGTTTAATGGCATCAAGTAGAGGTATGTTCACCTCTACTTTCCTGAAGGTCTCCAGAATTTCCCTATCCATCTCTTCAGTCTTTTTGCTAGGAAGTGCCCGTGAAGGGAATGGAAGAGGGATAGGTCGATCAACAAATGGAGAAGGTGCAACAGTGGTGGTGGTGGAAGAGGAAGAAGATCCACCTGAAGAAGAACCACCGGCTGAAGAAGAAGATTCACCCACCTCAAATGCCCTGCGTGGACCATCATGGTCGTCCTCTCTAGGACAAGTGGCAGGCATGGGTGTAGGTGTAGAAGCGGGCTCTGAAGGCACAACAGTCTGCTTCCCTGATCTGAGGGTAATGGCACTCACATTCTTCGGATTCTGCACAGTCTGGGATGGTAACTTATCAGAATTTTGAGACTGCGTCTGGTTCATCTGAGTAGCCATCTGACCCATCTGGTTAGTGAGACTCTGTATGGAAGCTCTAGTCTCCTGCTGAAACTGCAGGTTTTGCATAGTCATATGTCTCACTAACTCTTCCATTGAAGGCTCAGAAGAAGTGGAAGGTTGGGCAGCTGGTTGGGCAGGTGCCTCTTGCTGCTGCTGTTGTTGTTTCTGGTGTTGTTGCATAGGTGGAGGCACATATCTGTTAGGTGCTCCAGCATTTTGGAAAGGTGGCGCCTGCTGCTGATGCTGTGGCGCATTGTTCCATCTAAGATTGGGGTGATTCCTCCACCCTGGGTTGTACCTGTTGCTGGACAAGTCATGACTTTGCTGTTGTGGCTGCCTGTTGTTATATATGTTGGTAGCATAAGCCTGAGGCGCATCAGAGGCAGCTGAGGATTGCAAAGTAGGACAAGCATCTGTATAGTGGTCACTGGAAGGACAAATAGCACATAGTCGTGCAACAGATGCAGATGGAGCTGCAGATCTCTGGTTGGTAGTCAACTGTGTCACCAACTTTGTAAGAGATTCAATCTTGCCTTCCAACTTGCTTTCAATGGCTGATAAAGACTGGGCAACCACATCATGTACGCCCCTCACCACAATGGCATCATTCCTGGCACTAAACTGTTGGGAGTTGGAAGCCATCTTCTCAATCAAATGCCTGGCCTCAGCAGGTGTGGTGTCTCCAAGAGCTCCACCACTGGCAGCATCAATCATACCCCTATCCATGTTGTTCAAACCCTCATAGAAATACTGGATAAGGAGTTGTTCAGGTATCTGATGGTGGGGGCAACTTGCACAAAGTGTCTTGAATCTCTCCCAATACTCATACAAGCTCTCTCCACCAAGCTGCCTAATCCCAGTGATGTCCTTCCTGATAGTTGTGGTCCGGGATGCTGGGAAAAATTTCTCCAAGAACAACCTCTTCAGATCATCCCAGCTAGTGATGGATCTAGGCGCCAAAGCATATAGCCAATCCTTAGCAACACCTTCCAATGAGTGAGGAAATGCTTTCAAAAAGATGTGCTCTTCAGGAACATCATGAGGTTTCATAGTAGAACAGACAATGTGGAATTCCTTCAAATGCTTGTGTGGACTCTCACCTGCAAGACCATGAAACTTGGGCAACAAATGTATCAGTCCAGTCTTGAGAACAAATGGAACGTCCTCATCAGGATATTGGATGCACAAGCTTTCAATATCGAAATCAGGTGCAGCCATCTCCCTAAAAGTCCTCTCACGAGGTGGAGGTTGTGCCATATTGTTCTCAGTGTGAAAAACAACAGAATCAGAATCAGAATCAAGTGCAGATGCAACAGATGCAGTGGATGCAGTATGCACAGAATACTCAACAGTTGGATGAACAATATCTAATGGGACAGACTCAAAAACAGACTCTAAAGACAAATTCCTAGAATGCCTAACTAACCTATGAAACGTCCTATCAATTTCAGGGTCAAAAGGTGGTATGAATCCAGGATTTCCTCTAGTCATGCACTAAATCACAACACCCTCTAATCATGAAACAATAGCACAAAAATCTCAAATCACAGAAAACAATCACAAGACACAACAAAGACTAGCACAACACGTCAAAACACAGTCACAAGACACACAAACACAAACAAAAGACTCAATACTGAACCGTTGGTCCCCGGCAACGGCGCCAAAATTTGATGGGTGTCGCAACCCATACAAATTTGATTGCATAATAGAAATGCAGTATAGTACTAGGGAATGACCCCTAGGTCGTCTCTCAAGGACCAAATGTGGTTCGAGTTTCGAGTCTTAGGTTTAACACAAAGTGGGGGGGGGGGTTGTGAAAGGTTTTTGCAAGGAAAATGAAATTAAAACAGTAAAAACGAAACTGCTACAATAAATACGAAAATTCACGCTGGAACTGGACAGCTCTGACCTTTGCTCAATGTTTTACCCATAACTTTTTCTACAGAGCTCTAAATGAGATGAGGTTTTTTTTCCTGGAAAGTAGACTCAATTATCTTTCATATGACATATAACACGTAGCATTTGGACCTCTGGTATGGTTGCAGTTATTTTTTTAAAATCGAGTCCAGAGAGTGAAAATGCTAAACCCAACACTAGAGCAAACAAATATCTAAGCACAGTTAAAACTATCAAATGCAAAACTAATTTAAAGAAGGGAAAAACAACTAAACCACAATTCAAACTAATTTAAAGCTAAAGAAATTAAACAACATATTTTTTTTTACCAATGCAAATGACACATGCACCTTCCAAAAAGAATTAAATTGAAAATGGCCTAAAACTTAGACCTCTGGGCTGTGACGTTGCTGATCCCAATTTCAACAAATACCATACCTTTTTCTTCAATTGAGAATTCCAAGAATGGAATAAGGATGCTCCAGCCGAGACCCAAATTCGGTTCATGAATCAAAATTCTTTTCTCCACCTTTCAACCGTACAACATCTCCTAATTCCACCTAATATACTTTCATTCTTCAAAGTCAAATAAGCCAATAAGTTCCCGTCTCATACAGACCCCACAACCTTGAACCATGGTTTTCTTTCTTCAATTAAAAGCAATGCATCCCATTAATAAAACAAGAAATTTGAAGTATCCTTTCTCTCACAAACGTATTCACCCATCCAAGTCAAGCTATCACTTCAATTAAAAAGTGGAAAAGGTCTTGAGCAGCCAGCAACGTATTCCTTCATCATGTTACACCTCTTCTTTCCAAACCAATTACAATAGTTACTTTTCAAGACAAAGAAGTGAACAAAGTTTGGTAGGTGATATGACCATCCAACTTTTCCTAAAAGAGAGTAATTGCTTCTTCATTCTACTATGTGGGGCCGTGAATTCTCTCATCTACTGCACCAATTCCAAGCTTCAAAATGAGCTTGAATCCTTCCCATCCAAGACGTAGCAGTGGCCCTCTTTTAACTAAATGGGTCCCGCCTATTCTTCAAATAGTTCTCGGCAAAGCTCAACTAATCCAACTATTCAATTCTTCCTTCCATAGAAACTCTCTACAATGTGATCAATCTTCCATCCATCACTCAACGTCTACTCATTTGGTGCTTCATTGAATGTTCTAATACTTCTCTCCAACAAAAACGGACACGTGAGTTCCTCTTCCCAAGACACTTCAATGTGTGCTGCAGCTTTCATTCACTTCCACCTAACCTCATCTAGGCACCTCTCAATTCAACCGGACCCACCTCACTTCCAAGCATGATTCACGTTCAGCAAAGAAAAGCAAAAGCAAGGTGGCAGCTTCAACAAGTTACGTTGCAGCCACTGATTAAATGAAAATGCTAAGCAAAATTCATTCAATACTGTACCAATCTGCACCACGAGCTGCGTTGCACTTCTTCAATTAAAAGAAATTGAAATAACGCGTCCCATCACTCCACCTTCCTTTCTCCACACCGTAATCAACAGCTAAAACGTGATTTCTTCAAGAAATGTGATGCATCTTTGTAAACTGAGCCAGGCAGCATTACTAAATAAAAGGTACTGAAATGTGTTTCAAAAATAAGAAGAAAAAATCATGAACCAAGTGCTTCATTCAATTTATCAGAACCGTGAGCAACATCATCCCGAAGAACATTCCCCCCCCAACCAGAGAAAAATGAACAGTGACGGCTCATTGTGTTCTCAGGAAGCAAGATAGCTCACAACCGAAACCTCCCCAAATTCAAAAGTAAAGTGACGGCCCTAAATCCCTAGGTCTGAAAAAAATTCATCCTCATGGTAGGGTCCACACATCATAAAACCCTAGGGCCATGTCACCATTTTTTTACTATTGGGCTTAGTCTAACCTAACAAAAATTAGCCCAAAATTACAAAACTTAATTTAAAAAGCCTAATCTACTAAATTAAAAATTTGACTACATCTAAAATTAATTTGTAGAAATTCTTCAATTGCTTCTGCTCTTCCAAAAGTCTCCCAGTGTAATTTCAAAATTTCCCTGAAAATGAAAATAGGAATAATTAAGCTCAAATAATTCAAATTAATTAAAATATGAATTAATGGTCTAATTAAGCCCAAATGGTGAAAATGACACAATAACTAAGAATTAAGCGCAAATCATCAACACAATTCGGCGCAAGAAACTAAGTTAATGATATAAAACATTGATTCATCAAGGACACAGCACAATTTGTCAAGACACAACTCTATTCTTATATTTCTTTTGACAGGGATTTCAAAGATTATCTAGACTCATGTTCAAATTGGTTTCCCATTTTATCATGTGATTCATACGTTTGCTGAGTAGCTTCCAGTGCTATACTCCATTTCTTTACCGATAAAGTCCCATCCATTTATCATTTTCACAATTCCCAGTGCGACAGCTGAGTCAAGATCAAACGTGTTTACTGGCCGCTACATGCACTTCTGCTCATTTGAAACATCTACATCTTGAATTACCAATATTTTGCTTGTAAGGACTGCATATGGAAGATAGAGTGATGACACAATAGCTTGAGCCAAGGATGAGAATGATGACACACCTTCAGAAGGTAGATTTACACACATGTTCCACGGAAAATTATCTATTTCAATATTAACTCCCTTGCCTTTGGAGCAAATCTTGTCGTCAATTACCTTCAGGTTGTGGTAAAACACTTTCACAAGATCAGGGTACCACCATCCCTTCATTTGTATAAGCAGTGACAGTCCTTGTCGATCAATCCAGTCAGGAAATAGGAATCCTTCCTTTTCAAACAGATTCAGGTTTATGTTCAAGGGAGAGACGATAAACTTGATAGATGCACTGAGGAATTCATTCCTGATGTCTTCATTGCTAATCCATCCGGTTGGATTTCACATTCTGGATTCAGAATTATTGATTTGAGAATGTCTTGGGGTGAGCCGACTAGAGGAAGCCATTCAAGAGTCTATGATCTTTTCTTACACAGTCAATGAAACATAAAGAAGGCGTTGTCTTTTTCCAATAAATGTTGTTTTTAAATCAATTTGAAAAATCCTAGATCAGATTAAGACTCTTTCTAATCAGACTACCCAGTTGATTGAATTAATATTGGAGTCGACTATGACTCATGAAAAAAACAACTTTTTCACACAGATTCATTCAATCAAACAATTAAGCACACAAAACAAACAATCATACAGCAACATTCTATCAATATATGCATGATGTAGTAGGTAGATACAAATTTACCAGTTGTAGACACTCAAGGTTTTTGAAATGTTCTATAGTTGACTTATCCTTGAGAATAGTTCTGTATCAGCTGCATAACCTGCAAAACAGTTAAGTTTTGGTTGTTGGTACCCATTTAACTTTGGGTCCTTGATTGTCAGTTCTTGTTACATGTTCCTTTGGTATCCATACACATAATCCTTGAGGAACAGCAACATGTCTATAATAACAATTTCTAACAGTATGACCAACACATCTACAGTAAAAACATGCATTTCTAGCAGGTTTTCTTAATTCATTAAGCTTTCTAGCATTGGTTCTGTTAGAGTATCCTTTAAATCCAATTCCCTGCCTATTATTGGTTCTGCTAGAAGAATTTAATACAGCATCTAACTTGTCACTTGCTTGACTAAACTTAGCTAGCTTGCTAGTCAAGTAATCAATCTTTTCAATATGCAAAGGACAATTTTCACAAGCTTTTTCAATAGTAACAGTTTTAATTTCAATATTCTTAGTAGATAGCAAGGCTTTATCCAGTTCTTTTTCTAATCTTTCATTGTCAGTAACAAGGGCTTTAATTCTATTTTCAAAATCTCTTCTCTCAGAGCACAGTCGATTTACCTTGTACAGCAGTCGCATAGCCTCAGCATGTAATTCTTTGAAAGCATCTTGAAGCAGATCATATTTGACTTCTACAGGCTCATTTGCTATGTCTGCATCACTGTCATAGTCGTCCCATGTCACACCTGTCATATAGCACAAATTTGATTCCTCCATTTGATCAGAATCTTCATCACTTGAGCTTTCAGATTCAGAATTTTCCCAAGAAATGTAGGCTCCTTTCTTTCTCATATTTCTGCTTTGAGAAAATCTTTTCTTCCCTTTTTGCTTTGGCTGTAATTCAGGACATTCAGGCTTGATGTGACCTTCTTTTCCACATTCATAGCACTGGATAGTGTTCGTGCTGAAGCTTTTCTTCTTGCTTTGACCTGCATGGTTAGACACTTGGCTATCATTTTGCATAAGTCAACTAAACTTCTTACCATGAGAGTCATCAGCTCTTTGTCATCCATCACTGCTTCTGTGAGATTATTACTTGTAGCTTCTAGAGCAATGAACTTCTTTTCTTCAATCTCCTCTTCATCCTTCAGTCTACCAAGTTCTAATTCATGTTCACGTAGCTTGCCAAACAAGGTAGCCATGTTCATAGTTGTAAGATCTTTGGATTCAGAGATTGCAGTGACTTTAGGTTGCCAGTTCCTATTCAGACTTTTCAAAATATTGATGTTGATCTCTTCTTTCTCAAAGGCTTTGCCAAGAGCCATCAGGTGGTTTACAATATGAGTGAACCGTTTCTGGACATCATAGATGTTCACACCAGCTTTCATTATGAACAACTCATATTCTTATATCAATGGATTCTTCCTGGCTCTCTTGACTTCATTCGTGCCTTCATGTGTTACCTCTAGAACATCCCACATTTCCTTTGCAGTCTTACATTGGGATATCCTGAAAAATTCATCAATTGTTAGTACAGAGGCAATATTATTTCTAGCTTTAACATCATACTGAGCTTTTCTATTTTCATCTGCATTCCACTCAGTAAAAGGTTTTAAAACAGTTTCACCATTAATAGTTTTTGTAGGCACATATGGACCATTTAAAGTGGCATCCAAAATTCCTTTATCTTGCGATTCAAGAAAGATCTACATGCAAATTTTCCAAAAAGGATATGTTAGCATAAGGCTAAAGAGAAGAAATTTTGATAATGTCTCAAAGTCAAGTCTCAAGTGCTCTTATTGCGGGAAGATCTTCATGAAGACTTATTTTTATATTAAAGCATTTTTTAATTTAGTAGATTGATGTATAGGATGTGGTTTATCTTTGATTCTATGTATTGCTTAAAATTAATTTTTAAATCAGAAAACCTCATTTTATACTCAAGATAATTGATTATTAAATTATAATAATCAATTATCAATAATTAATTATGACTTGCCATAATTGATTATCATGAGCAATTATGAGAATTTTTAAGCAAGTTTTTTATCGTTGTGCACTCATTAAATGCATAATCAATTACCATAAGTGAAAAATTGATTATCACAATTAATTAGTTGACAACGAATATTTAGAGGTATCCTTGAGTGAGATCTCTATAAATTAGATTGCGACTCTCATTCTAAAATACGGAAAAATACGAAATATAGTGTATTTTTCTATATTCTTATCTGCAGTGGGCGGTGATAAGTGTTCTGGGGTTTGTTGAACCCCTGTGCTGTGGCTTTGAGAACTTGGCATGTTGGCATAGAGCGAGAACTTTCAGAGGTGGTGTGATTGAGTGTTGTTGTTGTTGGCATAGAGCGAGAACTTTCACAGGGAGTGTGATTGAGTGTCGTTGTTGTTGGCATAGAGCGAGAACTTTCACAGGGAGTGTGATTGAGTGCTGTTGCTATTGGCATAGAGCGAGAACTTTCACAGGGAGTGTGATTGAGTGTTGTTGTTGTTGCTGAGTTGAAAGTCTATCATCCTTCGTGAAGCATTCGGAGGAGGTGTTCACCCTTTGTGAAGATTCAGAGGAGGTGTTCATCCCTTGTAGGTTACAGGGGAAGTGAGTTTCATCTCTTGGAGTAACAAGAGAGGTGTTCTAACCTTAAATTGTTTTATTTTCTTTGTGATTGTAACAGTTTGTTGGTTTGTGCTAGTGAAGCGTTAATTCTCGGTTGAGATTAACAACTGGATGTAGGATCTCTATGATCTGAACCAGTATAAAAATTACCTGTGCAATTTTCTCTCTTCCTTACTCTTTTAATTTATTTAAATTGTTTTAAGGAAATTATTTTTATTGACAAAATTATTAAAAGAACGATTTGTGATAATAAACCAATTCACCCCCTTTTGGTTTGTTGAACGCGTTAACCATTCCGCTGCACCGCTCTGACAGGATAGTTTTCACCAGCAAACAGAGGTAGTCTGTTTGTCAACTGAATTTTCAAATATCTTATGAAAACCAGCTCTGATACCAATTGTTAGGAAATAGGTTGGCTTCAATTTACACCAAGAGGGGGGTGAATTGGTGTTAGTTTAAAAACACAATCTTTTCGCAATCTTGGTATGAAAATTTAAAGCTTTTGATCTTTCCTTGAAATGCAAGTAATGAAAATTTCAATGCACCGGAAAAACGTAGTTGACTGCTCTAAATATAAAGTCGACTGAAATAAAGAGTGCAGGGATAGAGAAAATCAAACACTGGTTTTTATACTGGTTCGGCCAACAATGCCTACATCCAGTGTCCTTCCAACCTTGGAAGCAAATGCACTACAATGGTTGCAGTTTTTACAACAAGGAATTTATAGAAGCACCACGCAAAAATATAAATCTCCTCTCTAACCCAAAACCAAATATAGCTCCACACAAAACCAGAATTGCAGCAAGAATCCCCTCTTCTGCAATCTGCACCCACGTTGAACAATCCTCAACGTGTCACCAGCACTCTTCACAGGATGCCAAGCTTATCACAGCACACTTCCCAGGTTGTCAAGCCTTCAATCAAATGCAGCAGTCTTTACAGGACGTCAAGCCTTCAAGATCAAAACAGAAGCACCTTCTTTGTGCAGATGTTGATCAAACAGTATGCGCAATTGACTCCTCAATCTGAATCTCTCTCAAGAAAGATCACCACCGTCTTCTTGGAGAATTCTTGGAGCTTCCAAAACTAAGAACTTTCTCTGAAACAGGACAATGAAAATGTTAGATCACAAAAGTCTTCAGAACAATTCGTGTTCTGTCCTATTTATAGTTTTCCTATCATTTTCAGTCGAATAGCCTACTAATCCAATCGACTGTATTAAAACAGTTATAACTGACAGTCAACATAGAGACTCCTCAGTCAACCAATTCAATGCACATTCATGACAGTTGACTTAGTCAGTCAATCTTAACTAACTTTTGAAAAACTAGCTGTTGGAGCTAGTAGGTATAACAGAATTCCAAAAATAACAACAACACGGTCAAATAGGTGTTCCACCATGTCGACTGACACTTGAAAAACACTTTGAAATTCCTTTCAACTCAAAATCTCATCAAGCACATGTTCACAAAATCTGCACTAAGATTTTAGCTTAGTGGAATCCAATACCAGTGTATTCGACTGAACCAGATCTTTGTCACAGCAAATATAAGTTCATAAAAGTGCTTATGAGCTTTTCTTTAGAAATGTGTAGAGATAATCAAAATAATTTTATCACACATTTCAATACAAGCATGTTCCAAACATATAACACATAATCAATCAAGGGAACATACATGCAAACAACAAAACATGTTCAACAAAATCATTGTTCAAAACAGTATAGCATATCAGCTGAACATGTAATACTGGAACTTATGTACTGTTATTAAGCAATGTGTTGTCATCATCAAAAACCAGTTTGATATAGAGTTTTGTGTTGTCAACAATCTCAACAATTTCATCATTCCATGCAATGTTAAGCCTTTGGGGTTGATTGTGCTGTAATTTCTTAATTGGATTATGAGGTTAGATGAATACATTTGTTTGTTCTTTTGATTCTTGTTGTGATTTATTTTTATCTATGTCTTTTGCTTCTTAATCAAATAAAAGTAATGATCTCCACACTATAGCAATTTAGCATAGCATATCTACATAACATATCATTCATATGAGTCCAAGGGTTTTTAATTTTAATTGAGAATTTAATTTGATTAAAGTTAGAAGCTTTCATATGATTGAATGGGATTTTGCCAATAATTGAGAATGTACTTTGATTAGTGGTAAAAACTTTAAAAAGAATTAATCAAGAATGTAATTTAGTTAATTTGCTTTTTACTTGATATAGGAGGTAAAAGAATAGACATGATTAGGCATAATAATATTTAATTGAGAATGTACTTCGATTACATTTACTATGACTAATCTGCAAAGTTATTGCTTTTAATTGAGAATGTACTTTGGTTAAATGTGAGAACGTCAATAATTTAATTGAGAATTTACATTGATTAATTTGAAAATTTAAGACAATAGTTAATTGAACAATAATCTTTAGATAACCAATGATGAATCCTATTTTTAAAAAGTAGTGAAATCAACCTATTTTCTTTATCATTGTCTTTCTATCTTTTTTTATTTGATTCTTTAATCTTTTATTTTCTATAATTACTTATATTATTTTATTTTACTAACCCCTTTTGAATAGTTTTTATAAGAACTAACTTGTTAGAAATCAATTATGTGTTCATTGGGAGACGACTTAGGGTTGAATTTACCCTTTCTATTTTGTTGGCTACTATCTTAGCAATATTGAAGTTGCTATAATTTAGTAGTATTAATTTGATCCCTCAAAAACTCACCTATCAAAACCCCCAATTTCACTCTAAAACAATTGAAAATGAACTTGAGTGTTCTTTCTCAATCTAACTTCATAATATAACTATTTTAGAACTTAAACCAATTATACTAGACCCATGACCTTTACCAAACTACAGATTTTACTTTAAACTCATTATTTCAAAATTTGACATACCAACACACATCAATTTAAACCACCAAGTAGGACCTCAACCATTTCTCTTAATTAATATCATCTCCAATACAGTTTTGCATTTACCACCATACCAATTTCAATATACATGCACTCACACAACATACATACATACATATAAATGCAAGCACACATCATAAAGCACAACAATCACTTATTCACCCAATTTATCATATCCAAGTCATCATAAACCACATTAAACACATCAATAACAAATTTCAAACTTCCTACTACATATATGAAAAATGAAATTAGCTTCCCTTACCTTTGTTAGACTTACTACAGCTCTCTAACCCCTGATTGTTAGTTCCACCACAAGAAAAAATCTTAGAGAAACCTATAAATCGCCAATTGATGATTGGAAACAGACCTTAGAATTTCAAATTGACAAAGAATCAAGGAAGACAACCTTTTGATACATGCAAAAATAGATTTAGGTGCATGATCAAAGCCCGAGAATATAAGGAGAAAATGGAGTAGAAACTTACTTGTACTATTGTAGAAATTGAACGATAGATATTGAAGACAACTTCGTAGTGATCTCATAGGAACTTTCTGATCATCAAATAGATGATCGAGGAGTAAGAAAACTTAGAGAGAAGATAAACAGAGTTTAGAGAACGAGTTTTAGAAAGATGAATTGAGTTTTAAGTAATGAGACCAGTGTATGAAATTCTATATATATTATCTGTTGACAGGAGGAGCAATATGAGTGTATGAGCACAGTCCCAATCCTTCTTCAGGATATAGCAACAGTCCTATGCCCAGTTACAGTCCCAATCCTTCTCCTGGATACAGGAGCAGTCCTAGGCCTGGTCAAGGGCGAGGCAGGGGTGTATGGCACAACCCTGGTAGTTCTGTTTCAGGACGGGGTAGTGGACGAGGACCAAATTTTCATGGTCATTTGTCCAACGAAAACGCAGGTCCTGGTCCCAATCGATTTTACCGGAGTCCATGGTTGAAGATCCATGGAACCATTTAGAGCCTAAAATATGGGAAGCAATTGATGGTTTTTTACATTCTTCACGTATGCCTGAGAAAGTAAAACCCTGGATTTCAAAATCAAAGAGTACAATAGGAGAGGGATCATCTGCTCTGCTGCTTCTGTCAAGTTCCGTTCTGAACCAAGCCTTGCTGAGTACTTGGCTACAGCATTCAATGAAGCTGCCAACGATGCAGAAAATGTATGATGACAGCAGCTCGTTACATGAAGGGCCCATGATGACGTTACCGAGAGGAATGAATTTCCAGCCAGTGAAAAAACCAAATAAATTTCAATTCACTTCATAGATTAATGCCAAGGAGGTACTATTTGTACTAAAACACAAGAAAATTTTTGGGATGTGTTCGGTGCTTGGCACGGTTTGATATGTTGGCGTCCAATTAATTGTGTACTATCTAAAGTTGTACCGGTCCAGATAAAAAGTCCATTCATAATTTGTCTAGAAAGTAGAAACTGCAGAATTATAATCACATGTGAAGCGCTGGTACCTGGTGAAATCACGATCAAATGCTCTAACTCAAAGTGACGTGTGCATGCCTATACTGTGATGCAGTGAGCATTTAATGGGCTGCTAATATCAAAGTGTTTTTCTAATTAGACTTACACCGTCATTAACATCACATTTTTTACCGCTTTTAATCTTGTTTGTATTACTACTACAAAGTATTGTCATTTGATACTTATAAATTTGATTTATTATGATATCATTATTAGGGGACTATTTAAGAAACTTGTTAGGATAGATATCATTTATAAGAGTGCTTGTAAAATTTAAGATGATTAAAAATGAATAGGAGCTAAAGTAGAATTTAGATGGGTTAAAAACAATGCTTCTTTCGTTATCTTTTATGAAAATACAACTTTTTCCACCCATCACAACCTGAACAAAAGAAAAACAAATCATATTCTAATAATGACTTATCTGTGAGGGAACAAATTCGGAGAATACCAAACAAAAATGAAAACACTCTAGTCACAAATTCATATCATTGTAAATGAAGTTATAATGTGAAGCAAACACATTTTTGTTTATCTTTATTTTACGCCACTATAATTTTCTTTTTTTTTATTGCATTATCAAGTCTATTTCGCTTAGATTAATAGGGATTGTGTGGGTAAACCGTGACATTATGAATTTTGTTTTTCCAGCATTTTTATATTTAGCATAAACTGTGTTACAATCATTTAAAATTACAGTGAAGTTGACTTTTGACTATCTTCTGAAGTTGCTTCCAACCGAATGTTAGATAAGTAATAAAGTGTGAGGAGAAATTAAAGGTAGAGCGCTTAAGTGGGGATATGTGATATAATCCAACAATCACTCCACTGACCAATAAGTACATAATGGAAAGTAAATGGTATAAAAGAGAGCATAAACTAGTTGGTGAAGGAAGAAGAAATGAAGAGTTGAAAAAACCTGATATCCATGTAACTCCCACAAAGTGTTACAAAGTTTCTATGGGTGGAGTCAGAAAAACAAGTATTTAAGTGTTGTAGAAGGCATCCTCACAAGGGTTTTTGCTCGCAACATATTTCATCGCTGAAAGTGTGTATGAGCTGGTCTGCTAAGCTTGCTGGGTCGTCGATCAATGCATCAACAAAAGCACTAACCACCCTTCTCTCCTGTTGAGTAGCCTTAAGGCTGAACCAAGTCAGAAATCTCACTCTGAAGATTTCATCTATGTGCCCTAAATGCTCCAACCATTTCACCACCCTCACAGAATACTCGTAGTCATTTTCCTTCGACCGCTTTCTAGCATTCAAACCAGGAATTTGCCTCATCTCGTAGGATTTACAAGGTGTCGAAGGTGAAACTGCAGCAGCAAGATTTTTATATGCAAAAGGCTCTAATGACTGAGGCTTCGACAGGAACTCTTCAAACCTTCCTCTGATGTTCAAACTCATGGGTTTCCCAGGATGTTGTCGAGATGATAACTTCATGTCCGAGTTGGCAGACTCTGTGGGATGATGAGTTTCAGCAGTTATATGATCCTGACCACAAATTTCCACTCTAAAACGATTTCCTCCACAACTTATTCCTTTTGCAGAATTGGTGGGCTCACACTGGGTCACCCATCTAGCCTCTGCAGCACCCAAAATCCCTGTGCTGCTGAACAGAGAAGCCTTGCAAAAGTACTCAGTTGAAGGGTGCAGGTTTTCTAACTTGAATCTTTTCTCAGGCCTCAAGACGATGAAGGTGGGTTGTTCAGGGTAGTCTGTAGTTGATACTCTGTGCCAAAGCCTGCAGCCTAGAAAGTTCTTTAAAAGTTTGTCATTGTACTCCAGCACGATAACCACTGAAGTAGGAAGACACTCTTCAAAACGAATTGAGCATGCTGCCGTTAAAGTCACCAAAAAAGTCATCAGTATGGGTAATTAAAGCAAAATTCATGTGGTTCAATTGATTTACTTTATTTGATCTCTCATGTTGTCATATCATATAATCATGTAGAAGAAATGAAATTTCATATCCTCAATCATTGTCTATCATGGAATGAGACTTGCCATTGCCAATGTCTAAACCATTTAAGTCTTCTCCATATCGAAGAAAAACCAAAAAAGTAAAATTATTGAGTTCTTTCCTTTATTCCTCCATATTGAGAATAGTCATACTTGGAACCAAAATTTCAAGACTACTGTATTTTATCATGAAAATTAAGATAATTTCTGGTTCTGCCTGGCATTTCTTCAATAAAATGACCATTGAAAAAAATAATAAAAAGCTTACTTGGTGCATCTTTCTTTTCCACAGAAACAGAGAAAAGGTCAGAAAACTTTGAATCAAAACATTCAATTGCAGCTGAGCACAATCTCTGAACCTCGGCACCACATGAAAGCCGGCTTACAATTCCACGAGTCATCCTCGCATATACATGATCGAGTGATCCCACTTCATTCTCCAGTAATTTGAGAGCAGTTTCTACAATCTTTTGCAGTTCCTTGTACATTTCTGTTCCTACAAGAATTCTGTGAGCCAGGGATATTCGCAAAGACAGTATATCCATTCTTCTTGCTTCTTTGGCAACCAATAATTGCTTTCTCCATGTCCTGTAAAATCCAAACATCCATTCCAAAAAAACAAAATAAAATAAAAACAGTAGCTTACATGAGCCAGCTTATACTGCATCAGACCAGTTATATGACTCTTTGTAATAACACCTCTTTTGTTAATAAGTTCTCCCATTAACATGTGAACAGATGACAATTTATTAATAGGGTTTATAAAATTACGAATGAATGAATGTATGTAATTATCTATGCAAATTTTACTTTTGCATGCTGGTAAAGAAAAAGTATATAACCAACTTACTTCATCAGTTCATTACTTTTTCCACAAGAAACACAACAGAAGGCTCCATCTAACTTAATACCACAACTACCCTTCAAAATGCCAGACATTTGATTACTCAAAGCACATTGCAAATGACAGGACATTCCACATGACTCCTCATTGGGAAGATCAGAGCTGCAGGTCAACCACAAACTTGGATCCTTGTTATCATCATAGCAATGACATATGCAACAAGAACATCTCTTGCAAAAAGAGTCTTCTGGATTCAATGTAGCTTTGCATGCAACATTTTGACACAAAAAGGTTTTCACTACTTCCTCTTTAATGTTCTCTAGAGGAGCATGGTGTAAATCCTCAGATGCAGGTTTCTTTTTCCTTTTAGATCCAATGCAACTTTTGGTAGGAGCTGGCATATTTCCGGTTACGTGCAAGTTAGAGTTCTTAGAAATTATCTTCAAAAGATGTTCTAT
Organism: Vigna mungo; assembly: GCA_036885675.1. Classification (NCBI taxonomy): domain Eukaryota; kingdom Viridiplantae; phylum Streptophyta; class Magnoliopsida; order Fabales; family Fabaceae; genus Vigna; species Vigna mungo. Next base: position 17,133,694 of record CP144690.1, on the reverse strand, counting down.
CATTTGACTCTTGGTATAGCCTGTGTACTTCCTCTCTTTGCCTAATTCAGCACAGATTATTTCTAGAAGTTCCCTGCGTGTAAATGTCTGAAGCATAGTAGACGCATCTTTCGACTGTTGTGCAATCTCATGGACTAGTCTTTGCTTTTCCGGCAAACTCAGCACACCCCATTTTGCAGGGTCAAGAAGAAAACCTGTAGAGAAACACAACATTGTTAGCTTGAACTTCATTACGTGTCTAAAGTGCTGATAAATGAAGTTCAACACGACTTATATGGAAATATAGTTAACAAATTTTCAATATCTATGACTGTCCTCTTGTGAATTAAACACTATATTTATCACCTGCCAAAAATATATAATACGTTTACAAAAATAAAAGACTAAAATAACACATGCAGAAGGTGCAATCCAGCAAAGAAATAAACCGTTATATACTGTGTTTAACATGTAGTTTTCCAAACCAAACATTAATTCAAAATAATGTAACAATAACAACCTGCCAGTAGTTGAGCCATCATCACTATGCATTCTGAATATTAAAAAACTGAATTTTCATTTGCATTAGCCTCTAATACAGTTCGTACACTTCAATTCCAAATACATTATTATTATTAATATTATTATGAACTTAACAGTGCATGCAGCTAAACACACTTCCATTTCCCATTCCTAATTTGTTAATGAGATGAAGGGGGCGCCATCACAGGTGGCAGGCATATAAACGAACAACATTAAGCCTGTAGAAGTGAAGGAGGTGCCACAAGAGTCTAATCCTCACAGAAAGGGAACAAGAGAATAACAACAGTCACAAATTCATTAACCACATTTCTATGGTCTACTTTTTCTAAAAAGAAAAAAAGCTGTTGAAGATAAAAGACTGAAACAACTCAGAACAACCCTATATCAACTGCATTAACAATTTAACGATCAAAATTACCAGTTCCAAAATCGTCAAGTAGTATCACTAAAACTTGGAGCTAGCAACCAAACGATTCACTGGAGAAATTGATAAAATCTAATCAATGCATCAGAGAGATTCACTAGAGGCACAATCTGGGACATGCATAAGTAGATACTGAATAGAGATGTCTCAATCTAGAGAGAAAAATCTGGATGATACACTAGCACAGCCACCTACGGGATTTCAAGGATTTATCCAAATTTGTTAAACTTTAATTTCTTCGTAACTACATACCCAGAACCGCTTATGAGGGAAAACATTAAAAAAACTGAAGAAAGTGGAAAAAAATTTAATTTTTATATAACTGGTCAAGTATGGCCTCAAAGAAAAACCATTTACCTTTCAAATTTCTCATTTTTCCAACAGTGGTGTGATGAAAACAGGTATGTAAAAGCACCCAACTACACAAACCACCAAAGCAATAATGCAAATGACGAAAACTGAAACTTTCATAACCTACATTGTGAACTGAAGAACACCCACGATTTATTTAAGGTAGATACAACAGAAAAGAAAGTAAAAACTTCACAGTTCATGGTTTTTTATATTTTATTTTACATGATAAAAAAACGTAAAACCCCAGATAGTGAAACAGCAAGAGAGAGAAAGTGATGAGAGAAAAGTGACCTGAATAAGCGGTGTTGGTTCCCAGAAAAGCAGAACCCTTGGTCTCTTCTTCGCTCATGATTCTCTCACACACAAGAATTTGCAGTTTTATCTGAGAGTGAGTAGCGGCATTGCTGATCTATTGGTATTGGTGGGAGAGAGAAAGAGAGTGAGAGGAAAAGATAGAAGGAGTGGCATGTAATTGAGCATTCAATGCTAGGATACAAAATTTATGCTGTGACGAGTGATTTGGTATAACGTAATTCCCGAAAAGGGAAACTCGAAAACAAAAGTGCCAAAAAATCAAATAATACAAAGCTTTTTGGTTCATTAGGGTTGATACAAGTAATTAATTAACATATTATTTTTATACCGAGGTTTGATCGTCTAATATCATATCACTCAAATCTCATCTCATATACACTTCTTATTAATAAATTCAGAAACTTTTTACATAAAATCATTTACTGTTTAAACCTCTGAATTAATCTTCTTTAGGTCAATTTTTTATGATGGTGGTGTACGGTATGATATTTAGGACGAGCGGTTACGAAGAATAGCCTATAGGTTAATATCTGATTAAAGATATAAAATAATTAAGGATATCTATTTAAAGATATTTAGTAACTAACAATATTTTCAGGTAAGTCTGTTTATATTATATTTTGTTTATATTTTATTGGACTTATATCACTTCAAGGTCCATGAGACAAAGGTTGTTGCTCACTACACCTCCCCAAGTGGGACCTGTACCTCCCCATTAATTTAATTTATTTTAAAAATATTTTACACCTCTTCACTATTTTCTTTATTCCAAAAATACCCTACACCTCCCACTACCATTAACAATTTTTCTCTTTCTACATTAATGGAGCATTCATGTGGTTCAGATTTGAATTTGTAACATACTACAAAATATAAAATTCAGAAGAAACTTCAATATTAATACTTTTACCATTTCCATTTTATAAAATTAAAAGTTAGATGCAAATACAAAATAATAAACATAATAATATTAATAGTAAATAATGATATATTATTATTATTATATACTAACTTTATAATGACGAAAGCACTGAATAAATTCTAATCTTTAACAAATAATTTTTTTTATATTTTAAGTATTTAATAATATTTTTATATTATTTATCTAATAAATTAAATAGTTTATTCAAGTTATTTGAGTTAAACATGTCGGTGAGTTAAAACATAATATAATGTTAAAAATTATAGATATTATATGTAAAAAAAAGATACATGTATATAAACATTTTTCTAGAAATTTAGAACAAAATTTTACCCTTTATTAAGTAATTTGAAAAGAAAAAAATATATTGAACAACGAAAATAAGATTGAATCAAACTTATTTAAGAAAATATATCTAACTTCAAATTTAAATGTAAATGCTCCATTAATGAGCCATGTAAATGCTCCATTAATGTAGAGAGAGAAAGAGAAAGATGGTTAAGGATAGTGGGAGGTGTAGGGTATTTTTGGAATAAAGAAAATAGTGGGGAGGTGTAGAATATTTTTGAAATAAATTAAATTAATGGGGAGGTATAGGTCCCACTTAGGGAGGTGTAGGGAGCAACACCCTGAGACAAATTATAAATAGAGATTCAGGGTCACAAGCCATCTTCCAATCACACTTCTAATCACATTCTACTCACACTCCACTACTCTGAAAATACTCTACAGTGATACCAAAATCACTTTCTAAAAAGTCGAGGTTCTTCAATACACGTCTGACTTGGGCGTCGGAATGTCTTTTGCAGGTACCTCCCCCTCTTCCCCAGGAAGGCAATAGGCGATCGAACGGCCCAGGAGGAAAGAAGACAAGCGAAGAACCCAATTCAAGCATCGGAAAGCGGTAAAGCCACGTCAGAAAAGGTTAGTGTCTCGGTCCCGTAAAATATCTACCGAAACATTTTGGCGCCCACCGTGGAGTCGAGCGACATCTCCATGAAAGCCACAAGGAACCAAGACAAGCACTCAACATCAACATTGCTGCTACAGATCAACAACAATTTTTATCAAAGCAAAGCTACACAACATGGATCATCGTCTCTACATGGAGGATCCTCAAGATAATTGTTTATGAAATATGAATATTTCATATGAAAATAAAACAATAAAATATCTGTCAAAATATTATTTTTTATAAACCACGTGTAAAATCTAAATATTTATAACCTAAATATATGATAAGCGAAATATAAAATCCCTAATACATGGCATATGATATATTAAAAATATATATATTAAAAGATATATGTGCAACGCATGCTGACGCACGTTATATAATAAATACTATGTGTTGTTGCAATTTTAAATTTTCTGATGACTTTTGTGATATAACATATAACTATAAATGTAAATATAGTTATATAATGCGCGTAACTGAAACGCTTTGCAAATGAAAAATTTGCCATCCTTATATTATTAAAACAATACTAAAAAAATTTGATTTATGCAACGGAGCTTTGGAAGGATAATCTCTTTCTCCTAAAAGCTTATGAAAATACATTATAATAATATATTATGAAAAGATTATGGGAGGGATGCCAAAACCACGACCCCTCCAACCTCGAGAAGTGGTTGACTACTTTATTGACTGTTGAAGGAAAATTAGCCTTCCTTTATCTAGACCGCCCTTGAGCGCCAAGGGTTAGAATCAACCTATAGGCCTGTACAAGTAGCAAGAAAGCCTGAGACAACTAGCGGAGGTCACAAGACTATAAATTAAAGACAGTTCTCCAGAAAGAATATGACGTTAAAGACCGAGCGGTAAATCCCCCTCGGCCGAGAGGTAAATCCCTTTCGTTTCTCGGTTCATATTAAAAACCGAGACATAAATCTCTCTCGTCAACTAGAGAGTTGAAAATAAAGACCGAGCGGTAAATCCCTCTCGGCCGAGAGGTAAATCCCTCTCGTTGAAGAAAAAACAGAGAGGTAAATCCCTCTCGTCAACTAGAAAGTTGAAAACAAAGACCGAGCGGTAAATCCCTCTCAGCCGAGAGGTAAATCCTTCTCGTTGAAGAAAAAACCGAGAGCGTTGTCGGATCCTATCCGGACGCCCAACCATCAAAGCATTGACGGATCCTATTTGGACGCCCAACTATTAAAGCGTTGACGGATCCTATCCAGACGCCCAACTATCAAAGCGTTGTCGGATCCTATCCGGACCCCCAACTATCAAAGCGTTGTCGGATCCAATCCGGACGCCCACCCATAAAGGCGTTATCGGATCCTATCCGGACGCTGATAACGGTTGAAAAACCGTTATTTTTCATATGTTATTTTAGACCAAATTACTCCCTTTATTGCTTAGAATGAGCTTGAAATCAAACAAAACTCAATAAATGAGTCAGTCGAGAGTCAAAAGCTGTTTTTAGCGATATTATGCTTGTTTTGCATTGTTTTGCAGCAATTTGATGGAAGTGAAGAATTGAGGTGAAGATAAAGGCCTTAGACTCAAGATAGAGGAAGAAAATCAAGAAAAGAAGAGTCTAGAAACTGCCCAGTGGCAGAATTGCACCGCTGGGCGACCAAATGCGATGAGATGGCACCAAGGCAGCGACGTATGGCGGTTTTGCGATAAGTGGCAAACCGCCAGGCGGTGAACCCCTGACGCCGGGCGGTTTCGCAGCAAATAGGCAAACCGCCGGGTGGCATAAGTGTGACGTCGGGCGGTTGCCTGTTGGGCTTGGGCTTGTTTTCTGTTGCGCTCCTCAGCTATAAATAGCCCTCGTACGAATTCATTCTCATTCTTTTGACAGAAGAGGGCAGCCAAACCTACTTTTCACTCTCTGGAGAGGATCTCTTGGATGCTTAGGCTCCTTTTCATCTTTTCTAGGGTTTGCTCTTCCATTCTTTCATTATTTTCATCTTGGTTCACCATGACAATGGTGAACTAAACCCTTTTTGTTATTGGGGGAACAATGTAATCTTTTGAAACTCTCTTTTATTGAAACACTTGTTTAATTATATGATTGTCATATGCTTTGTTTATCGATTGTTGGGTTTCTCTTCTGCGCTTAAAGCTTTTATCGTTTAACTCATTCGATAACTATTGTTTGTCTTTACTGATACGGGAACGTACGGTACTGTCATGAATTTGAGGAAATTCCTTGATCAATGAAATACCACCTAGGGATAGGGAGGTAGGACGATCAATTGTTCTTGCTTCTGTTCGGTAATGCATTGCTAGTTGCTAGGGGAGGCTAGGGATAGCAAGTCGGTAATTAGTAATAGGCTCTTTTCGCCGAGGGATCGGGCTAAGGGTAGGCCAAGAAAGTTTGCATAACATCAGATAATAAAGCAAATAAACAAGAGGAGTAGATAAGAGAGGGTGGATAAAGATGAAATTGTAAACCCCCAACAACTCCATTCATCCATACTCTTTTCCGTCAATTGAATCAAACTCATTGCATGTTTATTTTCTGCTCTTGCATCCACAACAATTAATTTTATTCCTTTACAAGTCTTATTATTTTGATTCACATGAACGATAAGGCCGTGAGTCCTTTAGGAGAGAACGATATCGGGTTTTACCGATTTTATTACTTGGAACGATCTGGTACGCTTGTTAGTGAGTTAACAGATGCCCAACTATCAAAGCGTTGTCGGATCCTATCTGGACGCCCAACCATAAAAGCGTTGTCGGATCCTATCCGGACGCCCAACCATCAAAGCGTTGTTGAATCCAATCCGGACGCCCAGCCATAAAGGCGTTGTCGGATCCAATCCGGACGCCCAGCCATAAAAGAATTTTGGAAAAGACTGTCACTTTTTCAAGAAAAGATTGGTCACAAAACTAGATGATGCTCTCTGGGCGTATAGAACTGCTATGAAGACCTCTATGGGTCTCTCACCTTTTTAGTTGGTTTATGGAAAGGCATGCCATTTGCCAGTAGAGATGGAGCATAAAGCTTTGTGGGCTTTGAAATTTCTGAATTTTGATCCTAATGAAACTCAAAGCAAACGAAGAGATCAGTTGCTTGAACTTGAGGAAATGCGACTCCATGCATATGATTCATCAAGGATCTACAAAGACAAGGTGAAACTTTACCATGACAAGAAGCTGCTCAAGAGAACTTTCCACCCAAGAGAGTTGGTATTACTGTTTAATTCAAGGCTGAAGTTGTTTCCTGGGAAGCTGAAATCAAAATGGTCATGACCTTTTGTAGTAAAACAGGTATTCCAAAATGAAGCAGTGGAATTAGAGCATTCAAATGAGGAGAATCAATAGCGAAGCTGGATAGTGAATGGTCAAAGGCTCAAACATTATGTGGGAGGAAATGTGGAACAATTTGCTTCAGTTATGATGTTGGTGGATCCATAAGGTTTGGGTCAGGCTTGTGACGTTAAACAAGCGCTACTAGGAGGAAACCTAGATTTTCTTCTTTACTCTTGCATTTTAAATTCGTAGAATAGGTTGAATTTTAATTCCAGTATGCCTGCTTAGCTTGAATGCTTTTTTGAAGATGTTGACTGAATAATTTGCATGAGGAGCCTGTTTGATGATGATCTGATGTGAATGATTCTCAAGTTGTGTTGCATGTTGATATCCTGTGAAACAGATGCGTGATGAATTATGATTGTGGTTATGATGCTAAGCAGGGTGTATGAATGAATGTGTGTGAGAAAGCATGTTGTGTGAGGTATTGAGCTCCAGCGTCTTAATTGTTGTATGAAATTATTCACAGGAAAGCATGCATGATATTGCCTAAATCTTGATGATTGATTGAATTGCATGTACATGTCATATGATCAAGGCCATTTTTGGAAGCCTTTACTTAGCCAAATTTTACCCAAAGTGCTTGAAATTTTATACCATTTTTGAACCTTGGCCCTAAACAGAATGAAAACCCTTGTACATAAACTATTTACTTTGAATTGGGTTAATGATTGTAAGTACATTCAAGGTTCAAGTTTGGGGTTGTGGGGAAAGTTTGAATGGCAAAAAGAAAGGCATTGAGCTCAAGTGTTGAAAATGAAAAGTGCATGAGAAAAAGAAAAATCATGAAAAAATGAGCTCAATGTAAAAATAAAAGAAAAAGGGAAGAAGTTGGGGACAATTGAGATTGGTTACGAAAGAGAGTTGAACTTGAACCTTGAATGATAAATGAACTCTCTTGATTCAAAGATTTTGTGATCCAGAAAAACCAATTTTTCTTGATAACCCAGCCTCATTACAAGCCTTGGAAAAGTCCTTTTGATGGCATTTGCATGTAGTGATTTTGATTGTTTGAGATGAAAGGCAATTTTGTTTCATGTGACTTGTGAATAATAAAGAGTTGGAGTGCTACCTTAAACACTTGAGTGATTGAGTGAAACACTTGCTTGGTGAGAAATTCTAAGTTTCATGATTGCATCTTTGCTTAGTGGATTGATCATTCATAATATGTAACATCTGTTGAGGAACGTGTGAGATAACTGAATTGAAAGCATGTATGCATCTTGATTTGATCATCACTGAAGATCTGAAATTGAGTAGTTCTCATCATGTACTTTGGGAATGTTGAATCATTGGATGAAAGTTTAGAAAGCCAAGTTTTGTTTTGTCTACAGTTTTGTTTTGTTTTGCTTCAGGACAAGCAAATTTCTAAGTTTGGGGTTGTGATAACGGTTGAAAAACCGTTATTTTCATATGCTATGTTAGACCAAATTACTCCCTTTACTACTTAGAATGATCTTGAAATCATACAAAACTCAATAAATGAGTCAGTCGAGAGTCAAAAGCTGTTTTTAGCGTATTATGCTTGTTTTTCATTGTTTTGCAGCAATTTTGATGGAAGTGAAGAATGGAGGTGGAGATAAAGGCCTTAGACTCAAGATAGAGGAAGAAAATCAAGAAAAGAAGAGTCTAGAAACCGCCCAGCGGCAGAATTACACCGCTGGGCGGCCAAATGCGAGGAGATGGCACTAAGACAGCGACGTCTGGCGGTTTTGCGATAAGAGGCAAACTGCCCAGCGGTGAACCCCTGACGCCGAGCGGTTGCCTGTTGGGCTTGGGCTTGTTTTCTGTTGATAGAAGAGGGCGGCCAGACCTACTTTTCATTCTCATTCTTTTGATAGAAGAGGGCGGCCAGACCTACTTTTCATTCTCTAGAGAGGATCTCTTGGATGCTTAGGCTCCTTTTCATCTTTTCTAGGGTTTTCTCTTCATTCTTTCATTATTTTCATCTTGGTTCACCATGACAATGGTGAACTAAACCCTTTTTGTTGTTGGGGGAACAATGTAATCTTTTGAAACTCTCTTTTATTGAAACTCTTGTTTAATTATATGATTGTCATATGCTTTGTTTATCGATTGTTGGGTTTCTCTTCTGCGCATAAAGCTTTTATCGTTAAACTCATTCGATAATTGTTGTTTGTCTTTACTAAAACGGGAACGTACGGTACTGCCATGAACTGGGGGAAATTCCTTGATCAATGAAATACCACCTAGGGATAGGGAGATAGGACGGTCAATTGTTCTTGCTTCTGTTCGGTAATGCATTGCTAGTTGCTAGGGGAGGCTAGGGATAGCAAGCTGGTAATTAGTAATAGGCTCTTTTGCCGAGGGATCGGGCTAAGGGTAGGCCAAGAAAGTTTGCATAACATCAGATAATAAAGCAAATTAAACAAGAGGAGTAGATAAGAGAGGGCGGATAAAGATGAAATTGTAAACCCCCAACAACTCCACTCATCCATACTCTTTTCCGTCAATTGAATCAAACTCATTGCATGTTTATTTTCTGCTCTTGCATCCACAACAATTAATTTTATTCCTTTACAAGTCTTATTATTTTGATTCACACGAACGATAAGGCCGTGAGTCCATTGGGAGAGAATGATATCGAGTTTTACCGATTTTATTACTTGGAACGATCTGGTACGCTTGCCAGTGAGTTAACATACACCTAACTATCAAAGCGTTGTCGGATCCTATCCGGACGCCCAACCATAAAAGCGTTGTCGGATTCTATCCGGACGCTTAACCATCAAAGCGTTGTCGGATCCAATCCGGACGCCCAACCATAAAGGCGTTGTCGGATCCTATCCGGACGCCCAACTTTCAAAGCGTTGTCGGATCCTATCCGGACGCCCAACTATCAAAGCGTTGTCGAATCCAATCCGAACGCCCACCCATAAAGGCGTTGTCGGATCCTATCCGGACGCCCAACTATCAAAGCATTGACGGATCCTATCCGGACGCCCAACCATAAAAGCGTTGTCAGATCCTATCCAGACGCTCAACTATCAAAGCGTTGTTGGATCCAATCCGGACGCCCAGCCATAAAAGCGTTGTCGAATCCTATCCGGACGCTTAACTATCGAAGCGTTGTCGGATCCTATCCGGACGCCCAGCTATCAAAGCGTTGACGGATCCTATCTGGACGCCCAACTATCAATGTGTTGTCGATCCTATCCGGACACCCAACTATCAAAGTGTTGTCGGATCCCATTCGGACGCCAAACCATAAAAGCATCGACGGATCCTATCCGGATGCCCATCCATAAAAGCATTGTCAAATCTTATCCGGATCCATCGTTCATTCCACAGAAGAGCAACAACTAGAGAACACGCTCTCCAAACACAACAAAAAAAACCTCCCTCAAACTCATAAGTCCTACAGTTAACCGTGGCTAAAGCCTAACGCTTAACTCGGACTTGGGGGGATGATGTACGGTATGATATCTGGGACCAGCGGTTACGAAGAATAGCCGATCAATTAATATCTGATTAAAGATATAAGATAATCAAGAATATCTATTTAAAGATATTTAGCAACTAACAATATTTTCAAGTAAGTCTGTTTATATTATATTATGTTTATATTTTATTGGGCTTATATTAGTTCAAGGTCCATGAGACAAATTATAAATAGAGAGCCAGGGCCACAAGCCAGGTATCTTCCAATCACACTTCTAATCACATTCTACTCACACTCCACTACTCTGAAAATACTCTACAGTGATACCAAAATCACTTTCTAAAGAGCCGAGGCTCTTCAATACGCGTCTGACTTGGGCGTCGGAGTGCCTTTTGCAGGTACCTCCCCCTCTTCCCCAGGAAGGCAACCGAGCGGTCAAAGTTTGAAGATCACCGAATGGCCAGGATTATAGGCGATCGAACGGCCCAGGAGGAAAGAAGACAAGCGAAGAACCCAGTTCAAGCATCAGAAATCGGTAAAGCCACGTCAGAAAAGGTTAGTGTCTCGGTCCCGTAAAATATCTACCGAAACAGTGGGCTTTTTCCTAACATTCAATATATATATATATATATATATATATATATATATATATATATATATATATATGTATATATATAATTTCTTTACACTAGATTTATTTACTCCTTTAGCAATTGCTATAGAATATTTTTGGTCATCATAAAAAACAAATGGGATATATGAGTTTAGCTTTAACACAACTCTCCCTATCAACAGTATCAAGGATTTAGTAGAAATAACAGGGTTATGATCAGTTTGATCTAATATGAGACTGTTTTATGTAAAAAGTGTGAGAGTGGAGAGTGAGTGTAATCACGTTAATCTAGAAATCGGTTTAAGCTATCAAAGGAGTGATTATAGTATGAAAATCGTGTTGAAATTTGATTTCACATATCCATAATCTCTTGCATTAGATCTTCCTTCAAGTATGCAACTTCACGTGATCAAGTCCTGAGAATGTTCTTTATGGTACTTCAAGCTCATCCCAATACCTGGAGACTAGTATCTTGCTTACTGTCTAGTATGAAACCTATCAATGACCGCGTAAGAATCACTTGCATTATGAATAAGACTCTATTCTAACTACACATCTTTAGCATATTTCATCTAGAAACACACAGGAAAATTGATTGAACCACAACTCAATACTAGATACATTTATGCCTCAAGTCAGTTAAATAGGATAAGTGATTAGTGTTGTAAAACGTTGATTGCAAAAAGACGTATTGCAACGTTGATTTGGCAAAGTTAATGTTCTTAATTGCCAACGGTAATTTTTTGAGCAACGATCAAAAATTCCTTAAGTGATCAACGTTAAAAATTTAATGTTTTAATTTTCTTTTATTGATTTTTATTTCTTTTATTTTGTCCTAGCTCTATAAATAGGGAGCACTTCCTCTATTCCAAAAGACACCAACTTCATTCTTTCTCATTCTCCTCTTCTCTGAGTTTCATTCTTTAGCTATCTTCTTCTTCTAAAATTATTCTGGGTTATTCTTATACTCTATTTAGAGTTCCTTGCTAGTTCTGAGATCCTCAGAAATTCTGAGAAGTTCCTGTTGTATCCTGGGAGACTTGTGCAACACACCGCGGATAAGTCCTTAAGGACAGTGACTCTACACGCCTCAGGAAATTTTGTTCGTGATTCTGTCAGCTTTTTACAACAATCTTAAGGACTTATGGTTGACGTCAACAACATGCCTTCGGAGAGCCAAACCATTGTTTCTGGAACCCTGACGGTCTTCGCAAAATCACTTCCGGACGTGTCAAAAATCGAGGTTTTCTCTAGACAAAACTTCCGACGCTGGCAAGGACGCGTTTCCACCCTTATAGACATGTATGGAGTTGTTGCTGCTCCCAAAAGGTATGCACACAAACCTGATCACAAAAAGAAAAATAATTTTCTTAAATCCCGTTCTAATGAATCTAAACCCACCTGGCGTAGAAACGACAATCCTCCTAGGGCATATATAGTCAAAGGAGATGATATTATTGTTGCGGTCGTTTCTTAAGTAAATCTGATGACCAATGTGAGCAAATGGGTGGTAGACTCTGGTGCTACCAGGCATATCTGTGTAAACAAAAGTGCCTTTACCTCTTACACTAGTGTAGGGGATGAAGAAGAACATGTCTACCTCGGTGATTCCAGCACCACTCCTGTTCTAGGAAAAGGAAAAGTTCTTCTCAAACTCACATCTGGAAAGACTCTGGCCTTTAGTGATGTGCTACATGTGTCATCAATCAGAGTTAATTTAATCTCTGTAGCGCTGTTAGGAAAGGTGGGGGTTAAAGTGTCATTTGAGTCTGACAAGATCATTATGACAAAAAATAATGTTTTTGTGGGGAAGGGATATTGTGATCAAGGTCTCTTTGTACTTAACATTTCTGAAATTATGAATGAATCTAGTTCTTCTGCTTATATTGTTGACTCGTATGATATATGGCATGCTAGATTAGGTCATGTGAATTAGTCGTATGTTTTGAAATTACAACGACTAGGATTGATTAATGTGCATGATAAACAAAGTAGTAAGTGTGATATATGTGTAGAATCTAAATTAACAAAGAAGACATGTTTTTTTGTAGAACGCCAAACTGAATTGTTAGGGTTAATTCATACTGATCTAGCTTATATGAAACAAACAATGTCTAGAGGAGGTAAAAATTATTTTGTGACCTTTATAGATGATTATTCTAGATACACCAAAGTTTACTTAATCAAACATAAAGATGAAGCCTTTGATGTGTTTTTAACCTATAAAGCAGAAGTAGAAAATCAATTGAATAAGAAAATTAAGAGGATTAGATCAGATAGAGGTTGTGAGTATGTTTTGTTTAATTACTTTTGTGTTAAAGAAGGGATTATCCATGAAGTGACCCCACCATATTCACCTGAGTCTAATGGAGTAGCTGAGAGAAAAAATAGAACCCTTAAGGAAATGATGAATGCTATGCTTGTTAGTTCTAGTGCACCTGATAACCTTTGGGGAGAAGCCTTGCTTACTGCATGTTTTTTACAAAATAGGATACCCCATAAGAAAAGCGGTAAAACTCCTTATGAGTTGTGGAAAGGTTACTAACCTAACCTTAAATATCTAAGAGTGTGGGGGTGCCTAGCTAAGGTAATGTTACCCGATCCTAAGAAAAGGAAAACAGGCTCTAAAACCGTTGATTGCATGTTCTTAGGTTATGCTGAACATAGTGCTGCCTACAGATTTCTAATTGTTAAAAGTAACATACTTGAGAGAAATTCTATAATGGAGACATAAAATGCTGAGTTTTTTGAACATGTGTTTCCCTTAAAGGTTAGTGAGATGTCTCAACCTGTTGATGATAATGATAATAATAATAATAATAATAGTGATACCATGAATGAGGACTTGAGAAGAAGTAAAAGACAGAGAAAAGAAACTTCCTTTGGAGATGATTTTTATACTTATCTTGTTGATAGTGATCCAACAAGCTTTGTAGAAGCTACTAGTGCTCCTGATGCAAAAGAGTGGGATAAGGCCATTAGGACTGAAATTGAATCAATTCAGAAAAACAATACTTGGACTTTAGTAGATTTGCCTAAAGGAGCAAAACCCATTGGTTGTAAGTGGATCTTTAAGAAGAAATATCACCCTGATGGATCCATAGAGAAATATAAGGCGAGATTAGTAGTAAAAGGATTTACTCAAAAACCCAACATATATTACTTTGATACTTTTGCTCCTGTGACTATGATTTCCTCTATCCGAGTGTTATTAGCTTTAGCAGCTATCCATAAGCTAGTGATACATTAGATGGATGTTAAAACAACCTTTTTGAATGGTGATTTAGAGGAAGAAATTTATATGACTCAACCTGAAGGGTGTGTTGTACCTGGTCAAGAGGATAAAGTATGTAAACTCTTAAAATCCTTGTATGGGTTGAAACAAACACCAAAATAATGGCATGAAAAACTTGATAATGTGTTGCTTTGTGATGGTTTTTCACCTAATGATGCTGATAAATGTGTGTACTCTAAATCTGAAAATGGTGATAGTGTCATTATATGCTTGTATGTGGATGACATGTTAATATTTGGTACATGTAATGAGATTGTCGCTAGAACTAAATTGTTTCTAGGATCAAAATTTGAAATGAAAGAGATGGTTGAAGCCAATGTGATTTTAGGTATTAGAATCATAAGGAAGGGAGACAATATATTACTATCTCAAGAACAATACATTGAGAAACTTCTTAAGAAGTTTGGGTTTTATGACTTAAAACCAATGAGCACCCTTTATGATGTTAATTCTAATTTAATGAAAAATAGAGGAGAATCATTATCTCAGCCTCAGTATGCCCAGATAATTGGGAGCTTACTGCATTTGATGAGCTTTTCTAGACCTGATATTGCTTATGCAGTAGGTAGATTGAGTATGTACACTCAATGTCCAAATCAGGAACATCGAGATGCACTTGCTAGGCTTATGAGGTACTTAAGAGGTTCAATGGATTATGCCACTGAATATAGTGGATTTCCTGCTGTACTAGAAGGGTACAGTCATGCTAACTGGATCTCTGATTCAGACGAGATAAAATCCATTAGTGGTTATGTATTCACACTTGGGGGTGGTGTGATTACATGGAGATCAGTTAGGCAAACCATTATTGCAAGATCAACAATGGAATCTGAGTTTGTTGCTCTTGAGATGGCTGGTAATGAGGCTGAGTGGTTGAAAAACTTCTTAGCGAACATTCCACTAGGAATGAAACCAACCTCGTCGGTATCAATACACTGTGATTGCCAGTCAGCAATAGCTATAGCTAAAAACAAGAATTACAATGGAAAGAATAGACATATACAATTGAGACACAATTTCGTGAAGCAGCTGCTAAAGAGTTGAACTATTTCCATTGATTATGTGAAGTCAGAACGGAATCTAGCGGATCCTCTGACAAAACCCCTGGGAAGACAAATGATATTAGAAACATCGAGGGGGATGAGACTTAAGCCACTTGCAAACAAACAAGTGACGGTAACCCAACCTTTGTGATTGGAGATCCCATGAATAAGGTTCATATGGGTAAAATCAAGTCACTTGTTAGTTCTGATAACACTAAATTGATTTTAATCAATTATGTCTCTTCTTATGGTGTGTTTGAAAGTGCTAAACACTGCATTATTGAGAGGCTAAACTTTGTCATTAAAATTCTATGCGGTGAAAGAATTTTAGCTTAAACAAAGTTTTTAATGATTTTCATATCCCTTATGGGTGGTGTATGATTTGCAGCATACACTTGATGAAATCACCTATATGAGTGTCTAGTGGGGCCGCTTGCATGAGATCGTGGCATGATCTCTAAAGCACTCATGAATACCGGGCACGCGCATGGCCTAGTAAGCGAAACACAGCGATAACAGCAAGGATGTGGAGGTGTATTGTGATTGATAAACCTCTAACATACGTCAAGTATCTTTGATTCATATGGCTTGCTATACCAACTACACTGTGTGTTAAGTATCTCAATCTAAGACTAGTTCATATAGCTTGTTATACCAGCTCTGATGCATTACATCCTATGAGACCCAGAATAAAAAGATTCTTATCTTTCTTTTAGTGTTTGAACTATTTGAGTCAAAGACTTTTCTTTCAACTTTCTTTTGCAATAAGTGGGGGATTGTTGTAAAACGTTGATTGCAAAAAGACGTTGAAAGACGTACTGCAACGTTGATTTGGCAAAGTTAATGTTCTTAATTGCCAACGGTAATTTTTTGAGCAACGATAAAAAATTCCTTAAGTGCTCAACATTAAAAATTTAATATTTTAATTTTCTTTTATTGATTTTTATTTCTTTTATTCTGTTAGTTCTATAAATAGGGAGCACTTCCTCCATTCCAAAAGACACCAACTTTATTCTTTCTCATTCTCCTCTTCTCTAAGTTTCATTCTTTAACTCTCTTCTTCTTCTAAAATTATTCTGGGTTATTCTTATACTCTGTTTAGAGTTCCTTGCTAGTTCTGAGATCCTCAGAAATTCTGAGAAGTTCCTGTTGTATCCTGGGGGACTTGCGCAACACACCGCGATAAGTCCTTAAGGACAGTGACTCTACACGCCTCAGGAAATTTTTTTCGTGATTCTGTCAGCTTTTTACAACAATTAGTTCATCCCAAGATCAAGCATAAATCAACAAACCACTTTAAATCAAATGAAAACTACAAAAATGAAAAGTGTCACCAAATAAAAGAGAGTTTGAATATGCTACATCATAGCTTCTTATGAAGATAAAAAGAATTACAAGCAAGGAAGAAAGCATATCTTAATCCTCTAAGGACGTATCTTTGAAGTACTAGGAATATGTGAGACTCACTAGAGTCTCTCTTTAAAATTACCCTAAGAGGGTTGGAACCAAAGTCTAGTTCTCTCTTATGGATCTCTCCACTTCTCCTCAAAACCTGTCCAAGGTACTTATATTTATAAACTTTTGTAGCACGGACCAAGCGGTGGCTCACGGTTCTAGTGTTGAGGTTTCCTCTAGGTTACCTTTGTGGTTGGCTATCAAGATATGGACTTGAGCTGCTTGAGATTGCTTAATAATAAAACATTCTTCAATGACTCAAGCCTTAGTTGATGGCTTAAGGAAACCTTCCCTGGTGGGTTTTCTTCTGTGGCTCAAGCCCTCAGTGGCGCTTCAGTCGTGCCAAGTCAGATTCTTCCAAAATAAATGCAAATCTTCTTCTTTTCATTAAAATGCAGATTTAACTCCTTGAATTCATGTGTTTTTGCAAAACAAGTAAAATTAGGATAGTGATCACAATTTTTATACATAGTCAAAACAAGATATATAAGTGTTAATTACGCTTTGAAATTCACTAATATCAAGCACTTATCAAAGAGACATTATTAAAAATATTCTAAATAAATATATGGAAACCACTTATACTATTCCTAATGAATAAAAGTCAAGATGACTAACTTATCCTCATAATGATTTCTTTCACAAAGAACATGAGAAATTTTGAACTCCACATTCACTCATTAGTAACACCAGAATCATAACCAAAGTGTAATCATTCACCATGACAACAAATGAAATAAATTGACCAGTAATATCAAATATGTGAAACTTTTACTCAAAAATCACAATTTATTAAAACTCATTAGTACTTATTAAACGTTCGTGCTTTGAAAGGTTAATATTAATTTTCTTTTATGATCTACCATTATAGGATTTTCTATAGTTTGAACTATCTCCTCATCTTTTTCAATATTAGAATATTCCTTCTTATGAACCATATCAATCCATTTAAAAGATAATTTGAATTTCTCCACAAGACGAGCTTCCTTGGACGTATTGTTTTAAAATTACTATGATGTGAATTAAGTTGTTTTAAGCCCAATAAACTATTTATAATGAAAGAAACATCTTCAAGAGAATTCATATCAACTAAGGAATCAAACTCCATGATCCACTTCCATTAAAAGCATATAGATTATTAACAGAAGATGATCCATTCACAATACGATATTATTAGGTTGAACCACAACAACAGGTTGTATTAAGTAACAAGCAACACCACAACAGACTTAACCACAATAACATTGTGCTGGTGATTAGATCACGAATTGTTACACCACAAAATACTATACCATATGTTTCACTAGAAGTGGAACCTCAAGTTGCATTGCGATTGTAGCACAGACTAAACCTCAAGCTACAACTACACTACAGGCTCTACCACATACTCAATCATAGATTGAACCTGAGATGCATTGGTGGTTGTACCATAGGCTCCACCACAAACAGGCTACACCACGGGAACATATTGAATCATAGGAACCGAATCTTGAGAAGCAACAATGTCACCCTCAAGACAATAATGTTGTTGTATTTTTTCACTAAATATTTATTGCCACCAAAATTAGCTTTGATAATGAGTACATGTCCAAACCAAGCTAACAACATATTATAATCTTACTCTATCAAAATATGGAATTCTAACAAATTTAGATTTGTAAATGTTAAAATACAATCAATCATTTCAAAAATTAATACAGTCATCATTACCTAATGTTCAAAAAGTATTTTCAAGAACAATATCATATGCATCCTTAATACAATGTCAAATGAACACATATTTCTGATATTTAGATTTAAGAAATAAAATATGCATAAGTTCAGCCCAAATCATTTTGTCATAAACAAACTCACAAGATAAATGTTAAAGATAAGCTTTATTTTCTAATTGAATATTAATAATATACAAATCACTATTCATCTTAGAATCACACAAAATAAATAATTTAACCGTGAGGAATCTATTTTTTTAGGTATAATTAGTACAAACAAAATTTTGATTCCATTAATTTCACTTTTATAAAAGTAAAAGATAATGAGAGTGAATTATTTTTATACATAAATATTTTTTGCCTAATCAATTCAAAGAGAAAATATATAAATAATTTAATTAATAATAATAATAATAATAATAATAATAATTATTATTATTATTATTATTATTACAATTACAATTGTTTATAACTATAAGATCCAGAAAAAAAAAATATTTAGAACGATAGTTTAGATTTTATTTAAGTTTATTAAAATAAGAAATAACATCTTAAATAGAAGATGTTTAGAACGATAGTTTAGATTTTGTTTATGTTTATTAAAATAAGAAATAACATCTTAAATAGAAGTGAAGTGCAGTACAATTGGTTAGAGCGTTAATATGAATTAAATGTCATGTGTTTGATTCTTGCTTCATGGATAATATATGTTTATTATCTATTTCCAATTTGTTTTATGTGCAAGTGTGATGTGTATTAATATTTATAATAATTGTTGTACATTTGTTTGATAAAAAATTAATTAAAGTTTGGAGAGTGAAATTAATGTGTTAATTAAAGTAGTTTAGAAAAAATAAAGATAACTTATTTCTTCCGATAATAGTTATATATTTTTGTATTTATTTAAATAATATTTTATTGGACAGCTTTCTTTTGTTATATTATTTATAATAATATAAATAATATTTCGTTTGTGGAATTACAGTTTTAATATGACTTCGGATGGTTATAATAATATTATATATATTAAGTATAATATAATTTGGCTTATATATGTGGTTAAAATATATAAATAATAATTATATTTTATGGATTTGTAGTGTTTAAATATTATTATGAAACTGATGGGCTTTTACAAAGGTTTTAGAAAAATCAATTCAGTTATCTTTATTATTTATATAATATTAAAATAGAAACCCTAGAAGAAGGGATAGAAAACTTTGTAACCGTGAAAGAAGTTGAGAAAGACAAATTATTTTGAGAGAAGCCTCCAAACCAAGCTATTAGGAGGGCCTAGCATATATCTAGAATTCTTTGCTGGATAGTGGTAAGTAGAGCTATCTGTATTTGGGTTTTATATGTTGCTTTGTTGTGATATTTGTAATGAGTACATAACATTATGCGAATGATGGTATGATGATCATGTCTCTACGTTGAAACATAGATGCCATTTAAAATGATCATTGTAGTGCAGTGTGATTCATTTAAATTAACTCTTGTTGTATCGTCTTTGAACACTTAAAATTTGGTGCAGATTTGTTTTAAATTATAAGTTTAATTAATTATTATATTGAGGTGCAGTCTTATATCTTTAAATTATTAGAAATTATGTGCATGAAACCATTATTAGACACATTTTTTATTGTTTCCGGTGCAAGATTACTATATCATGGAATCATTCCATTTAATATGCTTTTTTCTTAAAAACTATAAATGGGCTACAGTTTTGGTGTCGCATGAAGTTTTGGTATCTTAAAAACTATTTCGTTTTAGTCTAAATCACATACCATTTAATATATATATATATATATATATATATATATATATATATATATATATATGTGGAAGTTAACATCCACTCCTGATTAAATATGGAAGTTAACAAGAAAAGTTAGCTTTTAATTATAACTTTATCCTATGTAAAATTTCATCCGAAACATTCTTTATTCTGTTATTATTGTGAGAATTTAACTTGATGTAATCTTTGAGTGTCTTTTCATTAGTATAAAATAACATGAATACATGCTCAAGTTCATCAAAGAAGCAACAAAGTGTGATTAGGTTTAACATGCAAGTAGAGTTTTACACAATTAATGCTATATATATATAATATTGTTTTTTTACACCCTCACTTCTCTATTGCATGAGACAACTTATTTGGTTCATCATTTTTGTGTTTCTTTCCCCATAATAAGTTACAATTTTTCTCACACCCTTATGTTTTATTTTTTAATGTTTCCAAATTTTTTAACCAACATTATTCTTTATCTGTTTTTTTAGATAATCAAAATTAATTGTAATGATATTTTGAATGAAAAAGAATGGTTAAATATGGTTTTTTTCCTAAATTATTTTAAAAAATTATGTTTCATTTATACTTTTTCATCCTTATAAAAGACTTAACACTACATTATCAAATTGTCTTTTATTTATTTAAAGATTAAATTAGAAGGCTTATGAAGCAAAATCTTAATTAGTTTTTAAGGCAATATTAGAATTTATATGTAAGGGGCAATTTAAATATAAAGAAAGATTCCTTTTCTTCCACGTGTCATTTTCTCTTTTGAGAAACAGGCAATGCTATTCAAATTAACAAATTAAAAGCATAACTTTGCTAGAGTTTTTGTTTAACTCAGAGCAAAGAAAATGGGGTGTGTCTTTGGTTCCAAGAGCTCTAGAGGATAAATTTGAGATTGGATGAGCTTCTGTATTGTTTGTTTTTTTCTTAGATCTATTATCAATTTATCACCCTTTTCTACATTTCTCCTATCTCTTACAAACTACAATCCTTTTTGTCCATTAATGGTGGTAATACATGAGTAAAAAGAAGATTTTGAAGATACGGGTACCTTTCCATCTCTTTCATCAATCAAGTCCCCACCTTTCCCATGTTTATCTGTTTATTTTCAAGCTTTTTAGTTGTTGTGCTGTGTTTGCTTTTTCTTTTATTTTTTCTATCTTTAGAGAGTCAATTTTTTAAGAAGTGTATGATTTTCTTTTGTTTTTACTTCCTTATTTTAATAATTCCTCTTATTTACAACTAAATTTCTCTTTAGTTTGTTGGTTATTGGGATTGCTCGAACATGTAGAATGTGTTCTTCAAAATCAGGGCTTTTCCGCCAGTCACCGCCGCACGCTTTGCATGTGGCACTTGGAACACTCCGGCGACAGTCTCCTTGGCCTTCGTCGCATATAATGTAGGCATCCTCCACCAAAGCAACCTCCAGCTTCGTCGAAATGGCGATTGCACCTCCACACCATGAAGCTTGGAACCAAATGTTTCAAGGGAACCGAATATTATCATCCTGCAACCAATACACAGTTAAACGCCAGGCCAAACACAAGTGTAACCGAATACAGGGTTTGGGAACCGAATACAATGTGAATAATGGAACCGAATAACAAAATGGGAACCAAATACAAGTAGCATGTAAATTTTTCTCACTCTTCTGGAATCGAATACAGATGGAAAGGAATTGAATACACTTCCAAAATATTTCATTCCAACCATTGTTATAGAATAAAAAAGTTCTCGTTATATTTTACAACTAAACGAGGGTAAATATGAAATTTGGATATAAATCATAGCAAATTTTCGCAACCTTACGAGATGGTTATCTCGCATTTCCACACATTTTCTTCTTCGCAAATCAACAAAAATGAACAAGAAAAATCTCAAAAATCATCATCTCAAATTCTCTTGAACATAGATTTCCACTAATGTGAACACTCTTCCTAAAATTTTCTCACATATATATAAATATTTCTCTAATAAATATATTTTGGGTTATTCCAAAATAAAAAAAAAAAGCTTAATAGACTTTGGTATATTTTGCTTTTTAATTATCTATTGGATCAAATAGTTACTGTTCAAAATTAATTTTATTATCAACTTATTTAATAAATGAATAATATAATTAAAACATGAATTTCAACGTTATTAAAAAAAAAAAATTAACTCTCTTCTTTCCTTTTCTCATTTACTCCTATTTAAGCGCAGCATCACATCCTTCTGTTACTTACGTCATGGCAAGTGAAATGGATAATACGTGTCAATCTCTAACAAGATTCAAAAAATAGTATTTGATGTCATGTCGAGGGTATTCTTTTCCAAAATTATATATACTAACTTTTAAGAAAAAAATATTTAAGTAAAATTATTCTCCTTTTAATTCTTAAACTAAGTTGTATTTTAAAGTTTTGCATTTATTTTGAAAAAAATTATTAGGTTGATATATTTTGATTTTTATTTATATAAAATAATATAAGTCATTTAATGTTTTATTTTTGCATATTATTTCTATTTTTAATAAATATATTTTATTTATATTTTATAAAATGAAATTTTTTATTATAAATTTGGTGTAATTTTTATCTTCTTTTTTTATTTTTTATTTTAATAAATTTTTATGTGACAATAAATTATTAATTAACATTACCGTATTAATAATAAGATGTTAAAATTTATAGTAATACTTAATATAAATTTATTTAAAACTAAATTTGTTTATTTTTCACTAGGGGAGAATTAGGTATATACAGAATTGAATTTTTAATAGTAAATAACATTAGATTTCTTTGTATGGCTTTCAAAATTTGGTATTTTGAAACTAAATTCCAACTGATTTTCCAGAGTACACGAGTGAGTACTGGTTGATTTGGTTCCTGATAAGCTAAATTTTAACCTAATTTGTTCAAATTTTTTAATTGAAAATTGAATAAAAAAAAAGAAAGCGAAATTGGAAAGTTGAATTTTAAACGTGAAAGGAAATTAAAATTAGAAATATGTTCATTTAGGTAATATTTCTTTAGAAAGGGGCTTATTTTGGGAAATAAATTCATTTTTTTTTCAAGGATCACTCCGATACAAAAAATACATACTACTACTACTACCTCCGTTTTTAAGTACAATATGTTTTTACTATCAAAATTTTGAAAAATTCAATTAGTATCATTACATTTTTCTTAATAATTTATATTACTTTGAAAAAATTGAAACATTTTCGCAATTATTTTTTCCTAATGAACTAATTTCTATCAGTTATTCATCATTATTCATCACAAATAGAATGATTTTGATGAACAATTTATAAAAAAAAAACTTAATTTTATGTGAACAATATTAAAATGAGAAATTTTTTAAACTATTGTTCATATAAATAAGTTATATATAGAAGTACGATTTAAAAATAAAAAAGTCAGCATTTAATAGACAATTTTCCCTTCATTCAATTTCTTCTACCACTTTTGAGTAAGTTGGGTTTAGGAGTTTCAATTTTATTTTTGACAAAAATTATATTTCCATGCATGACTTTTTTTTTAAGTTTTTTTTAATATTTTTTATAAAAGTCCTTTTCAGATTATGACTTTTGATTTATTGTTATTATTTCTTTTAACTTTCTCACAACAATTATTTTTACAAATAAATCTAAATCTATAAACTTTTTTTCTCTCCGTATACATTTTTCCAAAAATTACAAATAGTTGATAAAAGCAAATAAAAGAAAAAAAATGTATGACTAAATTGAGTTTGTGCATATTTTCTAAATGAATTAGATGAGTGATGCCCTAAATATGAAGACCATTTTCTTCGTGATGTTCATTGTCTTTTTATTTAAGTAAATAATTATTGTCCGTGGTGAGAGCTTCTTTCAACTAAATAAAAATAATTAGAGATACTAGTGTGTGTGTATATATATATATATGACAATATAAAAAAATATTATAATATTATAAACTTATTTTTGAGAGAAAAAAAATTACTAGAAAAACCTTTTTATATAGATTAAAATTAGTTTTTTTTATAATCAGTGTTCTGGGTATGAGTTGAAATCTCTTACTCAAAGTTCTTTGAAGGTTCTTTATCATTCAAATTATATTTTCTTTTTGTTAACAAGCGTGTGAGATGGTACTTGTCAAAGACACTTCGATGTTTATGTCAGTGACTTTGCATAATAATATTGAAATAAAGATTAGTAATGAAAGTTCATGACCTAACCTTCCATTCAGACATATATTTATAAATATTATAATAAGTTTACCATTATGTTTGACCCATTAATTAACAATATTATTCTATTAATTTCCAATCAATGACTATTGTTCTTCTTAACTTCTCATTAATAGTTGTTATTTCTTATAATAATTATCAATTAATAAATGTTCTGGACCAGTCAGTCATTTCTTCACTAGATGGTTGATCGCTCAGTTCTTGGTTAATCGGGTGGTCATATAATACACAAGCCCCTCAAGCCCAAGCAAGCTCTTTAGAAGAGGTGCACTTTAAGTCTTCATTTCTCTCTGTTTTGCTCGATCGATGAGCTCTAGGAGTTCACTGGAAACGTTCCCTAGGCTGAATAAACGCGAGTGAGAGTTCATAGAGAATGTTCCTCACCGAGCAATAAGCTGTAAGAGTTCACTTAGACCGTTTTCTAGGCTAATGAAACTCAAGTGAGAGTTCACAGAGAACTTTCCTCATCGAGCGGTAAGCTCTAGGAGTTCAATTAGAACGTTTCCTATGCTGATGAAACTCAAGTGAGAGTTCATAGAGAATGTTCCTCAACGAGCGGTAAGTTCTAGGAGTTAACTTAGAACGTTCCCTAGACTGATAAAACTCAAGTGAAAGTTCATGAAGAATGTTCCTTATCGAGCAGTAAGCTCTAGGAGTTCACTTAGAACGTTCCTTACGTTGATGAAACTCAAGTGAGAGTTCACGGAGAACGTTCCTCACTGAGCGGTAAGCTCTAGGTTGACCAAGTGGTTTGTATGCAAGGTTTTGTCATCTACGCTGAAGAAAAATAACAATTTGAATCTGAAAGGTCAAAAAAAGTGTAGCCAATTAAACCAATGCATTTACAAGTTTAGACAATTTATATCAAGCTAACTTAGGTTATGAGGCCGGATGACCGAGAGAGCAAAACCACTTAGTCTTTGGTTGAACATTTGAAAACCAAAATGAGAAATCCACATTAGTATATATCACGACCGAGATGTTAATACTTAATGCTTTGTGATTTCTAAGAACTACGAACGTTTGACCGTAACTATATGGATATTGGAGATACGCTAAACAAGGGTTGAGGTTCCCAGTTGAGGCTCAAACGAGAGCCAAACCATTGAAGCCTAACAAGGCTGAACATATTCGGTTTAACTGACCGAACAGGAGAGAGACCAAGGTCTGCTTAGGCTATACCCTGGAAATATTAATTTCTGTCCATTTCCGAAGATGGTTGTTGGGGTGAGCGGCGTGTACCATGTTTATGCACTCTAGTGCAACAACAATATCACCAATAAGTGGATGAAATTTTGGTTGCTCCTAGAGACACATGGCAGTTATAGCAATTGCCTGATGCGAACAACGTAAGGGGAAGTTTCCTTGTAAAGGAGGGTCAACCATATGTACAAACTTTCTCTAGTCACTAAAATATGGATGAGACCACGAAACCGAATTTTTCTCTCCTGGATTTCTACTGGCATCTATTGCTCTACGTCCAGTGATCAACTCCAACAAAACCACACAAAAGTTGTAGATATCAGATTTAAGAGTTAATTTTCCGCTCATAGCATACTTACGCGCACAATAGCCATATGTTCCCATCACTCTGGTTGAAACATGGGTATTGTATCCAAAAGGTCCAAGTTTAGCAAGCCAAAAATATGATAGTTTTGGGTTGAATTCATTATCTAACAAGATGATAGCAGATTTCAAGTCTTTGTAAATAACAGGTGGATCTTCTTTACAATGGAGATACTCGAGGCCATGAGCAGCTCCAACAACAATCTTCATTCGAGAACTCCAACTTAGGGGTTCTTTGTCTTGGGTCGGATAAAAAAGATGATCTTCCAGTCAACCCATGGGCATGTACTCATAAACCAAAAGCCTCTGATCTCCATGTAGTTAATTAACTTCATAAGATTAGAATGGTGCAACAAGCTCAACCTTCGTCACGAATTCCTGAAAACCTTGTTGACCATCATGGCTCAATTGTTTCACGGTAGCAAGCTCGCGCGTTGAAAGTCGACCCTTGTAAACCCTTCCAAAACCACCTTCCCCAATTAAGTTCACTTCCTTAAAACCCCTCGTCGTCGTAGCGAGTTCGCGGAAACCAAAACAAGCCACTACGGTACTTCCTTTACCACTACTTACAATCTTCTCCATTGCCTTTGAGGATTCTCTCTTCCTTTCACCCTTCGAGGAAGCAGTAGTGCACATCGAGTGCCATTGTCAATTTCAACTCTCCTCACATCTTTCTAGTGAGAAACAAAGCACGAAAACAACTTATAGCTACAAATAACTCAATTTCGTTTAAACTGAATAACAAATAATAGCAATTAAGAAGAAACAGGATCCGAAGGAGTGAATCAGAGAGAGGATGTTCTGCATTTTATAGCCCTCCAAAAGACCATAATTTAGCAAGGTAAACACCCCCAACGACAATCTTCGTCGACTTGGTATTCGGGGTCAGCGAGGAGATTCTCCCGGAGACTCTTGAGAAGATGCTCGAGATTTGAGACACTGTTCGTCGACATTCAAGGTTTGATTTGCAGGTTCGGTCCCTCCGTCGGTCGCGTTAGCCATGTGATGCTCCGCGAGAGTGGGTTCCTTCACCCCTTACCGCGCGTTGTGTTTTTCAAGGCCTCCGCCCGCGAGGCATCGTTCATCAACGTGGATGAGGCTAGGTGGTGTACATGGTCACTGTGCACGAGAAGGATGAGTGCGAGGTTCTTTCTGAAAACGGTGCGTTTCGGATCCCGTTGTTCAAGGCTTATCAGGTTGATCCCATCAGCGCCAAGGATTGTTTTCTCATCGGCTAACGATGGTTTGGAAGAGGTTGATGAGTGAAATTTGATGAAGATGATGGGATTAAAAACGATTTTCTGATTTGGTTAACAATGGAGACAAAAGAATCTGATTATGGAATTAATGTGATGTTAAGCTAAAATTGCTGATATTTATTTTTCTTACTGCTTTGTTGGTATTCTAGGGTGTAGGTAAAGGAAATATTGGTGCCTTATAATGATGAGGATAATGAATATGTGCTTGGGGATGTCTCTATTAACTAGTGTTTGTTATGCTTGATGAACCTTGCTGGCATACCAATTAATTTGGGCAACAGAGAAAATAACAATAGGATGTAAAGAACTTCGTGGGTTCAGAACATTCTTCAGTGATTAAAATTTTAGCCATATTAGATTGTGATTAGGCTGAACGTCCAAGATAATTGTCACGTTTTCAAGGCTTGAACAAAGACACATCGTTTGGTCATGCAAAAAGTTGTTATGTAGCAAGACCATTAGGTCAAGGTTGAACACGTTACACATAGACAATGCTGGGGTTAAGCGACTAGGCGATTGTTCTCCATTGTCCCGCCCTTCTGGTTCCTGTGATCACAGGGGATGCCGCTCGGTCTCACGGTGGGCGCCAAAATGTTTCAGGTATGGGTTGAAATCCCTTACTCAAAGCTGTTTGAGGGTCCTCCATCACACACACACACATATATTATAATAAACTTACCATTAGGTCTGACCCATTAATTATCAATATTATTTCTATTAATTTCCAATCAATGACTATTATTCTCCTTAACTATCCATTAGTAGATATTATTGCTCAAAAAAATTATCAATTAACAATTGCTCTAGACCGATTATCAATTAACGATTACTCTAGACCGATCAATCATTTCCTCACTAGATGGTTGATCGTCCGGTTCTTGGTTGACTGAGTGGTCATACAGGACAACCGGAATAGAAGCAAAGGGTATATAAAGTAATGATTTTTTATATCGATTCCAGAACCGATATAAAAGTGTCACCTTTTATATCGGTGATATATATATATATATATATATATATATATATATATATATATATATATATTTATTTATTTATTTATTTATTTATTAAGATTGTTGATAAGGGAAGCAGTTGTTTAGCTAACCTTAATCTCACAGTGCTCTAGTCACTCTAGTTTTTGATGATGACAACACATTATTAATAACGCATGTATTGTTTTGTGTTACATGTTCTATTCCTCATTATGGATGATATCTTATTGAACATGTTTGTGTTGATCTTGATATATGAATGCACACTCACTGAGCTTATATCTGATACATCATTAATGATTGCATTACATATGTTTTGTGAACTTACATTGTGTGGCATAACTGTAAGTTTTATGTCGACTTCATTATGAAGCAAGTCGATTAAAACTCGTGACTATGCACAAATTTTCAAAAGTAGTGCTGTGAATGATTTTGCATTGAAATTTTTTTCAAACTGAGCTGATGTCCCTAAGTCGACTACAGTAACAACTATATTCAATTGTTGGTCAAAGCTTTTATTCAACTTAGTTATTTGATTTGAAATTCTGTTATGCTTGTGTACAGTAACAACTATATTCAACTGTTGGTCAAAGCTTTTATTGATAGTCAACTATATTAAATGCAAAATCAATTTGGTTGTTGTTGACTGCTACTATTTGACTTAGCTGTTATAACTGTCTGATGACAATCGACTTTATTAGTAGCACAGTCGACTATAAGAGCATCTGATTTATAGAAAACTGTAAATAAACGTGACTCAGTTGATCACATAGACTTTGGAAATTCTAACACTTTCATTTTGATTTACAGATTGTGATCTCTGAGAATTTGCTCCAAGAACTCATCAAGAAGACCGTGGTGATCTATCTTTGAGGAGGTTCTTTGAAGGAGACATGTATTGAGCTTATTGTTTTATCAGATTCTGCACAGTTGGTGTATTCTTGTTGATCAAGACTGCCTTCAATCTACTGGAGATTGATTTTTCCTATTGTGATTAAGGGGGTTGACTCGTGGAGTCTGTACACTTTGAGGCTTGTTCAAAGTGGGTTAATGATTGTAGAAGAGGGGATGTCTTGCTGCAGATCTTTGTGTGTGTTGCTGCCTATATTTTGGTTAGAGGGTTAGAGAGATGTTTTATATTTTTGACGTGGAAGTCTCTATACAAGCCTTGTTGTAAAAACCTTGACCATTATAGTGCATTTGCTTCCGGATTGTGGAAGGACACTGGATGTAGGCATTGAGGCCGAACCAGTATAAAATTTTGCGTTTGATTTCTCTATCCTTACACTTTTACATTCAGTCGACTTATCTGTTTGCGTACTCTACTTTGTATTTCCGCTGCACTTAGAATTTCCATTCCTTGTGATTCAAGAAACTTTGTAAAGGTTCACACTTTGCGAAAAAGATTTAAAAATATATACACACACAAAATATATATTATAATGTTATTAACTTATTTTTGAGAGAAAAACAAATCACTGGTATAACAAAATCTTTTTATAATAGTTAAAACGAGATTTTTATATCGGTTCTCGAACCGGTATAAAAGTAAAGGATATATAAAGTATTGACTTTTTATACCGATTCTAGAACCAGTATAAAAATTTCCACCTTTTATATAAACTAAAGATACAACTAGTATAGAAAGCAAACTGTTCATCATATGTTTCAAAATTGGTCCAAGTTATTTAGGTTCACAAATTTTTCCTAAATTTTGTTTCGATTTTTCCCATATTTTTCCTAGATTTTGTTTCCAATTTTCCCAAATTATTCCCAATTTTTGTCTCTAATTTCCCCAAATTATTTCAAAATTATTCCCTTATTTTGTTTTCAATTTTCCAAGTTCCACAAATTCTATAAAAATCGTAAAATATAAACCAAACCATCAACATAACAATGTTGGAGTTTGATCAAAATGTTTCCAAACACAACTCCAGACCTTGTCGCGGGCCACCACCAATCTCCACTGCATCATCGTGCCTCGAAGAAAACTACCATACATAACGCCACACCTATAAATAACGAAACAACGTCAATGCTTCACCTCAAATAATATAACTTCATCGTGCAAGCCACCATCAACCACCATGTCTCCTTCACCGAACCCCCAAATTAAAACCAGAAATGCATTATAAGACTACATCAAGAACCTAAATTGCAAATCAACACCTACACTGTGTGTTGAATATAGTGAAAACTATGTATGAGATTAATATCCCTTGTGTTGAATATACACATAGGGTCCTCTATTTATAATAGAAGAAATATGGACGAAGCCCAAAATACAAATAAGAAATAATAACAAACTAACTAAAGATAAAAGATAAATATAAAATAAAGATAATATATCTAACACTCCCTCTCAAGCTAGTGCATATAAATCGTATGTACTAAGTTTGTGACTAATATATAATCCATATATGCTTCTGCACTAGAGTGGCACCAAATTGCTAGTGATTTGCAAGACGACATAGAAGATGAAGTACCAACGCAAAAGATTCCCCCTAAGCAAGGTTGCTCCATGTAAGTCTCTTCTTGCAAATCGTTGTTGAGCAATGCAGTGTTGACATCCAGTGGATAAAGAGGTCAATATTGAAGAGCCACCAAGGTATAAATAAACTAACAAAAGCCATATTTTCCATGAGAGAAAAAACATATATGGACGGGTCAAACACAATGGTGACAAAGGGGAGTTCATAAGAGACGAAAATGGAAAAAGCCATGGATGAACACGAGAGGAAAACCATAAAACTTCAAGATTGTTAGATATATTATCTTTACTTTTTATTTCTTTTATCTTTTATCTTTAGTTAGTTTGTTATTATTTCTTATTTATATTTTGGGCTTAGCCCATATTTCTTCTATTATAAACAGAGGACCCTATGTGTATATTGAACATAAAGGAGGTTAATTCCATACATAGTTTTCACTATATTCAACACAATATCTAGAGCTTCAGGTTCTTTTGAGGAAAAAATTTTGGTTTAATGTCTCAATATGTCCTTATTTTCATCCAGAATCTCGAATAGGATCCTTTCTTTTACGGCGTCTCAATTGGGTCCTTATTTTTGTAAAATTGAATCAAATAGGGCCTTTTCGTCAAATTGATCAAACAACGTTAAGTATTGTATCACCTAGCGTGTTGACTGTGTTATTTTAACACACGTGTCATTAAAAACGTGGATGAATTTTATTTTTTTAAATTTTGAATTAAAAAATTAAATTAAAAAGTAAAAGTTCAATTACATAAAGGGCAAAGTTGGAAATTGAATTAGAAAGCTACATTCTCTCTTCCAGTTCATCAGACATACAATAGAATAGATATACCAATAAATTAGAGGAGTAAGCCCCAAATATCGCCATCTTTATTAGTAATATCTAATCAGAGCAAAGTTAACAGAGGAAGGGAGACAGTCTCGCCAACACTTGCTCCATTCTCGGTGGTGGCCATGGGTGGCGACTAGGAGCGCCAATGGTGGGCCAATGGGATCACGACGGCGCCTCCATTGCTCCTGATGAGCGTTGTGGAGTCTAAAGAGGATGGAAGAAAACCAACGTAAGAAGAGAACGTCGTTGACCACGCCGGCGATGTGGTCGATCTAGGTCGTTGTGACGACAAACGGCGTAGGTGCGAGTAGCGGCAACGATGGATGCCTCGCGGTGGCGGCATTTCTCTCTCGTGCGCGAAAGAGAGCGAGCGAAAGGAGGAGCGTGTGAAGGGCGGTGGCGCTTCCAACATTGACGTTGTTGCCGACGGTGTTCTTGGCTGGCCAAATGGAGGTGCGGCGACGGTGGTCATGCGGAGGCAGGCGCTGCCATAGAATGCGAAGAAGAGACTCAAACCTTTTTTGTTTCCAAGTGAAAGAGGCAGAAACCCTAATTGGTTTCTAATTTGAAAATAAAAAGAGTATGGGCTGGCCCATCATTTTTCTTGCACCCTTGGTCTGCTTTCTGTACCTCTTTCACCCAATCCCCATCAACTGTTGTGCATATACTCGAACAACAACGAATTTGTTGATGAGTGACATACTCTAAAACTCAAAATTTTCCCAATTTCATTTCGATCGCAATTGCAGAGAGAATGAGGCTTTCTGTAATTGAATTTCCAACTTTGTCAACTTTCCCCTTTCTGTAATTGAATTTTTACTTTTTAATTTAATTTTTTAATTCAAAATTTAAAATAATAAAATTCATGCACGTTTTTAATGACACGTGTGTTAAAATAACAGAGTCAGCATTCTAGGTGATACAATACTTAACGTCGTTTAATCAATTTAACAGAAAGGCCCTATTTGATTCAATTTTACAAAAATAAGGACTCAATTGAGACACCGAAAAAGAAAGGGTCCTATTTGAGATTCTGGACGAAAATAAAGACCTATTGAAACATTAAACCAAAATTTTTTGTTGCCTTTGGCACTACACTTGCCGTTGTTGGCAGTGGCGCCATCGTCTACCGTCGTCGATGGTCCCATCTCCTTTCATGCAGTCATTTAGAGCATCGATGTTGCTCATTTTCCCTTTTCAGGTGCCTTGATTGGATTGTTTTGGATTTTTATGGTTTCTCTCTCCTACTCATCCATGGATTCTTCCAATGTCGTCTCTTCTGACCTCCCTTTTGTCACCATTGCGTTTGATTCGTCCATATATGTTTTTTCTCCCATGGAAAAGATGACTTATGTTAGTTTATTTATAGCCAAGGTGACTCTCCAACAATGACCTCTTTATCCACTAGATGTCAACAATGCATTCTTCAATGGCGATTTACAAAAAGAGATTTACATAGAGCAACCTCCCAAATTTGTTACTCAAGGGGAGTCTTTTGGGTTGGTATTTCGTCTCCTATGTCGTCTTGAAAATCATTAGCAATTTGGTGTCACTCGAGTGTAGAAACAAATATTTTCACTAAGTCTTTATGGATTATATTAGTAACAAGCTTGATACATACGATTTGTATGCACTAGCTTGAGGGGTAGTGTTAGATATATTATATTTATCTTTTATCTTTAGTTAGTTCATTATTATGTCTTATTGTTATTTTGATCTTAGCCCATATTTCTTATACTATAAATAAAGTGTTGATAGGGGGAACTATGTAAAGTTAAACTCATATCTCACATATGTGTTTTTGATGATGACAACATAAATGTTTTATAATTTCTTGCACATCAATATGACATAACTATTGCTTGTTTATATCTGAATATGTGCTTGACCTATCTATGATGAATATTCATTGTTTAATAATGAATCAGTGGATAAAACACTTTGCACATTGCATATCTGTATGAAGTAATCGATTACATTGTTTACATAATCTCTTAGATTCATCAGATACCAGTATATGCTTAACTATGGCAAAACATCAAGTTTTAACCGATTAGATTATGAGTATAATCGATTAAAACTCGTGGTAATGCCTAGACATAATTACTGAGTGCATTGATGTGTTTTTGAATGAAAAAGTTTTTAAAATGCTTAAGTGTGGAAGTTAATCGATTACATTAATTTCTTAATCAGTTAAATTATGCTTTGTATGAAAATCTTTTTCATGAATAACCATAATTGTCAGTGCATTGACCCTCGACCTTGCAATGCTGTTAAAATGTTAAGGGCCAACAACATTAGTAGCATCCGCCAGAGTGCGTCTCCTAGGAGCTTCCTCCTCAGTCATCTCTTCATTGCTCTGGTTGGATGCTTCTGGTGAGGGTTGCAATAATATCTCCGGAGGAGGGAATAATTCTCTAGAAGTTCGAATCCTCCTTTTCCTTAAGGTTTCACTCAAACCTTCAAGAAGAGGTTTTGAATTTTTCTTGCTCCTAGTTTGATTTGTATCCTGCATACACAAGAAAACAAAACCCTAGAAAGCTTTTGTTAGAACAAAAATAAAAAAAAATCAAGTCAAAATAAATCAATAATCACACTACTAGAATAGTTAATCCACAAGTCCCCGGCAGGCCTAAACTTTCGTGTGAGGGGTTGATTCGTTAAGACTTGAGAAAACGAAAATTAGGGTTTGGAATGAAAAAACGAAAATTAAATATGCACATGCAAAGATTGATCAATTGACAGTTGAACGATATGGATGAATGGTGTTGTTGGGTTTTTCGACTTATCCTAATCCACTCTCATATATTTACGAATTCTACTATTTCATTAATGTACATGCCACTTTCTAATTTACCCTAATCCCAATGTCTTGGTGAAAAGAGCCTATCCTAATTACTAGTTTACTATGTCTAGTCTCCCTAGCAATCGATCATGTATTACATTCGCACAGAAGCTTAAAGGCAATCGGTCCTCCTATCCCTATGTCTAGGTAATATTGTTCCCGATAGAATTCCCTCATGTCTAGATCTACACATGTGTCCATATAGATATAATCAAAGATTATGCTATTGAATAATGTCTTCAACAAAGCATACAAAGATAATGGAGGAAAAACTCTAACAATTAATAAAACAAAGCATATGAATAAAGTATCAATTCAATATATGAGAGTTTCAATAGGATTACATCATTTCCCCAACAACAATGGAGGTTTAGTTCACCATAGATGATAACGTTCTAAAAACCATTATTTTAATACTTGAAATTGATATCAAAACATACCCTTTATGACTTAGAATGAGCTTAAAATCATTCAAAACACTTTAGTTAGGTTACAAGAGAGTCAAAGGTGGTTTTAGAGATATTATGCTTGGTTTTACATTGTTTTGACAAGATTTAATGAGAATTGAAGGATGGAAAGTGAAGTAGAAAGGAGTTGAACTCAAGAAAGGATGAAGAAAGGTGCAAAAGAAGAATCACACCTACCGCTCAGTGATAACGGTTCAAAAACCGTTATTTTCATACTTAATTTTGATATCAAATGCACCCTTTTGACTTAGAAACTTGCTTGGAATAATGATTTTTCTTTAGTTTTGTGAATAAAAGAGTTGAGGACATGTTTTATGATTTTATCGTTAAATTCCCTTGATTTTGTAGGTTTTTGGAATGATTTGAAAGAAAGGTTGGATTATCAAATGGTTGGAGTGCAGAAAAGTCAAACAGAATGCAGAAAAGTCAACCAGTCAACCAGAAAAGTCAACCAGTCAACCAGAAAATTCAACAGTATATCAGAAAAGTCAACAGTCAACTAGAAAAGTCAACTAGTTGACCAGAATGCTGAAAAGTTGACCAGAGTGCAGTTGACCAGCGCCCAGCGGTGAAATTGACTGCCGGGCGGTGGCGCGGCTTGAGGGAAAGCGCCAGGCGGTGAAACTAGGCTCTGGGCGGTTTTCAGATGGGCCTAGACTTGTTTTCTGCGATTTTTATGATCTATTTCTGCTTGGACTTGTTTTCTGTTATATTTATGCCCTATTTAAAGGCTAAAACGTCTTAGGGTTTGTATCTTTTGATGGCTTAGACACAGAAACACACTTTTCACCCCTTTGGAGTTAGATTTGGAGATGGTGACAGTTGTCCTTTTCTCCTTTTTAGGGTTTGTATCTCTTTCATTCCATTATTCACCTAGTTTCTCCATGACGATGGAGAACTAATCTTATTTGTTGCTAGGGAAAGATGTAACCTCTAAACTCTCATATATCGAATTTCTTATTTATTTATATGCTTGTTGAATGCTTTGATTATTAATTGTTGGGTTTCTCGTCTGTGCTTAATGTTTTTATCGTTTAACTCAATCTATAATTGTTGTTTGTCTTTATTGATACGGGAATGTACGGTACTGTCATGAACTGGTGGGAAATTCCTTGATTAAGCAATACCACCTAGGGATAGGGGGTAGGACGATCAATTGTTTTTGCTTTCGTTTATCATGCATTATTAATTACTAGGGGAGGCTAGGGATAGCAAGCCGGTAATTAGTAGTAGGCTCTTCTCGCCGAGGGATCGGGTTTAGGGTAGGTTAAGAAAGTTTGCATGACAATTTGATAATAAAGCGAATCTAATAAGAATAGTAGATTTATGAGAGTGATTGGGTGAAATCTAAAGCAACAAATCCATCTCATATTATCAAAATCGTCCTCAATTGATCAAATTCCTTTATGTTTATTTTTCCGCACTTTACATTCAAAAACCCTAAAAATATTTTGTTCTTATAGTCTTGATTGGTTAAGTAAAAGCCCAACAATTTAGTGCCGTGAGTCTCTTGGGAAAACTATACTTGAACTTACCTTTTATTATTACTTGATACGATCTGGTACACTTGCCAGTTTGTTAACAAGTTTTTGGCGCCGTTCCTGGAGACTCGTGGTAGAACTATTCTATTTTTGTGATTCTTAACTGACTAGACTTTCTATCTTTCTACCCCTTTCTTTCTATCTTTTTATCTTTTTGTTTTTATTTTTCTTTCTTTGTAAATATATATATATATATATATATATATATATATATTTATATATATTCTGAAGATGGAGGATCCATAGAGTTGGTGACAAGAAAAGTCTCGAGATGTTGTTGGTGTCATGGAGGAAGGAAGAACACCAACAGAAAATATCAACACCTATTGATGGGTGTTTGGGCGTTACCGGGTCAAGCTAATGACGTTAAAAGAGCGCTTGCTGGGAGACAACCCATTTTCTGAATTGTTTTTATCTTTTATTTCGTTTTGATTGGATTTTATTTGATTGGATTTGATTTGATTTGATTTGATTTTATTTGATTTGATTTGATTTGATTTGATTTGATTTGATTTGATTTGATTTGATTTAATTTAATTTTATTTTTTTATTTTTATTTTTTTTGGGTTATGCGCTGCTTCTGATGGCAGTAATGATAACATCTACTGATGGATGCTTCTACAACATCTACTGATGGATGTTAGGTGATTTGGTGTCTACTGAGGGATGCCAATGAAGATAAGAAAGAGTAGCATCTACTGATGGATGCTATATGGTTAGATATTTACTGATGCATGTCACTAACGGCTTTGACTGATGAATGCTACTGGGATAGCATCTACTGAGGAATGCTAGAAGATTTAGGTATCTACTGAAGGATACAGGAAGGTACACCTATTGATGGGTGACGGTAAGTTTTGCACCTACTGATGGGTGCTAGAAAGGTTTGGGTCAGGCTCGTGACGTTAAACAAGCGCTACCTGGAAGGCAACCCAGTTTTCTAAACTTATCTTTTTAAATTATGTTCTATTTGCTTCTGTTTTTAGAATAGGTATTGATGTACTTTGTTGGACCTATATCTGATGCAATGGTTTGATATTGATATTTTTGCATGATGGGTATTGCTTGATGGTGCTTTGATATTGATGAAGTTGAGATTGCACAATATGCTGATATACAGGTGGTGTTCACAAGCTGTGTGAACAAATGCATTGTGGTTTTGTGATTGTGATTATGAGGTTAAGCAGGGTATTTCATTGAATGATTGGAATAAGTTTGTGTGAGGTTTTTGAGCTCCAGAGTTCTTATTGATATATTTTCTATCTACTGGAAGCATAAATGATTTTTCCTAAGTTTCTGCGATTGATTGAATTACGTGTATGTGTCACATCATCAAGGCCATTTTTGATAAGCCCTCTTCTAAGCCAAAAATTTCGTCCCACATGAAAAAGAACATCTTATGTTCTACCCTTTTTGAACCTAAGCCTTAAACAGGATGAAAACCCTTGCTATGAAAATATTTTCCTTGAGTTAAGTTGAGAAATATTTTTGGGATATGTTAAAGGTTCAAGTTTGGGGTTGTTGGGAGAATTGAAAAAGAAAAAGAAAAGTTAGGCATTGAGCTTATGAGTTGAAAAGAAAATGCATGAGAAAAGATGAAAAAGATAGAAAAAGAAAAAGCATGAAAAGAAAAGCTCAATGTGAAGAAAAGGGAAAGTTGGGAATGAGTAAGATTGGTAAAAAGAGAGTTTGTGCTCGAACTATGAATGTATAATAACTCTCTTAACTCAAGGGTTTTGTGATCTAGAAAAACCAATTTTCCTTGTTAGCCCAACCACATTATAAGCCTTGAAAAGTCCTTGTGATGACATGTGTATGTGATGATGTTTGATTGTGGAAAATGAAAGGCAATTTTGTTCTATGTGGATATAGATAGTAAAGGGAAGGACTGACCTCTTGAAACACCTGTGTGATTGAGTGAAACACTTTATCTCGTGAGGAATGATTCCATGAATTCATGATTATATCTATGCTTAGCTAATTGACCATTCATGAGAATAACATCTGTTTGAAGATTATATGATTATGTAAACACCAGGATGAGTAATTTGAATCAAAGCATGTGCACATCTTGACTAAATTTTATTGATGAGTTGATTTGAGTGATTACCTATCTTGAAAGAAAGAGCTTTTGAACGTGATTGAACCATTGTGTTGATTTGTGGAAGACTAAGTTTCATCTTGTTTGCTTGAGGACAAGCAAAGTTTCAAGTTTGGGGTTGTGATAACGGTTCAAAAATCGTTATTTTCATACTTAATTTTGATATCAAATGCACCCTTTTGACTTAGAAACTTGCTTGGAATCATGATTTTTCTTTAGTTTTGTGAATAAAAGAGTTGAGGACATGTTTTATGATTTTATCGTTAAATTCCCTTGATTTTGTAGGTTTTTGGAATGATTTGAAAGAATGGTTGAATTATCAAATGGTTGGAGTGCAGAAAAGTCAAACAGAATGCAGAAAAGTCAACCAGAAAAGTGAATCAGTCAACCAAAAAAGTCAACCAGTTGACCATAATGCTGAAAAGTTGACCAGAGTGCAGTTGGCCAGCGCCCAGCGGTGAAATTGACCGCCGGCCGGTGGCGCGGCTTGAGGGAAATCGCCGGGCGGTGAAACCAGGCGATGGATGGTTTTGAGATGGGCCTGAACCTGTTTTCTGCGATTTTTATGATCTGTTTGGGCTTGAACTTGTTTTCTGTTATATTTATGCCCTATTTAAATGCCAAAATATCTTAGGATTTGTATCTTTTGATGGCTTAGGCATAGAAATAGAGCCGTCAAAATGGGTCACAACTCGCGAGCCAACCCGGCCCGTCACGGGTTCGGGCCGGGTTGGGTTTGAAAAATAAAACCCATTTATATGCGGGTCAGATTTCAACCCGGCTCATTTAAACCCGGCTCATGCGGGTTGAACCCGTGGTGAGCCGCCCACCAACCCACCTACCTAATTTTATTTTTTTAATTTATTATTTTATTTATGAAACTCTAAAAAATAAAATACTTTCTTCACTCACCGTTTATACAAAAAAGTAACATCTGTTCTCACAAATCACTCTCATGGTACTTGCTCTCATTTGACGGTGCTCTCACCCTCACTTCACTAAAATTCTTCAAGGAGCAGGTAAAACACCTTCCTTTTTTTTCTCTTTTCTCCACATTTTTGTTTTCTCACTTCTCTTTCTTTTTTTTTTCAAAAACCCTACAATGACAAAAATAGGGGTTTGTGAATTTGTTTTTTGTTTTGGGGGATTTGAAGACATGGAATGATTTTTTTCATGTTCTGACATGCTTGTATCAGATTTTGTTCATTTTATTTAAACAATTTGAGTATATATTATTTGAACAAACTCTTTTTGATATCTTTGAATTTGGGAAATTATGTTACAAATTAAACTATTAATTTTTTGTTGATGTTA
Organism: Vigna mungo; assembly: GCA_036885675.1. NCBI lineage: Eukaryota > Viridiplantae > Streptophyta > Magnoliopsida > Fabales > Fabaceae > Vigna > Vigna mungo. Next base: position 17,093,941 of record CP144690.1, on the reverse strand, counting down.
TTGAGTATTAGTTCTCTTTCTTTTGACTAATATTTTTTTATTGATTGTCAAAAATTGTTCTGATATTAGGAAAATCTTTATTAGTGAATTTAGAGACAACAAGAACAAGGGTCAAGGGTTACAAGAATTGATATGATAGACTACATTCAGGTAGGTTTGACATTCCGGATGATTCAAGAGAGCATAATATTGTGGATTTATCTATTCAAGATTCTAATATCGTAAATAAGGAACAAAAAATGATGAATATAAGAAACTTATTTGTATGTTTTTTGTGTTTGTTTTTGGATGACATTTGAATTATATTGTACTTTTTATTATTATTTTCAATTGTCTTTAACATAATTTTTTGAGAGTGAAATTTGTTTAAATTTAAATTACAGAAAGTTTGTATTTTTTATTTAAAAAATAATAATTAAATGGGCTAGTGAGCCAACCCGTTTACCCACCAACCCGTGGTGGGTCGGGTCGGGTTCAAGTTTTTCTGACTCGCCAATAAATGAGCCGGGTTGGGTTGGCTCACTAAATGACCAACCTGTGGTGGGCCGGGCCGGGTCGAGCCGGGTTACCCGTTTTGACAGCTCTACATAGAAACACACTTTTCACTCCTTTGGGGTAGATTTGGAGATGGTGACGACTCTCCTTTTCTCCTTTTTAAGGTTTGTATCTCTTTCATTCCATTATCCACCTAGTTTCTCCGTGACGATGGAGAAGTAATCTTATTTGTTGCTGGGGAAAGATGTAACCTCTAAACTCTCATATATCAAATTTCTTATTTATTTATATGCTTGTCGTATGCTTTGATTATCAATTGTTGGGTTTCTCATTTGTGCTTAATGCTTTTATCGTTTAACTCATTCGATAATTGTTGTTTGTCTTTATTGATACGGGAGCGTACGATACTTTCATGAACTGATGGGAAATTCCTTGATTAAGCAATACGACCTAGGGATAGGGGGTAGGACGATAAATTGTTTTTGCTTCCGTTTATCATGCATTATTAATTACTAGGGGAGGTTAGGGATAGCAAGCCGGTAATTAGTAGTAGGCTCTTCTCGCTGAGGGATCGGGTTTAGGGTAGATTAAGAAAGTTTGCATGACAATATGATAATAAAGCAAATATAATAAGAATAGTAGATTTATGAGAGTGATTGGGTGATATCTGAATCCTAGCAACAAATCCATCTCATATTATCAACATCATCCATCTACTTTTGTGTTTAACCTCAATTGATCAAATTGCATTCATGTTTATTTTTCTGCACTTTACATTCAAAAACCCTAAAAATATTTTGTTCTTATAGCCTTGATTGGTTAAGCAAAACCACAACATTTTAGTGCCGTGAGTCTCTTGGGAAAACGATACTTGGACGTACCATTTATTATTACTTGATTGGATCTGGTACACTTTCCAGTTTGTTAACACTCAGCGCCAATCTCAGCGCTGAGTGATGAGTGGTTATTTCTTGAACTATATTTAGTTTATTGCACTTAAATAAACCAGTGAATTGTGTTTAATTGTCTATTATTTCCCCGTTTTCCGAATTCTGCTTAATTTGGTCGAAAATTCGCAATTGTTCTAATTTGGATTTTCTGAGCTGATTAAACGCATTTCTGGTTGCAGGAAAATTGTGGAAATATCATCTAGAGCATTAGGATATGGTGTGGCACATTCAAGACTCAATATTTAGTCTTTTAAATTCTAATTAAAGTTGTAATTTCGTTTTCTAGAAGCCCTTAATTAGAATTAGGTGTTTTGGACCCTTTTAGGGGCATTTTTCTAAAAAACCAAATGTGGGGGCCATGTGACATCTCTTTAGGGCTGACTTGTAGTGTGTGGACCCTACTAAATTTTAATTCATGGTCATAGAGGGTGTGAATACCAAGCTACACACTTAGAGACCCATAGCTTATGGTTTTTGCTTCTTTCTTCTAGGGTTTCTCTTGTTTGGAACATGCTCTCATGGTGCTTGCTTGGTGCCACGGTTTTGGACCATTTTCAATGAATATGATGTAGATTTTCTTCCTCCCTTGACTTACTCTTGGTTGTCTTGACTCATTGGTGGTGAAAATCCGTTCTTTTCTACCTCCTTTTGCTTGTTCTTGGTGTTTGAAGCTTGAGCTTTTAAGCTTGTCTTTGCCTTTCCATGGAGGTTTTTGGGTTTGAGTGAAGTTATATTTTCGTTTTCCTACTCATTTGCTGCTGTTATTCACAGTTTCCTTGGCATTTTGGTTGGTTGCTTGATGAAAATGGAGTTCTATGTGAGTTTTGGGTTGAAGAAGCTTAAGGTGTTGTGTGGGTGTTGTGGGTTTGGCTCTTTGCTTCTATATTTCGGTTTGGATGTTTGAAAACAGTTTGGGACCAGATTTTGATGGTGTTTTAGTGGCTGGACAGTGCTGGAGTTGAAGGTTGAATTGATATTTTCGTTTTTGCACAAGAGCTTGAAGAAATGGAAGATTGGGTTGAGTTGAAGTAGTAGTGGTGTGGGTTTATGTTCTTGAATGAATTTGAACTTTGAAATGGGGTCTTTTAGGTAGTGTTTTTGGTGTGAGGAAGAAGAAAGAGCTGGAGGTGTGTTGATTGAGAAGAAAAACAGAAATTGGAGATGGAAAGGAGGAGAGATGGTGCCATTAATTTTTTACCATTTTTGGGCAAACCAAAAAAGATGCTTCTTGTCATTCTAGGAAGGTTTCCACTTTGAGCATGGCTCTTGCATTGTTACTGCAGAAACTTAATGGTGTTTGGAGGTTTTTGGAGTTTGTTTACATTTGATTTAGCTTACTTGGCACATTGGTAGAAGCACTCATGGTTACATTCATTTACCCTTTGGTTTGGAAGAACTTTTTGGTAGCCACTTCTTTCTTGCTCATGTAAATTTGTGCCTTGGTATTGGAATCCGAATTTGCTGCATGAAAGGAGTCAGGGCATGGTTTCAAATGGATTTTTTTAAGTATATTTTAACTCCTTTTGAGAAATGGTGCACATGAGGACAAAAAGATAAGAAATTGGATGGTTTCTTGAAGAGTAAAAATTGAAGTGGACTTGGTGGAGTGTGGCGCACGGACATGAGATTTTTCTTGGCCATTTGGACTTTTAAAATTAATTTTTAATTGTCATTTAGTCAAAGTAATTTGCTAGGATTAAATTAGGTTTGTTGGTTTCTTTTGTTTTCAATTAAATTGCTTAGTAGGTTGAGTTGCTTTTATGTGTTTAAGTTAGTTTCGCATTTAATTATTTTTAACTGTGTTTGCTAATTAATTGATAACAGTGTTTGATATTTAAATATTGTCTAAGGTTTTTAATAGTGTTAGTTTAATTACCATGCTAGCTCAAATTGGTTTGTTTGCATCTGTGTCTTTATATTGAGATCGTTAAATTTTGCAACACACTTTCAAACCCCCCGCCTTTTCGTGTTAGACTTGATTCTCGAACCGCAGGTCCTTGAGAGACGACCTAGGGGTCATTCCCTAGCTATACTCCATTTCTAATATGCAATCAAATTTGTATGGGCCGCGACAGCCCATCACTAAGCACTAGCTTGTTGAATTCAATACGGCATAACGCTTAAGCGTCAGCCTGAAGGGTAAATGAAGAACCGTGCGTACCGCTGAGCGCTGAAATTCACCGCTGAGCGTTGAGATCTTCAATTCAATATGTAGGACGCCTGGGCGTCAACGTTTTACTTGAGTACCGCACCTACCGTTGAGCTGTGAACTCACCGTTGAGCGGTGTACTTATGAGCCTGGGCCAAAATTCTGTTATTTTTCTGTATTATAAATAAACCTAGAACGCCTAGAGAAGATATCTTTTGGTAGAGAAAGACGTATGTTAAACTCGCTTTTAGTCGCATCAAAGCTAACAAACTTGATTCCCCACTAATGAAATATAGTGGTCAACCAAGGATCAATCCAAGGACTCATTGAAATTAAGCTAAAGTGTATGGTTAGAATCTTGTAATTATTTATTTACTAGCTAATAACTAATTTACAAACAAGGTGGGGAAAAGAAATTAAACAAAGAAATTAAAAAGAAAAGAATAAAGAAATCAAATCTATTTTAAAAGAAAAGAAGAAAATAAAATGTAAAACAAAAAGTAAAGAACAAATGCCTAAGCTAAATTGCAAAATAAGAACTGCAAGAGCAAATACAAATATAAAAGAAAGACTACAATGCCCTAAAATCAATCCTAACAGCTACTGGATATGCAAAAACATCTTAACCTCCATTAATCAGAAATACCAAAAATAAAGGAACAAAGCAAGAATCACTAGTTAGAACAGAACCTAGAATCAAATCCATGTGGATCAGTGCAAAGAATGTATGATCACTTTTCAGGAAGACATCCTGGAAAGTTAAGCCCATCACAGGGTCTTAAAATTCATTTGATGAACTCAAATATGTGATCTCCAATCAATGTATCAAACCAAAGTGAATCCAACTCTAACTTTTGTTTCTAACCAAAATCAGAAGTACAAACACAACCTAAACTACTAAACAGAACAAAGTTGTTGGATAAAATTCACAAAGCTGAACTGAATTTGCTTGAAATGGCATATCAATTGAATTATTATCATGCAGAAAGACATTCCATTCATAAGTTGCCCACCTCGGGGTTAAAGTTCTAATATAGAACTTAAAGAAAATAATAATCAATTGATTTCCCAAAACAAAACAGATTCAATTCCAAATCTACAAACAACAACTCATAGAAACTAAAAGAACATGAATTAAAATATTTTTTCATTGGTTGAACTCCTATCTGGCTCGGGAACGCCCACCTCGGGGTCGTTTAATTCCAAAAAGGAATTTACAATGTGCAGATAACTGAGTTCAAATCATTTTTTTCAATCAAGAACAAGAAACAACACACAAGAACACGAAACACAATCGCATAATATGAATAAGAACAGAAACATTGAAGAAAACAGATTCGAAACAACAGAATCATAAAGCACACAAAACAAAGAACACATCAAACAAAAAAAATCATTTTATTAACAAGAAAGAACAATTACAATAGAGTGTACCGAACGAAATGCACAATCGAAGCCACTACAGCCTATCACCACCGTGAGTGTTTCGCTCCAAAAGCACGAGAAATGAAAACCCTAGTCTAAAATGGTGAAAAAAAGGTAGTTGGAGGTGTCTGTTCGAGAGTCTATTTACATGGTAGAACCCCTTTTATAGGGCCGTAGAAACTGAAAGAAAGTAAAAAGAAAAAGGAACCTTGACTACTCATGAAGCTTCTCTTAAATGTGTCCTACACTTCAATCGGACGGTCCTCATTTGCTTTGCTCAGATTGATCACCAGCCCTCCGATTACTTTTCTTGGTCAGCTCTGGTCAGTGACCCTCACTCGCCGGTCATGTGCCTTCACCTCTTGCTTCTCTCGTGAACCAAGCCCTAACTTTGAAGGAGCTCTCTTTCATTCAATCTTAGCACATGGATGCTCTTTGCCCAAAAAGTCGTGAGCGAGAATGACCCCCCTAAGGAAACATCTTCAGCATCTCCAAAATGACACCTTGCACTAATGACCAGAGTATGGCAGCAGCGTCTCCAAGTGGCAACAACAGCGTTCAATAGCCCAGTAAAAACGGCCCAATTCTTTGTACCTGCAGCAAAAAACAATCAATCCAATTTCTTCCATTTCATTCAGCATTTAACTAGTGGCCCAATCTTAAAAAAAAATATATAGGAATCAATCAACAAATAAGAGAAAGAAAAAAAATTATGCAATTAAAATCTAATTAAAACAAGAACAATTTTTATTAAAAGATTTTCTAAAACTATAATTTTCTAATTATTAACAAAAACTAAAAATTACATCTAAAAACCTATTTTTAACTACAATTTTACTAATCTACACATTTAAAGAAAAATACTAAAAATAACCTAATTCTAAACAATTAAGAAGAAAAAGAAACTAAGAAAGACTTCTAAGACTAGAAAAAAATGCAAAATTAGAGAGTTATCACACCCCCACACTTCAACAACTGCACTCCTGGGCATGAACAAACTAAAAAGAAAAGTAAAGACTCAATCTAAAAAGAAAAGACTCTACACACAACAAGAGACTTATAAATTCTATTTCAGCTTCTCAAACCTGCCAAAAACACATCAATTCTAGCTATTTCATCAAATCAGAACTGCACAAAAGAAATCTCAACTTTAAACTCAAGCTTAAGCAATTCCAGCAAGTATAACAGCTCAATCAAATCAAAATCAGCAAAGCAAACATATGAAAAAGTAGCAGTCAACCTCAACCTCACAGGAATAAGTGTATGCACTGAGATTCACTCAATTGTTGGGGGCAATCCTGTTTCACTCAATCATGTCATGCCAACTACCATTCACAACTTTGAAGAGGTTCTAAATGACAGTGCTTGACTCAAGGTTTCTCTAAATCACTAGGTCTTGAATGGCTTGTAATGTTCATGGAATGAAATGGCAAAACAGAAAAGAATAGGAACTGGAATGAAACAGAGAAGTGTGAAGAACAAGGGAGAAAACTAGAACTCAGTGCAACTGTTTCTCAAGCTTTGGCCAGCCTACAAATTTTTTCTTTCTTTTTCTGGTTTTCTTTCTCTGACATTCATTTCAGGTCTTTTCTTTTACTTTCTTTGCTATTTTTCTCATACTTTTTTTTAGACCTGTTCATTCTTTTCAGCACAACAAGTTTTTTTTTTCAGCACATTTTTCTTTCCTTTTCACCTCTGGCCTCACTCTTTTCATGCACTCACCAAGTTCTAGACTCCTCCCTACATCTCACAAGTCTCTAAGGTTGATTAATGGGTGGGGGAAGGTTTGAAATAGATGGAAAGCGAAGAAAACAGGCTAAGGCTCAAATGAGGTACAATGGTAAGAAAATCAAATGGGTAAGCTCAATTGGAAAAGTGAAGGATGCCTAGATCATATTCAAAGTTACCAAGAGCAAGCACATCAACAAAGAATCAATACAAAATTAGAATGACAATTAAACATGCATGTTATCACACAAGAAAGACAAAAACTGGTCCAAAATCTCTCAAGGGTTAAAAATTTGTTAAAACTGACTTACTACTCATCCTATGCAAAAATTACTGAATTGAAATGAACTAGAGCTGCAAAAATCAATGTTAGAACTACCTCTGCCTAAATCTAAAGCTAAGTCTACTCTTGACAATTCTAATCTAAGGAAATAAAGCTAAAAATTGAATGAATTCAGCAAGGAATGAAGAAAATCTTGAAACAGAACTTAAAAGCACCTAAAAATGCCTAACAGATTTACCTAAGCTCTATACAATATGAACAACTAAAACAGCACAGTACACAACCTAAACAACTCCTAATTAAAGCTTCTACGAAGGAAAGAAACAATAAAAAAAATAAAAGGAAAGAATCTAAACAGAGACGCAAGAAAGGAAAAGAAACTTAAAACAAAATTTGAGATGAAAAGAACCTAATAGGGGATGCTAACTAAAGATTAAAACAAAACCTAAACAATGAAAAGAACTAAAACAAATCTTGAAATGACCAAATCCTAAAGTAAATTCTATTTACAAGCTGCAAAAGATCCAAAGAAACTAAAATAAGGAAGAGAAAATAGAAATAGGAAAGAAAGGAATCCTAGAAGTTCTAAAACAAACTTAATGAAAGAAAAGAACCTAAGCAAGAAAATGAATGAATTTTAAAGACCTAAGAACTATCAACAACAAAGCTAAAAACTAAACTAAAGCAGATTAATAACAAGAATAGGTATTTACAGACCGGAGCAAGAATATGAAACTACTCTAGGTATTTTAAACCAAAAGCAGACTTAACTAAGAAAAAAAAACAGTTTAGAAAAAAAAATTACCCCTATTTTACTGCAAAAACAGATACTAGACAAGGTTATTTACATCAGAAAAAAAAAATTAACCTATACCTTCCCACCCCTACACTTAAGAGGCACATTGCCCTCAATGTGTGAGTGGGTAAGGCTCCTAAACAGCATAGACATCAACAAGTATATACAGATCAACAAAATCGGAATTATACAAAAATGGAACACAAATTTGAACAAGAAATGAACAGAACAGACACTGAAAAATACAAAAGCTAAAACTATAAGACTAAAAGAAAAAGAAAACATGTTCAAATGGGCTATAGGTCAAAATTAATCTTTTTAATTTTTATATAGAACAACATATTTTCTATCCTATGATTTATGATACTACCTATTACTATCCTAATTAACACAAAAAGCCTAAATCTACAATTGAGAAGAAGAGAAAAGAAAGAGCATATTGGATTTTCTCCATTGCGCTCAGCTCCTCTATGCAGAGTTTCCATCAATGCTTCCATGGCTTCCTTGCCTTCCTCCATTCCAGCCCTCTGCTGCAGCAACATCTCTCCTTCCACTAGCAGCTGTTGTGTGTGTGGCACTAGGCTAGAGATCTTTCCAAGCCTTTCTGCACTTTCCTCCTCCCAAATAACTGCCTTAATGTTTTCAGCATTCCTTGCTCTCTTGCCGTCTGCACAAAGATTAAGTACACAGTTAGTAGCATCTGTCAGGACTTTGGACTTTGATTGTATCATAGAGTGTATTGCAGTGCAAATGGAGCAAGAACCAGATTCACAATCACATTTGAAATTCTCAGAAAACTGTGTTAAATCAGAATCTAGTCCTAACTCTATAGAGTTCTCAAATTGCACAGTTTCTATATCAAGCTCAATACTGACATATGCATCATCAACATAATCAAAATTCAATTCAAGGATACTATCGTTCAGAATCTCATCAAGGCAATCATCCACATTTAAGTTAAAACTAGCAGCATTTATATCAATAGGTTCAATGACTGAAACTGAATTAAAAAATTTTGCATGATCTTTCAAAACTATATCAGTTTCAGTCATAGACTTTTCAGAATCAATATGCAGCAGATCAAAGGCATTCAATTGCATGGGCAAATCAGGTAAAACAACTGGAGTCTCAAGTTCAGAATAGACCTGTGTTGGCTCATTGAAAGTTATATTGCCACTCTCCACTACATCAGCAGCTGCATCCTTAAAGCTATCATATACAACACTATCAAGATCAATGCAAAGATAATAACTATCTGATATGTCAATGTGCTCTATGGAAAATAGTGAAGCTAAAATATGATTATGCACAGGTGTATGAATAAAAGAATCCAATACAGGCTCTATGGGTTCAAGTTTAAACAATTCAAAAGCGTTCATATCAATTTGAACCTCAGGGCAGTCCATTGGGATATCAAGTTCAAAATATACCTGTAATATTTGCTCACCATCTACCTCAGCAGAGTTCTCACCAGATAACTTACACAATAATTTTCTTGCCTCTGTTGGTGTCTTATCCAGTAAAAATCCATCAGCTGTTGCATCCACTAGCATCTTGTCTCTATGCAAGAGACCTTCATAGAAGTAAACTAGGAGCATATGTTCTGGAATCTGATGGTTGGGACAAGATGTACAGAACCCATTGAACCTCTCCCAGCACTCAGCTAAGCTTTCCTTTTGCAACTGCACAATAGAAGTAATTTCCCTTCTGACGTTGGCTGCTTTGGTTGCTGGAAAGTATCTACTCAGAAATTTCTGTTGCATCTATGGCCAACTTCCAAAGGAATGGTGTTGGTAAATAATCCAGTCTCTGGCTGCATCATGTAGAGACATTGGGAACACTCTCATCAGCATTGCCTCCTCTGAAACACCAGCAGGCCTCATGCTGGAGCACACCCAGCCAAATTCCTTGATGTGCTTGTGTGGATCTTCATGTGCCAGCCCATGGAACTTGGGCAGCCTCTTTATCAGTTTATACAACCAGTCTTGAGAATTGGCCATGTACTTAGTTTTACTGCAGAACCTGTCTCAGCCTAGACTACACTTCAACAAGAGATTATACCGCACACAGAAGCACAACAAGGAAGAGAACCACTATTTGCATATGCTAGAAATTCAAAAACAGAAACAAAACACAAAAAAATTCAAAGCCACTACTCACAAATGCTACAATCTTAAAAACAAAAATCTAAACTCACAAAATAAAATGAAAGAAAATTAGACCTAAACAAGACTAACCTAACATTCTAAGACTTAACTCGCCTAGTCCCCGGCATCGACGCCATTTGTTAAACTCGCTTTTAGTCGCATCAAAGCCAACAAACTTGATTCCTCATTAATGAAATATAGTGGTCAACCAAGGATCAATCCAATAACTCCTTGAAATTAAGCTAAAGTGTATGGTTATAATCATGTAATTATTTATTTACTAACTACTAACTAAATAACAAACAAGGTGGGGAAAAGAAATTAAACAAAGAAATTAAAAAGAAAAGAATAAAGAAATCAAATCTATTTTAAAAGAAAAGAAGAAAATAAAATGTAAAACAAAAAGTAAAGAACAAAGGCCTAAGCTAAATTACAAAATAAGAACTGCAAGAGCAAATACAAATTTATCAGTTTATACAACCAGTCTTGAGAATTGGCCATGTACTTAGTTTTACTGCAGAACCTGTCTCAGCCTAGACTACACTTCAACAAGAGATTATACCAAGCACACAGAAGCATAACAAGGAAGAGAACCACTATTTGCATATGCTAGAAATTCAAAAACAGAAACAAAACACAAAAAAATTCAAAGCCACTACTCACAAATGCTACAATCTTAAAAACAAAAATCTAAACTCACAAAATAAAATGAAAGAAAATTAGACCTAAACAAGACTAACCTAACACTCTAAGACTTAACTCGCCTAGTCCCCGGCATCGGCGCCATTTGTTAAACTCGCTTTTAGTCGCATCAAAGCCAACAAACTTGATTCCTCACTAATGAAATATAGTGGTCAACCAAGGATCAATCCAATAACTCATTGAAATTAAGCTAAAGTGTATGGTTATAATCTTGTAATTATTTATTTACTAACTACTAACTAATTAGCAAACAAGGTGGGGAAAAGAAATTAAACAAAGAAATTAAAAAGAAAAGAATAAAGAAATCAAATCTATTTTAAAAGAAAAGAAGAAAATAAAATGTAAAACAAAAAGTAAAGAACAAAGGCCTAAGCTAAATTGCAAAATAAGAACTGCAAGAGCAAATACAAATATAAAAGAAAGACTACAATGCCCTAAAATCAATCCTAACAACTACTGGATATGCAAAAACATCTTAACCTCTATTAACCAGAAATATCAAAAATAAAGGAACAAAGCAAGAATCACTAGTTAGAACAGAACCTAGAATCAAATCCATGTGGATCAGTGCAAAGAATGTATGATCACTTTTCAGGAAGACATCCTGGGAAGTTAAGCCCATCACAGGGTCTTAAAATTCATTTGATGAACTCAAAATATAATATGTGATCTCCAATCAATGTACCAAACCAAAGTGAATCCAACTCTAACTTTTGTTTCCAACCAAAATCAGAAGTACAAACACAACCTAAACTATTAAACAGAACAAAGTTGTTGGATAAAAGTCACAAAGCTTAACTGAATCTGCTTGAAATGGCGTATCAATTGAATTATTATCATACAGAAAGACATTCCATTCAAAAGCCCACCTCGGGGTCTAAAGTTCTAATATAGAACTTAAAAAAAATAATAATCAATTGATTTCCCAAAACAAAACAGATTCAATTCCAAATCTACAAACAACAACTCATAGAAACTAAAAGAACATGAATTAAAATATTTTTTTATTGGTTGAACTCCTATCTGGTTCGGGAAGACGTCCCGTTCATTTACGCCCACCTCGAGATCGTTTAATTCCAAAAAGAAATTTGCAATGTGAACAAAACTGCTGAAGAAGCTTATGAGCTAATAGAGAATATGACGGCTAGTAATGATGAGATGAACAGTGAAAGTACAAATTTTATTCAACAACAAAAAGCTTCATTGTCACAATATCATGATGTTATATTGGAGCAACATAAGATGATCACTCGACAGTTGGAGACAATTATACAAAAACTGTCTTTATTGCCGCAAGAAATTAGAAAAGCTTCAAGAACTCCAAAGCAGCCACAAGTCATGCCAGTCAAGAAAAATGCAGATTCTGAAGAGTTCTTTCAGCAACTTATGAATAGAAGTGTATTTTATATTAAGATTGGAAGAACATGGTTGTGAGAGGAATGGGAGAAGTGTTGCAAGAGAAGCATGTGAGACTGTTGTTACTAGGAGTGGAAGAATGCTAGAAGAGAGAAAAATTGAGAGAAGAGAGAAAGAAAAAAAGAGTAAAGAAAAAAAAATAGATACGATTCGGTACACTTGTCGGAATCTTAACAACCACCAAAAAAAGACTCCTTTTATGCCCTTCATCAAGAATCATATGCTTCAACTCACTATCAACCGGTACACAAACCCTTCCTCTAAATCTCAACACACCATACATACCCATTTCAAAATCCTTGACTTGATCATTACCTAACAATTTGGTAGTTCATGTAAAGCTAGAATCCAACAACTGTTTTTCCTTGATCATCCAAAGAAATTCATTAGTTATAACGAATTGGCTACAACTAATATGATCAACATGCATCACTACCCTCTATATTTATATTTTTGATTGCTTAATGAGTTCTAACTCCTTGATCATCATAATAAATATCTTAATTGTCTTTCTACCAAGAGCATTTGTCATCATGTTGGTCATTTCCAAGTGATACATTAGTTGAAACTCGTAATCCTTTAAAAACTCTATCTATCTCTTTTGTCTCATATTTAACTTTTTCTGTTCAAATAAATATTTAAGACTTTTATGATTAATGAACATCATGAACTGTGCACCATAAAGGTAATGCCTCCAAATCCCCTTTAGGTATGTATGGGCCAAAGTTAAGGTGTTTTGATTTTTTTTTTCCACTTTTTTTGGTTTCTCATTCACATTTTTTAGTATATAGAAGCTAAGTTACTTCATTTGATTCTTCTCATGGGATGGATAAGGGAAGTGGTGGGAAAAGGTGAATGTAGAAGAAAAAAATCACCTTTGAAAGGGTGTTTAACCGCAATTTAATGAAAAACAATCACATTTAATCTTATAAATAAAATGAAGAACTGAATTGAGGAAAAGAAAATTAGAACATCACATCCCATATATCCCACACAAATATTATGATTAAAATATTAGTTAAGTCTAACTTAAATAAGATTTATATTTATTTTTAATATTTATTTTGTGATCAACATTTAATAACATATATGAGTTTATTTTAAGGAAGGAAAGTTATCTAGGATGTCTAGATTCTGCATATCTTGTAAGGGATTTTATGTTTTCTTTTAGCGAGCTTTACAAATTCACAATCAAGAAGGGTCAAGCATTAGCAACAATGAATGTCAAGGTAGGCAAAATACCTACGAGTTCAATAATGAAAAAGGAAAAAGTATGTAAAACGAACCTTTCGTTAACTAATTTCGTTGCGAGGAAACTTAAATTTAATAGCTTTTTTTTCCTCTCGCAATTAGACTTAAATCTCGATGACTACGGAAGACTAGCATTCAATAAATACACAATTCATTGCCTATAAATTAGTGGGAGCATAACTTTACGTATTATTGACACTGAATTGCTAACCAAGAGATGGAAATAAATAAAATAAATACATATAAGAAAAACACAACTAAATTATTCTTTAAGATGATTTTGAATTAGATTTATCTTCTTGATATGTACAATGTAACTCCGTACCAAATTGATTACTCCGTAAGCACGCTGAAGTATGAAAAAAATGAAAGTGGTTCTTTATCTTATTTGACATGAAAGGAATCACGGGCCAAATGGATTTATTGGTATTGTTTTATTTCATTTTGATTTAGACCAAAAAGCATTGGATTCCATAAATATGAGTATAAATAATGTATATGAATATACATATGCATAGTTCAATATTCACTTTATTCTCGTTATTGTTTTAAATATTAAATTGTTTTTTATTTATTAGGTAATACAAAATTTATTTTAACTTTTATTTAATTTTTAGTTCGATAACTTATTTATCATATTTAATTTTTTTTTTCATAATTATTTCATATTTATTTAATTGTTATTTAATATTTGACATGAAACAAAGAATGTAATTATCTTTTTGACTTTCAATCATTCATAATACTATGATCTTTTGTTATGATTTTTATACTTTTATAGAAATATGTTTAATTAATATATAAAAGACGAAACCAATACGAGTATGAAATTTGAGAATGAAACGATAAAAAAAAAATGTATACCTTGTAAAATAAAAATAAAATTTTACTTTGAAATAAAACTAGAAAGTAAAACCTTACATACCCACTTCCCGAGTACCATCGCAAGAAGTAATATTGGCCAACTACGTTAATAAAAGGTAAAGAAATATTTTCTTCGCTTCAAATATAAATAAATAAATACATAAAATTTGAATAATAGACTTAATATAATCGATTTTATTTCATATCCATGATATCATTTTTAAAACAATATTTACTTAATGACTCTATTTTTCAACGTTTCTATAGATATAACATCAAGTTCCATTATAAAATATTATGAACAATTATTTATTACATTAAAATGAGTAAAAGTAAATAATGTAGGAGGTTCACCGGAGAGATACAAACACCAATAAGATTTGAACCCAACTATATAAGAGATTGACACAACTCTCTACCTAAAACCTTAAGACAATGGGTTAACGGGTCTTTCATCTTTATATAGTACTATACTTTTTCATTTCTATCCAATATAGGACTTAGACTTGCACTTGCATTCTCAATAAATATAATCAAGAAATAAAATGATGTAGAAAAAAATGTGACAGTATTAAAATCCCACCTCTCTTTTCGTTAGTTTCTTGGTAAGTAAATGAAAAGTTTGATTCAGAATTGGAGTTTTAATTAATAATAATAAGAAAATAAATTTGACTACTTTTATTGCGAACAAATTAGTTAGAAAAATAAATACAGGCACATGTGCTTCATTAGATCGTATTTCACGATGCTAGGACTTCATCGATGTGTCAATTGCTAAGATATACGTGTTATCACATCAAAATTAATTTCAAAATCTTTTCAAACAAGAAATTAATTTATTTTTTAAATTATGTATATACACTAATATATGTTTTATATCATATTAAATACTCATCAAAGTTATTAAATGATGCTTAACTACCTAAGAAGGGGATATCTCACTAGCTAAAATAAGACATGCAATAATACACATGTTATAATTCCATTGTTTGTCCTTCAATCATTGTACATGTATAATTTTGTGTGGCTTTGGGTTTATAGTGTTTTAAAAAAGATTTATTTTAGTGTCTTTTTGGTATATAAAATTAACTAAGAATCGAAGCTTGAAATTGTATTTTTTTTAGCACTAAAGAATGTTGTGACAAACTTATTAAATTAGAATATAACTAATTTGCGTAATTACTTTGTTTTGTTTTATAAGTAAAAAGGTTAACATTTAAATTAAATGAAAAAATTAATTTATTTTTTTAAAGTTATAAAAGTTATATATAAGAAACATTTATTTTTTATTTATTTAAATATTTTATTTTTCAAAATTTTAAGGTAACATGTTTAATTTATAAATATGAGATTATTTTGAAACGAGTATTTATAGGAAATATTTGTTATGAGAGTGATAGTATATTGTAATCGATTAATCACTAGTGGAAAAAACGCTGATTAACGTCACTCCTTAGACATCGGTTAGAGGGTACATCGATGTAAATTAATGACCGGTGGCAAGTTCGTAAATAAGTCAGGCCCATGGACGTTAAGTAGTTGGATAGCCGACGTCTATAATATCATAGATGTCGGTGCCTCCTCAGCCTGACATCTATAGGTCTGCCAAGTAGGTGAATAGTCGAATATAGACGTCAGTTACCTCAACACAGACGTCTATAACCTGACAGGTAGGTGGATGTAATTAATGATACGCCGTATAGACGTCGGTGCCCCTTCCTAACTGATGTCTATAGTCTGACAGTTAGGTGAACTATAATTATATTGCCGCCTTATAGACATTGGTGCCCCATCCAACGGACGTCTATAGGACTGACAGGTAGCTGAAGAGTTCAATCACACGTCGGTGCCCCCATCTAACCGACGTTTATAATCGGCGCCAATATTAATTTTTAAATCATAAAGGCATTAAATTAGTGAGGGCACTGACGTCTATAACATTATAGACGTTGGTGTCCTTGTAAACGGATGTCTAGAAGCAGTTATACTGCAAAACGCGAACCCGCGAGCAGTTACACTATTCATCGTCTTCTTCGTGCAGTTGTTCTCTGTTGCGACAATGATTTCCAGGTTAAATTTCAATGTTTTGGACCGTTTAAATTTTGTTTTACTCCGATTAAATTAGCCTTTGATGAAAAATCTTTCATTAGAACTGATTAAAATTACATTCCGTTACATTGTGTTGCAGTTTCTGGCGTCTTGTTCGACTATGTTTTTGAGCATTTTTGGACTGCGTTGTGGACTGTTTTTGGGCGTGCACTCGTTCATTACCTCAATTGTTAATTTAATATGCTAAAAAGGTTAGCTTCTTTGATGACAACTAAATTTTTATGGATGTAATTGGATTTTGTATGTACATGTTATTGGCTTTTGTGTATGCATGTTATTAGCTTTTGTGTATCCATGTTATTGGCTTTTGTGAATATGTATTTTATTGGCTTTTTTGTATTATTTCATATTTGCTTTTAGGTATGCATGTCTTATTGGCTTTTTAATATATGCATGTCATAAAGTTTAATTGTATTATTATAATTGGATTGTTCGATTGTTAATTACTATCAAATCACTGAGTGAAACTTAGTTCCCGTTTGAAATTTAACACAAAAATTAATCGTTTGTATTAAATTTTGAATTGTCCGATTGGACAGTTTGGGAAAATATTTTTCATAAATTTGCTATAACATGTACATTGGAGTATATGCATAAGAATGATGAAATTTCGGTTCATTATTTGTGTTGTTCTCCGGATGCATTTGATTGTAGTCATTCTTGTGACTACCGTCATTTCGTGTATTTCGGAGACCAATGTGAAATGCTGTCGAAATTTTATCAAATTTATGATGTAGACTTCTTTGCACATGTCGTAGGAATTTATGAAAAATATTTTTCCTGAATGGGTAGGGCCTAACCTTTTGAGAGTTAAGAATTTTATACTGATGAACTATGTTACGAACATAGTATGGATCAAAGTTGGATGAATGCACGTCGCATCTCTGAAGAATATGAGAAGGGTGTTTCGGTGTTCTTGCAATATGTTAAAGAAAATGTAAAGTCTGTGAACGGGACATATTTTTGTCCTTGTGTTCGTTGTCTTAATCAAATACGACAAGACTTGGGCAATTTGCATGATCATCTATTCATGTTCGGCATAACGAGAACGTATATCGTTTGGACTTGGCATGGAGAAGTACTGGACCAACCTATGACGTCACGAGGAACAAATTATGTGGAAGAATGCATGAGTGATCATTTAGAGGACATGATACGTGATGTTGGTGAAGATAACTTTAGAAGAGCTAATTTGTAAGATTCTCTTATCAATGATTCTGAGTAACCGTTGTACCCAGGCTGCACGAACTTTACACGTTTGTCTGCAACTTTGAAGTTATTCAGTTTAAAAGCAAGGAACGGATGGACCGATAAAAGTTTCACGGAGTTGTTGGAGTTGCCGAAGGAGATGCTTCCAGAAAATAATACTCTTCCAATTCGAAATTACGAGGCCAAAAAAGTTTTATGTCCAATGGGTCTTGAATATCAGAAGATACATGCTTGCCCCAATGATTGTGTTTTGTACATCAAGGAGTTTGCTTCACTAAAGTATTGTCCAACATGTGGTTTAAGCCGTTTTAAAAAGAAATCTTACAAAAACACTGAAGAAGGTAATCATGGTGCACCTGGTAAGGTCATGTGGTATTTTCTTATAATACATAGGTCCAAACGTATGTTCTCTGTTAAGGAGGATGCAAAGAACCTTAAATGGCACGTTTTAGGAAGAAAGTGCGATAATCTTCTTCGACACCCAGCAGACTCACCACAGTGGAAGAAGATCGATGAAACATTCCAAAATTTGGTGCAGATCCAAGAAACTTAAGACTTGCACTTGCAACTGATGGCATGAATCTGTACGGGAACTTAAGTAGCAAACACAATTCATGGCCAGTTATGTTGATGATATACAATCTTTCTCCTTTATTGTGCATGATTAGAAAATATGTCATGTTGTCAATGATGATATCTAGTCCTAAACAACCTGGCAATGACATTGATGTTTACTTGAAACCTTTAATTGATGATTTGAAATTGTTGTGGGAAGAAGGTTTCGAAGTGCTTGATTCATATGTTGAAGAGAATTTCTGTTTGCTTGCAATGTTGTTTTGCACTATAAATGATTTTCCAGCCTATGGAAACTTGAGCGATTATAGTGTTAAAGGACATTTTGCATGTCCGATTTGTGAAGAAAACACTAGTTACCTTCAATTGAAGCATGGTCAGAAGACGGTTTATACAAGACATCGGAAATTCCTTCCTCGCAATCACCCTTATCCTAGATTGAAAAAAGCATTCAATGGAAGTGCCGATGATGAGGTTGTATGCAGACCCCGGAATGGTGAAGAGGTGTACAACGAAGTCAAAAACATTAACATTGTATTCGGAAAACATCGTAAAAGTACATATGCAAAAAATGTTTGGAAGAAACGATCAATATTTTTTAATCTTCCTTATTGGTCTATACTTGATGCTAGACATTGTATTGATGTGATGCACGTAGAAAAAAATGTTTGTGACACTGTCATCGGAACTTTATTAAATGTGAAAGGGAAGACCAAAGATGGAATAAAAGCAAGACAAGATTTGGCTGACATGGGAATCCGAACAGAGTTACATCCACAGACAATAGGTAGACCCACCTATTTGCCCCCAGCCTGTCATACTCTTTCTAAAAAAGAAAAACAAAGTTTTTGTAAGTCTTTAAAAAGTGTAAAGGTTCCACAAGGTTATTCTTCTAATATTAGTAACCTTGTTTCTATGCAAGAGCTAAAGTTAGTTGGTTTAAAGTCTCATGATTGTCATATATTGATGCAACAATTGTTACCAGTTGTTATTCGAGGCATATTACCTCCTTCTGTTAGGGGTATTCTGACACGTCTGTGTTTTATTTAATGTCATTTGCAAGAAAGTTGTTGACCCTCGATGTTTAGATCAATTGGAAAATGAAGGAATAAGACTACTATATGAATTGGAGATGTATTTTCCACCTTCTTTTTTTGATATCGTGGTTCATTTGATCATTCATCTAGTCTGAGAAATTCGAATATGTGGGCCGGTTTACCTAAGGTGGATGTATCCTGTTGAAATATACATGAAAATCTTAAAGGAATATGTCAAGAATCAGTATATATCAGAAGCTTAAATCATAGAGCGATACATTGCAGAAGAAGCCATTGAATTTTGTTTAGCTTACATGCCAAGTTGTGAACCAGTGGGTCTACCCAAGAGCATAATGAAGGAAAATGTGAAGGTAAGGGTCGTGGTGTGAGGATTCAACGTGTGAGTAGAAAAGAAGTTGATCAAGCTCATTTGTACATCTTAAACAACACTAATGATGTTATTCCTTACATTTCTGAACACGTTAATGAAATAAAGGCATCACACCCAAGAATGAGTGAAAAATGACAGCTTAATGAACATGTCAAAACCTTCTTATCATGGTTTAAGAAAAAGATTTATGCGACTCCAAATGTTTCTGAAATTCTATTGAGGTTATCTCGGGGGCCGAACACAGATGTCATTACATATGGTGGATACTATATTAACAATATCTCTTTTCGGACAAAGGAAGAAGATGACAAAAGTAGAGTTCAAAATAGTGGGGTTACACTAAGAGCTGAGTCAGTGCACTTCTCTAGTTCTAAAGACAAAAATCCAATCACTGCATCAATTAGTTATTTTTGAGTAATACAACAAATATGAGAGGTGGATTATATGAGGTTTAGAGTCCCTGTTTTCAAGTATAAATGGGTTGATATAAATTCTGGAATCATTACAGATGGCTCTGGTTTCACATTGGTAGATCTTAAAAAGATGAGTTTCATTGATGAACCATTTATTATGGCAAGTCAAGCAAGGAAAATATTCTACGTCAGCGATCCAACGAATGAAAAATGGTCAGTGGTTTTGGAAGGGAAAAACAGCACCGTTTTGATGATGAAGAATCTCTTGATGTACTTCAGACAACATGTAGCACATCAAGACCCATTGAAGACTCAATTGATGACGTTGTCGATGACATACATGCAGTTCGTAGTGATCATAATGAAGGGATCTAGGAGAAAACAATATCTTAATAAGTAACGTCTTGTTTTTTGTTTAGACTTTATATGAATTTTTATTTAGATGAAAATTTCAATTTCAATTCATACTAACCTTGTATATATTTTTCAGGTATGTCGACCTCAGACTCAGCATCAGCACAGTGCAAATGTACACGAGGAGTGACACATTTGCCAGAAGCGACATCGGGACATGTTCCTGGGCAGAGGAAACATCTTGAGATTGACCCAAGAACCGGTGTGGCATCAGGGCTAAATGCTGATAGA
Source organism: Vigna mungo (assembly GCA_036885675.1). Classification (NCBI taxonomy): domain Eukaryota; kingdom Viridiplantae; phylum Streptophyta; class Magnoliopsida; order Fabales; family Fabaceae; genus Vigna; species Vigna mungo. Next base: position 17,073,358 of record CP144690.1, on the reverse strand, counting down.
TTTAGTAGTTATTTGGGTAAGATAGCCAAAACCCATGTTTCTATCCTTCATGCAACTTGGGATGACGTCCCAGAGGTCGAGAAGAACCTCTTATGGCAAGATGTTCAGTTATGGTTACTTAAAAGAAATTTGATATAATTATTTCTTTGATCTTATTATGTCATTCACACGTTCCTTGTTTTAAACAGCTAAATTATGATGTTCCAAACACATTAGACATGAGGCAAAAAATCTTATCGCACATATGTAAGAGATGGAGGGATTTCAAGACAAGGCTGACACGTCTGTATGTATTTGGAAAAAGACAACATGAGAATCCATCTCAGCATTATTCCTTCACAGAAGAAGAATGGATGCAGTTTCGTCAATCTAGAGAGACTAAGGAATGAAAGGTATTTATCTTAACCAACAACGTCTTAAAAGTAGTTTTTATTATTATATAGTTATGCATAAAAATTATTTTACAGGGTAAAAGGTTAGCCGCCCAAGAAAGGCAAAGGCTAAATGATGCACCACACGTGTTATCACGAGGTGGTTATGCGAAAATGGAGAAGAAACTTAGGAAGGATCGAGCGGATGAGCTGGGGCTTGAGTCCCCAAACCTAGCACCTCCACCTACAAGGTACGAGATGTGGAAGGCTACTCGGACAAAATCTGATGGGAACATGACATCTGCCTCAGCCGTAGCGATCTCACAGAGAATTGTAAGTTGAAATTGTAAACATTACTATATTGTATTTTTATCATATCTTGCAATTTAAGTAACGTAAATTTTTTAATGTGCATGATGAGTTGGTTGAGCAGCAGACACAGGGAACATTTACTCCCCAAGGTAGGGATGACATTTTAACAAGGCCATTGGAAAACCAGAGCACCCAGGACGTGTACGTGCAGTTCCTAGGTCCATTGGTCTTCGTGACTACTTTGGCCCTGTACAAAAAACAACTCAATCAACGAATCAGGAGGCACTGAGGCAGATGGATCTTCAGTGGGAACAAAGAATTCGTCAAATGGAGCAACAATTCACTGAGTAGCTAGAAGAACAAAAACAAGTACAAAGAGCGCTTTAAGAGAAGCTGCAATCCATGACGGAGGCCACCTTGGGTGTGCCCACTAAAACTCACACACCACCTCCTACCAACACCAAAGGATCCTGCTCTGTTGTTGAACCTACTGACTACATTGGTCAGTATGACTTGTTGGTTGATGGGGATCCCGCACGCATTGTGGCTATTGGACAAGTAGTTGAGGGAGGCTAGACTATTCATGGTGTTCCCATATCACCCCAGCACGTGCGTGTCATGATTGACGAGGTTCGGGATCCACAGGCTCAGGTGCCTGTACCCACTCATGAAGTTCAATTTGTGGGGGAGGCGATAGGAAGTTTTTTAGCCTGGCCTAGAGCATTGGTTATCACACACATTGGTACACAACAGGTATAATATTTTTATCATTAGTAATTTTATATTATCATTTAAAAATATTTGTTCATAACTTTGAAAATTTTATCTTCAGTTCACACGTCCTCAAAAACTGCCGATGCATGAGGCACCAATACCTGAATATGATGATGGTGATGACATGGCTGAAGCGGAGTATAATCCCATAGCAAAACTATTGTCAAACATTCCCAAGTTCAACAAAGGATCAATACAAATATACTGGGATTTACGAGTATTTGGTCTCCCCCCCATATGCCGGTATATATCACATTCAATGATGTATCGGAGATCATTGTGAGAGACAAGATGTTGAATATTTCCATTATTCAACTCTGGTGCATGTAAGATAGTTAATTTTGTCTACCATAATAGTTTAATTAGATGCCTACTTTGTTACAAGTTAACTTTGTTATTATAGGTACATGGACATAGTCATTATAGACCAAGGTCGGTCTTCGGTTTACGGATTTGTTGAACCTCAGACCGTTCAACGTTGTGGTAACACAACTGAAATCAAACAAAATTATTTGCAAACATGGATGGCTGAGTCAAACAAAGACATATACCTTGTGCCATACATTGATGGGTATGTTTTGTTTTATGTAAAAGGTAATTAAAGTTTACTTAATTAGTTTACTGGCAGCTAGTGGTCCTCATTCCCAAAAACAGTACAATTGTCTTCTTCTGTTCGCTGCAAAGGAAGATGAAAAATGACTTGAAAACCATGCTTCAAGGGTAAGTGTTTCGCTAAAAATGACTTTTAAATTCATGTCGGCCTTAATTTTTTATGATTTCATACTTATATTCATATTACTTTATGTTTTAATGTAAATAAAGTAATGAGTAAATCTCGAGGTCAGCTAAATCAAGTCTTGTATCCCAAGGTTTGGTGCATTTATAGTTTTAATTCATTTACTATGTTATTCAATGATCTTAATTCTTGACTATATTTAGTTTGTTATTTTAGTGTAGCAGACAACTAGATTCATGGGAATGTGGGTACTATGTGATGTCTTGGATTAAGACCATCATTCGAGCTGGCATTATAGATAACTGGAATGAGGTAATAATCAGGATTACTTTGAAAACATCAAAAATCAATTAATTCTTTTGAACATATATCAAACCATAATCAATATTTCTTAATTGTGCAACGCTCCAACAATTCGTTTGCTTTACCCGAAGACACGATAAAGCAGCTAAGGCAGGAGTGGGCAACTTATCTTCTCGAAAAGTGCAACTAGAGCAAGACTTATTTTTGTTGTTTTCAATTACTTAGGTTTAGTTTAAGTTTATAATTTCATTTTTTTGATCTTTAATTGAATTATATCTATTTATAGCTCAAACAAACAATTATTTATTATAAACAATTGTTCTGGGAAATTTTTCTGAATTTCAGGCGTGGTTATATTCGAAAAATAAAATATTTATTAAAAAAAAAAAATACCCAGTAGACGTCGGTTAATGAAAAACTGACGTCTACAGACGTTAGTCAATGAACAAAGCGATGTCTAATAAGTAACATTGGACAAAACGATTCAGCGCGTATAGACGTCTCTTTTGTTGACCACTAACGTCTATGTTAACGTCTATTGTGGCTACGCCTGACGTCTACATAAACGTCAGTCATTACCTGACTGATGTAAAGTTAACGTTACTGGAATAGACGCCGGTTCCGTAAGTGATGTCAAAAGCCCAAAATAACCGACGTTAAACAGTGTTTTTACACTAGTAAATATATGAATTTATATAAACTTTTTAAGTTTATATAAATGTTTGAGAAAGAAAATGTTTGGTCTTTTAAGAAGAGATTTTATACCAATGAGTCATAAATTAAATCTATACAAGAGACTTGATCCCAACTCTTATCTAAAGCCTAAACTTTATATGTTAGTTAACTTTTTTAGTCAATATAAAACTTTTAACTTATATTTAAATTCCTAATAAAGAAAAAAAAATAGATAAAGAATTTTTAAAAGCTAGTTTCTGAAAATCTTGATTATTAGTTGGGATGAAAATAAAATGTCATGAAATAACCATACTTACCATTATTTATAAGACATATTTTTGAATAATTATTTATTATTGTAAAATTATTCATTTCAGTTGCCTTATCATATTTGTGTTTTGTTATGTCGTATATGAACATATATCTTTATGCGAAATAAATTATGCTAAAAAAATATTAATAGTGTGAGATGCGTAGAGGAGTTGTCTAAATTATATTTTTAAATGTTTTAATTTTTTATTTTAAATGGAATATATTTAAAGGATCATGTGATATTATAGACAATAAATTTATAGGTTTGAATGTTAAGTACTTCTTTTGGGATGTTATAAGTTGAGTAATTTTTAATTCAATAAACATGTTAAATTTTTTTAATTTATTTTTTTCGCATTCCACATACATTTTTTTATTTATGCTTAATTTAATAATTTTTTTTAAAATTATTATATATTATTGTCATGATTTCATTCTATTTGTTTGATTCTTAATTCAACATTGATTTTATACCTAAACAATTATATATTAAAAAATACTAAGGACACTAGTGTTATCCAAATTAAAAATGATAAAAAAAAGGTATTAAATTACCATTTACATATCTTAAAAGATACAAGATTTTAAATGCGCGGTGATTAAAGAGTAATTATATTTTTTTAAATATATAAATAGAAATATCAAATAAAAATCTTACTTAATAAGAATCTTGTTTATAAATAAGTTAGGTCCCATATCATAATGATTAGTAAGAGAAACCTCTATATGCTCTTATCACCATAAATTTATATTTTTTTTTGTTTTTAGTTCTGTTGACTACTATATATTTAAGAGAAAAGAATCTTAATAATTGACTAATTTTATTTTGTTTTCAAATAATTTTTGATATAAAAAATGATATTTAAATGTATATTCACGTGTTTCAATTGAGATATAAAGAACATAGTAAAAGTCTTTTGATATTCTTGAAATCAATTACTAGATAATTGTATAAGTTTTTTATATTTTTTAGATTAACTGAATAAAACAATATGGCATCAAAATAACATATCGTGTAAATTTAAATATAAAAGATTATGGATTTGTAATGTATGTTTTAATTAGCAATCTAATAATTATTCACTTTTGCATGTAAATTTTAAATCACTCTAAATGAAGGTTTATAATTTAAATATTCTTATCGTTATCATTTTACCATCATAATTATTCAATTTTTTTATGTAAATATTAAATCACTCTAAAGGAAGGCTTATTATTTGATACATATTGTCATTTGATCATTGTGTTAAGATATCACTGAATAATTTTATCTAATGATGAAATAGTAATCTATTAGCTATATTTTGAAATGAGATCAATTTGCATTTTATTTTGAGATTTATGTGAGTACATCAACTATTTATATTTTAAATTATTTAAACTTCTAAAAAAAACAATGTTTTCATAGTCTTTAGAGTAATGGATCTTAGCCTTATGTTAATAATAGTCTTCACTAGTGGAAAAACGTTGTTTAACGTCGGCTATTTTGGACTTTTAATGTCTTCTTCACAACTGACGTCAATACCGGTGACGTTAATGGGACGTCGAAAATCCCATATAACAGACGTCTATACAGACGTTAGTTAGTGCCATGTCCGACGTCACTAAACGTCTGTGCAGGCGTAATCCAACGGCTAAAGGCCATATATAGACGTTGGAGCAAGCAATAACAGACGTCTAAGAGCACATAAAGACTTCGAACATGCCACTAACTGCCGTCTAATGTCACTATAGACGTCGGTGTATGCATTAACCGACGCCTAATATAGTCGTTGTGTTTTAGTGCAGTTTTGTTCCTGTCTTTGGATAGCCTAGTAGCACACTTTTTCTTTGCTAGTTTCCCCCGAAAAAAAGCTTGCGTCTTTTGAATTTCTCATGACATTTCAACCCAAAACCGAACTTGGGTCTTTGCTTAGTTTCATTTTCAACCGCAAGTGGGAAAAATTACAGTGAAACGATAACTAGGCAACGACCCAGGGTCGTTTTTGGGTCGAAACGCCACGAGAAATCCAAAAGACACCGTTTTTTCTGGGAGGAAGCTAGCAAAGGAAGAATGTGGTACTGCATTACCCCAAGAGAGGAACAAAACTGCACTAAAACACAACACAAGGAAAACAAATTTTAATCAGTTGAACCAGAAGATAATCAATGAAAGACTGAACAAAGTTTAAACGGTAACCATAAAAAAACACGCACCTGGGATCCAATGCTGCAAGAGAGAAAAAGGAGAGGAGGAAGACGATGATGTTATCAGAAACAATAATGCAATGCCATAAGAGAGAAAAAGGAGAAGAGCCGCAAGAGAGAAAAAGGAGAGGAGGAAGACAATGATATCAGAAACTGCAATGCCGCGAAGAGTCTGCGGTTTATTTAAAATGAAATGGGGCGTCGGTTGCTCTAGAAACTGACGTCTATAGTCACCTACACATCGGTTATCTAACTAATTCGACGTCTAAGAAAATATTTAAACTGACTTTTTGAATGCCCATTAGACGTCAGACTCTAGGGGGAGCAAACGTCTAGAGCGCTGAACCGATTGACGTTTCATTTCCTGTCAGGGAAGTAGATGACAGTTGTGAAGGGGCGCCGACGTCTATAATAATATAGACGTTGGGGCTCTGCTATCAGACGTCGACGTTCCTCTGAGTTTGGTGAACATAATTAATTACAGGCACATAGATGTCGCGCACCAAAAATTGCGACGTCTATTTTGCAGAAATTTTTGTCTTCCCGCCTTCCGGACAGACCATAAACGTCGGTTTTTGACTAGTTGACGTCTAAGCGCCTGTGAATCAGGTGACGAGCATTAATTGCAGGCAAGTAGACGTCGGACCCCACCACAGCCGACGTCAATGGCGTAAGAAAAGACTGTCTTCTCGCCTACCTCATTAAATTGGACATCGGTTTAGGGCAGAGGAGACATGTACTATATAATAGACGTCGTTTTCCCTTGAAACCGACGTCTAGGTTACCAACTTATTTACGGTAATGCCACCATCCACTCATATACGTCGGGCTGACCTCGAACCGACGTCTGATGGGTGACGTTAAACGCCGTTTTCCATCAGTACTTGGTCCCACCTCTTATATAATAATATCTTTATAAATAAATAGGAAATGAAACCAAAAGATGTTATATGGAATGAGTCTAATGATAATGAACAAGACCATGTAGAAGTATTTCAAGGAACAATTTCTAAATATATAATTAAAACTAAGGAGCTCCTTTAGAAAATTGAAAATATGCTTATAAAGAATGAAAAAAAAAATCTAGACAAGTATACTCTTGCCAAACCTAATTTCAAATAACTATATGGGTAAAGGTACATTAAGGAATACAGGGAGATGTCTCATATTGTTTCAAAATTAAATTCACTTAAGTTAGAAATTTTTGAAGATTTGTTGGTGCATTTAATTTTATTTTCTCTTCCAACACAATTTGGTCAGTTTAGTTATAATTGTTAGAAAAAAAACTTCATCTTTGAATGAACTCATTGTGTTTATAAGAGGAAATATTGCAGCAATATAAGACAAAAAATATTCATATTGTCTCTACTTCAATGAATAAATGTAAGGAATTAAAATGGAAAAAAGTATAAGGAAGTTAGCATGCTTCTAAATTTAGTTTGTTATAAGGTTAATTTAAACTTTTATACTTATTCAAGTTCAAGCAATTAAAAAGTTTAGATTATTGTTAAATATTAGTTTTTATTTGGACATTGATGAAACTTTTTATTGTACCATCTTTTAGATTAAACTTCATTTATGTTTCTTCTTTGTACAAATTTGGAAATTTGGATATTCTTGTTTATTTGAAAATATATATATATTTTGATAGATGATTCAAAATTGGTTTATTCTGGTTCATTATCAAGTTATGATATTCTTTTATTTAATAAATATGATTACTTCATTTGATAAATCTTTAAAATTAAGTACTTTAGGCATAAAAGAGAAAATTAAATAAGAATTCAATATTTATTTTTGTGATAATAAATTCGAAAGAGAAAATTATCCTAACATCTTTCTGGTTTAAACCTCAAGCTATAGTTTGAACAATACACTTTGGTGGTTGGGTGTTTATTCCAGTTGAACAATTTCAAGCGATGATGCAAGTAATGATTACTAACCACTTAAGTGTGATATCAGTATTAGTTCACTTCTTAAGCAATATCAGTTGAAAAAAAATCAAATTTCATAAATAATAGAACAAAATATCAACTATAAATCATATACTATATTTAAATACTTCTAAATATCAATATCAATAATCTCTAAAAATACTCAATATCATATACTTTCTTTTATAATTATATTCTTATTTTACACAAATATACAAATAATTATATAATCATATTTTAACATTGTATATGCATTCAACAATAATACATTTCTAATATCGAAATCAATCTAACATCCGATTTTTAATAGTAAAATACTACTAAAATGAATATTATATATATGATAAATTAACTAATATAAGAAACAAACCTACGAAAGACAATATCTACACAACTGTCTCCTTAAGCTCACACTAATCAGGTGATCATCGCAAAAGAAAAAACATACAAGGACAGACAAACACAGAAGCAAGGGTAAGCTAGATAAACAAAGAATAATCATATAGCACAATTAATCAATATCATTATGTTATTTATTAAAAGTCAAAGACAAATAATTCTAACCATGCATCAAATACTCAACATGAAGTTGAGATTGTTGACAACACAATATCTATATCACTCTGGTTTTTAATGATGACAACACATTGTTTAATAACACACATATGTTGCTATTGTATTATATGTTCTTATGCTGATTGTTTGAAATATCTGTTGAACATGTTTATGTGCTCTATTGCTATGTGAATGCATACATATTAAGCTTGTACTTGTTACATCATTTCTGGATGCATTGCACATGTTTTATTGCATGAAAACCACAAGCACTTTTGTGAACTTATAACTGTGCGACAAAGCTGTAGTACAGTCTGTTAGCATAAAGCTAAAGAGAAGAAATTTTGATGATGTCTCAAAGTCAAGTCTCAAGTGCTCTTATTGCAGGAAGATTTTCATGAAGACTTATTTTTATATTAAAGCTTTTTTTAATTTAGTAGATTGATGTATAGGATGTGGTTTATCTTTGATTCTATGTATTGCTTGCCTTAGGTTGCGTTAAAATTATTTTTTAAATCAGAAAACCTCATTTTATACTCAAGATAATTGATTATTAAATTATAATAATCAATTATCAATAATTAATTATGACTTGCCATAATTGATTATGCTGAGCAATTATGAGAATTTTTAAGCAAGTTTTTTACCGTTGTGCATTCATTAAATACATAATCAATTACCATTAGTGGAAAATTGATTATCACAATTAATTAGTTGACAATGGATTTTTGGTGGGATCCTTGAGTGAGATCTCTATAAATTAGATTGGGACTCTCATTCTAAAATACGGAAAATACAAAGTGTATTTTTCTATATTCTTATCTGCAGTGTGCGGTGATAAGTGTTCTGGGGTTTGCCGAACCCCTATGCTGCGGCTTTGAGAACTTGGCGTGTTGGCATAGAGCGAGAACTTTCACAGGTGGTGTGATTGAGTGCTGTTGCTGTTGGCATAGAGCAAGAACTTTCACAGGTGGTGTGATTGAGTGCTGTTGCTATTGGCATAGAGGGAGAACTTTCACAGGGAGTGTGATTGAGTGCTATTGCTGTTGCTGAGTTGAAAGCCTATCATCCTTCGTGAAGCATTCGGAGGGGGTGTTCATCCTTTGTGAAGATTCAGAGGAGGTGTTCATCCCTTGTGGGTTACAAGGGAAGTGAGTTTCATCTCTTGTGGTAACAAGAGAGGTGTTCTAACCTTAAACTGTTTTATTTTCTTTGTGATTGTAACAGTTTGTTGGTTTGTGCTAGTGAAGCGTTAATTCGCAGTTGAGATTAACAACTGGATGTAGGATCTCTATGATCTGAACCAGTATAAAAATTACCTGTGCAATTTTCTCTCTTCCTTACTCTTTTAATATATTTAAATTGTTTTAAGGAAATTATTTTTATTGAGAAAATTATCAAAAGAACGATTTGCGATAAGAAACCAATTCACCCCCTCTTGGTTTGTTGAACGCGTTAACCATTCCGCTGCACTGCTCTGACACAGTCGACTCCCTTATTAATTGATTCGACTATACTAAAATCTTTGTACAGATTTTGAGAATCAGTGCTTTGTGAAATTTTTAGAAGAAAAGAATTTCAAAATGTTCTTACATGTCGAAGTCAACTATGTGCGCTACATATTCGACAATATCAGTTGTTTGTTTGGAAATTCTGTTATGCTCTTGCAATGTAACGACTATATTTTCAAAAGTTAGTTGAGCATTGCATAGTAGGTCAATTTTATTAAATGAGTTTTTATTTTGGTTGACTGTATGCTACCAGTTAGACTAAACTGTTAGAACTGTCATAAATCAGTCGACTGAATTAGTAGCCTATTTGACTCAGAGAATGTCTGTAAAACAGAAATCTATAAATTGACTGAACACGAAGCTGTTCAGAGACTTTTTATGATCTAACATCATTTCTGTTTCAGATTGATATCTCTGGTTATTAGAGCTCCCAGAATTCTCCAAGAAGACGGTGGTGATCTTTCTCGAAAGAGACTCAAAGGGAGACTGACTACGCACACATTGCTTGATCACAATCTGCACAGTGAAGGTGTTTATGGTTTGGTAAAGATTCTGTTTAGCATCCGTGGAGTTGCTTTATTGGACCTGTTGTGATTACAGGGGATAGACTCGTGGAGTCTGGTTCACTTTAAGTATTGTTCAAAGTGGTGTTTGGCAGATTGCAGGAGAGGGGACATCTTGCTGCAGGTCTTGCTGTATTTGTTGCCTATATTTTAGTCAAGGGTTAGAGAGGAGATTTATATTTTTGACGTGGAGGTCTTCTATAAATTCCTTGTTGTAAAAACCGCAACCATTATAGTGCATTTGCTTCCTGGGTTGGAAGGACACTGGATGTAAGCATTGTTGGCCGAACCAGTATAAGAACCAGTGTTTGATTTTCTCTATTGTTAATTGAATGGCAAGTGTACCATATCGTTTCAAGTAATAAAAATGGTAAAACCCATTATCGTTCTTCCCATGAGACTCGAAAGGCCTTATTGTTTGTATGAATCAAAATCGTAAGACTTGTGAAAGAAAAATTAATTGTTGTGGTGATGCAAAAACAGAAAATAAACATGCAATGAGTGATTCAGTTGACGAGAAAAGAGTACGAATAAATGGAGTTGTTGGGGGTTAACAATTTCATCTAATCCGCTATCTCTTATTTACTCCTCTTGTTTAAATTGCGTTATTATCTAATTGTTATGCAAACTTTCTTGGCCTCCCGTTAACCCGATCCCTCGGTGAAAAGGGCCTATTACTAATTACCTCCTTGCTATCCCTAGCCTCCCTTAGTAACTAGCAACGCATTACAAACAGAAGCAAAAACAATTGGTCGTCCTACCCCCATATCCCTAGGTGGTATTGCTTAACCAAGGAATCACAGTATGAGAATCCAACAATTGATAATAAACGCATATGAAAATCATATAATTTAAACAAGAGTTTCAATAACAGGGAGTATCAAAAGATTACATTGTTCCCCCAACAACAAACGGGTTTAGTTCACCATTGTCATGGTGAACCAAGATGAAAATAATGGAAGATATGGAAAGCAAACCCTAGAAAAGTTGAAAAGGAGCCTAAGCATCCAAGAGATCCTCTCTAGAGAGCGTAAAGTAGGTCTGGCCGCCCTCTTCTGTCGAAAGAATGAGAATGAAATCGCACTAGGGCTATTTATAGCTGATGAGCGCAACAGAAAACAGCCCGAGCTCAACAGGCAACCGCCCGACGTCACACTTATGTTGCCCAACAGTTTGCCTCTTATCGCGCTACCGCCCGGCATCAGGGGTCCACCGCCCGACGGTTTGCCTTTTATCGCAAAACTGCCAGGTGTCGCTGCCTTGGTGCCAACGCCTCGCATTTGGCCGCCCAACGGTGCAATTCTGCCGCTGGGCTGTTTCTAGACTCTTCTTTTCTTGATTGTCTTCCTCTATCTGGAGTCTAAGGCCTTTATCTTCACCTCCATTCTTCACTTCCCTTAAAATTGCTGCAAAAGAATGCAAAACAAGCATAATATCGCTAAAAACAGCTTTTGACTCTTGACTGACTCATTTATTGAGTTTTGTTTGATTTCAAGCTCATTCTAAGCAGTAAAGGGAGTAATTTGGTCTAAAATAACACCTGAAAATAACGGTTTTTCAACCATTATCACAACCCTAAACTTAGAAATTTGCTTGTCTCATGCAAAACAAAACATACTATAGATAAAACAAAACTTGGCTCTCTACACTTTCATCTAGTGATTCAACATTCCTAAAGTACATGATGAGAACTACTGAATTTCAGATCTTCAGTGATGATCGAATCAAGATGCATGCTTTCAATTCAGTTATCTCACACATTCCTCAACAGATGTTACATATTATGAATGATCGATCCACTAAGCAAATATGCAGTCATGAAACTTAGAATTTCTCACCAAGCAAATGTTTCACTCAATTACTCAAGTGTTTAGGGTGACACTCCAACTCTAATTCATTCACAAGTCACATGAAATAAAATTGCCTTTCATCTCAAACAATCAAAATCATCACATGCAAATGCCATCAAAAGGACTTTTCCAAGGGTTGTAATGAGGTTAGGCTATCAAGAAAAATTGGTTTTTCTGGATCACAAAATCTTTGAATCAAGAGAGCTCATTCATCATTCAAGGTTCAAGTTTAACTCTCTTTTTCAACCAATCTCATTTGTCCGCAACTTCTTCCCTTTTTCTTTTATTTTTACATTGAGCTCATCTTTCATGATTTTTCCTCTTTCTGATGTATTTTTCTTTTTCAACACTTGAGCTCAATGCCTTTCATTTTGCCATTCAAACTTTCCCCACAACCCCAAACTTGAACCTTGAATATACTTACAGTCGTTAACCCAATTCAAAGTAAATAAATTCAGCACAAGAGTTTTCATTCTGTTTAGGCCAAGGTTCAAAAACGGTACAAAACTTTTAAGCACGATTGGGTAAAATTTTGTTAGCTTGTCCAATTTTTGGTTAAGAAGATGATTCTGCGCAACCATTGCATCATTAGCAGGGAGATGCAAGATTCCTCCTTTCTGTGCGCCCCTCTTACTTTGAGAAACTTCATTTAGGGCCATCTCCTCGATTAAATAATCAGCTTCGTCTTCAGTCTTCCTATTAATACTGCCTCCAACCGAGGCATCCAACATCATTTTAGACTGAGTATTTAGCCCTCCAAAAAAAGCAGGCAAATAAGAAGTCTTGTCGAATCCGTGGACTGGAGTTTTTCTCAACAGGCCTTTGAATCTGTCCGAGGCCTGTCCGAGAGTTTCCTCCATCCCTTCCTTGAATGAGGAGATTTTGAGTTTCCCTTGATGAATCTTGGTCTGCGGAAAAACTCTAGTGACAAACTGTCTCGCCAAAGCATCCCAGTTTCTGAACGTCCCTTCAACAAATGAATGCAACCAATCTTTGGCACTTCCTCCCAACGAAAAAGGGAATAGGCTAAGTCTGACCCTCTCATCCGAGACTCCGGCCATCTTAACAGTATTGCAGATTTCGCCAAAGATAGTCAAATGTTTGTAGGGATTCTCATTTGACAATCCGTTAAACAGGTTGCTCTGAACTAACTGGATGAGCACAGGGCTCATCACCAAATTCGTAGTATTGTCCGTAGGAATGACAATGCTGTTGAAATTCAAAGGACCCACAGTGTTTGCTGAGTCCCCCAGTGTGCGTCTTGGAGAAGGTTGGTCTGCTATCTCCTCTCTACCTTGTGCAGAATATTCTGGTGAAGATTGCAAGATTGTTTCACGAGAAGGAAAGTTTTCACGTGCAGAATGTATAACTTTCCTCTCTCTCCTGTTTGGTAATCCCTCGAGAAGAGGTTGCTGATCTTTCATGCTTCTAGTGTGTATCCCTTCCTGCATACACAAGAAAAATACCCCTAAAAGCAATTTTATAGAAAAATAAAATAAAACACAATAAAAAATAAAAGTATAGACAAATAATTACAAACAAGTCAAATTTAGTCAATTCACACTACGAAATAAGTCAAACCTCGAGTCCCCGGCAGCGGCACCAAAAACATGTTAACTGAATGGCAAGTGTACCATATCATTTCAAGTAATAAAAATGGTAAAACCCATTATCGTTCTTCCCATGAGACTCGGAAGGCCTTATTGTTCATATGAATCAAAATCGTAAGACTTGTGAAAGAAAACTTAATTGTTGTGGTGAATGCAAAAACAAAAAATAAACATGCAATGAGTGATTCAGTTGACGAGAAAAGAGTATGAATAAATGGAGTTGTTGGGGGTTTACAATTGCATCTAATCCGCTATCTCTTATTTACTCCTCTTGTTTAAATTGCGTTATTATCTAATTGTTATGCAAACTTTCTTGGCCTCCCCTTAACCCGGTCCCTCGGCGAAAAGGACCTATTACTAATTACCGGCTTGCTATCCCTAGCCTCCCCTAGTAACTAGCAATGCATTACAAATAGAAGCAAAAAAAATTGGTCGTCCTACCCCCATATCCCTAGGTGGTATTGCTTAACCAAGGAATTACTCACCAGTTCGTGACATTCCTGTACGTTCCCGTATCAATAAAGGCAAATAATAGTTACCGAATGAGTTAAACAATAAAAATTTTAAGCACAGTATGAGAATCCAACAATTGATAATAAACGCATCTGAAAATCATATAATTTAAGCAAGAGTTTCAATAAAAGAGAGTATGAAAAGATTACATTGTTTCCCCAACAACAAACGGGTTTAGTTCACCATTGTCATGGTGAACCAAGATGAAAATAATGGAAGAAATGGAAAGCAAACCCTAGAAAAGATGAAAAGGAGCCTAAACATCCAAGAAATCCTCTCTAGAGAGTGAAAAGTAGGTCTGGCCACCCTCTTCTGTCAAAAGAATGAGAATGGAATCGCACTAGGGCTATTTATAGCTGAGGAGCGCAACAGAAAACAGGCCTGAGCCCAACAGGCAACCGCCCGGCGTCAAACTTATGTCGCCCGACGGTTTGCCTCTTATCGCGTTACCGCCCGGCATCAGGGGTCCACCGCCCGACGGTTTGCCTCTTATCGCAAAACCGCCAGGCGTCGCTGCCTTGGTGCCAACTCCTCGCATTTGGCCGCCCAGCGGTGCAATTCTGCCGCTGGGCGGTTTCTAGGCTCTTCTTTCTTCTTCCTCTATCTTGAGTCTAAGGCCTTTATCTTCACCTCCATTCTTCACTTCCATCAAAATTGCTCCAAAACAATGCAAAACAAGCATAATATCGCTAAAAACAACTTTTGACTCTCGACTGACTCATTTATTGAGTTTTCTTTGATTTCAAGCTCATTCTAAGTAGTAAAGGGAGTAATTTGGTCTAAAATAGCACCTGAAAATAACGGTTTTTCAGCCGTTATCATCTATCCCTGCACTTTTACTTACAGTCAACTTTAATATTTGCACAATCAACTACGTTTTTCCGCTGCACACGAATTTTCATTACTTTCATTTCAAGAAAGTTTGAAAAGTTTCATACTTTGATTTCAAGATTGCGAAAGGACTTTGAATTTGATAAACCACCAATTCACCCCCCCTCTTGGTGTAAAAAGAAGCCTACCTGGTTTCCAACAAATTGTATCAGAGCTGGTTTTCATAAGATATTTGAAAACCTAGTGGACTCTGTTTTTCTTTGATTCGACTATAAACCTGGGGATGGCTTCCTGTTTTCAAACTTTTGGTGAAGGTGCTTCAACAAATTGATCACCTCTGTTTGCTGGCAAAAATTATCCATTTTGGAAAATCAGAATGCAAATCTTTCTTGAATCGCAAGATAAAGGAATTTTCGGTGCAACTTTAAATGGTCCTTTTGTGCCTACCAAAACCGTTGAGGAGAAAATTGTTTTAAAACCTTTTACTGAGTGGACTGCTGATGAAAATAGAAAAGCTCAGTATGATATTAAAGCTAGAAATATTATTGCCTCTACACTAACAGTTGATGAATTTTTCAGGATATCTCAATGTAAATCTACAAAGAAAATATGGGATGTCTTAGAGGTAACTCATGATGGCACGGACGAAGTAAAGAGAGTAAGAAAGAACTCCCTGATACAAGAGAATGAAATATTCAGAATGAAGGTTGGAGAAACCATTTATGATGTACAGAAAAGATTCACTCATTGTAAATCATCTCATGGCTCTCGGGAAGGTGTTTGATAAAGAAGAAATCAACATCAAGATTCTAAAAAGTCTGAATAGAAATTGGCAACCAAAAGTCACAACAATCTCTGAATCCAAAGATCTTACAACGATGAATATGGCTACCTTGTTTGGCAAGCTACGTGAACATGAACGGGAACTTGGTAGATTAAAGGATGAAGAGGAGATTGAAAAAAAGAAGTTCATTGCTATGAAGGCTACAAGCAAGAACAACTCAGAAACAAACATGGACGAGAAAGAATTGATTACCTTGATGGTAAGAAAATTTAGTCGACTTATACATATGATAGTCGACTTATACAGATTCTGAAAGCTCAAGTGATGAAGATGCAGATCAAGAGGAGGAATCTAACATGTGCTATATGACTAGAGTAACATGGGGCGATTATGACAGTGATGCAGAGATCTCAAATGAACAAATGGAAATCAAGTATGATCTGCTGCGAGATGCTTTTCAAGAACTGCATGCCGAAGCAATGCGACTACAGTACAAGGTTAATCGACTGAATTCTCAGAGGAGAGATTATGAAAATAGAATTAACAACCTTGCTGAAAATGAAAAATTAGAAAAATAATTGAATAATGCTTTGTAATCTACTAAGGAAATTAAAATTGAAACTGTAACAGTAGAAAAACCTTGTGAAAATTGTCCTACCAATATTGAAATGATAGACTACTTGACTAGCATTCTAGCTAAGTTTACTGTTAACTCGATGACAAGTGTACCATATCGTTTAAGGTAATAAAAATGGTAAAACCCATTATCGTTCTTCCCATGGGACTCGAAAGGCCTTATTGTTCTTATGAATCAAAATCGTAAGACTTATGAAAGAAAAATTAATTGTTGTGGTGAATGCAAAAACAGAAAATAAACATGCAATGAGATTGATTCAATTGACTAGAAAAGAGTATGAATGAATGAAGTGTTTGGGGGTTTACAATTTCATCTAATCCGCTCTCTCTTATTTACTCCTCTGTTTAAATTGCGTTATTATCTAATTGTTATGCAAAATTTCTTGGCCTCCCCTTAACCCAATCCCTCGGCACAAAGGGCCTATTACTTATCACCGGCTTGCTATCCCTAGCCTCCCCTAGTAACTAGCAACGCATTACAAACAGAAGCAAAAACAATTGCACGTCCTACACCCTTGTCCCTAGGTGGTATTGCTTAACGAAGGAATTACTCACTACTTCGTGACATTACTGTACGTTCCAGTATCAATAAAGGCAAATAACAGTTACCGAATAAGTTAAACGATAAAAGCTTTAAGCATAGTATGAGAATCCAACAATTGATAAATAAAGTATATGAAAATCATATAATTTAAAAAGAGTTTCAATAAAAGAGAGTATCAAAAGATTACATTGTTCCCCCAACAACAAAAGGGTTTAGTTTACCATTGTCATGGTGAACCAAGATGAAAATAATGGAAGAAATGGAAAGCAAACCCTAGAAAAGATGAAAAGGAGCCTAAACATCCAAGAAATCCTCTCTAGAGAGTGAAAAGTAGGTCTGGCCACCCTCTTCTGTCAAAAGAATGAGAATGGAATCGCACTAGGGCTATTTATAGCTGAGGAGCGCAACAGAAAACAGGCCTGAGCCCAACAGGCAACCGCCCTGCGTCACACTTATGTCGCCCGACGGTTTGCCTCTTATCGCGTTACCGCCCGGCATCAGGGGTCCACCGCCTGACGGTTTGCCTCTTATCGCAAAACCGCCAGGCGTCGCTGCCTTGGTGCCAACTCCTCACATTTGGCCGCCCAGCGGTGCAATTCTGCCGCTGGGCGGTTTCTAGACTCTTCTTTTCTTGATTTTCTTCCTCTATCTTGAGTCTAAGGCCTTTATCTTCACCTCCATTCTTCACTTCCATCAAAATTACTGCAAAACAAGCATAATATCGCTAAAAACAGCTTTTGACTCTCGACTGACTCATTTATTGAGTTTTATTTGATTTCAAGCTCATTCTAAGTAGTAAAGGGAGTAATTTGGTCTAAAATAGCACATCAAAATAATGGTTTTTCAACTGTTATCACAACCTCAAACTTAGAAATTTGCTTGTCCTCAAGCAAAACAAAACAAAACTATAGATAAAACAAAACTTGGCTCTCTACACTTTCATCCAGTGATTCAACATTCCTAAAGTACATGATGAGGACTACGGAATTTCAGATCTTCAATGATGATCAAATCAAGATGCATGCTTTTAATTCAGTTATCTCGCACATTCCTCAACAGATGTTACATATTATGAATGATCGATCCACTAAGCAAAGATGAAATCATGAAACTTAGAATTTATCACCAAGCAAGTGTTTCACTCAATCACTCAAGTGTTTAGGGTGACACTCCAACTCTATATCATTCACAAGTCACATGAAATAAAATTGCCTTTCATCTCAAACAATCAAAATCATCACATGCAAATGCCATCAAAAGGACTTTTCCAAGGCTTGTAATGAGGCTGGGCTATCAAGAAAAATTGGTTTTTCTGGATCACAAAATCTTTGAATGAAGAGAGCTCATTCATCATTCAAGGTTCAAGTTTAACTCTCTTTTTCAACCAATCTCATTTGTCCCCAACTTCTTCCCTTTTTCTTTTATTTTTACATTGAGCTCATCTTTCATGATTTTTCCTCTTTCTCATGTATTTTTCTTTTTCAACACTTGAGCTCAATGCTTGTCTTTTTGCCATTCAAACTTTCCCCACAACCCCAAACTTGAACCTTCAATATACTTACAGTCATTAACCCAATTCAAAGTAAATAAATTCAGCACAAGGGTTTTCATTCTGTTTAGGCCAAGGTTCAAAAACGGTACAAAACTTTTAAGCACGATTGGGTAAAATTTTGGCTAAATAAGGGCTTCCAAAAATGGCCTTGATCATATGACATGTACATGCAATTCAATCAATCATCAAGATTTAGGCAATATCATGCATGCTTCCTTGTGAATAATTCTCATACAACAATTAAAACTCTGGAGCTCAATACCTCACACAACATGCTTTCTCACACACATTCATTCATACACCCTGCTCAGCATCATAACCAAAATCATAATTCATCAGACATCTGTTTCACAGGATATCAACATGCAACACAACTTGAGAATCATTCACATCAGATCATCATCAAACAGACTCATCATGCAATTCATTCAGTCAAAACATCATCAGAAAAGTCTTCAAGCCAAGCAGACACACTGAAAATAAAATTCAACCTATTCTAAAATTTATAGTGCAAGAGTAAAGAAGAAAATCTAGGTTGCCTCCTAGTAGCGCTTGTTTAACGTCGCGAGCCTGACCCAAACCTGTTTAGCATTTGTCAGTAAATGCCATCCTTCCAACACCCTTCAGTAGGTGTACCTTCCGGGTATCCTTTAGTAGATACCAAAAGTTAGCATCCCTCACTAGATGCTACCCAAAAATTGTTCAAAATATTCAAAAATAGACAAGTTCAACAAAAGATAAAACTAAACTAATATTTACAGCAAAAATAAACTGTCCCAGCAACATCACGTGTCATCCTTTTTGTTGGTGTCTCCAGTACACCAATTCTTCTTCTTCACATTGGAATCTTCATCATCTCATCGACTCAACTTTCTTTTATCCACCCTTCTAATAGCAGTGGAGTATGACATTTGGATTTTCATTCCTTTTACTTTCAGCTCCTTTACTAACCATTCCTTTTTCTTAAATCTCACTTTACCGCCTGGTTGGAGTGGATCTTCTTTTGATTTTGGGTGAATGGTTCTTCTCCTTTTATCTTCAGGTACATGTAGAACATAACAGCTGTCAGAATAATCAGTACCTACTATGCTCTCTTCTTGTTCTTCGTCCATCTCTGGCTTCTCAAATCTATTATCTTTTTACTGTTTTGATCTCATCCCCTTCACGACCAGTATAGAGAAATAGATAATTCAAATCTCTCATCATTATCCTTCCCTCATGAACATTAATAAGCATCTTTGATGTTGCCATGAAGGGTCGCCCCAAAATCACAGGATACTCTTCCTCAGTTTTCACATCCATGACAATGAAATCTGCTAAGAACTCAAGCCGATATGCTCGCACAACAACATTTTCCACCATTCCCACTGGCACTTTTGTAGAACCATCTGTCATTGCTATAGTCAAGTTAGATGGTTTCAACACAAGCCCACTGATTTCCTTCAAAAGTTCCGTGGGTATTAAATTGATACTAGATCCAGAATCTATCATAGCTTCCACATCCAAATCATTCAGAGCACATGACAGTGTTAAGCACCCCGGATCTTTAGCCTTAGGAGGATAATTACTCTTCTGTGGTTGAAAAACAAGATCCTCTTCTTCATTAGTAAGCTCAATTTCATCATCAAGGTTGATTTTAATTCTTTCTGAATAGGGAGGGAGCTGCTAATTCCCTAAAGGTACCACAGTCATTCGCTTGAAAGTTTCTCTAAATCCCCCATTATGATTGCTTCTGGTTCCTATTTCCTCTTTTCCTCCACCAACCTCTTCTTCATTATAATTTTCATCTTCTTCATCTTCACTGCTCATGGGTTCAAAGAATTCAACCATCAACATCTCTTCTTCTTCACTATCCACCAAATGGAATGGTTCACTGTCTGCTTCCCAACCATCCTGGCTCGTAATAACCTTGCATTATCTCTTAGGGTTAACCTCAGTGTTGGCCTTAAACTAGTTCTTCTCCGTAATTTCTATTCTTGTTGCCAGCTGCCCAATCTGTGACTCCAGTGATTTAAAACTGGCTTGAGTGCTATTTAACAACTGCTCATATTTTTTGAAGAAGTCATCAAATCGGTTACTTAAGGTCCTGACAGACTCAGTCAAGTTACTCACTTCCTGCTACAGAGGTGACAGTTGTTGCTGCCGGAAATTTCCTCCTTGTCCAGAAGAAGTATTCTGATTCTGTCCAATACTGGGGTGGTTCTTCCAACCTTGGCTAGAATTGCCTTGGTTGAAATTATCTTGCTTGAACGAGAATTGATTCCCCATGTAGTTGACATCCTGCTGCATTTCTGCAAGAAAAGCACATTGACCATTGATGTGGTCAGCACCGCATAAGCCGCAAAGTTGTTGAGTCTGAGAAATATTTCTTAACCCTGTTGGAAGTTCATAAAGGACCTTTGTTAGCTTGTCCAATTTTTGGTTAAGAAGATGATTCTGCGCAGCCATTGCATCATTAGCAGGGAGATGCAAGATTCCTCCTTTCTGTGCGCCCCTCTCACTTTGAGAAACTTTAGGGCCATCTCTTCGATCAAATCATAGGCTTCGTCTTCAGTCTTCTTATTAATACTGCCTCCAGCCGAGGCATCGAACATCATTTTAGACTTGGTATTCAGCCCTCCAAGAAAAGCGAGCAAATAAGAAGTCTTGTCAAATCTGTGGACAGGAGTTTTTCTCAACAGGCCTTTAAATCTGTCCAAGGGCTGTTCGAGAGTTTCCTCCATCCCTTGCTTGAATGAGGAGATTTTGAGCTTCCCTTGATGAATCTTGGTTTGCGGAAAAAATCTGGTGACGAACTGTCTCGCCAAAGCATCCCAGTTTCTGAACGTCCCTTCAACAAATGAGTGCAACTAATCTTTGGCACTTCCTCCCAGAGAAAAAGGAAATAGGCTAAGTCTGACCCTCTCATCCGAAACTCCGGCCATCTTAACATTATTGCAGATTTCGCCAAAGATAGTCAAATGTTTGTAGGGATTCTCATTTGACAATCCGTTGAACTGGTTGCTTTGAACTAATTGGATGAGCGCAGGGCTCATCACCAAATTTGTGGTATTGTCCGCAGGAATGACAATGCTGTTGAAATTCAAAGGACCCACAGTGTTTGCTGAGTCCCCTAGTGTGCGTCTTGGAGGAGGTTGGTCCGCCATCTCCTCTCTACCTTGTGAAGAAAATTCTGGTGAAGATTGCAAGATTGTTTCAGGAGAAGGAAAGTTTTCACGTGCAGAATGTATAACTTTCCTCCCTCTCCTGTCTGGTAATCCCTCGAGAAGAGATTGTTGATCTTTCCTGCTTCTAGTGCGTATCCCTTCCTGCATACACAAGACAAAATACCCCTAAAAGCACTTTTACAGAAAAATAAAATAAAACACAAATAATTACAAACAAGTCAAATTTAGTCAATTCACACTACTAAATAAGTCAAACCTCGAGTCCCCGACAACGACGCCAAAAACTTGTTAACTCGGAGGCAAGTGTACCATATCGTTTCAAGTAATAAAAATGGTAAAACCCATTATCGTTCTTCCCATGAGACTCGAAAGGCCTTATTGTTCGTATGAATCAAAATCGTAAGACTTGTGAAAGAAAAATTAATTGTTGTGGTGAATGCAAAAACAGAAAATAAACATGCAATGAGATTGATTCAATTGACTAGAAAAGAGTATGAATGAATGAAGTGTTTGGGGGTTTATAATTTCATCTAATCCGCTCTCTCTTATTTACTCCTCTTGTTTAAATTGCGTTATTATCTAATTGTTATGCAAAATTTCTTGGCCTCCCCTTAACCCGATCCCTCGGCGAAAAGGGCCTATTACTAATTACAAGCTTGCTATCCCTAGCCTCCCCTGGTAACTAGCAACACATTACAAACAGAAGTAAAAACAATTGGTCGTCGTACCCCCCTATCCCTAGGTGGTATTGCTTAACCAAGGAATTACTCACTAGTTCGTGACATTACTGTACGTTCCCGTATCAATAAAGGCAAATAACAGTTACTGAATGAGTTAAACGATAAAAGCTTTAAGCACAGTATGAGAATCCAACAATTGATAAATAATGCATATGAAAATAATATAATTTAAACAAGAGTTTCAATAAAAGAGAGTATCAAAAGATTACATTGTTCACCCAACAACAAAAGGGTTTAGTTCACCATTGTCATGGTGAACCAAGATGAAATTAATGGAAGAAATGGAAAGCAAACCCTAGAAAAGATGAAAAGGAGCCTAAGCATCCAAGAGATCCTCTCCAGAGAGTGAAAACTAGGTTTGGTCGCCCTCTTCTGTCATAAGAATGAGAATGGAATCACACTAGGGCTATTTATAGCTGAGGAGCGCAATAGAAAACAGGGCCGAGCGCAACACGCAACCGCCCAGCGTCACACTTATGCCGCCCGACGGTTTGCCTCTTATCACGCTACCGCCCGGCGTTAGGGGTCCAGCGCCCGACAGTTTTCCTCTTATCGCAAAACTGCCAGGCGTTGCTGCCTTGGTGCCAACTCCTTGCATTTGGCCGCCCAACGGTGCAATTCTGCCACTGGGCGGTTTCTAGACTCTTCTTTCTTGATTTTCTTCCTCTATCTTGAGTCTAAGGCCTTTATCTTCACCTTCATTCTTCACTTCCATCAAAATTGCTGGAAAACAATGCAAAACAGGCATAATATCACTAAAAACAGGTTTTGACTCTCGACTAACTCATTTATTGAGTTTTGTTTGATTTCAAGCTCATTCTAAGCAGAAAGGGAGTAATTTGGTCTAAAATAGCACATGAAAATAACGGTTTTTCAACTGTTATCATTTAGGCAAGGTAGACACAATTTAAATGCTATTTTGAAATCCTCTGGCAGAGCTATATACATGCAAGGAATTTGATAGAAAGCTCAATCTAACAGATCTAATACTAAGAATTTTATTGACTTAAGTAAACCTACTAAAAATGCATGTTTCTATTGTAATTGTGTTGGTCACAATGTTAGAAATTGTTATTACAAAAATGTTGTTGTTGCTAAAGGATTATTTGTGTGGAGACCAAAGGAACAAGTGACAAAGATTGACAATCATGGACCCAAAGTTAAATGGGTACCAGCAACCAAAACTTGAATTGTTTTGCAGGTTACATAGCAGGTGCAGTATGATCTCAAGGATGAATCACTTTGGAACAATCAAAATGTTGAGTATCTACAACTGGTAAAACTGTATCATCCGCTGCATTATGCTTGAATTGATTGGTTGTTGTTGATTGATTGCATTGATGCATTATCTGATTGTTTGATTGATTGAATAAGTTTGAAGAACTGTTTTTTCATGAGTCTTAGTCGACTGCCTTTTTAATTCATTCGACTATGTTCGATATGTGTTTTAAAATTGTTTTCGAAATTCTTTTGGACACACTACTGTTAACTAAGCTCTCCGTGTACTCGATTGTTGATCTTTATCTGAATGGGTTCTTAATTTGAAAATTATTGGTGCGAAATTGAAATCATATTATTCCCTCCAAAATTTCATCCTCGCCTTATATTTTAAAAACCTTATAATCATGGGTCACTACACTAAACCTCACTAGTCTGATACTCTATTATCCTCATTCTTCCTGAGAAAACCTTCTCTCTTCATCAACTACAAATGGCTTCAAGCTCCATGCCAAGGAGAAGGGTCAAAACTGTTGCTTCAAGAAATGCTAGACGGGTCTCTGATCTAAATAGTTGGATTAGCGATGAAGAAGCACAATCAAGATATCTTGATTGTTGGAAGAGAAGAACTCTGGTGACGCACAAATTTCTGAAGTTGAAATTTTTCGAGGGTGAAGGATTCTTATTCCAAAGATGGCTTAAGCGTCAGGGCCTAAAGAAATTTGTTGAAATGGCAAGCCCCTGGTATCCAGATTTAGTGAAAGTTTTCTACTGTAATTTAAAGATTGAAGACGATGTTCTCTGTTCTCGTGTAAAGGGGGTTGATATAAAACTGACTAATGAGGTCTGAAGTGTTATCAGTGGATTAAAGATTGGTGGAGAAAAATGTCATCTGGGGATAAATGGTTTTCACAAATTCACTGAATATCAAAACTGTCTAAGGAATGCAAATGACTACAGAGACTACTCTAATTACAAGACAGATGGAATGAAGAAGGATGAAAGATTGTCCATTTATGTTATTGCCTATATACTTATGGCAAGAGGTGGCAATTATGCATAGGCCACTATAGAAGACTTGATGTTGTTAAAAGCCCTTAAAGAGGACACTTAGGTGGACTGGCTAGCAGCTATTTCTGACAACACGCTAAAAGTAACCAAGTCAGAATCTGGAAAACTACCTTACTGTGTTTTCATCTCAAAAGTACTAATTCACTGTGGTGTGGAATGCATTGGTGAATCTAGTGAACAATATCAACGAACATGCTGCATTGAAAAGGCTGCTCTTCACTTTATGCACATGGTGAAAACGTCTGAAGGATGGACATATAAAGATGAAGCTGTGAGGAATGATATTACTGGATCATCCTCTGGAATCAATCAGTACAGGGCTCGAAATCAGTTTGAAAGGATTGTTCTGAGCAAGTTAAATCAAATAGAAAGGAAACTTGATGAGCATAATAATAGGGCTCAACAAAATGAAGAGAAGGTATCCTCTGAAGAAGCAAGCCCTTCTGAAAGCTCTTCACCAGGAAGTGAAGATGAGGATAGTGAGGAGAATAGGACTGAGGATGTGGTAGTGACATGATTCTTAAGGATTTTATTAACAAGAAGATGAAGAAAAACTAGTTTCTTTTAGAACAATGTCTTTTTTGCTTCTTTTGTCTTGGCTTAGTATGCCATTGTTTTGTTTTGGTCCTTGTTTGCTCCTATTCTTGTAATATCTTTTAACAAGGAAATGAAATAAGTTTTTTGAATCAATTTCAGCTGCTTTATTTTGTTTGATTGAAATCTGTTGTGTTGAATGTTGATCGATTCGACTGTGATATGATTGAAGTCGATTATGCCTGATTTGTTACACATCTTTACATATTGACTTCTGTTCTTTTTTATTATATTTCTTGAATAACTAAAACACTTAATCTGTGAAAGATCTTTGAAAGGTTTTGTACGAAAAATATTGCTTTGGAAACTACAAGTGGAATTCAACATCATTAGGAAGCAATGTATTCGACTGGGAAAATAATTCAATCGATTGCATCATAACATGGTAATAAATTCCAATTCTGCAATCTGGTTATCTTTCGTTGATTGATTATTTTATCTTGATTATCTGCAATTATCTCTGATCTAAATTGATTCTGCATATCTTGATTGAGATAATATTGTGAGATTGTTGTAGTTTGTATCATTGCTTGACTGAATTGTTTGATATCTTGTCCTTGATACAACTTTGTGCATTACTAATTGTATACTTTGATTATCTGTACTGCATTGTGCATCTTATCTGGTTTTGATATACATGCATAATGGCAGGGGGATTATTACATCTTTTACACATTTTTTTCACATGCCTGCATTTCAAGGGGAGTTATCTTTTACATGTGAATAAATGTGATAGGGGGAGCATCATTGCATTTTGAGAAACTGCACATATTTTTTTGATGCATCTCTATTTGTATATCAGCATAAATATCTAGAGCATTCCTTTTTTGTTAATACACAAAGGGGGAGAGAATTTATGAAAGCTTTATGAAAGGGGAGAAATTTTTTTCTGTCTCATATTCTGCTTGATATTTTGTTGTCTGGATATATTTACATGTAGAGTATTTGAACTATGTTATATCATTTGTTACTCTGTTTGATACAAGGTTGTGCAAACATGGTTGGTTATTAATCATGGTTGTGCATCATAAAAAAAGGGGGAGATTGTTGATATTGTTGACAACAGAATATCTATATCACTCTGGTTTTTTATGATGTCAACACATTGTTTAATAACACACATATGTTGTTGTTGTGTTACATGTTCTTATGCTGATTGTTTGAAATATCTATTGAACATGTTTATGTGCTGTATTGCTATGTGAATGCATACATATTAAGCTTGTACTTGTTACATCATTTCTGGATGCATTGCACATGTTTTAATGCATGAAAACCACAATCACTTTTGTGAACTTATAACTATGCGACAAAGCTGCAGTACAGTCGACTCCATTATTAATTGATTCGACTATACTAAAATCTTTGTACATATTTTAAGAATCAGTGCTTTGTGAGATTTTGAGAAGAAAAGAATTTCAAAATGTTCTTACATGTCAAAGTCGACTATGTGGGCTACATATTTGACTGTATCAGTTGTTTGTTTTGAAATTTTGTTATGCTCTTGCACTATAACGACTATATTTTCAAAAGTTAGTTGAGCATTGAATAGTAGGTCAATTTTATTAAATGAGTTTTTATTTTGGTTGACTGTATGCTACCAGTTTGACTGAACTGTTATAACTGTCATAACTCAGTCGACTGAATTAGAAGTCTATTCGACTCAGAGAATGTCTGTAAAACAGAAATCTATAAATTGACTTAACACGAAGTTGTTCAGAGACTTTTGATGATCTAACATTTTCATTTCTGTTTCAGATTGATATCTTTGGTTATTAGAGCTCCAAGAATTCTCCAAGAAGACGATGGTGATCTTTCTTGAAAGAGATTCAAAGGGAGACTAACTGCGTATACATTGCTTGATCACATTCTGCACAATGAAGGTGTTTCTGGTTTGATGAAGATTTTGTTTAGCATCCGTGGAGTTGCTGTATTGGACCTGTTGTGATTACAGGGGATAAACTCGTGGAGTCTGGTTCACTTTGAGGATTGTTCAAAGTGGTGTTTGGTAGATTGCAGGAGAGGGGACATCTTGCTGCAAGTCTTGTTGTATTTGTTGCCTATATTCTGGTTAAGGGTTAGAGAGGAGATTTATATTTTTGACGTGGAGGTCTTCTATAAATTCCTTGTTGTAAAAACCGCAACCATTAAAGTGCATTTGCTTCCTGGGTTGGAAGGACACTGGATGTAGGCATTGTTGACCGAACCAGTATAAAAACCAGTGTTTGATTTTCTCTATCCCTGCACTTTTACTTACAGTCGATCTTAATATTTGCGCAGTCAACTACCTTTTTCCGCTGCACACGAATTTTCATTACTTGCATTTCAAGAAAGTTTGAAAAGTTTCATACTTTGATTTCAAGATTGCAAAAAGACTTTAATTTTGATAAACCACCAATTCACCCCCTTCTTGGTGTAAAAAGAAGCCTACCTGTTTTCCAACACATGACTCATCCAGGTTTTTGTATAACTGTTGAACTATTGGTCGTCTTTGCACTTGCATAGTTCAGCTGGTCCTCCCCAACACTATGCAAGGTAAATCCCCCCATCTATCTATGTCTAAACTCTAAGACTATAGACGAGGACCTCCCTCTACTCTCACGACTCACACTGCTCCTCTCTATTTGAGCATGAACAGTGCTTTGAGTGTAGGGATAGACATACCAGTTCAAAGCTCCATACAGTTATACAGAACAACAACACCCCCTCACTTCACTTTCAATCATCTCACCCTAAGATGTCCAAGTCACACTCAAGTTCATCATTTCAATTCACAGTCATGTTATATCAAGCCACACAAGTCACATATATAGACATACATGACACTCTGTCAAACAAATAACGTTAATCAATCCATATACCTTACCAGACAATAATAGTCCCAAGAGAACCACTAAACAACACAAACCCCGCACTCATACTTAGACAAGGAAAATGACTTTGAAACCATCACCAATAGCTCCGGAAGGGTCCAAAACCCCCCAAAACGACTTAAAGAACGTCCAAAACGGACACATGGAACCCCAAAAACCATCTGAAATTGTTGTAGCATCGCCAAGTAGCGCCCGAGCGCCCAAAAATAGCGCTCAGCGCTATAACATCAACGCCCAGCGCTGGTTTTCAGCGCCCTGAGAGCAACTTTCGCATTTTCGTTCGCTCAGCGCCAATTTGGGCGCTCAACACTATCAGTAAAATTAAAATTCAATTTTCTCACTTGAAATACTTTACCCAAAACTTCTAAAGACCCCTAAGACCCTTCAAACCTTGTGAAAACTTTGCAAACACTGCTGCAACTCAAATTGACACTTAAAAACCCAATTTCACTGCTTTAAACTACCTAAACTCAATTCTATACTTTTTAACCTCCCTATTAGCAAACCAACTATATAACCAAGTCTAGATACACTCGTTAGCTCCCTCCAACCTGTTAAGTTTCTCTCATCCCTGTTGTTTCAAAATATCACCATGTAAAACCTCAAAATTGACCAAAAGTTCCTAGAAACTCACTCTAAGTTGACTCCAACGATTCTATACTAGATTTCTTTCATTTAAATCCTTAGATAAGTCATAATAGTCCTCATAACAGTCTCCTAACTGCTCAAACCATTCCCTACTACCTACCACCAATTCTCACTACTAAAAACCTCCTTTTTACACTATAATACTTCAAAACTTCAACAATGAACCTTCTTCTTTGTCCCATAACATATTTACCTCAAATTAACACTTCTAATAAGCCCCAAATAATCACATAACAATACTAAATCAGTTCCTTCATCATTTCAACACCCACCTCGAAACTCACCCATCAAACCCTTATTATTGACCTTAATCCCTAAGCAATTGATTCATCTTTACTCCAACCACTGTACATTCAGTTTTAAACTCCAAAACAACTTCATATGCATAGTCAAGATAATTTTTAAGCATCACAAACACACCATTCCAAACATACCAACATCATACTTATCCAAAATCATCAATTTCATAACTATCATACATTCAAACATAACAATTTTCTCAAAATTCATTTATTACTCATATAGATACAAATTTTATAATACAAACACAATCTAAAACAAGGTTCTAGCTTTCCTTACTTGTAACTTTCACAGCTCAAGTCAAAGAACGACTCAACCGTGCTTGGCCCAGAAAGGATCTAACGAAACCTTACAATCCACCAAAATGGCGGTAGAAACAACTCTTTCAACTCCATTTGGGCTAGAGAGTGAAGAAAACGAATTCTAATCACATGCAAAGCAGAATCTTTGCATGATCAAAACCCTAAAAGCAAGGAAAAGGAAAAGAACAACTTACCTGCTGGAGAAAAGAAGCTAATCGGTTCAAGTCGAAGCTCTCGACTTCGGAAACGAGTGACCAACACCTAAAAGACAATGCAATGGCTCAACAAATGTGGGAGTTAGAGAGAAGGCAGAGAGGAAAAATGGAAAGCTTTCTAAAGAGAAAATGAAGTTTAGAAATAAATCTGCATAATTTGGTAAAGGTGCTATGCTTTAATAAGTTTTATAAAATAAAGAAAAAACTTTTCTCCTTAATTTTAATCTCTTTATTTATTATTTAGCATATCTATCTATCTAGATATATTTCTAGGCCCTTACATCAATAATCTTGATCTACTAGTTATTATCTTCCTAGAAATAAAAATATATTTAGTCAACATAACAATTCAACTATCAAGTATGGATCTTATAAATAATTTAGATATTAAAATTCAATGAATATGAAATTTCAAATGAGATAGATAATGAATTAGATTTTTCACTTTTTATTCATTATAAAATTATATTTCTAAATAAAACTTCGTGTTACATATATAATTTAAAATTAATTATATATAAATATAAAATAATAAATTTATTTCATTATTTCAATCATACATTATAATACTTTGAAAAATAAATAAAATCAACGAATAATAATAGAAAAATTCTGTCCCGAAAACAAATAATGGAAAAGTTTTTATATTTATGTATATTACCATGCTAACTTGAATTTAATCTTTCGAAATCAAACTTACTTTATTTCAGGAAAATATTTAATTTCTTGTCATCAAAAAATAGCACAAAAATTATTAAAAGAACATTGACCCTCTTTTATTTGTGTGTCTTATTAACTATTCTATGAGATAAAAATCTTACACCCATTGTGTATTGGGTATGAGAATAGAAATAAAGATGAGAACGAGATGAATTTTTAGAATAAGAATAAGATAATGAAATTCATCTCTCATTATCATCATTATTATAGGTATTACTATGGTTGGTATATTTTTAAAAGTATACAATATTTTAATTTTCCAACAAGGCAATCACTTTTTTCCTGAAGAAAAAAAGTTTATCATTAAATTTGCCTTGAAAAAAAGAAGACACCGACAATTTAAACTATTAAAAATAAAGAAATAACATGTTAAAGTGTTAATAATGATAAGTTTATGTCAGTAAATTTGTGGAATTAATCTTGTTTCTACTGCTGGAAAGAAATTTTAATTGGAAAATCGTATAAATCTAAAATAAAGTGGTAAATTATTTCCTTTAATAAAGTGGTTTATGATTCTAACAACCATGTTAGATGTGGAAATGATGTCTAATTTCAAACCATTACCAATAACTTCAACTAATTCCGAACCATTATCAGTAACTTGCTCAGACGGATGCAATGTTGGAAGAAGAGCTCTAAGTGAATGAATTCAGTGGATGCAATGTTGGAAGAAGAGCTCTAAGTGAAGATGGAAACTAGCTCAGACGGCCTTCACTGGAAGGAAGCTAGGTGGAGAAGAGAAAGCTCAATCAGAGGTGACTTTTGGGCAGAGTTTGGTTGCTGGAAATGCTTCAGCATGATAAACTCTCATTTCATTCAAAAGTGACGTACATGGAGAGCTAAGAGGAATTTATAGAAGAAATTCCCTTGCCTAGACTATGTTAAACGGTGCAGATGAGTCCCGCTATGTGTGGATCTTAGGCCATGTGAAGGTGCGTGCAAAGTGTGCTGAAATTCTAGAAGTGCACAAGATACATGTGCAGGAAAACAAATGGTGATAATCTTCGCTGCCACTTAGCGTAGGAAGGATGCTGAGCGTTGTCCATCCTTTATCTTCTATTCTTCCCCTTGTGCTGGTTTGATCCGTGATGGCTTCCTGGATGCTTCTAAAGTTACCATTTGACATGACCAAAGAGGAGTTCGCTTTTTGAAAGTCATTGTGAAGCCTCTTTTGTTATTCTTGAAGTAAATGGTTCATTGACTAGTTTGAAGGGATTGGGCCCTGTCTATCATCCCCTCCCCCTTGGAAAGGATTTGTCCTCAAATTTGATAGTTTGTATTTGTGAGGACTTATTTTTGTAGGCTCCATAAAATTTTCTCCTGGATCAAATATGAATCTGCAATAATCATCACACATATCTCGAATTAGATTTAATTGACCCAATAAGATACATGGGAAAATTTTATTAGAAGAAGGTTTCCTAGTTTTGAAATTTTCAATTTTGATGCAATAAAGAAACATTACTTCTTTTGAAATTTTATTTTTGTCTTGAGTTAGTTGTAGCTACAAAGGTAACAATAACTCAAGTGAATTGCAACATTTTTCAAGTTGTAATAACATTGTTAAAGATGGAGTGAAAAATTCTTGGAAAGAAAAGTAGAATTTTGAAAACTTAAGGATAGCTGGAGAAAAGTTAAAGGATAGAAATCCTCCCCTTAAGAGTCTTGGTTCTATGAGGAGTGTGAGCAGATGTTGTGTTTTTAGTTGTGCTTTCTCCCTTATCTCTTGTTCTTTCCTTTCATATTTTTCTATTCTCCATTCTTTCCTTTTTTTTTCTCTTCTCTTTCATCTTGTTTTCTACTTTCTTGCTCTCTTTTCTCTTGTTGTCTTTTCTCTTCTCTTTCCTCTTGCTCACTTCTTTCTTGTTCTGTTTTCTCTTCTTCTCTTCTTTTCTTTTCTTTTCTCCTCTCTCTTTCTTCTTCTTCTTCTTTTCTTTCCATGTCTTTTCTCTCTTCTTCTTTCCTCTCTTGCTCTCTTTTGGAAGATGATTGTTGTTTTACCTTTATACACATTTGAACAAGGTCATTCAAATATTTATAAGGCAGTAATTCAACCCTATGCCTTATGTCAGAATTTAGCCCATTCAAAAATATAGCTAATGTAATATCTTCCCTCTCAACAATTCCTGCCCTCATTTGTATAGCTCTATCTTTTGCCTATATTCTTCCACAGTCATAGATTTTTGTTGCAACCTTTGGAGATTATTTATGAGTTCTCTTTTATAATAAGAAGGCATGTGTCTTATTCTAAGGGCAGTTTTAAGATCATTCCAATATTCTATTGGAGGATCTTGATGTCTTAGTCTATCTTGGATTAAAGCAGTCCACCAATTCATTGCATACCCTTGAAAGCTTAGGGTGGCAAGAGAAACTTTTCTTTCTTCTCCTACTTGGTGGCAAGCAAAGATTTGTTCCACCTTCATCTCCTAGTCTAGGTAAGCCTCAACATTATCTCTTCCATGGAAATGAGGTAACTCTAGATTAACTTCCTTAGGGAGTGGAGGATGTTGAAATTCCCTCATGTGTCTTCTGGAAGAAAATGGTTGTTGGTAATACTCTCCTACCCTTAAGGAATCTCTTTTACATCAGGAGTCTGTACTGTAACTTTCCCTAGACCTCCCCCTACTCTTGGCTTGTTCCCTTCTTAGCATTTTTAACTCATTTTGAATCTTGGCATTATGTAGCTCATTGTGGACTTTTTCTTGACTTATTTTTCTCTCAATCTTACTGAGTTGGTTGACTAGAGTTTGGAAGGAAAATTGTTTTCCAGGGGAATTGTGAATCCTAGAGGGAATGTTTTCTAAACATTCTTTTTATGAATTTAAAAGTATTCTTGAAGTAAGGAAAAAAAGGTTTTCACTTGAGAGCAATATTCCAAGTAAGAGAGGTGAACCGTGTAGGTTGCTTAAATACCAAGTCTTGCCTTGCCAAATATGCTCCTAGTTACTTACTAAAATTTCTTAAGTCAAAATTACCTTTAAATTCACTAAAATTCTAGAGACAACAAACAAACATGAAGAAAAGAACTAAGCTATAAGTCTTTTCCAAGCGCTTAAAAGAATTGAATGAAGTGAGGTCTCCTAGGTGAGACTTGGAACTTTGGATCCAAGACACACTCACTGTCTACCAACTTTAATCAGAACTTAAGAGTAAAAGTTTGCAAGTGATGGAAGAACACTTGTGAATTCTTCCAAGTCACTTGCCTAATGGCCAATTACCAGTATTTTTGCAAGAAATGAAAATTAACAAGAGAAATTGAAATTAGAAGTTGTGTGCAGCTTTGGCTTCTCTCAAAGGAGGATTTGCTGATTTATGGGCAAACAAACAAGTCTCACAGTTGCTGGAAATGAGGCTTTTAAACCGCTGTAAACAGTGGCTGCTGTAGCAACATTTTGTGCAAACCAACAATGAAAACGTAAATCTTCTGCTCTAAAAAGCTCAGCTCCAATGTCAATCTTTCCATGCTCCAATCTACTCCCTAAGATGCTACCAGTGTTATAGGACGGCCTGGGATAATTCTGCACCCAAATTAGAGCTCAAACAGACCACCATCAATCAATTAAAACCTAAGAAAAGCAGCCCTGCTGCTGCTAGAAAAGTGTTAAACTAGAATGCACCACTGGACTTTCAGCAAACAGTTTAGGTGCAAGATTTTCAAACAATTCAAAGCAAACAATTAAACGATTTTCAACGAAAGGTGGCACTCAAAATGATCTTAGGAGAGGCTCTAGATTAGATTTAAAAAGCAAAAAACAATTATAAGTGGCAAATACTGTTAATTCAAACCCAATTTCAAAATAGGAAAACTTGTTCTATGAAATTCCTAAAAGAGCTTATGTGAATAATGCATCAAACTTGAAACAAGATTGACACTAGTTCACTCAGCTTTTTAAAATAAGTTCTATTATTGAATTTGCATTGTACACTTCTTATAACTTAATTAAACCAAGCTTTTGCTACCAATTTAACACTGAATTTGATGCATTAATCATAGCAAACACTGAATCACGAATTCTGCAACTTATATCAGGAATAAAGTGTTAAAAAGTGGTGGTTTGAATCGTCAATTTGTACAAAAGTATTTAGACTCACAATTTTATGGTTTGAGCAACTTTTCTTTATGAAATATGACTTGTACAAGCTGCCAGCACATGGTAAATATGATTAAATCAAAATATCACTGGTTCAGTTGCCCTTTAACACCAATTTTAACCATTTTCACCAACCAAATTCAAGCATAAGAATCAAAGGGGACCGTAATAATGTAATCTGACCCTAGGACAATAATTGAAATGTGAACAAGACTCTAGGAGTGAATTAAAAGATTTCCAGAAGGGAGTTCTAAACTGGACAGATTCAAAACTAGCTCTAAGTGAAGATGCAATGGTGGTTTGGCAGCAGCGAAAGAATGAATTCAGTAGATGCAATGGTGGAGCAAGAGCTCTAAGTGAAGATGGAAACTAGCTCAGACAGCCTTCACTGGAAGGAAGCTAGGTGGAGAAGAGAAAGCTCAATCAAAGGTGACTTTTGGGCAGAGTTTGGTTGCTGGAAATGCTTCAGCATGATAAACTCTCATTTCATTCAAAAGTGACGTACATGGAGAGCAAAGAGGAATTTATAGAAGAAATTCCCTTGCCTAGTGTAACACTCCGGCAACTTACAAGCACTGTTGACTGCCCCCACACATCACCACGAGACTTTCCAGTGTGCTTTGTCCTCACTCACACACTTTCCGAGAAAACTTCCCGGAAGGTCACCCATCCCAGGATTTCTCCAGGCTAAGCACGCTTAACCATGGAGTTCTTATGGGTTAGGCTACCGAAAAGTAAATGCATTTTGGTGATATGAGTAGCCAAATCAATTCCTTTAAGCTATCCTTCAACTGTATAGTCCCATACCTATACAGTCTCCAGATCCCTCTCATTCCGGTGTATGTTCGATTCGTTCATGTGCCCCTTCCACTAGAAGCCTGCCAGGAGCCGCTCCTTGTTTGTGCCCCCTGCACCATGCCTCTTGCACCGGCGATCACTCCCCGCCCTCGTCAGTGCCCGGGTGTCACACCTAGACTATGCTAAACGGTGCACATGAGTCCTGCTATGTGTGGATCTTAGGCCACGTGGAGGTGCATGCAAAGTGTGCTGAAATTCTAGAAGTGCACAAGATACACGTGCAGGAAAACAAATGGTGACGATCTTCGTTGAGTGCTATCCATCCTTTATTCTTCTTTGCTTGGTTATCTTCTATCCTTCTCCTTGTGCTGGTTTAATCCGTGATGGCTCCCTGGATACTTCTAAAGTGGCCATTTGACGTGAGTAAAGAGGAGTTGGCTTTTTCAAAGTCATTGTGAAGCCTTTTTTGTTATTCTTCGAGTAAATGGTTCATTGACTAGTTTAAGGGGCTTGGGCCCCGTCTATCAAAAATGTAGATGAAGAATGACATTCCAACATTTATCAAAGACCCAAACCCTAAATCCAAAATAAGTGAAAAAGATGATAAGGTTGATAAAAGAAGAAATATAATGAAGAATTTTAGATTGAATGTAGATGTGAACTCATGGAAGAAAAAGACTTACAAGCAGAAAAAAAGAAAAGGAAATCAAGCATAAGTAGAATGATAATCAAAATTGAAATTCAAATTGAAACAAACAAGTATTAAGGCAAGAAGTGTGTTTAAAATATTTGCTTAATATATTTTTTATTTAAATTATTTTAAGAACATCTTTCAGTTTTAGAAATTCTTTTGTATAAAAATAAAAATATAATTTTTATTGTTTAAATTTGAAAAATTAAGATGGAGATGTTGTTAATATTTAATATTTTGTTACATTTTTACCTTATATAAATTACATTAGTATAATAAAATAGTAAGTTTCTTCACATAACATATTATTTATATGTCTTATATATTTCCAAAATCCTAAAAATCTCAATAAAATCTCCTTTCGAAAGACAATTATTTTCTACTTATGTGTTAGAAATATCTAACCCCTATTGATTTGATTAAGTGTTAGAAATAACTACACATAAAAATATGATTATGTTTTCTTTGAAGGATGAGGACTTATTGTACAACAAATTATCGCGAAAGACAAAAGTCTTTTTTCTAACATTAATATTATTTTAAATATGAAAAATCATAATGCTCTTAGACAATAATACACATGGAAGTTAGGAACCCCATACAAAAATAAAACTACATAAAAGGTTATTTTATATTGAAGGTGCTAAATGGTCAGTAAGTGTACTGAATCGTATCAAGTAATAATAAATGGTAAGACCAAGTATCGTTTCCTTTTTGTCATCATATATTGCCATGTCTATTACACGTATTTAGAGCAAACTTAGTACTATTAACCAACAAACAAGTCTGCACAATTATATATCTTACACATAAAAATCTTAAGCATATTTTATCCCATAATTATGTACCCCAGACCAAATGCATATTTCTTAAGATTTCTTCTTTCTCGTGGTATAATAAGTTGAAATAAACAATATATAGGCTCTAGAGTAATCCTTATCTTAATTAGGTTTAGTGTGATTAAGCACTATAAGTGCATTCCACTGAGTAAGTAAAGTGGTGGTACATTGGGGATCTTCCCAACCAAGACATTAAACTGCATTACATTTTCAAATTCCCAACTCAAATTTTGATAGTCCTTTATTAGATAACCTTTAAATTATGTCTTGTAACTTATTTGCTGATCATCTTCTTGTTTTGCCATAATATGTGCCAAAAATGTGGTATTTAAGTGTTTGCTTCTTATCAGAATATGTGCCAAAACTAGATTACAACATTAGAAACTTAAACAACCACTTCAAGTTCAATCTTATTTAGTTTTGCAAATGCATGCCTAGAAGACACTGAAATTGAGAAGGACAGTAAGTCTAACTTAAAGGTACTCCATACACAATGGAAATATAATTAATTGGAAGGAAACAAGCATCATGTGATTATTTCTACAGTGTTAAGTCTGGAATTGGAAAGTAGATTGATTAATGTTTTGAGAAGAAATAAGAAAGCTATAGGATTGTCACTAGATTATATCCCTGGATTTACCTTACGAAGATTGACCTAAAGGTATAGGGAGCCTACACACAACTTCTGAAAGCTCTACAAAACATGTTCAAGTTGACCATATGATGGAATCCTTCCTAACACAGTCCTCTTTTGTCGTATTTTTACATTTTATTGTACACATAGTTTAGCTTGCAAGGAGCATGGGTTACTATAAATACCCAGCTCCTCTTTTGTACTTTTCACTTTTGAGATGAATTAGAATTAGGTTTTCTAAATCAGAAAATAATTCTCTCTTGAAAGTCATAGTGATGGAAGACGCCTTGAGGAGAACGCCAGATTGGAGCTGTGCGAACCTGATTCAACCTCCTCGAAGCTTCTCTGATGATGAATGACGCAGTGGAATGATGAAAACGAAGCTCTAAAAGAGCTGACTCGAAGGATATGGAAAATGAACACAATGAAACCCTAGAAAAGAGGGGAAACTGGATTTGGATCGATTAAACGGTGGGAATCGAAGTTTAATCGGTGAAAAGGGTTTGGATCGGTTCAACAGAGGTTTTAATTGGCTAAAATTGAAGGGAATGGAAAAATAAGAAAGAAACCCCAGGTTTGGAGGACCTGTGATCGGTGAAAAAACTAGATCTAGGATTGCAATGGAAGAATCAAGGAAGAAATGAGGTTTAATGTTGGATCTATGATGAAATGGAGAAGATGAGACTTACGAAGTAGAAAAGAGCTTTGAGAATGGAGGAGCTCTCGAGAACGAAATGTGAATGTGGTTCAGAGTGGAGAACCAAATGAAACTGAGAGAATGAGTGATGTGCGTGTCTGCGAAAGAAAATGATGTGCTGATGTGTTGAATGCTGTGACGTGTGCTGAAGAAGGAATTGGATAGTTGATGCATGAAGAGGTGGCAGCGAGAGAATGGATCTCCGTGGAGGAGAGAGAAGCACCATGAATTGTGGAAAATGGAAGAATGAGAGGTGCTTGGAAGGTGGCTAGAGGGAGTCTTTGGACTCTCTAGCCTTGTGACTTTCAAGAGAGAATGGTTTCTACTTCAGAAATCTCAATTCTCATTAATCTCAAAAGTAAGGAATACTAGGAGCTGGGTATTTATAGTGACCCATGCTCCTTGCAAGCTACACTACAGATACAATGAAATGTAAAAATACGACTAAGAAGACTGTGTCAAGAATGATTCCATCATACCCTCCCTCTTAAAAAAAAGATTTGTCCACAAATCTGGCAATCGCCTTATGTATAGGCTTCACATAGTCTTGGGAGCATGGCCATCTTGAAGTGGCCTTATTCTTTGAGATCTACTTTTCTTCTTCCTGGATCAAACACAAATCTGCAATATGCATCAAATATATCTTCAATTAATATCAATCCAAGGAAGAAATTTTCTATAAGCACAAGAGAATAAGAACTTCTAATATTTTGATTTGTAATCTTTGAAAATGTTAGAAGTCCAAATTCAATATTGTCTTGAGTTACTTGTTTTCTTGAAGATAACAACAACTCAAGATTTGAATTACCATAGTTTGAAAAGATTTGCATAAAATATGGAATGGCAATTGATTTGAAAGAGAAATTAATATTTGAAGACTCAACAATAATTGGAAAAGAAATAAAGAAAACCTTCCCTTTTAGGTTCCATGATTTTTGAAAGAATGGACGATTTCTCCTTTTCTTTCTTTTCCTTTTCTTGTCTTTCCTCTTCTTGTTCTCTTCTCTCTTTTTCTCTTTTCTCTTCTGTTCTTTTCTCTTCTCTTCTTTTCTCTTCTCTCTCTCTTTTCTTCTTTTCTTCTCTCTTCTTCTCTTCTTAATTCCTCTCTTCTCTTTTCTCTTCTTTTCTCTTTTTCTTCTCTTCTTCTTTCCTTTCTTCCTCTTCTTTTCTCTCAATCTCTCTTTGTCTTTTATTTTCCTTAATCTCTTTAAGTTTGGCTCCAAATTCTAATTCCCTCCTAAGAAACCCATTATCATTTAATCTCTCAAGAAACATTTTTCCTTCTTTAATGCAATCTCTAATTAGTTCTAGGTTTCTTTTAATGCTTGAGGCACAAACTTTCTTCTCATGCAAGCTTTTAAATAATACCAATCCCTAATGATGGACTTTCTACCTTTTCTAACATAGTATTGTCTTTCATCCCACCACTCTCTTGCATGTTCTTCTAACTTAGAGAGATAAATGCTAAGCACATAAGACTCGCTCTCTCTATGAAACCAAGGATTTATTTTATCTATCTCTTGTTCCCAAGCTAGGTATGTTAATGCACCTATGTCTTTACCAAAGAATGGAAGCATCCTAGCTTGTTTATACATTTCATCAACATTATCTAACCTAGAAGACCTATATGAACTATAACAAGACATCTTTGCTTTTAAAAGTTTTCTTAATATAAAGGACTAAAAGCTTCCACTTTAGACAAATCCAAGGTAAGATAGGTGAACCACAAGGATTGCTTAAATACCAAGTCTTTGCCTTAGCCAGATTTACCTTAAGCTACTAACTAATTATCCTTTAAACAAAAATTACTTTTAAAATCAAAGAACTAAACAATCAAAACTAAACACAAAATCTATCCTAAACGTTTTCGGTCTCGGACTCTAATGTGATAAGGTAATATCTTTAAGCCTAAATCACCCCTAAACGTGAACGTGAACACAATAAAGAAGAAAACAAGTAAAGTTGCCAAGAGTTGGAAAGAGCACTAAGAACTCTTCCAATCTACTTGGGCTGACAAAAGCTAAGACTAACAATAACATGGGCTGACACAAGCCCATCAAATACAAAGAAAATAAAAAAAACAATAGCCTACTATGGTCTGGTCCACTTCATCTTCCTGCTACTATGATTCAATGCTGCCACAATCCCCTTGATCAACATCCTGGTTCAACGCATCAGAAAAATCTCGTGTTCCAAATCTGGTCCATTTTCCCTTTTGGTGAGCTCGTACACTTGGTGCACTCAAAAGAATTTCCTATTTGTTATTCATTTACAAGTGTTGCACAAAGAATTCAATATTACATTCAGCAGAACTTCCAAGGCTTAAAATTGGCAATTTTAATCAGAAACAGCTCAAACAAGATAGAAGTTAAACAACTCCCTTTCTCTCGGTGCAGTTGGTGCAAATTCCTTTTGCTCTCAACTTGCAGTCTACTGCATATTTTTTTCATTCTCTTCAATCCTATTATGCCAATATTTAAACCAGCATCAACAATTCACTCATCTTAACAATTGCAAATTATAACAAATAGACAGTTTAAGCCAACTCCCTTAATTTCACAACTTCCAAATGAGATGTTTCTGCTACTGCATACTCAAGAACTAATGATCCCAACAATTCAGCTCTGCACACCAAAACTCACAACAAAATACAGCAAGGTACAAAGGGAGATGGATATCTAAACCAGATTCAAATGGGTATAATGATATGATCATAGATGAGGCAACAATGAAGAGCTTTCAAAGTGACAAAAAGAATAAAAAAGAGTAGAATAGGTTCCCTTTGGGCGTGTATTTGCCTTTTGATTTCTTTCTCTTAGTTCTTGTGAATAATTGCTTATAAACTCTTCTTTCTCTTTAAGAACAAGCAATGTGGGACTATCCATGGCTTGATCTTAAAAAGAAGAGAAGAGAAAGTGAGCATTCTAGGCGTGTAGGAGTTAGTAGCATAGCTAGTGTTAGTTTTTGAACTCTAGGAGAACTAGGAAGCTTATAAACCCTTTTGGAATGAGAGAATTAAGCAATGTGGGACTCCCATGTACCTAGGGACGTTGCAGCTGCTGCTGGACAGAACTTGGAGCCTTCCAAGTCCCACATCACTTGAAACTCTTCACCAAAGTCATTCCAAAAGTTATATAAGCAACCTAGGGGTTCTCCTTTGTACACACCTTTGCATTCTATGAAATTTGAGTTGAATTGCAATCTTGCATTCTTCTTTGAGATAGAATTCTGTCTCTAAAGTCCCAAATTTGGGCAGGCCTTATCTTGCTCAAGCAAGTGGCGGTCCTCTTCATGATGCTTATCTTGGAAGCTTGTTCAAGTGGCGCATCTTCATTTCCTAAGTTTCCTTTCTCTAATCTTTTTCCATTTTAATTTCTCTTCCATTTCTTTGTAGGTCATTTAGTATATTCTCTCTAGGTATGCACTTCCCCATCATATAATTTCAAGCTGAAACCAAACTGACTAAATAACCCCCCAATCCAATCAAAATCCAATGCAATACAATGTGCAGCGTGTAATGAAAATTTTCAAAAACAAAGTAGGAACAAGTCAAATAATTCACTCATGAAATCAGGATTTGTCAATTAAAACAATGTTGATGTAGAGATGAAAAGAACTAAACTCAATCAGCACAACATTTATAAATTCCTATCTTTTCTACCAAGTTCATGGAAATCTTATCAAATCAGAGTCGGCAGGAACACACATCAATGATAATTTGCATATGAAGAAACTAGTTAACACAGAAAACCAATGATATTTGTTCCTTGCAATTACTTGGTAGCACCACAGATTCAATTCACAGTTTGCAACTCCTTGATTCGAGTAAATTATTAACTCTGCACAATGAAATAGTCAGCAGTGGTTAACAGAAAATAAAATTATCTCTCTTTAAGTGCCAAAGAATTAGGCTAAGACAACCTTACAAATCTTACATCACTCAGGCTTCTCATTAAAACTTTTAAAGCTCACAATGAAAGGTTTGGAAGGGAAATTCTCCCTTGGCAGTTTAAGGTTGGAGAGTCTTTCAGACCACCACCACCTAAGAGGCTAGCAAGCACACAAACCTCTTTCCACATTTCCAGAAATCCAGAGTGAAACACGTCACAAAGAGTAAGTGGCTAGGCTACAACAATGGCAGAACAGGACAAGACAGACAAAGCAAAGACAGCACAATAGAGAAGACAACTCAAGACAGACTCTAGAATAGATGAAGAAAGCAAGAAAAAGCTCAAATTAAGATTAGCAGAACAAAATTAACATGTGATGGACATAACCAAGACAACCAACAAGAGAAGCAAATAAAAACAGGCTATTTAGCAAGGCTGGCACTCAAACAGAACCTATGAATAGCTCTAAAACAGATTTAAAAAGCAAGAAAATAAAAGCAAGTTGAATCATTCATGACCAAACA
Organism: Vigna mungo; assembly: GCA_036885675.1. Classification (NCBI taxonomy): domain Eukaryota; kingdom Viridiplantae; phylum Streptophyta; class Magnoliopsida; order Fabales; family Fabaceae; genus Vigna; species Vigna mungo. The sequence continues at coordinate 17,030,793 of CP144690.1, read as the reverse complement.
AATTTGCAACAGAAATAGAATAATGCATTGCTATAAAATGTTCAATCTGTTAACAAAACTGGCAAACGTACCAGATCGTTTCAAGTAATATAATTGGTAAACCCAATATCGTTCTTCCCAAGAGACTCGAAGGCCTTATCGTTCGTGCAAATTGAAATCGTAAGACTTGTAAAGAAAAAGTAATTGGTTTGGATGCAAGAAACAACAAGTAAACATGCAAATGCGATTGATTCAATTGACGAAAAAAAGACTATGGATGAATGAAGTTGTTGGGGTTTACAATTTCATCTTATCCACTCTCTCTTATCTACTCCTCTTATTTAATTCGCTTTGTTATCTAATTGTCATGCAAACTTTCTTAGTCTACCCTTAACCCGATCCCTCGGCGAAAAGAGCCTATTACTAATTACTGGTTTGCTATCCCTAGCCTGCCCTAGTAATGAATAATGCATTATAAACAGAAGAGAAAACAATTTATCATCCTACCCCCTATCCCTAGGTGGTATTGCTTAATCAAGGAATTTCTCACCAGTTCATGACAGTACCGTACGTCCCCGTATCAATAAAGACAAACAACAATTATCGAATGACTTAAACGATAAAAGCATTAAGCGCAGATGAGAACCCAACAATTGATAATCAAAGCATATGACAAGCATATAAATAAATAAGAGTTTCAATAAAAGAGAGTTTCAAAAGATTACGTTGTTCCCCAACAACAAAAGGGTTTAGTTCACCATTGTCATGGTGAAACTAGATGAAAAATAATGGAAGAATGGAAAAACAAACCCTAGATTAGATAAAAAGGAGCCTAAGCATCCAAGAGATCTTCTCCAAGGAGTGAAAACTAGGTCTGGCCACCCCTTTCTGTCAAAAGCATACATCTAAACTCGCACTAGGGCTATATATAGCTGAGGAACGTCACAGAATTTAGGCCCAAGCCCAACAGACAACCGCTCGGTATCACACTTTTGCCGCCCGACGGTTTCCCCTTAATCGCGCCACCTCTCGGAGGTGAATTGCGCCGCCTGACGGTTTGCCTTTAATCGCAAAACCGCCTGGCTGCACCGCCTGGGCGCGAGACAGTGGCTACCCCTCGCATTTGGCCGCCCAGTGTTGGATTTTGGGCGTTGGGTTGTTCCTAGACTCTTCTTTTCTTCATGTTTCTTCATCTTTCTCAAAAACGCTGCAAAACAAGCATAGTATCTCTAAAAACAACTTTTTACTCTCAACTGACTCAACTAACGTGTTTTGCTTGATTCTAAGCTCATTCTAAGCCTTAGAGGGTGTATTTTGATCTCAAATGAAGCATGAAAATAACTGTTTTTCAACAGTTATCACAACCCCAAACTTAGAACTTTGCTTGTCCTCAAGCAAACAAAATAAGACTCGGCTTTCCACTTTTCATCCAATAGTTCAACACTCATAAAATTCATGACAAGAACTACTCAATTTCAGATTTTCAGTGAAATCAAATCAAAATGCATGCATGTTTCCAATTCAGTTCAGTTCACATGATCATATATTCCTCAATAGATGTTACACTTTATGAATGACCAATCCACTAAGCAAAGATGTAAGCATGAAATTTATCAATTCTCACCAGGTAAGTGTTTCACTCAATAACTCAAGTGTTTAGGATGACACTCCAACTCTCTATTATTCACAAGTCACATGAAACAACATTGCCATTCATCTAAAACAATCAAAATCTTCACATGTAAATGCCATCACGAGGACTTTTCCAAGGCTTGTATTGAGGCTGGGCTAACAAGAAAAATTAGTTTTTCTGGAATGCAAAATCCTTAAGTTAAGAGAGCTATTTTATTATTGAAAAGGTTCAAGTTTAAACTCCCTCTATTACCAATCTCCTTTATTCCCAACTTCTTCCCTTTTTATTGATTTTACATTGAGTTCTTTTTTTTCATGCTTTTTCCTTTCAGTTCTTCTATGTTCATGCATTTTTCTTTTCAACCCTTGAACTCAATGTTTTTCTTTTGCCTTTCAGTTTTCCCCATACAACCCCAAACTCGAACCTTTTCAATGTATACAAGTATTGTCAACCCAACTCAAAGTAAATACTTTCAAATCAAGGGTTTTCATACTGTTTAAGGTCAAGGTTCAAAAAGGGTTTCCAAAGGATATCAGCACAATCACAATCACAATCACAATCATAAACCATTATACATCTCTTCATATAGTTAGCGAACCATTCACCTGGATATCAGCACACACACATTCTCAGTCATCAAACCACATTCAATCATCATTGAATAACTCATCATGCATTTTATAAAATGAAACCACCATCAGAATCAGTGTACAAGCCAAGCACAGACACAAAAATCAAATGTTCCTATACTAAAAATCAAAATTACAAAGGAAAAAGAAAGATAAAACCTGGGTTGCCTCCCAATAGCGCTTGTTTAACTTCACAAGCCTGACCCGATAAAGCTCAAACACCCATCAGTAGGTGTTAATATTCTCCTTATCACCAACTTTAAAAGCTCTGTCTGCTTTAATAGTCTTGACAACCCATAACTTATTCTTGAATTTCACTCGGTGTGCCAGGTTTGGGTTTGTCACTTTTCACATCAGGGTGTTGGTGAACAAATTCTCCTTCCTTATTTGCTTCCTGATGATCTTGTGCTCCGAGTACAAATTTTATCCTGCACATACTAACGTGTTTTGCTTGATTCTAAGCTCATTCTAAGTCTTAGAGGGTGTATTTTGATCTCAAATGAAGCATGAAAATAATTGTTTTTCAACAGTTATCATACTTCAATCAAATTAAATGAACCAGAAACAGGAGAGAAACATCAAGAGTGAAACTGTGTTGTGAATTGCACTTGCCACTTTGCTTTTTATGTGGTTCAGTCAATAATTCTTCTCTAGATGCTTTTTCTTTTCAAATCACAAGAACTCATGCTTTTATACTTTCACTTTCTTTTGCTACAATTCACAACTTATAATTTGATTTCTATTCCAATTCAACTTCACAAGATATGATTCATGATAGAAACAAATGATTCAGCACAAAGAAACTACAAATGTTTTTTTAACAACACCAAATGCAAGATACAAAAGACTCTAGGAATTGAATTAAACTACAAGCTTAGTAATGAACTAATACCAAGCAGAATAGACACACACTCAAAAACAATAACACGGACTTCAAAGAGAAACCAGTTTCGGTGTAACTGGCAAAAGAGATATTGATGCTGCTGTAAGCATCTTGCACCCAAGCTGATGGAAGCCTCAACTAAAATCATGCTTGGAGAAGCTTCACGGATGCAAAATTGGCAGCTGAAAAATGTTGATGAATGAAGGTTTCAAGTGTTTGATGAAAGTCCATGAGAGTTTGGTTTTGGTGTAATGGTGTAATCTAACTCAGAAAGCTTTCCTAAAGGGAAAGGAGCTAGAGGATAGGCAAGATAACATTGCACAAAGGTGAACTTGAGAGTAAAAGCTAAAATTTGGCAGCATTTCTTTACTTCAATTCAAGTTACATTTACAAGTGATGAAGCTGTCTATTTATAGATGAAGGAGAGCTTCCAAGCGTGTTGTGCAAGCTATTCTAATGTGCACGTGATGTAAAACAGGTGGAAGAAGCTTGGGAAACAAGCTTTAGTTGCCAACTCAGCAAAGCATTTGAAGAAGATGAAGCTGTTGTCTTCGGTTGCAACTGAGCGTTGGCAGCAAGTCTTTAATCCTAAGCTCCTTTGCTTCTTCTTGCTTGGTTACTCTTCTTGCTTCTTTATTGATGTCCTACAAGCATAGTAAAATTTATTTAGTTAGAGAAAAACATGCTAAGACTTTAGAAAGAAAAGATTAAGTTCTCAATCAACTTCCCTTTCATAGTCTTAGTGTAGTTGATGCATCTTTGGATGGTAAGTCCCTTTAGGGGTTGCCATCATTCCCTCCCTCTTTAAAAAGGATTTGTCCTCAAATCGGGAAGAAAGAAGAAGCACAACTTTGGTGTTTATTTTCCTCCTAGGTCAAAGATATATCTATAAAAGATAGCAAAAATGAGTATGATGAATAAGAGATATGCAAAGAGAATAATATAAAATGAAGGCCTTGTTACAAAATTTTTATTAGAAGAAGTCTTGGCCTTTTTGTTTTCACTTTGTTTGGAACATTCCCCATGATGAAATAGAGAATCAAAGCGATGTTTTTGAAAAGAAGAGTCAAGGTATTTACCTTCTAAGGAAGGAGTTAACATCATGCATACCTTTGACTCCTTTTTCTTTTCTTGAGAAGGTTGCTTGTCCAACCTATTTTCTTGTTTTCTTTCTTTTTCAAGTTTTTGTTTGATTTTTATCTCATCCTCTTTCACTTGTTCGGGTGTAAGAGGAATCAATGTGATTTTATTTCCTTTATGAAGGAAAGTTATTTTGTTGGTATAGCCATCATGAGTGGAACTATGATCATATTGCGATGGCCTACCAAGTAAAACATGCCCCGCATCCATTGGAACAACATCACATAAAATATTTTCTTCATATTTGCCAATGGATATTGGTATGGTTACTTGTAAGTTCACTACTATTTCTTCATCCTATGTTATCCACTGAATCTTATAAGGCTTGGGATGAGGAATAATAGGTAAGGCTAATTTGTTCACCACTCTAGAACTACAACAATTGCTAGAAGAACCACTATCCACAATTAATGAAGAAGTGTTTTCAAAAATTTTGCATCTTGTGCAAAATAGGTTCTCCCTTTGAGATTGTTCTAGCTCTTTGGTTTGACTTCCAAGAAGTCTTCTAACCAACAATAACTAATCTTCACAAGGTAAGACTTCTTCCTCAGATATGGAAGTATCTGAGTCACTAGAAGAATCTTCACTTTCATTGTGGTGATCCAAGAGATAAGTAGACCTTATGTGAGGACACTCAGAAGAATAATGACTTCTCTCTCCACACTTAAAACATCTAGTCTCTCTACCCCTTGGTTCTTTTGAATACTCTTTGTGAGGGGTATTTCGTTCGCGCTCTCTCTCTGTTGTTCTTTACCGCTCACTTTCTCTTTTTCTTTTTGTTTTTCTTTGTCTTGAAGTTTTTCATACCTCATTGGACTACCCTCCCTCTTATGATCTTTCCTATACTCGGAGGTGGTAGGGTAAGTCCTTTTAGTGGAAGCTTTTCTTCTAAGCTGCTCTTCCACTCTCACACATAGCTGGACAAAGTCATTTAGATCTAGGTAAGGTAAGAGTTCTACCTTATCTCTAATCTCATAGTTTAATCCACTCTGAAATCGAGCTATGGTGAATCTCTCCTCTTCTTTTATCCCCGCTCTCAACATGAGTAACTCTAATTTTTGCAAACACTCATGTTTCTTTGTTGAAGTCGGTGGAGCTTGTCCATGACTTCTCTAGCATAATAGGCCGAGACATGTCTTCTATTTAAGGCTGCTTTCAACTCATTCCAATATTGGATGGTGTAGTCGCCATGCATCTTTTGATCTCTCATGATGGATGTCCACCAATAGAGGGCTGCACCTTGAAAGGTCAAGGTAGCTAAGGTCACTCTCCTCCTATCATCAATGTGGTAGCAATCAAAAATTTGTTCAACCTTCGTCTCCCACTCAAAGTATCCCTCAACATTATCTCTACCATAGAAAGGGGGAAGGTCAAGCTTGGGTTCCACATGATGTCTCTATGGTTATGATGACGCCTAGGAGGGCGTTGATAGTGATCATAAGGTTGGTAACTATGGTGATCACTATGTTGTGAATGATCATCATGATCATTGTTTTGCCTATGAGAGTGATCCCTTTGTGTTTGCCCTCTTTGATTGAGAGTAAGATTGGCGACCATTTACCTAAGCTCATTCAGCTCAGCCTTGGTTCTATTGAGTTCTTCTCGCAACTCTATGTTCTCTTGATCTTGATTGATGTTACCTTGAACACTAGAGTGACTCATGCTTGTGAAGTATAGAAAATGTGTTCACAAATATTTGAAAGCCTTGCACAAGTATGAATCAAAACTTTGGAAAAGAGGATTTTCTTGTTTTTGGTGAATGACTTCTATAAAGATTCTAGAGGTGAAGAAACCGAATAGCTCCCAGGAAGGAGAGGTGAGTCATAATGGACAAGCTTAGAAACCTTGTCCTTCCTTAGTCAGAGTGTCTTCTAACGTTTCTCACCCAAATTTCTAGATAGAAGTCTTTCAAAAGCTTTTTGAATGCAAAGATGTTATGCTCCTACAAACCAAACGAAGGTTTAACTAAATGAAACACATTCCTAAGTATCACAGAGACTTAAAACATAAAAGTCAAACAAGCAAAGGAAAGTAAATGAATGGAAATGGAAGACAAAGATAAACGACCCTATGTGAAAGTGCAAGTGACACTTGGAGCCCCTTGACACACTTTCACTCTAAGAGGTGGCAACTAAACTATTACAATGTTGCTTGGTACACTTGGAATTGCTTGAAAAGCATTTTCCCAAGGTACTTAAGTTGCAAAAAGAATGAAATGTAATACTCAAAGGTTTCTTGATACAAGATCAAATGTACAAGTAAAGGGAGCAATGTTTGAATAAAACCAAGTGTGGTTAGAAATAGTTGCTGAATATGCTTAATAATGGCACGATTTTACTGCTGCAATTATAGCTGGAACAACAGTAAAAACCAACTCCCAATGTCCACAATTGTTGCCTTGTTAGCAAGCCTTCCACTCCTTAAGAGGCTACCCCATTGGAGGAGCAATCTGGTGGGTTAAATTGCACCACAATAACACCATGTTAGCGGATTGGCAAATGTACCAAATCGTATCAAGTAATAAAAATGGTAAATCCCATTATCGTTCTTCCCATGAGACTCGAAAGGCCTTATTGTTCACGTGAATTACAATAGTAAGACTTGCGGAGAAAAATTCAATAATTGTGGTGGATGCAATGACAGAAAATAAATATGTAATGTCAATTGACGAGATTTGGGCAATGGATGAATGGAGTTGTTAGGGGTTTACAATTTTATCTAATCCTCTCTATTTTATTTACTCCTCTTGTTTAAACGGCGTTATTATCTAATTGCATGCAAACTTTCTTGGCCTCCCCTTAACCCGATCCCTCAACGAAAAGGGCCTATTACTAATTACCGGCTTGCTATCCCTAGCCTCCCCTAGTAACCAGCAACGCATTACAAACAGAAGCAAATACAATTGGTCGTCCTACTCCCTTATCCCTAGGCGGTATTGCTTAACCAAGGAAAAATCTCACCAGTTCATGTCATTACTGTACGTCCCTGTATCAATAAAGTCAAACAACAATTACCGAATGAGTTAAACGATAAAGGCAATAAGTGCAGTATGAGACTCCAACAATTGATAATAAACGCATATGAGACACATATAATTCAAACAAGAGTTTCAATAATCGAGAGTATCAAAAGATTACATTGTTCCCCCAACAACAAAAAGGGTTTAGTTCACCATAGTCATGGTGAACCCAAATGAAAATAATGGAAGATATGGAAAGCAAACCCTAGAAAAGACGAAAAGGAGCCTAAGCATCCAAGAGATCCTCTCCAAAGAGTGCAAAGTAGGTCTGGCTGCCCTCCTCTGTCAAAAGAATGAATTGGAATTCGTAGCACGGCTATTTATAGGTGAGGAGCGCAGCAGAAAAATAGGCCCAAGCCCAGCTGACCACCGCCCGACATCACACTTTGCCGCCCGGCGGTGGACCTTGAATCGCACCACCGCCCGGCGGTAGGGGTCTACCGCCTGGCGGTTTCCCTCGTGCCGCAAAACCGCCCAGCGGCAAAGGTCTGTCGCCTGACGCCCAAAACTGGTGTCTTCTCCTCCCGTTTGATCGCCCGGCGCCAGGGGTTTACCGCCGGGGGGTGCCTAGACTCTTCTTTTCTCTGATTTTCTCTCTTTTCTTGAGTCTATGACCTTCATCTTTATTCCCAATCTTCACTTTTGTCAAATTTGCTGCAAAACAAGCATAAAATCGCTAAAAACAGCTTTTGACCCTTGGCTGACTCATTTATTGAGTTTTGTTTCATTTCAAGCTCATTCTAAGCAATAAAAGTCGTAATTTAGTCCAAATTAGCATATGAAAATAACGGTTTTTCAACCGTTATCACTTTGCAAAGCCATTGCCGAGGGGTTTCACCCGACCACACACAAGTGTAAGCTCGTTACAACGGTATAAGCCTACAGTAAAAGCGCCTATCCTAGGACCTCCTGCTATTCTCACCACATGACTCATCACTCTCTACTTGAGCTTGGATGATCATTAGAATGTCAGGATAAACCCCATCGGGAACTCCGGCTATTCATAAGGTCAATCACAACAAACTACAGGGCTCCACCATGTAACCTCCCTTGAGGATCATGGAATTACGTCCAATAACCATACTTTTGACTTTTACATTGCATACAACATATATATATGATATTAATTACACTTCAAAAAACCACAAACAACCCAACAAGTCATCAAGAATTGTATGAAATCATTCCATGTACACTACCAGCCACTAATAATTCTAAATTGATCACTAAACAACACAAAACCCAGTGAACTCATACTTAGACAAGGAAAATGACTTTGAACTCATCGCCAACAGTTCCGGAAGGGTCAAAACCCCCAGAACACCCTAAGGAACGTCCAAAAATGATACCTGGAACCCCGAAAACCACTCAAAACTGCCTTGGATGATTTCCTGACAACAATAATCGATTATTACTTATGATAATCGATTATTTACGTGAACTTTGAAGAAAATATGATGTTCTGACTAGAATAATCGATTATCAAGTGATATAATCGATTATTCTTATCAGTTTTTTATAGCAACCATATTTTTCTGGTTTTGGTGCATCTAAGACACTTTAATGAGTTTCTAACACTCCCAGATTCAAATATATACTAAAATAAACTTACCTAATTGATTTTGAACCTTTCTAGTCCCTTCCTTTAGTGTTTGTGCAACAATTTCCACTCAAAAACCTATTTATCATCAACTTAGAGATCAAACTCTAATTCTACCATTTTGCTACTGTTTCTAACCCCTTTAGTACTTCTAATAAGTCACAATTGACGTACCTAGCACATCCAGATTGAACAAATCAACTACCAACCCAAATGCCCAATTTAACTACCTCACTTCCGCCCAAAATACCTTACAAGTATATAAAACCAGCTAGTCTAACCCATTTACGCTTAACACTGATTTTTCTAACACCTTACACTCATAACACATCAGTTACTAATCTTTTTAAACAACAATATAATCAATTCACATTCAGCAAGATTCATCCAAGCATAAACAATCACAACCTCAATTTAACATCTTCAATACAACACATACCAAAACATATATCATTTTTCTCATGCATTTTACTTCATAAATTAACAGAACCTAACTCATACAAATCAAATTTCATAATTCAGAAATTCAAAGACCTAGCTTCCCTTACCTCAAATCAAACAGCACACAACCATAGACACCCTGACAGCCCTCTTGCGGTTCAAGAAAATTGCTAGACCCCTGCAGGTTACCATTTAATGATGGAAAACAGTTCTTAGACTTCAATGGAGTCAAGAATTTGAGGAAAAGAGCTGCTAAACACATGCAAGAGCAGAAACCTTGCATGCTCATAGTTCATAGAACATGGGGAAAAGGGAAATGCTCACAGGAAGAAGAATGCTAGAACTGATCGGAGGAAAATGTTGTTCTTGAACCCTAGATCTCCTCAGCAGTCTGATCAACAATCCACTGGTTCAATTTCTGAGTTATGGTAGAGATATGGTAGAGCACAGAGAAAGGATTTGGCTTTTAGAGAGAGAAAACGTTTATGCTAATGAACCAAAATATTGTCTGGAAATTCTATTTATATTTTAAAGAATGAAACTTTGGTTCTATTAGTATAATATACCTCTATTAGCCCTCAATCCTTTTCCACGTCCTTACAAAAGTTATTATATAATAAATTTGTTGATATTCTAATAATATTATAAGTTAGACTAATAAATAATTTATAATTAAATAATATTATAAATTGTGTCTGTCTCTTAAATTTATATTTATTTTTTACTATACTTCAATGTAATTTTTTTTTGTTTCTTTTATAACTACGGACATTTACACTGAATAAATTATCAAATTTCTATTACTAAAATATAAGGGCAGAAATATGAATTAATGATACCGAGCAAATCTCTCAAATAAATTTAAATTTCATCCTTATAATAAATAGATCAAGTTAAGTAAATATTTGACAAGTTAAATCTTAAGTTATTTATTCTATTTTTGCAATAAAATTATCGAAGTCAAAGTAAATGTTATAGAGATTCTTCTGCAATAAAATCATAGTTACTTTAAAAAAACAAATGAATGAAACACACATCACACCACACGAATGAATACGTTGTTATATATGTAAGTTCATCAAACGCAACTTGTATTCACTATTAAATCATTGTTTAGACTTTTCATCTAACCAAGTACAAAATTGTCAAAATCAAAATAAAACCTTACAGAAATTCTTCTATAATGAATAACATCTACTTTAACAAACAAATTAATGAAACACAAATCATACCAAACAAATGAATACATTGTTATATATCTAAATTCATCGAACACTGTATTTTTACACACTAGTACAAAAACGCTATTTAACGTCGGTTAATTTGGGCTTTTAACGTCATTTTCACAACCGACGTCCATACGGGTGACGTTAATGGGACGTCGAAATTCCTCATAACTGACGTCCATATAAACGTCAGTTAACGATATCCACCGACGTCTATATTACTCTATATAGACGTCCACCTATGCGTAAACCGACGTCAACATGAATATATAGAGGTTGAAAATGACACTAACCGACGTCTATGTTCTTATAGACGTCGGACCTGGCAGTAACCAACGTCTAATAACGACGTTGTGTTTTAGTGCAGTTTTGATCCAGACTTTCGGTAGCATAGTGCCGCACTCTCCTCTCGCTAGTTTCCCCACAAAAAAAGCTTGGGTCTTTTCAATCTCCTATGACATTTCAACCCAAAATCGAACTTGGGTCCATGACTACTTCCCATTATTCAACCGCAAAAGAAAAAAATTACGGTGACACGAGAACTAGACAAGGACCCAAGTTCCATTTTGGGTCGAGAAGCCATAGAAAACTCAAAAGTCGCCACTCTTCTTGTGAGGAAACTAGCAAAGGGAGAATGTTGTACTATGTTACCCAAAGAGAGGATCAAAACTGCACTAAAACACAACACAAAGAAAGCAAATTTTAATCAGTTAAACGACAAGATAATCGATGAAAGACTAAACAAAGTTTAAACGGTAAGCATAAAAAAAAACCACGGACCTGGGATGCAAGAGAGAAAAAGGAGAGGAGGAAGACAATGACGTTATGAGAAACAACAATGCAATGCCGCAAGAGATAAAAAGTAGAGGTGCGCAAGCGAGTAAAAGAAGAGGAGAAGTAGAGAAAAAGGAGAAGAGATGAAGACGCGATCAGAAACTGAATGCCGAGAAGAGTCTGCAGTCTATTTAAAATGAAATGGGGCATCGGTTGCGCCAGAACCCGACGTCTATAGTCACGTAGACGTCGGGTATCAGACCAATTCAACGTTTAAGTTACAGTAATACTGACGTTTTGAATACCCATTAGACGTCGGTGCTCCAGGGGATCCGACGTCTATTCTACGTTAAGAAGCTGAACAAATTGATGTTTGATTTCCTGTCAGGGTAGTTCACATCGGTGCCCTTCCTAGCCGATGTCTAAGTCCCTCGAATTTGGTGAAAATAATCAATTACAGGAACTCAGACGTCGCTTACACTCAGAACCGACGTCTAAATTGAAGAAAATTTGTCTTCCCACCTTCCAGACTGGCCTTAGACGTCGTCGTTTGACAATGTGACGTCTAAGCGCCTGGGAATTAGGTGAACAACATTAATTGTAGCCCAGTCGACGTCAAGTTTTCAGGGGATCCGACGTCTATGCGAGGTCTAAAGCTGAACCTGTAGGCGTTTGATTTCCTGTCAGTGACTTGAACGTCGGTGACCTTTCTAGCCGACGTCTAAGCTCCTAGGAATTTGGTGAGCAGCATTAATTGCAGCCCAGTAGACGTCGGTCCCCGTGAACACCGACGTCAATTGACAGTCTTATCACATACCTCAGGCAATTGGACGTCGGTTTGCGGCAGGTGCAACGTCTATGATGTCATAGACGTCGCCTAACATTGAAACTGACATCTAGTTTACTAATACATATTTACGATAATGCCACCGTGCAGTAATAGTCGTCGGGTTTTACGAAACCGACGTCTACTGGGTGACGTTAAACAGCGTTTTTGCACTAGTGACACTATTACGTCATTGCTTGGACTTTTTAACTAACAAAAAATAAATTAGACTTCTCTACAACTAAGCCCTTTCATGCAGGTCAGTTCTTTGTTGTTGTTAATGGGTTGCTGTTTATGTTATGACTTCAATTTGTGCTTTAATTTATTATTGTTATGGTGTTGTTTTTATTGGTTCATTCCTTTTCTAATTTTTTTCCCTCCCTAAAATTGGTTTCTTTGAACTAGAGGTGGTGTGGTGCGTTTAATGTTTTTCATGATGGCTTGGTGCTTTAGTTGAGGGTTTTTTTTTTTATTATTGAAACCAGACAAGCTGAAACTAGACAAGACTACAAAGAAAACGTTTTGAGCTTAAAGCATGCAGTGGAATGTTAAACCTAATACACATTAAGTGAGTACAAACAATGTTGTGGAATGTTAAACCTAATACACGTTATGTGAGTACAAACAATGTTGTTAGAAATTATATGTTTGATGATATATATAATTAACTGTGAAGGGATGACCTAACAATAATCGAGTAAATCGTGTTGGTTTATATATTGTGCTGATAATGTTGTGCGTGTGTTCTTATCATTAGTATTCACTGCTTAGCAGTGTTAAGTTTGAAGTCAAAAGAGAGTATTAAATTATGGACAAGAACAGTTTGATGATGATGATGAGAACACCAAACTTCAACAAAAAGATAATATATATTTTTGATAATGTTGAAAATTTGTGCTCTGTATGTTTCTTTTAATGCGCCTAATTGTAGTTAAAGTACAAAATTTTGTTTTTTTAGTTTAGTGGATCCGAATCATTAATTTCATTTTACGATTACTAGAAACATTAATGAATTATATGTTAAAAATATGGTAACATGCTTTATAGTATTGACTGTGTAAATATGGTAATTGGATATCAATAAACATATAAGTAAGTGGTTGTTTCGATGATACATGGTTTAATAGAATTTGGTGGCTATTTGAACACTTTATAACTTAAGTCATGGTGTAATGAATAGTGAATTTGCTAGGAAAGGACACGGACAACTGGAGGCATTTTTGCTCCAATTATTAAACCATATCGAGAACCAATTAATGTTAATGAAATAAGAATACCACCCTATTGAACTACAAGACTATGAAGAAAGATACGAAGTGCCTAACAAAAGAAACTCCCAACTAACATCAAGTCATTGTCCTTTTGTTCATCTCATCTCATCTTAATAAAAAGAGACAAAACTAAAACTCTTGTTAGCTATGGTGATGGACAAAGGCTCCAAGGAAAGGCCGTATGGACTGTTTGAAGACGAATCTGGACTCCTTGAAGCTTCCTCCAGAGAGACGACGCAGCAGAATGGAACAAACTCACTAGACCGAGAGTGAAATCGGAAGAGAACTCGAGATGAACGAGAAATCAGAGCAGAACAAGCTAGACCTGAGAAAGGAACTCAAAGATCCATAACCTAGACCAAAGAAACCCTAGAATCGAGAGGAATCACTAAGTGAACCAATTAATCGGTGGAAATAGTGTTTTAATCACAGAATTTCAAACGTGTAACACAATTACATGTAATGGACAACATCAAAACTCAGACAGCTTCAAATAAATGAAGTGACATTTAAAACTGCTATTGAAATCTGTCATCAAGCTCACTCAATTGAATCACAAAACACAAGCAACAACTAGTTAAGCTCGAATTTAATTGACAATTAAAACAAAGTAACATGACTTTGAGATAACATAAATGGATTTCTCAAGAAAAAGACTTAGACAACTTGGATTCACGGAATAAAATGACTAAAATAACACTGACTCAAGGCACAGAACGAGCAAACTTGGAGTCCTTATCATAGAAATATAGATTCAAGAACGAACAACAAATTGAATCTCACTCAGACCTTTAATCAAATAGTTCATGAGCAACAGTAAACATAATACTCAAGACAATGCAGGCAAAGCTATGAACAACGTGGAAACAATGAATAAAACTCAACATAGATGCGAAACAAAACAAAACCAAGACTGAATCAAAGCAAAACAACTGAACGAAACAAAATCGCAAATCAAATGAAAACAAAAATCGAAACAGAAGGAGATACTTAGCTCTTATAGCGTGGACGCAACCGGAGCTCTGATACCACTTGATGGACGAAGGCTCCAAGGAAAGGCCGCCTGAGATTGTGCGAAGACGAATCTTGACTCCTTGAAGCTTCCTCTAGAGAGACAACACAGCGGAATGGAACAAACTCTCTAGACTGGGAGTGAAATCGGAATAGAACTCGAGATCGACGCAGAATCAGAGAAGAACAAGCTAGATCTGAGAAAGGAACTCAGAGATCCATAACCTAGACCAAAGTAACCCTAGAATCGAGAGAAATCACTAAGTGAACCAATTAGTCGGTGGAAATGGGTTAGATTGAAGCAAAGGAGGGATCAATCAGTGGATAATGGAAAAAGAGGTGAGGAAAGGTGTTTAATCGGTCAAAGTGTGAAGAAATGTTTGGAAGAGGCTACGACGAAGGAGAAACGAGAGAGACGAAGTGAAACTATGATGAAAATGAAAATGAAACTAGAGATCAAAGATGCGCTTCAGAGGAAACCTAGCAGATGAGAGGTTTCTGAGATGTGGAAAATGAGATGGTGTTCGACGAGAGTAAAGTGAAAATGAAGATGTGGCGATGGTTGTGAAGCGTGATCGAGATGCTGACGCAAGAAGCAGAGATGTGGCTTCTGATGAATGGTGCAACGTGGAGGAGTGACATCGCGAGAGAGAAGGCACAATGGGAAAACGGAAAGTGAAAATAGGAAGACTGCCTTGAAAGGTGACTAAAGGGAGTCTTTGGACTCTCTAGCCTATGTGATGGAATCCTTCTTGACACAATCTTCTTAGTCATATTTTTACATTTCATTGTATCTGTAGTGTAGCTTGCAAGGAGCATGGGTCACTATAAATACCTAGCTTCTCTATTTTATTCCTTACTTTTCAGATCAATGACAATGGAGATTTCTGAAATAGAAACCATTCTCTCTTGAAAGTCACAAGGCTAGAGAGTCCAAAGACTCCCTCTAGCCACCTTCCAAGCACCTCTCATTCTTCCATTTTCCATAATTCATGGTGCTTCTCTCTCCTCCACGGAGATCCATTCTCTCGCTACCACCTCTTCATGCGGCAGCTCCCTAATTCCTTCTTCAGCACGCGTCACAGCATTCAACACATCAGCACATCATTTTCCTTCGCAGACACGCACATCACTCATTCTCTCAGTTTCATTTGGTTCTCCACTCTAAACCACATTCACATTTCGTTCTTGAGAGCTCCTCCATTCTCGGAGCTCTTTCTACTTCGTAAGTCTCATTTTCTCCATTTCATCACAGATCCAACATTAAACCTCATTTCTTCCTTGATTCTTCCATTGCAATCCTAGATCTAGGTTTTTCACCGATCATAGATCCTCCAACCTAGGGTTTCTTTCTTATTTTTCCATTCCCTTTAATTTTAGCCGATTAAAACCTCTGTTGAACCGATCCAATCCTTTTTCATCGATTAAACTTCGATTCCCACCGTTTAATCGGTCAAAATCCAGTTTCCCCTGTTTTCTAGGGTTTCATTGTGTTTATTTTCCATATCCTTCGAGTCATCTCTTTTAGAGCTTCGTTTTCATCATTCCGCTACGTCGTTCATCGTCGGAGAAGCTTCGAGGAGGTCGAATCGGGTCCGTACAGCTCCAATCCAGCGTTCTCCTCAAGGCGTCTTCCATCAAGTGGCCATCAGAACTAGGTTGAGTCCACGCGTCAAGAGTTAAGTATCACATTCCTTGTCTCTGTTTCGATTTTTTGTTCATGGTTTTTGTTTTGAGTTTTTGTGTTTTGATTCTCTGATTCATGAGCTGTTTCACATGATTCTGTTTTGGGTTGCTATTTTGTGTTCGTGTTGATTCATTTTGTTGTCTCAGTTTTTTTTTTTATTCTGAGTTTTTTGTTGAGCTTCCGCGTTGTTCATTATTTTCCTTTAATGTCTTATGCTGATTCATGATCTGTTGAACTAATTTTTCCGTGTTCTAGCTTGGCTTTGTTTTTTTTCTTCTCATTTTATTCGGTGAATCCAAGTGTTTGAGTCTTTTGCTTGAGAAATCCATTTCTGTTATGTGAAAGTCGTGTTGCTTTGTTTTAATTGTCAGTTAAATCCAAGTGAATGAGCTTGATGACAGACTTCAATAGCAGTTTTAATGTCATTTCATTCATCTGAAGCTGTCTTGAGTTTTGATGTTGTCCATTACATGTAATTGTGTTGCACTTTTGAAATCCTGTGAGCTGAAAGTTGAATCTGCTTATGGATAGCAAATGCACACCAATTAAGCTATGAAATGTTGCATTGAGGTTGTGATGGCAACCCCTAAAGGGACTTACCATCCAAAGAAGCATCAACTACACTAAGACTATGAAAGGGAAGTTGATTGAGAACTTAATCTTTTCTTTCTAAAGTCTTAGCATGTTTTTCTCTAACTAAATACATTTTATTATGCTTGTAGGACATCAATAAAGAAGCAAGAAGAGTAACCGAGCAAGAAGAAGCAAAGGAGCTTAGGATTAAAGACTTGCTGTCGGCGCTCAGCTGTAACCTAAGATAGCAGGTTCATCTTCTTCAAATGCTTTGCTGAGTTGGCAACTAAAGCTTGTTTCCCAAGCTTCTTCCACCTGTTTTACATCACGTGCACATTAGAATAGCTTGCACAACACGCTTGGAAGCTCTCCTTCATCTATAAATAGAGAGCTTCATCACTTGTAAATGTAACTTGAATTGAAGTAAAGAAATGCTGCCAAATTTTAGCTTTTACTCTCAAGTTCACCTTTGTATAATGTTATCTTGCCTATCCTCTAGCTCCTTTCCCTTTAGGAAAGCTTTATGAGTTAGATTACACCATTACACCAAAACCAAACTCTCACGGACTTTCATCAAACACTTGAAACCTTCATTCATCAACACTGTTCCGCTGCCAATTCTATGTCAGCGTTCGTTTTTCGTTTCGCCATCTGTTCAATGCATCTTCTCACTCAATTTTGATCACATAAAGCGATGAGGCATTACCTAGCTTTGATCAAAGCTATTTTTGAGTGTTAACTGAGAAGATCCTCTACATCACACGTAATTTCTGGTTTGAATTGATATATTCTGTTGCAGTCCAGAATTATAGTGTTTTCTGTTTCGTACAAGTTTGTTTCATGAGTTTAGATGTGCCTAAACTGGTTGCAATTCATTCACATCACTGAAACTCAAAATCAGTGATCAAGTTGTTTAAAATACGTTTTCACATTCTGCACAAAACGCTGCATACTGTGTCACATGATGCAATCGGTCTTTGTCAAGTTTGTTTGATTCTAAAGCTTGAGACAAGTTTATTTGATGCATTTATACATGTTTCAAGTGTTAGCAATCCGAATTCACCATTGAATCTCAAAAATAGTGCTTGAGTTGCTTAAAAAGTGGTTTTCCCGAGAGAACACTACTCTGTTTTGAATACTCCAGCTATGCACCGTGCTGCTGTGTTCATTGCTTGTGTTTAGGCCATTTAATTTCTTCTAGCTCATCCTTTCCAAGCTAGATCTAGTTATTAGGACCAATCTTGATTGACTTTTGATCCAGCCAACTTTGATTCTATGCATCTTTTCAAATCTGCTGCAATTTTCAATGCATTTTGTTGCATTATCACAACTACCATGGTGATTTTGTGCATTTGAGTAATTCTGTGTGTTTGGACTGTTGGTGCAAGTTTATTTGACCAATACAAACTTGTGTGCACAGTTGAATTGGTCTTTTAATGGCCAATATCCAAAATCACCTTTTAAACCACCAATTTTGCTTGAAAATTGTAAGTGAACTAGTCATTTTGAGATTCTGAGTGTTTTGGTACTGTTTGCTTGATTGTGCAATCTTATTTGGTGAATTGAAACTTGCTTCTACTGTTCATATGGTCATTGTGTGCATTTAGCCGAAACACATACACCAAAACACCAAATTCTAGTGCATTTTAGGAAGTGAAGTAGTCAAATTTTGCTCTGCACATGTTCCATTTGATTATACAAACCTGTTTGAAGTGTCATTTGACCATTTGAATCACTACCATTGAAGTTAGCCACTGCACTACCAATTTTATTGCCATTTTTCTCATTTTGGTGCAGATTTAGTGCTTTTATTCTGCAAAATTGAGTATTGCAACTGTCCTATGCTGCATCAGCTTGTTTCTATGCGTTTTGCATGCTTGAACAAGTTCATTTTGTCATTCCAAACCTGTATGCACTGTTCATTTGGTCAAAATTGAGTTGGTATTCACATTCACTTCTTAAACCATCAAATTTGCTTAATTTTGGAAGTGAACTAGTGATTTTTGGTTGCAGATTGTTTCCTTGCTGTTTGACAGTTTATACACCTTCAAAATATGCCTCCAAAGTTTCTCCAATCATCACATTAGGTGTCTAAACACATATGTGAAAAATTGCATATCAAAGCACCATTTTCACATGCATTTATTAGTGCAGAATGCAGTTTTTCTTGCTGTTTGCAACTGTGCATAATTAGATTTCGGTTTTGGATTGGCAAAAGCTGGGGATTCTATTTACAAACACATTTCAAAGCTTATACAAATGTAAACAAACAATAAAAAGCAACCAAACCCCTGCAATCCAATTTGGAAGAATAAAAAATCAGGAAAACACAAATTTTGCATCTCTTTGAGGCATTTCGTCAAACAGTTTTGCATTTTCATCAAACAATTACAGCACACTCAATTCCTTTAATGTTTTTCAGTATTTTCTTGATTTTATAATCTGTTCTAGATCATATCTTAGGTTCCTTTTGTGTGCCACCTCTGTTTCTAGCCCCACAATTCACTAGAAATCACTTTATTTGCTATTCCACTCTACTGTCACGTTATTTTTGACTTAAAATCTGGTGCAGCAAGATTTTATACTCACTCACGATTTGGTTGTTTGTCTTGGGTTAAGGTGTGATAACGGTTGAAAAACCGTTATTTTCATATGCTAATTTGGACTAAATTACGCCCTTTATTACTTAGAATGAGCTTGAAATCAAACAAAACTCAGTAAATGAGTCAGTCGAGGGTCAAAAGCTGTTTTTAGCGATTTTATGCTTGTTTTGCATTGTTTTGCAGCAAATTTGACAAAAGTGAAGATTGGAAATAAAGATGAAGGTCATAAACTCAAGAAAAGAGAGAAAATCAGAGAAAATAAGAGTCTAGGCACCACCCGGCGGTAAATCCCTAGTGTCGGGCGGTCAAACGAGAGGAGAAGACACCAATTTTGGGCGCGGAGCGACAGACCCCTGCCGCCGGGCGGTTTTGTGGCACAAGGGAAACTGTCGGGCGGTAGACCCCTACCGCTGGGCGGTGGCGCGATTTAGGGCACACCGCCGGACGGCAAAGTGTGACGTCGGGCGGTGGTCAGCTGGGCTTGGGCCTATTTTTCTGTTGCGCTCCTCACCTATAAATAGCCCTGTTAAAAATTCCAACTCATTCTTTTGACAGAGGAGGGCGCCAGACCTACTTTGCACTCTTTGGAGAGGATCTCTTGGATGCTTAGGCTCCTTTTCATCTTTTCTAGGGTTTGCTTTCCATATCTTCCATTATTTTCATCTTGGTTCACCATGACAATGGTGAACTAAACCCTTTTTGTTGGGGGAACAATGTAATCTTTTGATACTCTCTTTTATTGAAACTCTTGTTTGAATTATATGATTTTCATATGCGTTTATTATCAATTGTTGGATTCTCATACTGTGCTTAATGCCTTTATCGTTTAACTCATTCGGTAATTGATATTTGCCTTTATTGATACGGGGACGTACAATAATGACACAAAGTGGTGAGAATTTCCTTGGTTAAGCAATACCACCTAGGGATAGGGGAGTAGGACGACCAATTGTATTTGCTTCTGTTTGTAATGCGTTGCTAGTTGCTAGGGGAGGCTAGGGATAGCAAGCCCGTAATTAGTAATAGGCCCTTTTCACCGAGGGATCGGGTTAAGGGGAGGCCAAGAAAGTTTGCATGCAATTAGATAATAAGGCTATTTAAACAAGAGGAGTAAATAAGAGAGAGCGGATTAGATGAAATTGTAAACCCCCAAACAACTCCATTCATCCATTGCCTAAATCTTGTCAATTGAATCAACACATTGCATGTTTATTTTTTGTCTTTGCATCCACCACAATTATTGAACTTTTCTCCGCAAGTCTTACGATTTTGATTCACGCGAACGATAAGGCCTTTCGAGGATAATGGCTTTTACCATTTATATTACTTGATACGATATATTACACTTGCCATTCCGCTAACAAAAAGCAAACCCTATATTTGATAAAAATGAGCCTAAGCATCCAAGAAATCTTCTCCAAGTAGTGTAAGGTAGGTCTGGACGTCTCCCTCTGCCAAAGAATATGTTTTCAAGTCGCACTGGTGCTATATATAGGCCAAAAAGATAACAAAAAGATCTCAGAATCCACAATATAAAAACTGACAACCGCCTGGGCACCAAAGTTGGTCGCTCAGCGGTTTGCCTCAAACCGCTTTGACTGCTCAGCGGTCAGTTTTGCCGCTCAGCGGTTTCCCTACAATCGCCCTGAGCGCTCAGCGGTCCATTCTGGCGCTTAGCGGCATACTTGACCCTTCTTTTCCTCATTTTTCTCTTTCTTTCATGGGTCTAAGTCCTCCTTACTTCACTTCCATCTTCAATTCATCTTAAAACCCTGCAAAAACAATGTAAAAACAAGCATAATATCTCTCAAACCAACTTTTGACTCTCTTATGACTCAACTACGTGTTTTGCTTGATTTGAAGCTCATTCTAAGCCATAAAGGGTGTAATTTAAAATCAAAATTAATCATGAAAATGGCGGATGGTTATATAAAAATACCATTGGGTATGGTGGAGGAGTTGTTGTGCGAGTAAAACAGCTAGAGTTCTTGGTAGACTTCATTATCATGGACATGGAAACTGTGGATGACATTCCTGTGATTTTGGGAAGACCGTTCATGGCAACTTCAAAGATGCTTATTAGTGTTTATGATAGAAGAATAATGATGAGAGACCAAGATTATTCGCTTCTTTATACTGGCTATGAGGAGAATGAGGTCAAAATGAGAATAAGAAGATTCAGATATAAAAGGGCCAAAAGTGAAGCTGTAAAAGAGGAGAACACCATAGGTACTGATCATCTTAATAGTTGTAATACTTTGCAGATACTTGAGTAGAAGAAGATAGACAAAGGAGAGTCAACCCACTTAGAGGACACATCATTCTTGCGTGGCATGTCAGTAAGGTACAAAAACAAAAAATGGATTGTCAATAGGAAGCTTAAAGAGGAAGGAATGGTGGAGATCAGAAGGCCATACTCCATAGCAATCCGAAGAGTGGACAGAAGACAGTTGAGGAGTTGAGATGATGGAGACCCCAACGTAAAGAAGAATATTTGATTTGCTGGTAAACCCTTGATTTGAAATTCTTTACCTTGATTTGGGTTGAGCTTAAATGTATGTTTTGACAAGGTTCAAGTTTGTGGTTGTGTGGGGAAAAATTGAAAGGAAATTGAAAAAGCATTGAGCTCAAATGTTGAGAAAGAAAAAGGAATGAGAAAAGTAAAAGAAAAGAAGAAAAGCATGAGGATGAGCTTAATGTAAAATTAAAAGAAAAGGGAAGAAGCTTGGAATAAGTCAAGTTGCTGAGGAAGAGAGTTGTGCTTAAATTAACATGTTTGTAGCTCTCTTAACTCAAGGATTTTGCATTCCAGAAAAACCAATTTTTCTTGTTAGCCCAGCCTCAATAAAAGCCTTAGAAAAGTCCTTATGATGGCATTTGCATGTGAAGATTTTGATTGTTTGAGATGAATGGCAATTTTGTTCCATGTAACTTGTGAATAATAGAGAGTTGGAGTGTCACCTTAAACACTTGAGTGATTGAGTGAAACACTTGCTTGGTGAGAAATTGATAAATTTCATGCTTACATCTTTGCTTAATGGGTTGATCATTCATAAAGTGTAACTGATGAATCAATATTTTATACCATTTACTTAGTTTTTCCCGCCTAATTGTGTTGATGAATTTTGCTTAATTCTTGGTTATTATGTCATTTTCACCATTCGGCCTTAATTAGACCAATAATTCTTATTTTAATTAATTGGAATTATTTGAGCTTAATTATTCCTATTTTTATTTTCAGGGAAAATTTTGGAATTACATTGTGAGACTTTTGGATGGGCACCAAACAATTGAAGAATTTCTACAAATTCATTTTAGAATTAGTCAAACTTTAAATTAGTAGTTTAGGATTTTTAGATAAACTTTTACATTTTGGGCTCATTGTGGTAGAATTAACAAAAGCCCAATTGTAAGTGATGATATAGCATCTAGGGTTTCATTTTTTAGCGTGGACCCCACCATTAGCACAAATTTTCGGACATAGGGATTATGGCCGTCACTTTGCAGAGGGGGCACGTTTTCATTCTCGGTTTTGCACACTTTCATTTTGCTTTTTTGGGTTGTAACCTCTCTTTGCCGAGGAGAGCTGGATGCATCTACATTATATTACTCTCATTGAATGAATGGATAACACACTTCTTCTTCTTTCGTTGCTTGTAAAGTTGTTTACTTTTGGTGAATGAGGAAGATGATACTTCATTCTCTCTTGTAAGGTTTCTATACTCTTGAAAACATTTTGTCTCTTTGGAAAGCTGGAACAATACCCACGGTATTTGGCATTGTAGAATGGAAATGAATACACATTATTGTTTTTATTCTCTGATTTTGCTGGAATCATACCTCTGCCGAGAATATATATGAGCTGCAACTTTGTGAATGAGAAGGGAATGGGTGTTTGGTTTTTTGAAAAGGAGAACTTACTTTCATCATTTCTTGTGAAGGCTACCGATTTTTGCTTCTCTTTTTGACCAACAATGTATGAGCACGGTGATGGTATATTATTGAGTATAAAAGCATTGTTTGTTTTCTTGTGAGATGCATTGATGCAAGTGTGTTGCTTTTCTTCCACTTTAATTGCTTTGATTGAGGAGAAGTACCGTAAGTTGGTAAAGGTTGGATGGGATGGGTCACTTGCATTGTTTTTCGGTAGAATGAGGATGGTTAGCTTTTGAATGAATGCTTGGGAAATGAATTGGGAATTCACGGTCCCACATGGTTGAATGAAGAAGCAATTACTTCCCTTCCTTTTAGGAAAAGCTGGATGGTCACATCACCTACCAAACTTTAGTTCATTTCTTTGCCTTGAAAAGTAACAATTGCAATTTGTTGGAAAGAATAGGTCCATATTTCGTGTACTGGTGCTGCTGTTACGGAAGCATTGATTTTAATTGAAGAAAGAGAACCACACGGTTCATGGTTGTGGGGCTTGGTGATGGGATGTTTCTTGGTTCATTTGACTTTGAAGAATGAAAACATATTAGATGGGATTGGGTGAAGGTGTACGGTTGTGAGGTGGAGAAGAGAATTGGCATTCAAGTACCGAAAGTGGGTCTCGGCTGGAGCACCCTTGTTCCATTCTTGGTTTTTTTTTTAAATTGAAGAGATTGAAATGGGATTGGAAGCCTTGAGAGGTCACGGCCAGAGGTTAACTTTTAGGCCATTTTCAATTTAATTTTCTTTAGTAGGTGCATGTTTCATTTGAATTGGTAGAAGAAAATATGTTGTTTATTTCTTTAAACTTAAATTAGTTTGAATTGTAAGTTTAGTTGCTTTTTAGTTTCTTTAACTTAGTTTGCATTTAAATTAATTTAACTGTGTTAAATAATTGTTTATAACAATGTTGGTATTTAGAATTTTAATTTGTTTTAATGTTGTCTAATGAGTTCGGTAGTGTTACTTTAGTTGTCATGTTAGCTTAGGTTAGTTGGTTGGTCGTTAATAAAATTACATTGTTTCCTTGAGATTTCTTGGACTGTCTTTATGTTTACTCTGCTCTGCCTGACACTCTAGGAAATTTGATTGGTTCTTGCAATGGTATACGCTTAGATGCCTGATTGGTGATTGCATCTTCGTTTAGTTCGTCAATATGTATAGAACACATAGGATGGAATAGGTGTATTGCGTTTTCTTAGTTTGCACTTTTGAAGACCGAATTAGCCTTCGCCTAGTTGGATGATTCGTGTCGGATTTGGATTAGAGTAGTGTGTAATTGTTGTTAATATGGGATAGGAAGCATTGTAATTAAGTTAATGACCAACCATTTTCATTCTATCTTTGAAACCGTTTTTACATCTGTGTTTGCATTTCTGTTTGCATCTGTGTTTTTAATTTAACTCATCAGCTTTCACAAAACCTTTCACAAACCCCCCCCCCCCCCCCTCCCACTTTGTGTTTGACCTAATTCTTGAACCGCAGTTTGGTCCTTGAGAGACGACCTAGGAGTCACTTCCTAGTTATACTGCATTTCTTATATGCAATTAAATTTGTGTGGGTTGCGACAGCGCATCAAATTTTGGTGCCGTTGCCGGGGACCAACGGTTCAGTTTTGAGTCTTGTGTCTGTGTTGTGTGACTTGTGTTGTGTTTGTGTTTGTCTAAGTCGTGTTGACTTGTGTTGTTTTCTATGATTCGAAATTTTTGTGCTATTGTTTCATGATTAATGGGTGTTGTGATTTAGTGCATGACTAGAGGGAATCTTGGATTCATACCACCCTTTGATCCTGAGATTGATAGGACGTTTCATAGGTTAGTTAGGCATTCTAGGAATTTGTCTTTAGAGTCTCTTTTTGAGTCTGTTCCATTAGATACTGTTTATCTTACTGCTGAATCTGAATCCATTGCTGAGTACTTTGTGCATACTGCATCTACTGCATCTGTTGCATCTGCACCTCGTGAGAGGACTTTTAGGGAGATGGCTGCACCTGATTTCGATATTGAAAGCTTGTGCATCCAATATCCTGATGAGGACGTTCCATTTGTTCTCAAGACTGGACTGATCCATTTGTTGCCCAAGTTTCATGGCCTTGCAGGTGAGAGTCCACATAAGCATTTGAAGGAATTCCACATTGTCTGTTCCACTATGAAACCGCATGATGTTCTTGAAGATCACATCTTCTTGAAGGCATTCCTTCATTCATTGGAAAGTGCTGCTAAGGATTGGTTGTACGGTTTGGTGCCTAGATTGTCACTAGTTGGGATGATCTGAAGAGGCTGTTCTTGGAGAAATTTTTCCCAGCATCCCGGACCACCGCTATCAGAAAAGACATATCTGGGATTAGGCAGCTTGGTGGAGAAAGCTTATATGAGTATTGGGAGAGATTCAAGACACTTTGTGCAAGTTGTCCTCACCATCAGATACCTGACCAACTCCTTCTCCAGTATTTCTATGAGGGTTTGAACGACATGGATCGGGGTATGATTGATGCTGCCAGTGGTGGAGCACTTGGAGACACCACACCTGTTGAGGCCAGGCAATTGATTGAGAAGATGGCCGCCAACTCCCAGCAGTTTAGTGCCAGGAATGATGCCATTGTGGTGAGGGGCGTACATGATGTTTTTGCCCAGTCTTTATCAGCTGTTGAAAGCAAGTTGGAAGGCAAGATTGACTCTCTTGCAAAGTTTGTGACACAGTTGACAACCAACCAGAGACCTGCAACTTCATCTGCATCTGTTGCACGACTATGTGCTATTTGTCCTTCCAGTGACCACTATGCAGATGCCTGTCCTACTTTGCAGCACTCTGCTGCTCCTGATTCGCCTCAAGCTTATGCTACTAACATCTACAATAATAAGCAAACACAGCAGCAGAATCATGACTTGTCCAGCAACAGGTACAACCCAGGGTGGAGGAATCACCCCAATCTTAGATGGAACAATGCGCCACAACATCAACAGCAGGCACCACCTTTCCAGAATGCTGGAGGTCATAACAGATATGTGCCTCCACCTATGCAACAAAATCAGAGGCAGCAACAACAACAACAGCAAGAGGCACCTGCCCAACCAGGTGTATTGCGTTCGCTTAGTCTGCACTTTTGAAGACCGAATTAGCCTTCGCTCAGTTGGATGATTCGTGTCGGATTTGGATTAGAGTAGCGTGTAATTGTTGTTAATATGGGATGGGAAGCATTGTAATTAAGTTAATGACCAACCATTTTCATTCTATCTTTGAAACCGTTTTTACATCTGTGTTTGCATTTCTGTTTACATCTGTGTTTTTAATTTAACTCATCCACTTTCACAAAACCTTTGACAACCCCACCCCCCCCCCCCCGACTTTGTGTTTGACCTAATTCTTGAACCGCAGTTTGGTCCTTGAGAGACGACCTAGGAGTCACTTCCTAGTTATACTGCATTTCTTATATGCAATTAAATTTGTGTGGGTTGCGACAGCCCATCAGTAACATATGTTGAGTAATATGTGATCATGTGAATTGAATTGAATTGAAAATATGCATGCATTTTTATTTGACTTCACTGAAAATCTGAAATTGAGTAGTTCTTGTCATGAATTTCATGAATGTTGAATTATTGGATGAAAAATGGAAGGCCAAGTTTTGTTTTGTGTGTTGCGGACAAGCAAAATTCTAAGTTTGGAGTTGTGATAATTGTTGAAAAGAAGTTATTTTCATGCTTCATTCGAGACCAAAATACACCCTATAAGGCTTAGAATGAGTTTAGAATCAAGCAAAACATGTTAGTTCAGTCAGTTGAGAGTTAAAAGCTGTTTTTAGAGATATTATGCTTCTTTTGCATTGTTTTGCAGCATTTTTAATAAAGATGAAGAATGGGATTGAAGATGGAAGGTCTTAGACTCAGGAAAGATGAAGAAACATGAAGAAAGAAGAGTCTAGGAACCGCCTAGCTCCCAAAATCCAACGCTGGGCGGCCAAATGTGAGGGGGAGCCACTGTCTCGCACCCTGGCGGTCCAGCCAGGCGGTTTGTCGATTAGAGGGAAACCGCCGGGTGGCGCAATTCACCGCCGGGCGGTGGCGTGCTTATGGGCAAACCCCCGAGCGACATAAGTGTGACGCCGGGCGGTTGTTTGTTGGACTTGAGCCTGATTTCTGTGGCGCTCCTCAGCCATAAATAGCCCTATTGTGACTTCAAATGTATTCTTTTGGCAGAAAGGTGCGGCCAGACCTAATTTTCACTCCTTGGAGAAGATCTCTTGGATGCTTAGGCTCCTTTTTTATCCAATCTAGGGTTTGCTTTTCCATTTTTCCATCATTTTTCATCTAGTTTCACCATGACAATGGTGAACTAAACCCTTTTGTTGTTGGGGAACAATGTAATCTTTTGAAACTCTCTTTTATTGAAACTCTTATTTATTTATATGCTTGTCATATGCTTTTATTATCAATTATTGGGTTTTTCTTCTGCGCTTAAAACTTTTATCGTTTAACTCATTCGATAATCGTTGTTTGTCTTTATTGATATGAGAACGTACGATACTGTCATGAACTGGGAGAAATTTCTTGATTAAGCAATACCACCTAGGGATAGGGGGTAGGACGATCAATTGTTTTTGCTTCTGTTTATAATGCATTATTAATTACTAGGGGAGGCTAGGGATAGCAAGCCAGTAATTAGTAATAGGTTCTTTTCGCCGAGGGATCGGATTAAGGGTAGACTAAGAAAGTTTGCTTAAAAATTAGATAACAAAGCGAATTAAATAAGAGGAGTACATAAGAGAGAGTTGATAAGATGAAATTGTAAACCCCAACAACTCCATTCATCCATAGTCTTTTTCTCGTCAATTGAATCAATAACATTTGCATGTTTACTTGTTGTTTCTTGCATTCAAACCAATCACTTTTTCTTTACAAGTTTTACGATTTTTATTCACACGAACGCTAAGGCCTTCGAGTCTCTTCAGAAGAACGATATTGGGTTTTACCAATTATATTAGTTGAAACGATCGGGTACGCTTGCCAGTTTTGTTCAACAATGACCATATAGTATTAGTAAAAAACATAAAATGACAGCTTTGTGTATCACTCAGACTATGATTCGTTGTATGTTTATTTTTAGCACCATACGACTTTTTCTTCTTTTTTAATTTTTCAAGTGTTGATTGCATTCTCTTTGTTCGTGGTCGTCCTTTACTATTGGCCAAAGAAGAGCAACTAACAGTGTCAAGCAAATGAACAGGGTTTTACTTCCATGGTCCTAAAAACTAAGATCTTAACTTACTACCAATTATCTAGAGGAATGCTACAGTTCTATTTTTTTTTTAATCTTGTATGTGTTTTTGTTAAAAAAGATTTTGACGATTTAGATCAATGGGTATGTACTTAAAGCCAACAATAAATAATCATCAAGAGAGACTTAAGGCCTTTCTGTTTTATGATATTTTTTTAATTTATTTTGTTACAAATGTGTCACCTATTTTTTTTTCGATTTCCAATATAGGTACAACAAAATGATGAAATAGGAGATGAAAACAAATTATTAGACTGAGAAGACCTTATTAAAGGATATCTCAAATTTAAAAAAAGAAAAAGGAATAAGCAAGAACCCGTATATACCAAATTTAAAATAAAATAATATACTAAGTCAATGTGTGAAATTAAGAGCATCAATCAATTTAACTACATAAACAATTGCATTTCAATTCCTGAAATTAAGATATAACATTTGTGAATTCAGGAATTAATTGATCAAACTTTTCATAATTTCCTAATAAAAATATGTTCAACATATTGAATAGGGTAACGATAGTTTCACATTCAGAATTTGACAAATTTTTGACACCGCTACGTGTCAAATTCTATATTTTTTTTTTAGCTGTCCATAATGTGAAAGAGAGTGATGAAGACAAGAAAATATAATATACCTATATAAAATTAAGTTTTTTTTTTTCTTTAAATTTTGTTCTAACATTTATTCTCTACCACTAAACAATTTTTTAAATATTTTTAAACTAAAGATGAATAGCTTTTCAGAATCAATATTTATATATAAATTAAGATTTTATTATTTGTTATTACGAGAACATTTATTTTCTCTAAACTTATTTTGAGATTGTTAAAGATCATGGCACAAGTCTTTATATACAAAGACAAAAAGGAAAACCGAACATATGCAAAACAGTTATTAACTAACTTCAAACAGAAAAAAAGCTCAGCGTAGTGTATAGATAATCCACTGAGCGTGAAAGAGCGGAAAAAAAATGCAAGTTATAAGAGAGATTGTTAAAATAAGATTATCTAAACAAATCTATTTAAGCGAAATAGTGCTTATTCGCCTTAGATAAAATGTTAGACCATGTTAACATTATTCTTTTAAGTGTCTGAACAATATAAGAGTGTGTAATGATATAAGAATTTCTAATAGATGTATTACAAGCGGTAAACATTATAAGGATTTTAACCGGACATCTAATCGTGATCGCGTCTAATAAAAAGTTAGATCGTCTAGGATACATGTAATCAACGCTAAATGTTATATATCTTAAATTGTAAGAATTGTGAGAAGAGAGAAACAATAACCCGAGAGAAAGCAAAACTGAGAATGAATATTATTGAAAGTGTGTTTTGTACAGCGGAAAAGGAATATAAAACAAAAAAAGAAAAGACATAGAAAGGGAAAGTAGAAATAACAAAAAGTCTGTAAAACAGAGAGACCAAACAGTATTGTTTGGTAAAATGAAGTTGTTCTGTAGCCAACGTTTGGTGCTAGTAAGCCAGTCTGCAACCCAACATTCTTCAACAATGTAATACAGAAAGAAGAGATATGTGTGTATCTCAATCACCCTCCCTCAAGATGAACATGTATATTATCCATGTGCAGCTTGGAAGTAATAGTGTTGAATTGAGAATGATAGAAAGACTTGGTAAAAACGTTTGCAACATGATTGGTAGAAGACACATGGAGAAGCTTGATGAGACCCTCTTGAAGCTTTTGTCTAGTAACGTGGCAGTCTATGTCTATATGTTTGGTTCTTTCATGAAAGGTAGGATTCTTAGCAATGTGAATAACAGAGTTGTTGTCACAATAGACAGAGTATGGAGTCGGACATGGTATATGCAAATCTTTTAAAAGATATTGTAGCCATTGCAGTTCACAAGTTAGAGAAGCTAGGGACCTGTATTCGGCTTCAGAAGGGGATCTAGAAACGGTGGTTTGTTTCTTTGACTTCCAAGAGATAAGAGCAGTTCCAAGAAAAAAAGAGAAACTAGATATGGATCTTCTAGTGGTGGCACAAGTAGCCGAGTCAGAATTAGAGTATGCATGTGTGCGGAAAGAATTATCAGTAGCATATAGTAAACTAGAACCAGGAGCATTCTTCAAATATCTAATGATCCTCATGGCTTGTTGCATATGAGGTTGGCGAGGAGTTGAAACAAATTGACTAAGTTGTTGGACGGCAAAAGCAATGCCAGGCCTCGTATGGGTGAGATATAGTAATCATCCAATAAGACATTGATAAGAAGAAGGATCTGTGAGAGGTATACCTTCATCAACAAGAAGTTTGATAGAAGGATCAACAGGTGTTGGAGCAGGTTTAGATCCTAACATGCCGGCTTCAGAAATTAATTCAAGACAATATTTTCTCTGATTGATGCATAGACCAGCTTGAGATCTAGCAATTTTGAATCCCAGAAAATATTTGAGATCTCCAAGATTTTTTATGTGAAACTTAGTGTGGAGATGATCTTTGACAGTAGTGATCTCAGATAGATTATTCCCAGATAAAAGTATATCATCAACATAGACCAGAATAATGGTGATAGAGGAGGAAGAATGCTTGATAAATAAGGAGTGGTCGGCAGTACTTTGTGTGTACCCAATAGAAAGTAATTCTGATGTGAGTTTGTGGTTCCAATTTCTACTGGCTTGTTTTAAACCACAAAGAGACTTGTGAAGCTTGCAAACAAGACTAGGAGTAGACGGGCAGAGACCAAGGGGAGGCGTCATATATATTTCTTCATCTAAGTCACCATGAAGAAAGGCATTGTCAACATCTAACTGATGAAGAAACCATTTGTTGTTAGCGGCAAGAGCAAGAACAAGACGAACAATGGTAATTTTTACAACAGGGGAAAAGGTTTCATAGTAGTCGAGTCCTTCAGTTTGAGTAAAACCTCTCGCTACTAGGCAAGCTTTATATTTGTCAATAGAGTCGTCCGCTTTGTGCTTGACACGATAAACTCAACGACAACTGATAGGTTTCTTACCAGCAGGAAGATTCACCAAGGTCCATGTTCGGTTTCTTTCCAATGCAGATAGTTCAGAGTTCATAGCTTGCTGCCAACAATCAGATTTACTTGCCTCTTTAAAGGAAGATGGTTCAACTTGTGCAGAAATATTGTGACAAAAAGAAGTATGATTAGAAGAGCATTTATCATAGGAAAGAAACAAGTGTATGGGATATGGGGTAGTATAGGATGAAGTAAAGCTAGAATTAGTACCACAGTAGTAATGATCTAAATATTTAGGTCTACTCTTATTCCTAAGAGAAACTCTTTGTTCAACACTAGTAATAGTAAGACTATCAGAAGAATGATTGGAAGTATTAGAAGTGTTACTAGGTGAAGAATATGGGTTAGTGGAAATAGGTGTCATATTTGGAAAATCAAAAAAAGTAACATCAGAAATATCATCATGTGTAGGAGAGGAAGGTGAATTGGAGGAAGTTTGATATGGAAAAACATTTTCATGAAAAATGACATTGCGTGAAATAGTAGTAGAATGTGAATGCAAATCATACAACACAAATCCTTTGGTTCCAGGTTTGTATCCGAGAAAGATACATTTGTTGCTTCTAGAATCAAGTTTTGTGCGTCTTGTACTAACAGAGCTGGAGTATGATAAGCATCCAAAAACCTTCAGATTGGAAAAGTCAGGTTTGTTGGAATAAACAAGTTCATAAGGAGATTTATTTTGAAGAAAAGGTGTTGGTAGTCTATTAATAATGTGAATGGCAAGTTTTATAGCATACGACCAAAAAAGGTTAGGAACTTTAGATTGAAAAAGAAGAGAGCAACAAACATTGAGAATGTGTTGATGTTTCCTTTCAACAATACCATTTTGTTGAGGAGTAGCAACACAACTGGTTTCATGAAAAATACCTTTGATTGAATAAAAATCATGAAGAAGAAATTCTTTTCCATTGTCAGATCTTAAAACTTTAAGTTTACAAGAAAACTGGTTTTCAGTTAAAACAATGAAGCTTTGAAGTAAAGCTTTAACATCAGACTTGTGTTTCAAAAGAAGAAGCCATGTAAAACGACTATAGTCATCAACGATGGTCAAAAAATATTTATATCCATGGAAGTGATAGAAATTGGACCCCAAATATCAACATGAATAAGATGAAAGAAACAAGGAGATTTAGTTTTGTTAATAGGAAATTGAACACGTTTTTGTTTAGCAAATGCACAGGCATCACAAGCATCAATTGATTGAAAAGAAATATCAGAATATTGAGAAGCTATTGTCTGTAAAATTTTGTTTCAAGGATGTCCAAGTTTCATGTGCCACAAATAACAAGAATCACTAGAATTGTTATGAAAAACTGAAGGAAGAACATTTAATTCTAAAGTGCCTATGGTATTATTATTAAGAAGGTAAAAGAGTCCTTGGTATTTCTTAGCTACTCCAATCGTCTGGTAAGTATCCATCTGCACAATGAGACAACTATTTTGATGAAAGACAACAAAATAATTATTTGAATGTAACAGTTTTGAAATGGAAATAAGATGAACAGAGAAATTGGGAACAAATAGAGTATTTTGCAAAATCAAATTGCCTAAAATAACAATCCCAGAGAATGCAGCAGTAACAAAACTTTGATCTGGTAAGCGTATAGAAATAGGAGTAATAGGTTGTAGAGTTTTAAGAAGAAATTTTGAAGAGCATATATGATCAATAGCGCCAGTATCTATAATCCAAGAAGACAAATTTGCATAAGAAAAAGAACCTGATGATTGTGGAGTACATTGATTGACGCTGGCCACCCTAGGAGTATGATGTTGAGACTGTTTCAACAATCCAAGAATAGCAGCATACTGTTCTTGAGTAAAATTGCACTGGATATGAGTTTTATCAGCAGTGAAGTCAGTGGGGGTGAGTGAAACCCCATCAGTTAGGTGCGCAGAAGGATTGGAGTGAGCATCATCCGTTTTGATGTTGGCTTTATAACCTTGAGGGAGGCCATATTTAATCCAGTAATTATCAGAGGTGTAATTGGTTCTCTTGCAATGATCGTAGTATTTGTAAGACCACCAAATTTTGTGAGACGTCCTAGTCCTCGTCCACGTCCAGAAAACACACCATGAGAGGTATTAAAAGTCTTGTTCTGAGGATCCTAGAAATTGACGTTAACCATGGAATCTTGTGGAATTTGTGAGGAGGAATGATGAAATTCCCGTTCTTGTTGAAGAACCACAAGAAGGTTTTGGGGAGAGTCGGTATAGGTTCCATGAGCATAATTTGAGAGCGGAATTGGGAAACTCCATCATTTAAACCACGAAGAAACTTGATGATAGAGTCATCGTTGCGTTCTTGTTGAATCTTGGTCAATAAGCCACCATTGCAAGGAGACTTACAGGTGCAGACAAGGACAGTCTGATACAAAGAAAGTTCTTCCCTGATGATCTGAAGATGAGTGTAATACTCAGAAACAGTAGAATCACCTTGTTTGCAAGATTGAAGGGCTTCTTGGAGATCAGCGATGTGGAACTTATCGCCGTGCGAAAAGCGTTGATGAAGATCATTCCAAATCTCGGATGCAGAATCCATCCACATAACAGATTGTTTGATGGGTAGAGTCATAGAACGCATCAGCCACGAAATCACCATTTTGTTGCATCTTTTCCAGGCTTCATGAAGAACATCAGTAGGAGGAGGGCAAGAAATGGTACGAAGAACAAATTTATCTTTATTCTTGGTTTCAAGAGCGACAATCATGTCTTGCCTCCATTGTTGATAATTGGTGTCGGAGAGAGCCGGATTGACAAGAATGAGTGTTGGGTTTTCGCCAGGATGAAGAAAAAGAGGATGAGCAGGATTAGTAAGATGATCGGTGGTGGAGGAGGAGGCGGCGGTGGTGGTGACTAGGGCGGAGGAAGCCATGAGAAAGGGATCAGACAGAAGATGAAGAAAAGAGGCAAATGAAGAACCCTAATTATTTTCTTTCTTCTCATACCATGTAAGAATTGTGAGAAGAGAGAAACAATAACTCGAGGGAAAGCAAAACTGAGAATGAATATTATTGAAAGTGTGTTTTGTACAGCGGAAGCAAGGAATATAAACCAAAAAAAAAATAGAAAGGGAAAGTAGAAATAACAAAAAGTCTGTAAAACAGAGAGACCAAACGGTATCGTTTGGTAAAAGGAAGCTATTTTGTAGCCAACGTTTGGTGCTAGTAAGCCAGTCTGCAACCCAACATTCTTCAGCAATGTAATACAAAAAGAAGAGATATGTGTATATCTCTATCATAAATGCTTAAAGTTACTCAAAACAGACAACACTAAAAGATAGTATGTGTATCATGCTTAAACGCTTAGGACCGACTAACACTTTAATGCATGTACGTTCTAGTATTCTTTTGTTTATTGTATTGTGCTTTATTTTTCTATTCAGATGATCAATTTTATTCAAAAGGATGCTCAAAATCAGAACAACGTTAAGAGATAGGAAGATATTCAATAAATGTCTTATACATGTGTACGGTAGTATATCTCCAGCGGTCGGTTACATAGTTATACCGAACGGCTACATACATCAAACGTATCAAATAATATCCAAACAGAGATATATCAAACATATCAAATAATATCTGACCAAAGATATTATAACAGAAATATATCAGAAGCATATCTAACTAAAGATATCGTTATCAAATAATATCTGACTAAAGATATTATAACAGAAATATATCTACCCAAAGATATTTGGATATATTCAGTAAGTATGTTTACATTTTACATCTTATTCTGTTAATATTTTATTGATATCATATCAGTACAAGGTCTATAAATAATAAGCCAAGGCTACAAGCCAAGTACGTTCCAAATACACTTCACTCACAATTCATTTAGCATACTCTTTGCTATCATATATCATCAATCCTCTCCCATAGAGGATCGAGTTCTCTCCTACTGAAAATCTATCATACACGCCTAACTTGGGCGTCGGAGAGCCTTTTCAGGTACCTCCCCCTCCGGTCAAGACTTGAAGATCACCGGACGGTCGAAATCAACACAGAGCGTGCGGTTGAGATCCAGAAGAAGCAGACAGAAAGACAGAAGACGACGTCATCAAGGTCAGTCCTTTCGGTCCCATAAAATTTCTACCGAAACATTTTGGCGCCCACCGTGGGGCCGGAGGGTATCCCATTGAAAGCCGCAAGGAACCAAGACAAGCTCTCGATATCAACGTCGCTACTTCGGATCAACAGCAGAAAATTTCAACAAAGCGAAAACTATCCAACAAGAATCGTCACCCTTACCGGAAGTTTCCATCAACAAGATAAGTATTAAAACAAGACTCAAGAATTTATTCTCCTTCACCCACAACCATAATTAATTTATTGCTGATTGATGTTCAAAATTGACTTGTTCGGAATCAACCGGAAACACCTAATATGCATATGTTATTATGCGTGCACCTTCATAAAATTATTTTGCTATCAATGCAAGATTTTAATCAAGATTTATTCTTCAACAAGATTTGTTTGCATATATCACAACCAATTTTACTTATTTATAGACATACGTGAATATATATATCCCAACTGATTTTTCAAGATTGACATCTACCTCTATATGAATAGATATATTATGAATCCTGGAACGGATTAACATACATATATATTATCATAATCAAATACCTGCACCTTTTTTCGCTGACTAGCATCATCCCTTATTTTCATTCGTTTTTATGAAGATACAAATCAAATTCATTTAGTTCAATTGGAAAAAAGGTCATTTTACTCTTTGAAAGCAATAAAAGCTTCCTGAACGTAGCAATCTCTATATTCTTGTTCGATACTGACATTGCGGCTTTTATAGCTGCTTCTTCCCACTAATTAATTTTCAAGTGCAACAATATTCAAAAGCAAAGCTGAAGAATTTTCATCAGTCAAAACCACGGCCCGCTACTGTTACGACATCTGGAACAAAACCATAGGCGAAGAAGGGTGTAATCCCTTTACACCCAGTTGACTGCCTCGCGTGAAGTGCAAGAATTCAACAAATTCTGAGGTTTCGCAGACACATGCACCAACCTTGTTCATCATAGCCCTGAGCATATAGTTCAAATTCATCATCGTGGAATGTGGGAAAAGCAAAAGTGTTACACGCCGGTTCAAACACATAGGCGGTCAAATGGACATCAAAGCTAATCACTATTTTACAGCGATGATTAAATAAATATTTTTATATAAATAATATTTTTTGCAGGTCTAAAAGACTTCACATGGATTTTTCAAATGATTGAACTATCTAGTTTATATTTTCAGAACACATGACTCTAAAGTCGTTGAATCTTAACCGATCGGTCTCGATCATATCTTTGATATTATATCTCTTGCAGATTACTAAAGCGTTACAATCTTAACCGACCGGTCTCAATATATATCTGATATTATATCTCTTGCAGATTACTAAAGCGGTTACATCTCAACCGATCGGTCTCAATATATCTATGATATTATATCTCTTGCAGATTACTAAAGCGGTTACATCTTAACCGACCAACCTTATTATATCTTTGACATTATGTATCTTGCTGATTATTGAAGTAGTTACAATCTCAACCAATCACGTCTACTGGGAGGTTCTCCAGAAACTCCTGGGCCACAGACGGTCAATTTTGTCTACTGGGAAGTTCTCCAGGAACTCCTGGGTCATGGACAATCAATCACGTCTACTGGGAGGTTCTCCAGGAACTCCTGGGCCACGGACGAACAATTTTTTCTACTGGGAAGTTCTCCAGGAACTCCTGGGTCACGGACAATCAATCACGTCTACTGGGAGGTTCTCCAGGAACTCCTGGGCCACGGACGATCAATTTTGTCTACTGGGAAGTTCTCCAGGAACTCCTGGGTCACGGACAATCAATCACGTCTACTGGGAGGTTCTCCAGGAACTCCTGGGCCACGGACGAACAATTTTGTCTACTAGGAAGTTCTCCAGGAACTCCTGGGTCACGGACAATCAATCACGTCTACTGGGAGGTTCTCCAGGAACTCCTGGGCCACGGACGAACAATTTTGTCTACTGGGAAGTTCTCCAGGAACTCCTGGGTCACAGACAATCAATCACTTCTACTAGGAGGTTCTCCAGGAACTCATGGGCCACGGACGAACAATTTTGTCTACTGGGAAGTTCTCCAGGAACTCCTCGGTCACAGACAATCAATCACGTCTACTAGGAGGTTCTCCAGGAACTCCTGGGCCACGGACGGTCAATTTTGTCTATTGGGAAGTTCTCCAGGAACTCCTGGGTCACGGACAATCAATCACGTCTACTCGGAGGTTATCCAGGAACTCCTGGGCCACGAACGGACAATTTTGTCTACTGGGAAGTTCTCCAGGAACTCCTGGTCACGGAAAATCAATCACGTCTACTGGGAAGTTCTCCAGGAACTCCTGGGCCACGGATAGTCAATTACTATCAAAAAGAACGGACCACCGAGTCCGGACGCTCACTTACTAACAGAAGCACGAATCACTGATCAGGAAATAAAGCCTCCCTCGAACTTTTAAGTCCTACAGTCAATCGTGACTAAAGCCTAAACGCTTCACTCGGACTTGGGGGAGATGATGTACGGTAGTATATCTCCAGCGGTCGGTTACATAGTTATACCGAACGGCTACATACATCAAACGTATCAAATAATATCCAAACAGAGATATATCAAACGTATCAAATAATATCTGACCAAAGATATTATAACAGAAATATATCAGAAGCATATCTAACTAAAGATATCGTTATCAAATAATATCTGACTAAAGATATTATAACAGAAATATATCTACCCAAAGATATTTGGATATATTCAGTAAGTATGTTTACATTTTACATCTTATTCTGTTAATATTTTATTGATATCATATCAGTACAAGGTCTATAAATAATAAGCCAAGGCTACAAGCCAGGTACGTTCCAAATACACTTCACTCACAATTCATTTAGCATACTCTTTGCTATCATATATCATCAATCCTCTCCCATAGAGGATCGAGTTCTCTCCTACTGAAAATCTATCATACACGCCTAACTTGGGCGTCGGAGCGCCTTTTCAGGTACCTCTCCCTCCGGTCAAGACTTGAAGATCACCGGACGGTCGAAATCAACACAGAGCGTGCGGTTGAGATCCAGAAGAAGCAGACAGAAAGACAGAAGACGACGTCATCAAGGTCAGTCCTTTCGGTCCCATAAAATTTATACCGAAACAACATGTTTTCTGTATACTCTTTTCGTACACTCAATAAAGTTGCTCTACCAAGACGCCACATAGCTTCTGACTCTACCTTAAAAGTTATACCAAGAAAAAATTCAAGGCTCTGAGTAACAGATACTTTTCATAGACGACTATACAAAAAAGTTTGCATGAAGAGAATAATAGAACTTTTGCTATCAAAATTATCGATATACGCTCCCTGCTTCTCTCTCTAAGTTTTCTCTTTTAAGACTTATCTTTGAAAACCTCTTTTACAAGTTTTCAGAAGTTCATTATTGATTTCATATCCTCTCTACTAGAGTAATCTTCTATCTTGTAATCTTTCAAAAACATTTTTTTATTTGATATTCAGAAGTGAATTCACTTGTAAGTTTAACATAGTGGAGTTAAACGTTATAGTCTATTGGACTAGTGTTGATATCAGGAGTGGTAAAATTTGTCTAACTAGTTGGCTAGTTTGTAAACCAGGAGTGGTTAAACTCACGTGTAATCTTCATGATTAGTGGAACAACTTAAAGGAATTAAGGGAGTACTAGACGTAGCTCAGTTTGGAGTAAACCAGTATAAAAACGAAGTGTGCTTTACTACCTTTGTTTTTCAAACTTTTCAATTCAATGCTGCTTTATAAACTAAAAGCTTAACTATTGTTCCAGACTATTGATAACGGTTGAAAAACCATTATTTTCATATGCTATTTCAGACCAAATTACTCCCTTTACTGCTTAGAATGAGCTTGAAATCAAACAAAACTCAATAAATGAGTCAGTCGAGAGTCAAAAGCTATTTTTAGCGATATTATGCTTGTTTTGCATTATTTTGTAGCAATTCTAATGGTAGTGAAGAATGGAGGTGAAGATAAAGGCCTTAGACTTAAGATAGAGGAAGAAAATCAAGAAAAGAAGAGTCTAGAAACCACCCAGTGGCAGAAATACACCGCTGGGCGGCCAAATGCGAGGAGATGGCACCAAGGCAGGGACGCCTAGCGGTTTTGCGATAAGAGGCAAACTGCCAGGCGGTGGACCCCTGACGCCGGGCGGCATAAGTGTGACGTCGGGCGGTTGTCTATTGGGCTTGGGCTTGTTTTCTGTTGCGCTCCTCAGCTATAAATAGCCCTGTGGCGATTTCATTCTCATTCTTTTGACAAAAGAGGGCGGCCAGACCTACTTTTCACTCTCTGGAGAAGATTTCTTGGATGTTTTGGCTCCTTTTCATCCTATCTAGGGTTTGCTCTTCCAGTCTTTCATTATTTTCATCCTGGTTCACCATGACAATGGTGAACTAAACCCTTTTGTTGTTGGGCGAAACAATGTAAACTTTTGAAACTGTCTTTTATTGAAACTCTTATTTATTTATATGATTCTCATATGCTTTGATTATCAATTATTGGGCTCTCATCTGTGCTTAAAGCTTTTATCGTTTAACTCATTCGATAACTGTTGGTTGTCTTTATTGATACGGGAATGTACAGTAATGTCATGAACTGGTGAAAAATTCCTTGATCAATGAAATACCACCTAGGGATAGGGAGGTAGGATGGTCAATTGTTTTTGCTTCTATTCGGTAATGAGTTGCTAGTTACTTGGGGAGGTTGGGGATAACAAGCCGGGAATTAGTAATAGGCTGTTTTCGCCGAGGGATTGGGCTAAAGGGAAGACCAAGAAAGTTTGCATAACAATGATATAACAAAGCAATTTAAACAAGAGGAGTAGATAAGAGAGGGCAGATAAGATGAAATTGTAAAACCCCCAACAACTCCTCTCATCCATACTCTTTTTTGTGAATTGAATCAATGCATTGCATGTTTATTTTTTGTTCTTGCATCCACAACAATTAATCTTTTTCTTTACAAGTCTTATTTTTTTAATTCACATGAACGATAAGGCCGTGAGTCCTTTGGGAGAGAACGATATCGGGTTCTACCGATTTTATTACTTGAAACGATCTGGTACTGATCAAGGAATTTTTCACCAGTTCATGACATTACTGTACGTTCTCGTATCAATAAAGACAAACAACAATTATCAAATGAGTTAAACGATAAAAGCTTTAAGCACAGATGAGAACCCAATAATTGATAATCAAAGCATATGAGAATCATATAAATAAACAAGAGTTTCAATAAAAGACAGTTTCAAAAGTTTACATTGTTTCGCCCAACGACAATGTAAAACCCCCAACAATGAAATTGTAAAACCCCCAACAACTCCACTCATCCATACTCTTTTTCGTTAATTGAATCAACGCATTGCATGTTTATTTTCTATTCTTGCATCCACAACAATTAATCTTTTTCTTTACAAGTCTTATTTTTTTTAATTCACATGAACGATAAGGCCGCGAGTCCTTTGGGAGAGAACGATATCGGGTTCTACCGATTTTATTACTTGAAACGATCTGGTACGCTTGCCAGTGAGTCAACAAGTTTTTGGCGCCGCTGCCGGGGACTCTTGGTTGAAGTTTTTCAAGTAGTTTGGATTGATTGAATTTAACTTGATTTTATGTTTATTTTTATTTTTGTTCTAATATATGTTTTCTAGGGTTTTGTGCCAAATATATGCAGAATGCAGTTTGGACAAGAATTTGATTATATGGGCACTCAATTCTACCAAAATGAATTTAACCACTGGTGTGAATCTCATCCAACCTTGGATCAAAGCCAAAATGGGCAAGATGTTAAGCAACAACTTTCTAGGCCAAAAGAAACGTTGGGGGAAGCTGAACAACGTTTACGGCAGGAACTATTTTCTGTGCCAAAAGAAGCGTTGGGGAAAGCTGAACAAGTTTTACGGCAAAAGCTATTCTCCTTGCCAAAAGAAACATTGGGGGAAGCCCAACAACGTTTACAGCGGGAAGCCCAACAATATTTACAACAAAAACAATCTTCTGTACGAAGAGAAACATTGGGTGAAGCAGAAGAACGTTTATGGCAGGAACAACTCTCTTATTTGTTGAAGTCTCTAGGTATTAGGACTAATACTGAAGTTAACCCTAAAGAGGAATGGCAAGCCACTATCTCTGGAAATGCTAAGGTTGTTGAGAAGGAGAAGATAGAGGAAGAAAAGATAGAGAGAGATGAGGAAAAGATAGAGGAGAAAGAAACAGAAGGGTTGAGTGAGGGAGAGAAAAATGAGGAAAAAGAAAAAGAAGTGGTTGAGAAAAAAGAAAAAAAGAAAAAATATTTCAAAATAAAGAAGAAAAGAAGAAAAAATAAAAAGAGAAAGTTGAGGGAGGAAAAGAGTGAAAAAAAGAGGAAGAAAGGAAAGATGAAAAGATTATATGAAAAGCCCCTTCCTAAAGGAAAGAAAAATCATAGGAAGGAAAAGAAATTCAAGTGTTATGTGGAGATCTTCAAGAAATTGGAGATTAAAGTTCCTATGATTAAAACATGGAAGCAAGTGCTTGGTGTTCTTAATTTTCTGAAGAAATTCAGCAGAAAGAAGAAAAAGAAAAGAATATCAGGGTTGCAGCACCTACTGATGGGTGCTTGTTGGGGTCATCCCAATTGTTGTAAATCATTTTCTTATTTTATTTTAGTTTAGGTTTATTTTATTTTTGAACTTGTAATTCTTTGTTTGTTTGAACAAATTTTGGGTAGCATCTACTGAAGGATACTAATTTTGGTATCCATTAAAGGATACCCGGAAGGTACACCTTCTGATGGGTGTTGGAAGGATCTGCACTTACTGATAAGTGCTAAACAGGTTTGTGTCAGGCTCGTGACGTTAAACAAGCGCTACCTGGGAGGCAGCCTAGTTGTTTGATTGTTTATTTTCAGACTTTGTCTATAGTGCATTATAGTTTTGTATGTGCATTTGAGTGAGGGAAATTATGAACATGAAAAATTGAAGGCAAAAATCATGTGCTACAGGAAAGAATCCCTTAAAAGCGAACAAAGAAAAGGGAGGAGATAAGTATCGCACCGCCGGGCGGTGCACTTATACCGCCGTGCGGTGGCGGCGCGAATTCCAGCCTAAGCCTTTAAAGCTGGGCGGTTTTAGGCATTCAGCACTAAACTCCACTCCTTTGCATTCCGCCAAGCGGTCTTCTTGAGCCTTAGCACCCAAATTGCACCTTCACAAAGATTTTCAAAGAGTTTTTCCGACACTTCTTCACTACCCACTCACAAAACCTAGTTCTTGTTTAAAAATTGGGGATTTTTGGTGAAAATTGTGCATTGAGAGATTTCCATCATCATTTGAAGGAATTTATACAAACATTTAGCATCTTCACTCAAGTAAGTTGTGCAATTCCATTTGTGGTTTCTAATTTTGGAATTTTATGATGAATTTATATTTGATATATTGTGAGATTGATGTTTGGGTGAATCTATTACAAATTGAGTTGATTGTTGAGTGATCTTTGTATCTTAATATGTAAAGGTTTTGCTTATTGGTGGATATTACTGTGTATGCTTGTGAATTGATAATTGTTTGGACTTTGATGCCGCTAATCAGGGTTTAATTAGATAGAAAAACTGATGTAGAACTGAAAGTAGTAAGGAAGTGTTATTGGACTAGTTATTGGTCTGATTTGGGGTTTTGATAGATGGATTTCTAAAGGAGCGACTTTAGAGAGATACCTGATGTTTGTGGTTTGTTTATAGTCCATGTAAAACTTGTCTAGAACCTTAGTGAACAAAAAATCTGACGTTGAATTAGGAAGAAGAAAATAGGTAGAGTTATAGGTTAGTTTTAGTCTAAAAAGGGTTGATAGGCGGGATTTTGAGATAAAGGTTGGATGGGAAAACCTAAAGTTTAAGGTCTGTTTCTAGGCTTTTTAAAACTTTTTTGGACTTTTAGTTCAATAAAATATGGTTAGTAATGTTCCAAATCTGATAGGTTAGCTTTCGGAGTGTTGGAATGAATTAGTGCAACTAAATCTTGGCCAAAGATCAAAATGGTATCAACTTTTAAGTATAAATATGTTTATGAGTGAATTATAGGATCAAGGATACTAATTTTGGTCATTTGGACGGGCCTTAGGTTAAATGAAGTCAAATTCGAAGTTGTTGTCATTTGATATAATGTTGAGCAACCTTGTGTGGTGCTTAACACTGCCAAAACAGTGAGCCACTGAGCTCTAGAGCGTTGAGTGCTCACTTTGGCATTGAGCGCTGAAACTCTAGAGAGCTTTGGGCACTGGGCAAGAAGATAGGCTCACTAGGTGGTGGATCTCACATGAACTAGCGTTCGACGCACCCTATTATCATGCATTTGGTTGTTGTTGTGTTTGTAAGTTTCGTGCTTTATTTGAGGTGAGGGGTAGTGTATTTTATACATGATTCTTATTGGTTTGGTGATGCTCATGGAATGTAATTTGAATGTGAATGTATTAATATTCATTTT
The DNA here is from genome assembly GCA_036885675.1 of Vigna mungo. Lineage (NCBI taxonomy): Eukaryota > Viridiplantae > Streptophyta > Magnoliopsida > Fabales > Fabaceae > Vigna > Vigna mungo. The sequence continues at coordinate 16,986,734 of CP144690.1, read as the reverse complement.
CATACATGACATGATGGTTATGATGATTATATCTTAATCATGTGCAAGGTAGATGGACGTAACTTTATGACTTTTGTAGAAAGATTTCATAATGGTGCCAAGCAGTGTATGTATTATTGTAGGAGCTCAGTCTAAGTGGTTATCATGACATTCTAATGGTCATCCATTCTCAAGTAAAGAGAGGTGAGACGTGTGGTGAGAGTAGCAGGAGATCTTAGTCTAAGGGCTTTACTTTGGCCTAAGGCGTTAACGAACTAATCATGTGTGGTAAAGTGAAACTCATCAGCAATGGCTCTGCAAAGCAGTAGAGGCCACCACAAGTGCACAACCCGTCATAGCTCGACAATATTACATGTATCCGGATGATCAAGTCTATAATCTATATGTATGCTTAGTTTGTTTTGGTTTGAAAGTAAAATTTGTTGTATACTGAATTATAATTACATGACTTGAATTTCTTTGATAATATTAGCTTACCCTTTTGTCTTTGTCGGTTTGTGTGTACTTATTTTTTCTTTTGCAATGATCACCTTAATGGTTTGAGCTTAGGAGGATGTCTCTTATGAGCATGTGCTAAGAAGAGATGGAGTTGAGGCATTGAGTAGAATGTTTGATTTTAGGTTTCATTCAGTTTTGAAAGACCTCATTAAATTTTTGGTTCAGTGTAATATCTTATAGTCGTGTAAGATCTTGTACATCTTTTGCTATTATAAGTTATATTTGGATATATAATAATATTTCATTGGTGTATTTTTGAGTTGATTTGTAATATTGAAAATTAATGTTACATATAAATTGCAGTTTAGATTTGTAATAATAAAAACTATACTACAAACCAAAAATATTTGGAACTATTTTTTTAAAAAGTTTTAAATTCAATTAAAGTAGTTAGCAATAATAGATTGAAAGATATGATCGGTAACAAATATATAAATAAAAAAATACATCTTTAATTTTTTTCCAAAGAGTAATGTTTTTGAAAATTATATAACCGAAGAGGGAGATAAATTATTAAGTGATCTATCCATTGCTTGTCCTACTTTGGATCAATTTTTATGTCACATATGATTACATATTTTTATTATTTAATTTTAAATTTGAAGACTCAAAAACATCACTTATATAAAAGCCACAAACAAGTTATCGTTTATACATTTTCTAAGTGGGGAGAGTAAGACAAAATGTGCTATTTGTATCATATTACTTTATATTTTGATATAAATGTTTTTTGGAAGACTTTATGTCACCTCATTGTTAGATGAATTCAATTATACTTTTTTTTTATATAAAAAAAAACAGATCAAACCTTTATTAGTAACTACTCATTCAAAAAAATTGATGAAGAAAATATATAACATCGTTTTTGCATTATATTGAAAACACCATGTCATAAATTATATCACCCTACTTATAGTTAGAAGGAATTGTTTTGAGCTGTCCATAATGTGAAATAAATTATATCACCCTACATATAGTTAGAAGATTTTATTATTGAGAACATTTATTTTTTCGAAACTCAAAAAACGTGGCAAAAAGGAAAGCACAGAACCACAGGGATGAGAGGAAACAGAGAAGGAAAAGATCTCATAGGAGAAAATATTTAAAAGCTTATGTCACACGGTGACACAAGTCTTTATATACAAATAGAAAAACGAAAAACGAACACGCAAAACAGTTATTAACTGCAAAATGAAAACACGCCCAGCGTATAAAATGATCCCATTGAGAGTGAGAGAGCGAGACAGGAAAACAGCAGGTTCTGAGACAGACATGAGCTTAATTTTTCACACCTAATTTTTCTCACATACACATATAAACACACCTAATTCTTACTTACTTTAATTTTTCACCATCAAAACATGAAGCAGAGTTCAAACTCAGAAACCAAACACAAAGTTATATAAGTTTTTTTTTTTTTTGAATTATATGAAGGACATATTTGAGGTATATAGTACAGAGATGAATTTTATATAATCTTTAAAAAATAAATTTTAATTTTGCATGTAAGTATAAAGACTAAACATGCTTAACCTTTCGTGATAAATGATTACTTTACATCTCATCAGCAATACACCTCTATCGCAGTGAACAACATCAAAACTCTCAAATAACTTGGTCACAATTATGGTCAACCTACCCATGTTCGTAATATGGTGGTGATGGTTCATCTTGTTGAAAATAGAATGACTTAGTTTTAATATCAGGAGGGGGTGAATTGGTTAAACACAAAATTAGAGACTTTTAAAAAAAATTTAGCAAAAAGATGATTTGTCAATGACCTTTTTGAAATGCAAAAAATAAGATTTTTCAAATGCAGCGGAAATAGTTGACTACGTGAAAAGTAAAGTCGACTTTGAAAATAAAAGTGCAGGGATAGAGAATTCAAACGCAGATTTTCATACTGGTTCGGCCAAACTGCCTACATCCAATGTCCTTCCAATCCTAGAAAGCAAATGTACAATAATGATCAAGGTTTTTACAACAAGGCTTTTAGAGTGACTTCCACGTCAAAATATAAAACACCTCTCTAACCCTCTAATCAAAATATAAGCATGTACAAACAAAGATTCGCAGCAAGATGTCCCCTCTCCTACAGTCTTCAACACGTTGAACAATCCTAAAAGTCCAGAATGTAGCACGTCCTCCTCCTGTAGTTACAACAGGGCAACAACAATCTTCACAAGATCGATGGAAGTTGACCACAAAACAGACACCTCAAGTGCAGGTTGATCAAACAGTCTAAGCGCACAGATTCTTGGTCGTCAAGCAATCACCAAAGACGAACAACACGGTCTTCTTGACGAGTTCTTGGAGCTTTTACACATTCTACACGAGATCACAAATCTGAAAAGAAATCAATTAACTCATTAGAATCACAAAAGTCTCTGTAGAATTCAAATTCGCATCTATATATAGTTTTCCACAAAACTGACGCTCCTAAGTCGACTTTGCTACTAATAAAGTCGATTATACTTAGACACTTATAACAGTCAGTAGCAGTCAAACCAACTTAATTGATTTCATATTTAATGCAGTTGACTCACAATCAATGTTTGGTCAAACAAATAGAATATAGCCATTAGACTTGATAAACATTAAAAAAATTTCAAAACATAACTAACTAAGTCCAGTTGCTTGCACACACAGTCGACTTTGTAACACTTTAATGCAGTTTTGAAAAACTTTCTTTCCAAAAATACTCACAACACACTTTGACAAACTTTGTGTAAAGCCACGAGTTTTAATCGACTTACTTCATAATGAAGTCGACTTAAAACTATTGTTTTGCTACACAATTAAAGTTCAACAAAAGTGCATGTGGTTTTCCTTTTCCAAAGCATTTGTTATGCAATCACAAATAAGATCTCATGCAAAACACAATGAATTTTTATGCTTTGAAAAAAAAACACAAACATTGATGGGTTAGCTTCCAGCCATGGGTGATATGAAGCAGCGGATGAATGATGGAAACCGTGAACAGAGTTGTTGTTGCACCCTTCGGTGGATGTGGTACTAGCTCAGACAGCCTTCCATCCCTGGAAGGAAGTTAGAGGAGAGTAAGGAGAAGCTCAAGGGAGATGACTTTTGGTAGAGTGAAGGGCTGGCTTCAGCAAAGGTTCACTCATATTCATTCAAAAGTGTTTTCATATGCTGATACAAGAAGAATTTAGAATGGAGTTTCTAGTCTACGAACGATGCCGATTGAAGATGATAAATGCAGATCTTCAACCACGTGGCAACGGTGTGGGACGTGTGCATCTCTTCTAGAATTAGCAATGGAATTAGCAGAAGCACTCCAGAGTGTGTAAGCAACAACTATGGTATGGAACGTGTGCATCTCGTATGGGGCAGAAGCACTTCAGGGTGTTTAATCAACAACTATAGCTTTGCTAAACTCACCCCCCTTTGTGTGTATGCCTTCTTTATCCTTCTTCTTGGCTGGATTGGTCCATGCTAAGTCATCTAGTTGATCCATGATCTCCTAGCTTTCTTAGACCTACAAAATACATATAAAAATATTAAAGAAAATCCTTCTAAGACTTAGAGAAAGAAAATCAAGAAAAAGTCTTTCTTCACTTCTCTTTCTTAGCCTTAGCTTTAGTTAGTACTCCTTTGAATGGAATGCCCTAAATGGGTTTCCATCAAACATGTTCTCATTTAATCATAAACATGAAAACTATGAACATGTAACACATATAAACACATGTGTTATTAATAATGTGTTGTCATCATCAAAAACCAGAAGCTCTGAGATTTTAAGGTTTGGCTAAACCAGTGCTCCCTCTATCAACAATCTCAACAATCTCCCCATTTTTTATGATGCACAACCATGATTAATAAAAAAACCATGTTTATACGAAACAAATCAAATTGTCAATCAAATATCAAACCAAATCAATATAATTCTCCCCCTTTTTGGCATTAGCAGAAAAGGTATGAACAAAGGTAATGATATTCAGATAATCATACATTTTAGAGATGCATCAGTCAATCATAACACAGATACAGATGCTCCCCCTTTCATAGATAATCATATGAAAGATAACTTCTCCCACTTAAGTGTACGCATGTGAAATATCTAAAATATCATGCAATGCTCCCCTTGCCATTATGCATGTTTTACATTGAAAACCCAAATGCACAATGTAGTTTTCACAAAACATTTCAGAGCATATAAAAGCATGTGACAGTATTGTATCATATCAGAAATTATGCAAACACATCAATGCAACATAGATATAATATCAATCAACAATCTCAATATAACCTCTCAAATATTTCAATCAATCAAAGAACAAAGATATATTGAATAAGAACCAGTTAATAGAATATGATCAATAAACAGATAATACAATTCCAAATCATTGAATTTTCAACCCCTGTTAAACAATAATCGGTTGATTCATATTCGCAATTGATTTCATTGCTTTCCATTTAAGTTGAATCTCCAGTTGGCCGTCCAGAAGCAATGTTCCTGGAAAACCTTTCAAGATCTTTTCCAGATCAAGCATTTTAGAATCATTGTAATGCAAGAATTATTACACGTAAGAAATGAATATGCAAAAGTATTAATGTAATAGTAAACAACATACTCAATTTCATTCATCACATAATCGACTTCAATCAGATATAAACAAATTCAATCATAAAATCAACACTAATCAAGTTAAAGCTAAAAATTTGATTTCATTAATTTTTAAAAGGTATTACAATCAGATTAACCAAAGATAATGGCTTATAAGCCTACTACAAAGAAAAAAGAAAAACATTCAAACAAACAAACAAAACAAACAAAACACATCATTAATAGCAACATACACTAAGCTATAAACACAAGACCCCTATTCTGTTTCAGAAGACTCTACAATCTTTTTGTCTGTGTTTTTCTTCCCACTATCAGAATCATCCACTGAGGTTTCTCCAAAAGCATTTAACCTTAGCGCATAGTCCATCTTTCTATGCAGTTTAGAGAAAGATCTTTGTAGCATTATCATTTTCTCATCAAGTCTTTTGAACCTCTTGTTAAGACACTGGCAAGTGTACCAGATCGTATCAAGTAATAATAGATAGTAAGTCCAGATATCGTTTCCCAAGGGACTCAGTGGCCTAGATGTTCGTGTGAATTGATCGCATAAGACTTGAAAAAAGAATAATTTGTAGTTGTAATGCAAAAACCGAACTTAAACATGCAAATGCAAAGTGATCAATTAGCAAATAAAGATATGAATGAATAGAGATGTTGGGGTTTTCGAATTCATCCTAATCCACCCTCCTATATCTACTATTCTTATTAAATTCGCTTTCTTATCAATGTTCGTGCAACTTTCTAAATTACTCTAAAGCCGATCCCACGGCGAAAAGAGCCTATTACCGTAATTACTAGTTTACTATCCCTGGTCTCCCTAGTAATTAATAATGCATTAATCACAGAAGCTTAAAGCAATTGACTGTCCTACTCCTATCCCTAGGTAGTATTTCATAATCAAGAGAATTCTTATCAGTTCTAGATTTTCCCGTATGTCCCCGTATCGAAAAAATCAAGGATCATGACATTGAATGAGTTAAACGATGCAAGCTCTTTCCGCAAAAAAGAAAACTCAAACTATTGATAATAAAAGCATATGAATAAAATAAGAATTTAGATATAAGAGAGTTTGAAAAGGATTACATCGTTCCCCAACAACAATGGGTTTAGTTCACCATAGACATGGTGAAACTAAATGGAATTATTGGAAAGAATGAAAGAATAAACCTTAGAATTGGTAATTTGGAGCTCCCACATCCAAAAGCCGCCTCCAAGGAGTGTAGAAGGTGTCCTGACGTCTCTGTCTGCCAAAAGATAACCCTAAGGGTCGCACTGGGTCTATTTATAATGCAGAAAAATAACAGAATTTCGGCCAAGGCCCATAATTTAGGCGCTCAGCGCTCATTTCACCACTCAGCGGTAGACTCAAGTATCGCAGGACGCTCAGCGGTGAATCCTGGTGCTCAGTGGTGGGCAATTCTTCCTTTCTCCCCTTAGTGTCGCCGCTTAAGCATTAGACAGTGGCTTCCTTCTCGAGGCTGACACTCAGCGCTGGAAATGGCGTTGAGCAGTGGACGTGACTCCTCCTTTACATCTTTTCTCATCCTTTCTTGAGTCCAAGTCCTTCCTTCTTCACTTTCCATCATTCAATTCTCATCAAATCCTGCCAAAACAATGTAAAACCAAGCATAATACCTCTAAAACCACTTTTGACTCTCTTGTAATCAAACTAAAGTGTTTTGCATGATTCTAAGCTAATTCTAAGTCATAAAGGTTGTGTTTTGATATCAAATTAATGTATAAAAATATCAATTTTTAGACCGTTATCACAACCCCAAACTTAGAACTTTGCTTGTCCTCAAGCAAACAAAACAAAACTTAGCCTTCCACCTATCATCACAATGGTTCAACAGTTTCAAAACTCATTCTTTCAAGTAATTTCTCAATTCATCTCTTCAATGGAATATAATCAAGATGCATACATGCTTCAATTCATTCTGGTTCACATATTGTTCACATAATCACATACTCTCCAACAGATGCTATTTTTATGAATGATCAATCCACTAAGCACAGATGTAATCATGAAATTCATCAATCCTTTCCAAGCAAATTTTTTCACTCAATCACTCAAGTTTTTCAGGAGCTCACTCTTCTCTCTATTATCCACCTGTCACATGAAACAAAATTGACTTTCATCTAGTACAATTAACATTCTCACACACAAATGCCATCACAAGGACTTTTTCAAGGTTTATAATGTGGTTGGGCTAACAAGAAATATTGGTTTTTCAGATCACAAAATCCTTGAGTTAAGAGAGTTTTCAACATTCATAGTTCAAGCACAAATTCTCTTTCAACCAATCTACTTATTCCCAACTTTTCACTTTTTCTTTTATTTTGCATTGAGCTTATCTTTTCATGCTTTTCTTTTCTTTTCTTTTCTATTTTTCTCATGCTCTTTTCGTTCAACACATTATCTCAATGCTTTCTCTTTTACCTTTCAATTCCCCCAACAAACCCAAACTTGAACCTTTATCAATACCATTCAATTATTCTCAACTCAACTCAAGGTAAAGATTTTTCTCAAAAGGGTTTTTTTTTCAAAGTGTCTCAGGCTAAGATTTAAAAAGGGTAGAACACATGGTTCTTTTTACTTTGGGCGAAAAATTTGGCTAAGTAAGGGCTTCCAAAAATGACCTTGATCATATGACATGAGCATGAAATTCAATCAGGCAATATCATTCATGCTTTCAATTGAATAGCAAATATATCAACAAGCACTCTAAAGCTCAAAACCTCACACAATTATGCTCACTCAACAATTCAATCGTACATCCTTCTTAGCACCATAACCACAATCATAACTCATCATGCATCTGCTCACACAGCTTGTGAACAATTCACCTGTATATAAGCATGTAAAGCGATCTCAATCATCATCCATATCAAGCATCATCAAGCACACTCATCATGCAATAAAACAAGTCAAACCATAATCAGAAAAGGTGTTCAGGCAAATACACACATACCTACACTACTCAACACAATCCAACCTATTCTAAAAGTTCAAATTACAAACGAAAAAGAAACAGAAAATCCATGTTCTACTGCAAGTGACATCCATCAGTAGATGTCCTATCAGCTCATGCTATCATCGGAGTCCTCCTCATCTCCAGCCTCTGCATCCTCAAAGTCATCATCCTCAACATCATCATCCATGATTGGAGCTTCAGCTGCTCCAGTTGCACTCCCCTGTGTCTGCTCCCGAGGCCAAGCATAGAACTATGGAACTCATCCATAGTTCACTTGTGCACTGGTGGTGTGTCGTACAAGCCTACTATCATCTCAGTTGTGGCCACTTGCCCTCTGCGGATAGCCTCAAGTCTGGCCTCCATCATGGACATGTACATGTCCCTTATCTGGAAAGGCTCTACATGTTGTGCTAGCTCATCCTCCTGGGTTGCTCCTCTCCTGGGGCATCTCTGAGGCACTTGTTCAGCCGTCTCTTCTCCTCCACAAAACTGTCTGTAGTAAGCAGCATCTATGGCCTTTCTAGTGTTAGGACACAGGTTGCCTTCAATTTACACTAAGTGGGGGTGAATTGGTGTTAATTCAAAAACAAAATCTTTTCGCAATCTTGGTATTAAAATTCAAAGCTTTTGATCTTTCCTTGAAATACAAGTAATGAAAATTTCAATGCAGCAGAAAAACGTAGTTGACTGCTCTAAATATAAAATCGACTGAAATAAAGAGTGCAGGGATAGAGAAAATCAAACACTGATTTTTATACTGTTCGGCCAACAATGCCTACATCTAGTTTCCTTCCAACCTTGGAAGCAAATGCACTATAATGGTTGCGTTTTCTACAACAAAGAATTTATACAAGCACCACGCAAAAATATAAATCTCCTATCTAACCCAAAACGAAATATAGCTGCACAAAAAATCAGAATTGCAGCAAGAATCCCCTCTCCTGCAATCTGCACCCACGTTCAACAATCCTCAACGTGTCACCCGCACTTTTCATAGGATGCCAAGCCTATAACAGCACGCTTCAAAGGTTGCCAAGCCTATCACAGCACACTTCCCAGGTTGCTAAGCCTTCAATCAAATGTAGTAGTCTTTACATGATACTAAGCCTTCAAAATCAGAACAGAAGCACCTTCTTTGTGCAGATGTTGATCAAACAGTATTCGCAGTTGGCTCCTCAATTTGAATCTTTCTCGAGAAAGATCACCACCGTCTTCTTGGAGAATTCTTTCTTTAGAAATGTGCAGAGATAATCAAAATCATTTTGTCACACATTTCAATACAAGCATGTTCCAAACATATAACACATAATCAATCAAGGGAACATACATGCAAAACAATAACACATGTTCAACATAATCATTGTTCAAAACAGTATAGCATATTAGCCGAACATGTAAAACTGGAACTTATGTATTGTTATTAAGCATTTTGTTGTCATCATCAACAAACAGTTTGATATAGAGTTTTGTGTTCTCAACAATCTCAACATCTAGGCCTCTCAAATGGTGGAATAGAAGTATCCACCCCAGCCTGATGACACAAATGTGTAATAAGAGAAGGATGACCCAATGGTGTCCTACTCCTCACAGTAGTTGCACAACTCTTAATCTGATTAGCGATGACCTTGCCAATGTTCACATTCATCTCTCTTAGCATGCAGTAGATAAACATAATCCTGTGAACAGTAATGTTAGAAACATGGGAACAAGGCTGGACGTTAGCATGAGTAAATGCCATCCAGTATTTTGCCAGGGGTGTCAGATCCGCCCTCTTGATGTTAATGGGCACACCTTTTGGGTTCCTATGAAAGTGCCCTCTAGGTACACAAAATGGCCTCTCAATGTCCTCATAATTTGAACAATCCCTCATATTCATTGCATATTGGCACTGCTCGTCAACCCACTCAGTACCCGAGAAGTTGTTCATAGTTTCAGCATCATACTTGATGATCTGTCCCCGAACATAACTGGTATACCTCTCTATGTTCACTCCCCTGAACAAGGCATTAGTATAAGACTCCTTCACCACTTAAATGTTAGCTGGTTCGGGGTACGTGGCAAGCTTTTCCCAGTTGCTGCTTTCCAATTTTGCACCAAACTGAGGAGCCAAGTCTAGAATCATATGGCTTTCCTCTCCATTCTTCAACTTTTGCACCATTCTTCCACCTTCTTTTGCATCCAACACTTCTCTTCCTTCACTTCCTTCATCAAACCAAGATAATTCATGTCAAAACAAGGGAAAACCAAGCATAAAACCCAGAAAACCCACTTTTTGACTCTCTTTCTCTCTAACCTAAGTATTTTGCATGATTTCAAGTTAATTCTAAGTCACAAAGGGTGTGTTTTGTTGTGAATTTCAAGTATGAAAATAACGGTTTTTAGACCGTTATCACAACCCCAAACTTAGAACTTTGCTTATCCTCAAGCAAAAAAAATGTAACTCAGTCTTTCACAATTCATCACAATGGTTCAACCCTTTTCAAATCAGTTTAAAGACAAGTAATCACTCAAATCAGCTCATCCATAAAATCCAATCAAGATGCATATATGCTTCAAATCAATTCATCACAGTGTTCACACAATCTCATCATACTCAATAGATGTTATTCTCATGAATGATCAATTAGCTAAGCATAGATATAATCATGGATTCATAGAATTTTCCTCACCAGACAAGGTGTTTCACTCAGTCACTCAAGTGTTTCAAAATGCTACTTGATCCCTCTACCATCCACATGTTACATAGAACGAAATTTCCATTCATTTGCCACAATCAAACATCATTACATACATATGTCTTCACAAGGAATTTTCAAGGCTTATAATGTGGTTGGGCTAACAAAGAAAATTAGTTTTTCTAGATCACAAAATCCTTGAGTTAAGAGAGTTATTCCCTTAATCACGGTTCAAGAACAAACTCTCTTTTTACCCATTCTTAGTCATTCCCAACTTTCCCTTTTCTTCACATTGAGCTTTTCTTCTCATGTTTTTTTTTTCTCATCTTTTCTATGTTTTTCTCATGCATTTTCATTCAACACATTCGCTCAATGCCAAACTTTTTCTTTCTTTTTCAATTCTCCCACAACCCCAAACTTGAACCTTTAACAACACCCTAAAATATTTCTCAACCTAACTCAAGGCAAAGATTTTCAAAGCAAGGGTTTTTATCATGTTTAAGGCTTAGGTTCAAAAAGGGTGAAACATTTAATGTTTCTTTTTCATGTGGGACATAATTTTTGGCTTAGAAAAAGGGCTTTTATTCACACAATTTACTGAAAATATGAGTTCAAGAAAGTTTCTAAGTGAAAAAGGGTGTTTTTAGTATCAGAATCACATAGCAAATAACGGTATTTTATTCTGTTATCACTGACCTCATTACCTCACGGATCCACCAAATTCATCACCGTGGAAAGTTGTTCCACTTCTCCTCCCAAGTAATGTTTGAGTCTTTGACCATTCACCACCCAACTTTTCTGCGGATCACTAGCAACTGGGTTTACCAATTCAACTACTCCGTTAAGATATACATGCTTTATTACAAAAGGTCTTGACCATTTAGATTTCAACTTTCCAGGAAAAAGCTTCAGCCTTGAATTGAATAACAACACCCGCTACCCAGGGTTGAAAGATCTCTTTATCAACTTCTTGTCCTGATAAAATTTTACATTTTCCTTATAATTCCTAGATGAGTCATATGCATGTAACTGCATCTCTTCAAGCTCCAACAGTTGACTTCTTCGTTTGCTTTGGGTTTCATGAGGATCAAAATTTAAAAATTTCAACGCCACAAAGCTTTATGCTCCATCTCTACTGGTAAGTGATATGCTTTACCATACACCAACTGGAAAGGTGACAATCCCATGGGAGTCTTCATAGTTGTCCTATACGCCCAAAGAGCATCATCTTGTTTATGCGACCAATCTCTCCTTGAAAAAACAACTGTCTTTTCTATAATTATTTTAATCTCCCTGTTAGAAACTTCAGCTTGACCATTCTTTTGCAGATGATAGGGTGCTGCCACTTTATGTCTCACCCCATAATGTTTAAGTACCTTCGCAAGCTGAGCATTACAAAAATGAGAGCGCCCATCACTAATGAGCACCATGGGAGTTACAAAACGTGAAAAGATTTGCCTTTTTAAAAATTTAATCACAGTGTTGGCATCATTTTTAGGGCATGTTAGGGCTTCAACCCATTTACTCACATAATCGACTGCCACCAATATACTCATTATTAAAAGATGGTGGAAAGGCCCAAAAAAATCAGTACCCCAGCAATCAAAAACTTCAACTTCCAAAATGCCTTGTAGCGGCATCTCATACCATCTTGAAATAGCCCCTGTCCGTTGCACTTGTCACAATTCCTGGCATGATTATGAGCATCTTTAAACAGAGTAGGCCAATAAAAGCCTGACTGAAGAATTTTTGCTGCAGTTCGTTCCCCATTATAATGACCTCCATAAGGGGAGTTATGGCAATGCCAAAGAATTCTTTTTACTTCTTCTTTCTTTACACATCTTCTCAAAAGATCATCTGCTCCAATCTTGAATAAATACAGATCATCCCATATGAACTGCTTAGCATCATGTAAAAACTTCTTCTTCTGTTGCCAATTCAATTCTTCTAGGACAACACCTGCAGCTTTAAAATTTTCCATATCAGCAAACCATGGCCTTTACTGAATGTAAAAAAGAGTTTCATCTGAAAAAAGACTCCCAGATTTCCTTCTCCTTGCTTGTTACTTCATTGTCGACTAATTGAGATAAGTGATCAGCAATCAAATTTTCACTTCCTTTTTTATCACGAATCTCCACATCAAACTCTTGTAACAACGGTACCCACCTAATTAATCGTGGCTTTGAATCTGGCTTTGTTAATAAGTATTTTATAGTCGCATGATCCTTATAAATAATCACTTTAGATCCAATAAGATAAGATCTAAACTTCTCCAATGCATAGACTATAACCAAGAATTCTTTTTTCGTAGTGGCATAATTCATTTGAACTTCATTCAAAACCTTGTTACATTAATAAATTGCAGGAAATACCTTTTCTCTTCTTTGACCTAACACAACACCTATGGCATAGTCATTAGCATCACACATTCGCTCAAAATCTTTATTCCAATCTGGAGGTACAATTACTGGGGCGGAAATCAAGTTTTTCTTCAGAACATTAAAAGCATGTATGCGTTCCTTACTCATCACAAATGGTGTGTCCTTGACAAGCAGATTACTCAATGGCTTAGAAATCTTTGAAAAAGTCTTAATAAATATCCTGCAAAAACCCAACATGGCCTAAGAAACTCCGAATTCCTTTTATATTTGTAGGTGGTGGAAGTTTTTCAATAACCTCCACTTTTGCTTTGTCCACTTCAATCCCCCCGGCTGAAATCTTGTGTCCCAAAATGATTCCTTCTGTCACCATGAAATGGCATTTCTCCCAATTCAGAACCAATTTTTTTTGAACACATCTCTTAAGAACAACATCCAGGTTGATCAAACACTTTTGAAAGGAATTTCCAAACACTTAAAAGTCATCCATGAAGACTTCTATGCTTTTCTCTATGAAATCAGCAAAGATTGTCTACATACACCTTTGGAATGTAGTTGGGGCATTACATAGTCCAAATGGCATTTTTTTATAGGCAAATATACCAAAAGGACATGTAAAGGATGTTTTTTCATGATCCTCGGGGTCCACCACAATTTGATTATATACCGAATAGCCATCTAGGAAACAATAATAAGCTTGTTCAGTAAATCGTTCTAACATCTTGTCCATAAAAGGTAAAGGAAAATGATCCTTCTTGGTAGCCGTATTTAACTTCCTGTAATAAATACACATTCGACACCCAGTAACTGTCCTTATCAGGATAAGCTCATTTTTTTCATTATAGATCACCGTCATCCCCCCTTTCTTCGGAACCACCTGTACTGGACTCACCCATTTACTATCAGAAATTGGATAAATGATACCTGCTTCCAATAGCTTTAATACTTCCTTCCTCACGACTTCTTTCATGACAGGATTAAGTCTCCTCTATGGCTGAGCTATTGGCCTGTAATCGTCCTCCATAAGAATTCTATGCATACAATATGTGGAAATTATACCCTTAAGATCTGAAATTGACCAACCTATAGCACCTTTATTTGCTTACAAAACTTCCACCAGCTTCTCTTCTTCTTTTGGGGAAAATGAAGTACTAATAATAACTGGTTTTCCTCCATTATTCTCCAAAAACACATATTTCAAATGGGGTGGCAGCTCTTTCAACTCAATCTTGCTTTCTTTAACTTTTTCTTTAGGCTCAATATTTTCAAAGCTAGCCTTTGCTACTGGAATTTGCTTTGTTGCCTCTAGATCTCGAACACATTCTTCAATCATTTTCTCTTCTTCTTTATTTAAATCTTCACAATCATTAATAAGAGTTCTTTCCAGTAAAGATGCATCTCGCATTCTATTCCCTTGCGTCATACAAAGTTCTTCCACAATGTCTACTTGAAAGCATGATTTTTCATCTTTAGGATGTGACATTGCTTGAAAAACATCAAAGTTCACCTCTTCATCTTGTACGCGGACTTTAAGTTTGCCATTTTCTACATCAATCACGATCCTGGCTGTCTTCATAAAGGGTCTTCCAAGAATCAAAGGTGCATCTCCATTCTCCTCCATTTCCATTATAACAAAATCCACTGGGAACAAAAATTTATCCACCTTTATTATTACATCTTCAGCCACTCCATACGGATATTTAAGAGATCTATCTGCCAATTGAAGAGTCATCCTTGTTGGCTTAAGTTCTAATCCTCTAATCCTTTTGAACATAGAAAGAGGCATTAAATTAATGCTAGCCCCAAGTCAATCAAAGCTTTTCCAATTTCTAACTCTCCAATAGTACATGGAATGGTAAAACTCCCTGAGTCTTGTAACTTAGGAGGTAACATCCTCTGTATGACTGCACTGCAATTTCCTTGTACTTCAATGGTTTCCTTCTCAATATACTTCCTATTCTTCATGAGAAGTTCTTTTAAAAATTTCGCATATGAAGGCATTTGCTGAAGTGCCTCAGAAAATGGTATGGTGATTTCCAACTTCTTAAAGATCTCCATAAAGCGCTCAAACTGCTTTTCTTTCTCCTTCCTTGAATATGTCTTTGGGTAAGGTAGGGGTTTTTTATACTCTCTACCTTTTAAATTTTCAACCCCTTTTTCCTGAGCTTCTCCCTCATCTCTCAATTTTTTTATCATAATTTCTTCTTCCTCATTTTCTTCCCTCTGATCACTCTTTTTTTTATCACTCATTTTTGCTTTCTCTCTTCTAATACTCTTCCACTCCTAGTAACAATCTCACATGCCTCTCTTACATTACTCCTTTCATTCATTTCGGAACTGCACTCCTCCAGATGATTAATGTAGAATACACTTTTATTCACAACGCGCTGAAAAATCTCTTCATAATCTGCATTTTTCTGAACTGGCATGACTCGTGGCTGCTTTGGAAGTCTTGAAGCTTCTCTGATTTCTTGCAGCAATGTAGAAAATTTTTGCATAATTATATCCAACTGTTGAGTGATCATTTTATTCTGCTCCATCATTAAACTATGATATTGTAAAAATGAAGTTTCCTGTCGTTGGGTAGAATCAATACTTTCACTAATCATCTCCTCATTATTTGCCACCATAATTTCTATTAACTCATAAGCTTCTTCAGCAGTTTTGGTCTGAATATTTCCTCTAGCTGCAACATTCATTATAAGCTTAGACTGCATTCCAAGACCCCTGAGGAATGTGAGGACCAAAGTTGTCTTGTCAAACCCATGAATAGGGATTTTTCTCATCAAGCCTTTAAATCTCTCCCATGCCTATCCAAGAGTTTGCTCCATCCCCTGCCTGAATGAAGAGATCTCCAACCTTCCTTGGGTAACTTTTGACTGTGGAAAATATTTGCTCATAAATTTGGATGCCACAGTCTCCCACGTAGTGAAACTTCCTTTTGGAAAGGAGTTTAGCCATGAGTTAGCATTGCCTCCCGGTGAAAAAGGAAACAAGCTAAGTTTTACCCGATCATCAGATACTTCAGTCATCTTTACAGTGTTGCAAATTTCACTGAATGTTGTCAAATGATCATAAGGATTCTCATTTGACAAGCCATGAAATTGGTTGCTTTGTACCAGATGAATTAACGCAGGGTTCATCACCATATTGGTTGTGTTGTCCCTTGACATGGCTATACTGTTCAAGTGAAACGGGCCCACAACATTTGATGCATTAGCAAGTGTGCGTCTGGGAGGAGGTTACTCGGACATCTCCTCTGAATCTTGTGTAAGAGCGTCTGGTGAAGATTGTAAAAGCCTTTCAGGAGAAGGGAACAAGTCTCTAGATGATCGTTTGACTCTCCTTCCCCTCTTGTCTGTCAGTCCTTGAAGAAGAGGTTGTGGGTTTTTCTTGCTCCTGGTTTGAACTGTTCCCTACATACACAAGAAACAAAAAACCTAAAAGCACTTTTATAGAAAAATAAAAATAAAAACTAAAACAAAATATATACAAAGTCAAATTTAATCAAAATCACACTACTAATAAAGTTAAACCACGAGTCACCGGCAACGACGTCAAAAACTTGTTAAGCCCCTAGCAAGTGTACCAGATCGTTATCAAGTAATATAGACGGTAAGCTACTCAAAACCCGATTCCTCGGCGAAACGTTCGTGTGATTTGATTTTATAAGATTTGAAAGAAAAATAATTTTTAAGGTTGATGCAAAAACAGAATTTAAACATGCAAATGCAAATTTGAATCAGTTGGCAAAGAAAACTATGAATTAATGGAGTTGTTAGGGTTTACAATTTCATCTTTATCCACCCTCCTATATCTACTATTCTTGTTAAATTCGCTTTATTATCAATGTCATGCAGCTAACTAATCTACTCAAAACTCGATTCCTCGGTGAAGAGAGCCAATTATGAATTACTAGTTTACCATTCCTAGTCTCCCTAAGTAACCAATAACGCATGAAAATCAGAAGTTTAAAGCAATTGGCCGTCCTACTCCTATTCCTATGTAGTATTGCTTAACCAAGAGAATTCCTATCAGTTCAAGACTTTCCCGTATGTTCCCGTATCGACAAAATCAAGGATCAATACACCGAATGAGTTAAACGATGCAAACATGATAATCGGATAAGAAAACTCAACTATTTATAATACAACCATGTGAGAGAGTTTCAAAAGATTACATTGTTCCCCAACAACAAAGGGTTTAGTTTACCACGGACATGGTGAAACTAGATGGAATAAATGAAAAGAATGGAAGAATAAACCCTAGAATTGGTGATTCGGAGCTCCCGCATCCAAAAACCGCCTCCAAGGAGTGAATAAGAGCTTTGGACGTCTCTGATTGCCAAAAGATTACTTCTGAAATCACACAGGGTCTATTTATAAGCCAAAAAAGTAACAGAAATTCGGCCCAGGCCCATTCATTTAGGCGCTCAGCGCTAGCTAACGCTCAGCGGTGGCAACGCTGGACGCTCAGCGGTCTGCGTCTTGGACGCCCAGCCCTAGGTTAGCGTTAGGCGGTGGTCACGACACCTTTTTTTTCATCTTTTCTTGCCCTTTTTCGATTCCAAGTCCTTCCTTCTTCATCTTCATCATTCAATTTTCGTAAAATCCTATCAAAACAATGTAAAACCAAGCATAATATCTCTAAAACCACTTTTGGCTCTCTTGTTCACTAACTTAAACAAAATGCATGATTTCAAGCTAATTATAGGTCATAAAGGTTGTGTTTTCATATCAAATTAATGTATAAGAATAACGGTTTTTAGACCGTTATCACCTATCAAGTTCATGCTTTAGGAACTCTAGAATGAAAAATGTATGACCTACTTGAGTGGAGAGACCTTAATTACTTGCAAAATGCTCCTTAGATAATGATGAATGCAGCCCTAGATGCAAGACTCTCAAGAAACCCCAAACTTTGATGATGAACTAGGTTCAAAATTGCAAGAAATTGGGTTTTCAAGAGAGGGAATGGTAGGAGAAGTGTGAGAAATCTTGAGAAATGTATTTGCAAGTGAAAAGAGGCTAGGGATCAGTGCAGACCGCGTGGGCGAGCCCTAAGGGGTATAAAAATCACAGAACAGGCCAAAGAAACCAAGCCCAACTTAAATCGCGTGACCCCTCAGCGACGTCACTGCCGGCGGCAATCGCCCGACGGTAGACACGATTTTCATTTTTCCCTTTTTGCTTTATTTCAAATGTTTTTACCTCGAATTCACTTTCCAATTTTAATTTTTATGTAATTCTCAATCACTTTACTCATGTATGCAACAAATAATTCCTAAATGCAACTAAAACAGGATTAAAAACAAATCAATCAACTGGGTTGCCTCCCAGGTAGTGCTTGTTTAACGTCACGAGCCTGACCCAAACCTCTCTAGCACTTGTCAGTAAGTGCATATCTTTCCAACACCCTTCAGTAGGTGTACCTTCCTGTACCCATCAGTGAGTACCTAAAATTTTTAGCTTCCCTTAGTAGAAGCTACCCAATACACAAAAATTTAAAAATTGTTCATGATTACATCACCAAGATTTAAAACTTTAAAGTACAAAAATATTGTTCTTGGATCACTGGGGTGTCTCCCAGTAAGCGCTCTTTTTACGTCACTAGCTTGACCCAGTGAAAGCTCATGCCTCCTTTTCCATGTTGGTGTCTTCCTCATCCCACCAACTCATCAATTGTGTATAGCCCACCTTCTTGATTAACATGGAATGTGGAGCTTCAATTTATATCACTCTATTCTTTCTATAACCTTTCACCACCACTTTTTCTTCTTGTATTTCACTTGTGAACCAAGCTAGAATGGTGCATCTTCCAAGTCAACGTGGATTGTGCCTCCTTTATCAATATCTTCCTTTTCCTGTACCTGCATGACATTACAATTATTACCTTTGTTAGCACATTTAGAACCATCAACCACTGCATCTTTCTTTGAAGCTCTATATTTAGCGCATTAACTTCTCTTCAGAGGCAGTGTAGATCAACTTGTGTTCTTGGTCTTTTAACATAACCATCACGTCATGGACACTTATGACCACTTTGTCGTTTTCATGAATGGCCTTCCAAGAATCAACAGAATCATTTCATTGGCCTTCATCTTCATTACTACAAAATCGACCAAGAATTCAAGGTGTTCAATGCGAATCACCACGTCCTCCTCCACACCATAAGGTCTCTTTGAAGATCCATCCGCCACAACCACAGAAATATTGGATGGCTTCAATGTTATCCCACCAATCTTTTTCAGCATAGATAGGGGCATCAAATTAATACCTGACCCAGAATCAAGTAAAGCTCTCCCTACATTAACATCTCCAATTGCGCATCGGATAGTAAGACTTCCTGGATCCTTCATTTTTGGAGGGTGCTTCCTCTTCAAAGGGTGAATACATGCTTCTCGTTTCTCAGTGTCTTCCTCTTCAAGATCTATAATTTCTCCAAGATTTATGCGCTTGGAATAGACAGGAAGTTGCTGGAGTGCTTCAGTTGACAACATAGTAATCTTCATCTAATTAAAAAATTTTCTAAAATGCCCACAATTACTTTCTTTTCTCTCTTCTCTTCTCAGGTAAGGAAGATCACTCTCATCTTTTTCAAGTTTTTCTTTTTCAAATTTTTTTTCTTCCATCTTCTCATCCTCATCCTCACTACTCTTTCACTCAATGATTTCTTTTTGAAGATGCGCCACTTGAAGGAGGCTCCAAGATAAGCATGAAAGGAGGACCGTCACTTGCTTGAGCAAGATAAGGTCTGCGCAAAGAGGGACTTAGGAGACAAAATACTTTCTCAAAAGAGGATTGCAAATGTGCAAATCAACTCAAATTCAATTCATTCAAGGTGTGTGTCCAAAGGAGAACCCCTAGGTTGTTTATATAGCTTTTGGAATGACTTTGGTGAAGAGTTTCAAGCGATGTGGGACTTGGAAGGCTCCAAGTTCTGTCCAGCAGCAGCTGCAACGTCCCTAGGTTCATGGGAGTCCCACATTGCTTAATTCTCTCATTCCAAAAGGGTTTATAAGCTTCCTAGTTCTCCTAGAGTTGAAAAACTAATACTAGTTATGCTTCCTTGCGCTACAAGCTAAGACACCTACTTACTCTTCCTTTCTTTTAAGACCAAGCCATGGGAAGTCTCACATTGCTTGTGCTAAAAGGAAAATAAGGGTTTATAAGCGTTTATTCTACTAGAACTAACGAAAAGAAACAAAGAAGCAAATACAAGCCTTTGAAACCTATTATACTCTTTTTATGCTCTTTTTGTCACTCTAAAAGCTCTTCATTGTTGCCCCATCTATGATCATATCACACTCCTTCCTCAACTATTCTCACAACAACTTTACAATCTTCTCTAGGGTTAACTTCTATAGTAGCCCTAAATTGATTCTTCTCTATGACTTCCACCCTTTTTTATAACTGGCCAATTTGCATTTCCAAATTTCTGAAATTAGCCTCATGACTCTTATAATGAGAGTCATACACCTTCAAGAATTTTTCGAATTTCTCATCAAGGCTTCTAACGTGTTCAATCAAACTAGCCACTTGTTGCCATAGTGGTGGTTGTTGTGGTCTGTTGAATTGGCCTCCAGTTTGTCCAGATTGATTACTCTGGCTTTGCCTAATGCTTGGGTGATTCTTCCAACCTTGGTTGTAATTACCTTGGTTGAAGTAACCCTGGCGATATTGAAACTGGTTGTCCATGTAGTTCGCTTCTTCTTGTGCCTCTTCAGGGAAGGCACATTGACCATTAATATGGTCACCACCACAAAAATCGCAAAGTTGTTGTTGAGCTTGTGAAACATTCCTCATCTCCTTCGGAAGTTGAGCAATGATCTTTGCCAAGTTATCCAGTTGCTGAGATAAGAGTTTATTTTGAGCTAGCAATGCATCTTCAGTGGGCAATTGGAGAACTCCCCTCTTTTGAACTGTCACGCCCCTTTCACTATGAGTCTCAATCTCGTTTACAGCCATGCTTTCAATCAACTCATAGGCCTATTCAATAGTCTTTCTCTTGATATTACCTCCAGTTGAGGCATCTAGCATAAGCTTGGACTGTGTACCAAGACCTCCAAGGAACGTGAGAACCACAATTGTCTTATCAAAACCGTGTACAGGCGTCTTTCTTAGCAAACCTTTGAATTTGTTTCATGCCTGACCTAGGTTTTCCTCCATGCCCTGTCTGAAGGAAGAAATCTCCATCTTTCCATTGTTGATTTTGGACTGTGGGAAATATTTATTCAGGAATTTAGACACCACAGCCTCCCATGTTGTAAAGCTTCCTTCTCGAAAAGAATTTAGCCACAACTTAGCATTGCTTCCCAATGAGAAAGGAAACAAGCTAAGTTTGATCCTGTCATCTGACACTCCATTGATCTTCACTATTTTGCATATATCATTGAATGTCGTGAGATGATCATATGGACTTTCATGTGACAGTCCATTAAATTGGTTGCTTTGCACTAGGTGTATCAACTCAAGATTCATCACCATGTTCAATGTGATGTCCCTCGGCATGGCAATACTATTAAAATGTTGAGGACCAACCACATTAGATGCATCTGCTAAAGTGTGTCTAGGAGCTTCTTCTACCATCTCTTCTGTATTTTGAGTAGATGCCTCTAGTGAGGGTTGGAAGAGTCTTTCAGTAGGAGGGAATAGTTCTCTAGATGGTCTTCTGACTTTCTTCCCCCTCCTTTCACTTAATCCTTCGAGAAGAGGTTGATTTTTCTTGCTTCTAGGTTGAATTACCTCCTTCATACACAAGAAACAAAAACCCTAAAAAGCACTTTTATAAAAGTAAAATAAAAACAAAAACAAAAATGAAGTCAGATTTAATCAAATTCACACTACTAGAAAAGTTAAACCAATGAGTCCCCGGCAATGGCGCCAAAAACTTGTTAACACCCTAGCAAGTGTACCAGATCGTATCAAGTAATAAAAAGACGGTAAGTCTGAATATCGTTTCCCAAGGTACTCTTAGGCCTAGACGTTCATGTGAATTGATTTCATAAGACTTAAATAAATAATAATTTTATTTTACAATGCAAAGACGAAAATAAACATGTGTGCAAAAGCTTGATCAGTTGACAGATAAACAGTATGGATGAATGGTGTTGTTGGGGTTTACGGTTTCACCCTAATCCACTCTCTTATATCTACTATTCTTATTAAATTCAACTTTGTTATCAATGTTCATGCAACTTTATAAATTACCCTAAACCCGATGTCTCAGCGAAGAGAGCCTACCCCCAATTACTAGTTTACTATGGTCATGCATTTCAGTGTGCAGAAGCTTAAAGTAATTGATCATCCTATCCCTATGTCTAGGTAATTGTTGCGGCAAATCGGCAAGTGTACCGAGTCGCACAAGTAATATAAAATGGTAAGACCAGGTATCGTATCCCAGAGGACTCTCAGTGCTAAACAGTTGTGTGAAAAAAAGATTAATTAAGACTTAAAAATAAACAAGGACCTGAATTGAAAGGAACCTCCCGACACTCACGCAATTCACAGATAATGCTATTGTATAACAAGAATAAAGCAGATGAATTACTCTAACAAATAATGAAAAAAACATATAGAATTCAGAATCAATTCAAATACATGAGAGTTTACAAGGTTACATCATTCTCCAACAACAAATAGAAATTAGTTCCCCATAGACATGGGGGAACCCTATGAACAATGGAAGAAAGAAAGAATGGAAAGACTAAGAATTGGCTAGGAGTGTATTGCTATGCTATCTTCTGCTAGGAATGCAAAACCTAGAGCCCCGGGGTCCTGTAGATAGTGTCAGACGCGTCCCAAAGTGCGGCCCGGTCCGAAAGAATCAAATCAGAGCATAATCAGGGCTCGATCCACGTGAAATCACGCTCAAGTGTCGCAGGGAGCTCGCCCAAGCGTGAATTGGGGTTCATGTGAGGCTTGGGCATCAGTTTTGGACGCCCAAGCTTCGAGCGTCCGTCGCCCGGGCGTCGGGGCCGTCGCGACCAGCGATGATCTTGGATGCGCTGTTTTTCATTCTTGTCACCTGGGCTTTGGGTTTGCCCTCTTCTTGGTGCCTTTTTGACCCATTTTGAGCTCCATCTTCTTGGCTTTTCACTTCTTCTTCCAGTATTGCTTCAATCTCTGTCAAAACAAGGGGAATTTGTTAGAAAACTGTTGAAATCAACCTCAACTCTCTTATTCACACAATTTATTGAAAACACATGAGTTCAAGCAAGTTTCTAAGTGAAAAAGGGTGCTTTTAGTATTAAAATCACATAGCAAATAACGGTGTTTTAACCCGTTATCAGTAATATAAGTATCAAGAGAAAGTCTAGATTTCCCCGTATGTGTCCATATCGACAAAATCAATGATCATGACATTAAATGAGTTAAACAATGCAAGCATAGAGTGTAGAGGAAAAACTCAAACTATTGATAACTAAAGTATATGAATAAAATAAGAATATCAATACAAGAGAGTTTCAAATAGGATTACATTGTTCCCCAACAACAAAGGATTTAGTTCATCATTATCATGGTGAAACTAAATGAGTTGAATTGAAAATATAAAAGAATTAACCCTAGACTTGATAGATTGGAGCTTTCGCATCCAAAATCCTCCTCCAAGGTGTGTAGAAAGTGTTGTGTCATCTTTCGGCGAAAAGAGCCTATTACTAATTACTGGCTTGCTATCCCTAACCTCCCCTAGTAATTAATAATGCATTATAAACAAAAGCAAAAACAATTGATCGTCCTACCCCCCTATCCCTAGGTGGTATTGCTTAATCAAGGAATTTCCCCCAGTTCATGACAGTATCGTACGTCCCTGTATCAATAAAGACAAACAACAATTATCGAATGAGTTAAACGATAAAAGCATTAAGCGTAGATGAGAACCCAACAATTGATAATCAAAGCATATGACAAGCATATAAATAAATAAGAGTTTCAATAACAGATAGTTTCAATAAATAACGTGTTTTGCTTGATTCTAAGCTCATTCTAAGCCTTAGAGGGTGTATTTTGATCTCAAATGAAGCATGAAAATAACTGTTTTTCAACAGTTATCAGCCCATAAGTACACCGTCCGACGGTGGCCGCTCAACGGTAGGCACGACACCTACTCTACCCCTCAGCGTTGCAGCTTGAGCGGTCTCTTTGCATTCCTCTAACGAGTCCTCTGCCCAACGTTGGATGTTAGCGGAATGACAAGTGTACCATATCGTATCAAGTAATAAAAATGGTAAAACCCATTATCGTTCTTCCCATGAGACCAGAAAGGCCTTATCGTTCGTATGAATCAAAATCGTAAGACTTGTGAAATAAAAATTAATTGTTGTGGTGAATGCAAAGACAGAAAAATAAACATGCAATGAGTGATTCAATTGACGAGAAAAGAGTATGAATAAATGGAGTTGTTGGGGGTTTACAATTTCATCTAATCCGCTCTCTCTTATTTATTCCTCTTGTTTAAATGGCATTATTATCTAATTGCATGCAAACTTTCTTGGCCTCCCCTTAACCCGATCCCTCGGCGCAAAGGGCCTATTACTAATTACCGGCTTGCTATCCCTAGCCTCTCCTAGCAACTAGCAACGCATTACAAACAGAAACAAATACAATTGATCATCCTACCCCCTATCCCTAGGTGGTATTGCTTAACCAAGGAAATTCTCACCATTTCGTGACATTACTGTACGTCCCCATATCAATAAAGGCAAAAATCAATTACCGAATGAGTTAAACGATAAAGACTTTAAGCACAGTATGAGAATCCAACAATTGATAATAAACGCATATGAAAATCATATAATTCAAAAGAGTTTCAATAAAAGAGAGTATCAAAAGAAAACATTGTTCCCCCAACAACAAAAGGTTTCAGTTCACCATTGTCATGGTGAACCAAGATGAAAATAATGGAAGATATGGAAAGCAAACCCTAGAAAAGATGAAAAGGAGGCTAAGCATCCAAGAGATCCTCTCTAGAGAGTGAAAAGTAGGTCTGGCTGCCCTCCTCTGTCAAAAGAATCTGAATGAAGTCGCACTAGGGTTATTTATAGCTGAAGAGCGCAACAGAAAACAGGCCCGAGCCCAACAGGCAACCGCCCTGCGTCACACTTATGCCGCCCGGCAGTTTGCCTCATTGCCGCAAAACCGCCCGGCGTCAGGGGTCCACCGCCCGACGGTTTGCCTCGTAGCGCAAAACCGCCAGGCATCGCTGCCTTCGGGCAAACTCCTCACATTTGACCGCCCAGCGATGCAATTCTGCCGCTAGGCGGTTTCTAGACTCTTCTTTTCTTGATTTTTCTTCCTCTATCTTGAGTCTAAGGCCTGTATCTTCACCTCCATTCTTCACTTCCATCAAAATTTCTGCAAAACAAGCATAATATCGCTAAAAATAGCTTTTGACTCTCGACTGACTCATTTATTGAGTTTTGTTTGATTTCAAGCTCATTCTAAGCAGTAAAGGGAGTAATTTGGTCTAAAATAGCACATGAAAATAACGATTTTTCAACCGTTATCATTGGACGCCCGGCGGTAGGTGTGATTCTCATCTCACCCCTTGGCGGTGCCCCTTAAGCGCATGGCAGTGGTTTCACCGCCCAGCGGTAGCTGCAGTTCAACTTTGCTCCATTCTTCCACCTTCTTTTGCATCCAACACTTCTCTTCCTTCACTTTCTTCATCAAACACTGATAATTCCTGTCAAAAAAAGGGAAAACCAAGAATAAAACATAGAAAACCCATTTTGACTCTCTCTCTCTAACCTAAGCATTTTGCATGATTTCAAGTTAATTCTAAGTCACAAAAGGTTTGTTTTGCTGTGAATTTCAAGTATTAAAATAACGGTTTTTAGACCGTTATCACAAAACTCTACAAGTTCTCTTCCTGTAATCCCAACAGGGCAGTCTCGGATAAAAGTCCTGATCAATATGATGAACACCAGCAGTGCAGAATTTGATCAAAAAATAAGTGCAAATTTCTTCATCCTAAAGAAATTCTTCAAAGAAAGATCTCCTACGTCTTCTTGATGTGTTCTTGGAGCGTTTTCACCAAGATCACAATCTGAAACAGCAAATGAAATTGTTACAACAACCAAAGTCTTTGTGAATTACAGAATCACGGCTATTCATAGTTTACTATGAAACAGACGCCCTTGTAGTCGACTATGGCACTAATGTAGTCGACTGTCATCAGACAGTTATAATAGTTAAAACAAATAACAAGAGTCAAACCAACCAAATTGATTACGCATTTAATTCAGTTGACTTGCATTTAATGCTTTAACAAACAATTGAAATATAGTCGTTATAGTTCACCAACATTAACAGAATTTCAAAACATTAACTAATTAAGTCGAATTTCCTGCGCATGCAGTCGACTTTAACACTTCAAATCAGTTTTGGAAAACTTTTCATTGCAAAATTACTTACAGCACTGTGTTTGAAAATCTATGCAAAGTCACGAGTTTTTTAATCAACTTACTTCATAATGAAGTCGACTTAAAACTTGTAGTTTTGCCACACAATATAAGTTCAACTAAATGCAAGTGGTTTTCTTTTCTGAAACATATGTTATGCAATAAAAAATGATGTATCAAGTATACAACCAGTGAATATGCATACATATATGTAAATCAACACAAACATGTTCTTCAAGATATCATTCACAATAAAGATTTGAACATGTAACACATAACAATACATGTGTTATTAATAATGTGTTGTCATCATAAAAGCCAGAACACTGTGAGATTAAGGTTTAGCTAAACCAGTACTTCCCTTATCAACAATCTCAACAATCTCCCCCTTTTTTATGATGCACTGTCCCAGCCGAAATCGCGACGGGACGACGATCCAAAAAAGAAATGGATTGAAAATGAGTTTGGAGTCGCCATCATAGTTTATTCTGGAAAACTACAGAAAAACCATAAAAATGATAAAGCACGGTCCACGAAAACCAAATATTGGGTTCGGGAGTCGGTTACGTGTAGGGAAGGTATTAGCATCCTACAACGTTTGCCTGAAGGCAGTACCTTTAATTAAATACGCGACTTTGATGTGGTTTTCAAAATGTTTAACTATCCCCAAAAATAAAACTCAAAAGAAACAAAATATTTTTTTATTTTGTGCCCGACAAGGATTGACCTTGCTCCTACGTATTCTCATTCAGAATGAGAAATCAGGGTTACGTAATTCTTTTGAAACTGTTTGAAAATTTAGTTTGAGAAATCATTGGGAAAATTTGTTTGCAAAAAACATTTGGATTTTTTGGAATTTTGGAAAGTGAACCTGACAAGGACTGGCCCTGCTCCTACGTATCTCCATTTTTGATGGAGAACCAAGGATCACGTAGTTCTGGCTGAAAGATTGTTTGTTGTTTAGAAAAGGATATTTTGTCTTTTGATGTCTTTGTAAAAAAGGAAAAGGTTTTAGCACAAGGCGTACGTGAACGGTCGCACATGTGCTTAAACCTTTTAAAATAATTTTGGTTAATTTTTAAAAGAAGAAGAAAAAGGTTTTTAGCACAAGGCCGACAGAATGGTCGCACGTGTGCTTAAACCTTTTGAAATAAATTCTTGTTGATATTTTGAAAGAAGAAGAGAAAGGTTTTCAGCACAAGGCCGACAGAATGGTCGCACGTGTGCTTAAACCTTTGAAAATAAATTTTTATTATTTTTTTGAAAGAAGAAGAAAAAGGTTTTCAGCACAAGGCCGACAGAATGGTTGCATGTGTGCTTAAACCTTTTAAAATAAATTTTTATTATTTTTTTGAAAGAAGAAGAAAAAGGTTTTCAGCACAAGGTCGACAGAATGGTCCCACATGTGCTTAAACCTTTTTTTAAAATAAATTTTTATTATTTTATTTTTTTATGATTTTTATATTTTATTTTTATTAGCAAATGGATATAACAACACACAATAATAAAACAAATGGTAAAGCTAAACAAATAAAAAACAAATACAATAAAAAAAAACATCACAGTCCAAGCCCAAAAAGGATAGGGTATAGAAATTAAAAACTAGGGGTGCAGAGCAAAGTTAAGGCCTTTTTGTCCAGCCCAAATATAGGGGTGCATCAGCAAATTTGGAGGTGGCGTGTAGAAACGAAATGGGCCCAATGCCAAGACTCTTTTTCTTTTTGTTTGTAGAACGTAGTGGGAGTGTGAATAGGAAATGCATGTCGCCAGAAAGAGGAGTCAGCCCGTCAGCCAAGCCCCAAGCCTCCTAACCCTAACAGAAACTCATTAGGGGTTCTCCAAAATTCCCCATTTGGGTAATTTGTTCCCCAGACCCAGGGTTTTCTCCTCTGAACAAAACCACCTGGGAAAGGATTGCCCTCCCCTTGCGCGAGGACGCTGCTGCCTCCGCCGGACCCGCCGCCACCGTACCAGAATCGGTCGTCACTGGCGGCAGACCAAGGGGTCGCCAGTGTGCTCATCGCCGCCACAGACCCTACCGGTACCGCGCCGCTCATTACCACCGTCACCTTGTTGCTGCAACCATCTCCCTCGGCCTCCATCTTCCTTGCCAGAACTGCAAATTTCCATTGCAGTTTCGTTCCCCAACGGATCAACACGCCTCCAAATTCCTCGCGCATTCAACCATCACCGACGGCCACCAATTTCTTAATCTCCCAAACAGAAACACAGCATCACCACCACCGTTCTCGCGTATCACCTAAAACTCAAACAGCCTCCATCGCGACGCAGAATGCCACCCAGTCAACCATCAACATCGCATCATCATTATGCCGCCATTGCTTTTGCTCATTCAAACCACTGAATGCAACAAAACCTCCTCCATGTGGCTGGTCTTTCTTTTTGTATTTTGTAGATGAATGGGGGGTTAGTGTGATGGTGATGAAGAGCGCGGTGAAAATGGAGGTTAGGAAATGGGGAATGGGTTCTTCTCTATTTTGGTTTAGTTTTGTAGGGTGAAGGTCACCCTGTATTTTTGAGCGAAAATCCGATTGGGAAAATGGTGGCCACCCTGTATTTTTGAATTCCTCCAAATGAAGGAGTATAATATTGTATGTGATGATTAAAGGGATGAATTTTTGAAGAGAGGTGGATACGGGGTTGGGCATAGGAGTATGTCATCTATCTCACTAACTCTTCCAATGAAGGCTCAGAAGAAGTGGAAGGTTGGGCAGGTGGTTGGGCATGTGCCTCTTGTTGTTGCTGTTGTTATTGCCTCTGGTGTTGTTGCATAGGTGGAGGCACATATCTGTTAGGTGCTCCGTCATTCTGGAAAGGCGGCGCCTGCTGCTGATGTTGTGGCGCATTGTTCCATCTAAGATTAGGGTTATTCCTCCACCCTGGGTTGTACCTGTTGTTGGACAAGTCATGATTTTGCTGTTGTGGCTGCCTGTTGTTATATATGTTAGTAGCATAAGCCTGAGGCGCATCAGAGGCAGTTGAGGACTGCAAAGTAGGACAAGCATCTGTATAGTGGTCACTGGATAGACAAATAGCACATAGTCGTGCAACAGATGCAGATGGAGCTGTAGATCTCTGGTTGGTAGTCAACTGTGTCACCAACTTCGCAAGAGAATCAATCTTGCCTTCCAACTTGCTTTCAACAGCCGATAAAGACTGGGCAACAACATCATGTACGCCCCTCACCACAATGGCATCATTCCTGGTGCTAAACTGCTGGGAGTTGGAGGCCATCTTCTCAATCAATTGCCTGGCCTCAGCAGGTGTGGCGTCTCCAAGATCTTCACCACTGGCAGCATCAAGCATACCCCTATCCATGTTGTTCAAACCCTCATAGAAATACTGGATAAGGAGTTGTTCAGGTATCTGATGGTGGGGACAGCTTGCACAAAGTGTCTTGAATCTCTCCCAATACTCATACAAGCTTTCTCCACCAAGCTGCCTAATCCCAGTGATGTCTTTTCTTGATAGTTGTGGTCCGGGATGCTGGGAAAAATTTCTCCAAGAACAACCTCTTCAGATCATCCCGGCTAGTGACAGATATAGGCGCCAAAGCGTATAACCAATCCTTAGCAACACCTTCCAATGAGTGAGGGAATGCCTTCAAGAAGATGTGTTCTTCAGGAACATCATGCGGTTTCATAGTGGAACAGACAATGTGGAATTCCTTCAAATGCTTATGTGGACTCTCACCTGCGAGGCCATGAAACTTGGGCAACAAATGGATCAGTCCAGTCTTGAGAACAAATGGAATGTCCTCATCAGGATATTGGATGCACAAGCTTTCAATATCGATATCAGGTGCAGCCATCTCCCTAAAAGTCCTCTCACGAGGTGGAGGTTGTGCCATATTGTTCTTAGTGTGAAAAACAACAGAATCAGAATCAGAATCAAGTGCAGATGCAACAGATGCAGTAGATGTGCTAGAGACATGTGCTAGAGACAAAACCAAATTGGAAACATTCCTTTAGTCAAAAGAAGCATCTCATGTGTTTGGCCAAATCGGGTAAAAAATTAATTGCACCTTCTCTCTTCCTTCTCTACTCCATTTTCGTTTTTCTTCAACAACCAAGCATCCAAATTGTTTCTTCCCATCTCTAAACCGAGACACACACCCAACAAACCAAAGTTCAACATCAAAATAACACAAGCTCAACAAACCCAAAGCCTACCTTCATAAATCCAACTTCAACACTCACTTTTCTTCAACTTTTTTACCCAAACAAAACCAAACCCCTATGCTTCCTATGCAATACCGTCCAGCCACCATCATCAAGCACAAAGTCCAGCTCAAAATATGTTTCCAAACATCAAAAAACAAAATGCTAGAAGAAAATGGTTCAAGAATCCAATACCCATGCACCAACTTAAGCCTTTTTCACTACCAAACTTGACAACAACTCCATTTTCATCCTCCAATCCAAGAAACTCAAGATAAATTCGAAATCACTGCAGCAAAATGATGAGAAAACTGAAATGGAAAATGGGTCTCCCTTCAACCAAAGAAACCATCATGAAAAGGCAAGAAGAAACACTTCAAACTCATGCTTCCAACTTCAAAGAGCAAGAAATAAGATGGGGAACGGGAAGGTTTTTCACCACCACCAAGCAAATACAACCAAGATTTAAGTAAGAGAAGAAGAAAATTTCATCTTTGCTCATTCATAATGGCCAAAACCGTAGCACACCAAATCTCTCCATGAGAGTGTTCAAAAACTAAGCAAAATGAAGTGTAAAGTGTGCATAGCAAATGGAATGTTCGGCCTCCTCACTAAAATTGCCGAGAATGCTCTCCAAAGGTGGGGTCCACCTCCTAGAAACCCTAGGGTTTAATGCCACATGTCCCTCAAAGTTTGAGCCTAACATAAAATTTGCCAACATGGGCCCAATGCACCAAAAGCTTAAGTAAAGTTCTTAATCAACTAGATTACAATTTTAATTAAATTTGCAATGACTAAATATTAAATCTTGAATGTCCATGCCACCTCCTAATGTTCCAAAATATGTCTCCAATATTTTCCCTGCAGTTAAAAATGCAATTAATTAGCTCAAAAATTCCAAATTAGTGAAAATATGAATTTCCGACCAAATTAAGCACAATTAGGACAAACGGGGAAATAACGGGCAATTAAACACAATTCCCTGATTTAATTGAGTGCAATAAACCAAATATAGTCAAGAAATAACGACTCATCAATTATTGCTCAACTGCCTAACAAGTTAAAGAATGTTTCGCAGGTACAACAACTTTGTGATCGTTGTGCTTTTCCATAAGACGCCCAAGAAGAAGAAGCAAATTACATGGGCAACCAGTTTCAATACCGTCAAGGTAACTTCAATCAAGGTAATTATAACCAAGGTTGGAAGAATCACCCAAGCATTAGGCAAAGTCAGAATAATCAAACTGGACAAATTGGAGGCCAATTTAACAGATCACTACAACCATCACTATGGCAACAGGTTTCACTTTTAGCTGAAAAAGTGAACAATTTTGATGAGAAGTTTGACAAATTTTTGAAGGTGTATGATTCCAATTGCAAGGGCTATGACACTGCCTTCACGAATTTAGAGACATAAATTGGCCAGTTATCCAAAAGGGTGGAGGTCACAGAGAAAAATCAATTTGGGCTAATACTGAAGTTAACCCTAGAGTAGATTGTAAGGTTGTTTTGAGCATGGTTGAGGAAAGAGTGGAACACCTAAATTGTATGGATAATGATCAAGCAGTAAGCACAACAAAAATCTCCTTTAGAACCTCTTCAAAGAATGATCACCACGGTCTTCTTGATGAGTTCTCTGGGCTCTAAATCACAAAGAAACAATCTAAAACAGAATATGAAAATGTTGGATTTCCAAAAGTTCTCTGAAATAACTCAGGTCTCGTCTATTTATAGATTTCTATAAAATAAACGCTCCTGTAGTCGACTAAGCTACTAATACAGTCGATTGTCTTCCAATAGTAATAACAATTAAGTCAAATTAGTAGCTATTGTTAGGAAATAGGTTGGCTTCAATTTACACCAAGAGGGGGGGGTGAATTGGTGTTAGTTCAAAAAAAAAAATCTTTTCGCAATCTTCGTATGAAAATTCAAAACTTTTGATCTTTCCTTGAAATGAAAGTAATGAAAATTTCAATGCAGCGGAAAAATGTAGTTGACTGCTCTAAATATAAAGTCGAGTGAAATAAAGAGTGCAGGGATAGAGAAAATCAAACACTGATTTTTATACTGGTTCCGCCAACCTTGGAAGCAAATGCACTATAATGGTTGTGGTTTTTACAACAAGGAATTTATAGAAGCACCACGCAAAAATATAAATCTCCTCTCTAACCCAAAACTAAATATAGTTGCACACAAAACCAGAATTGCAGCAAGAATCCCCTCTCTTGCAACCTGCACCCACGTTGAACAATCCTCAATGTGTCACCAACACTCTTCACAGGATGCCAAGCCTCTAACAGCACGCTTCACAGGTTGTCAAGCCTATCACAGCACACTTCACAAGTTGTCAAGCCTTCAATCAAATGCAGCAGTCTTTACAGGATGCCAAGCCTTCAAGATCAGAACAGAAGCACCTTCTTTGTGCAGATGTTGATCAAACAGTATGCACAGTTGGCTCCTCAATCTGAATCTCTCTCAAGAAAGATCACCACCGTCTTCTTGGAGAATTCTTGGAGCTTCCAAAACTGAGAAATAACTCTGAAACAGGACAATGAAAATGTTAGATCACGAAGTCTTACAGAACAGACCGTGGTCTGTTCTATTTATAGTTTTCCTGTCATTCTCAGTCGAATACCCTACTAATCTAGTCGACTTTATTAAATCAGTTATAACTAACAGTCGACATAGAGGCTCCTCAGTCAACCAATTCAATGCACATTCATGACAGTTGACCTAGTAAGTTAATCTTAACTAACTTTTGAAAAACTAGCCGTTGGAGCAAGTAAGTATAACAGAATTCCAAAAATAACAACAACACAGTCGAATAGGTGTTGCACCAGGTCGACAGACACTTGAAAAACACTTTGAAATTATTTTCAACTCAAAATCTCATCAAGCACATGTTCACAAAATCTGTACTAAGATTTTAGCTTAGTCGAATCCAATACTAATGTATTGGACTGAATCAGATCTTTGTCACAGCAAATATAAGTTCCTAAAAGTGCTTGTGAGGTTTTCTTTAGAAATGTGCAGAGATAATCAAAGTCATTTTATCACACATTTCAATACAAGCATGTTCCAAACATATAACACATAATCAATCAAGGGAACATACATGCAAAACAATAACACATGTTCAACATAATCATTGTTCAAAACAGTATAGCAAATTAGATGAACATGTAAAACTGGAACTTATGTATTGTTATTAAGGACTGTGTTGTCATCATCAAAAACCAGTTTGATATAGAGTTTTGTGTTGTCAACAATCTCAACAATCTCCCCCTTTTTTTATGATGCACAACCATGATTAATAATTAAACCATGTTTGTACAGTTCCACAATTTAACAAAGTAAAAGCAGAATCACAATCAATACAAACAGTTCATTTACTCTGCAAACACAGCAAAAATATCATGAAGCAGATAAAGTATGATGTAGAAATTTTCCCCATATGGACTTGCTTTCATACACTCATGAAAACTCCCCCCACCCCTTTGTGTATTAACAAAAAAGGAATGCTTAGATATTTATGCAGTTTTGAAAATAGAGAACCATCAAACAAATATTCAGTTTCAAAATAGTAAAAAGAAAAGGCATGAAAAGAAAAGCTCAATGTGAAGAAAAGGGAAAGTTGGGAATGAGTGAGATTGGTAAAAAGAGAGTTTGTGCTTGAACTATGAATGTATAATAACTCTCTTACCTCAAGGATTTTGTGATCTAGAAAAACCATTTTTCCTTGTTAACCCAACCACATTATAAGCCTTGAAAAGTCCTTCTGATGACATGGGTATGTGATGATGTTTGATTATGGCAAATGAAAGGAAATTTTGTTCAATGTGACATATAGATAGTAGAGGGAAGGAGTGACCTCGTGAAACACCTGTGTGATTGAGTGAAACACTTTATCTGGTGAGAAATGATTCCATGAATTCATGATTATATCTATGCTTAGCTAATTGATCATTCATGAGAATAGCATATGTTGGAAGATTATATGATTATGTGAACACCAGGATGAATAATTTGAATCAAAGCATGTGCACATCTTGACTAAATTTTATTGATGAGTTTATTTGAGTGATTACCTATCATGAAAGAAAGAGTTTTTGAACGTGATTGAACCATTGTGTTGATTTGTGGAAGACTAAGTTTCATTTTGTTTACTTGAGGACAAGCAAAGTTTGAAGTTTGGGGTTATGATAACGGGTCAAAAATCTTTATTTTCATACCTAATTTTGATATCAAATGCACCCTTTTGACTTTGAAACTTGCTTGGAATCATGATTTTTCTTTAGTTTTTTTAATAAAAGAGTTGAGGACATGTTTTATGATTTTATCATTAAATTCCCTTGATTTTGTAGGTTTTTGGAATGATTTGAAAGAATGGTTGAATTATCAAATGGTTGGAGTGTAGAAAAGTCAAACAGAATGTAGAAAAGTCAACCAGTCAACCAAAAAAGTCAACCGGTTGACCAGAATGCTGAAAAGTTGACCAGAGTGCAGTTGACCAGCGCCCAGCGGTGAAATTGACCGCCGGGCGGTGGCGCGGCTTGGGGGAAACCGCCGGGCGGTGAAACTAGGCGCTAGGCAGTTTTCAGATGGGCCTGGACCTGTTTTCTGCGATTTTTATGATCTGTTTGAGCTTGGACTTGTTTTCTGTTATATTTATGCCCTATTTAAAGGCCAGAACGTCTTAGGGTTTGTATCTTTTGATGGCTTAGGTACAGAAACACATTTTTCACCCCTTTGGGGTAGATTTGGAGATGGTGACAACTCTCTTTTTCTCCTTTTTAGGGTTTGTATCTCTTTCATTCCATTATTCACCTAGTTTCTCCATGACGATGGAGAACTAATCTTATTGTTGCTAGGGAAAGATGTAACCTCTAAACTCTCATATATCGAATTTCTTATTTATTTATATGCTAGTCGTATGCTTTGATTATCAATTGTTGGGTTTCTCATCTACGCTTAATGCTTTTATCGTTTAACTCATTCGATAATTGTTGTTTATCTTTATTGATACGGGAACGTACGGTATTGTCATGAACTGGTGGGAAATTCCTTGATTAAGCAATACCACCTAGGGATAGGGGGTAGGACGATCAATATTTTTTGCTTCTATTTATCATGCATTATTAATTACTAGGGGAGGCCGAGGGATCGGGTTTAGGGTAGATTAAGAAAGTTTGCATGACAATATGATAATAAAGCGAATCTAATAAGAATAGTAGATTTATGAGAGTGATTGGGTGAAATCTGAATCCTAGCAACAAATCCATCTCATATTATCAACATCATCTATCCACTTTTGTGTTTAACCTCAATTGATCAAATTACATTCATGTTTATTTTTCCGCATTTTACATTAAAAAACCCTAAAAATATTTTGTTCTTATAGTCTTGATTGGTTAAGCAAAAGCACAACAGTTTAGAGTCGTGAGTCTCTTGAGAAAACGATACTTGGACTTACCATTTATTATTACTTGATACGATCTGGTACACTTGCCAGTTTGTTAACACATTGACCCTCGGCCTTACAATGTTGTTAAAATGATGAGGGCGAACAACTACTGAATAATCTGCTAGAGTACGTCTACCATTATTCTCTTCAGTCATATCTTCAGTCTCTTGGTCAGATCTTTGAGGTGAAGGTTGTAAAAGCGTCTTAGGAGGAGGGAATAATTCTCTAGACGTCCTGATTCTCCTTCTTCGTCTACTCTCGTCCAATCCTTCAAGAAGAGGTTCAGAAATTTTCTTGCTTCTAGTCCGAATCGTATCTTGCTTACACAACAAAACAAAACATTAGAGAGCAAGCAATTTAGCCTACAAAATAAAGTCTAATTAGTTAAAATCACACAAATAGAATAATTATACCACGAGTCCCCGGCAACGGCGCCAAAAAATTGTTAATATATCAGCAAGTGTACCGAATCATATCAAGTAATAATAATGGTAAGACCAGTATCGTTTCGCAAAAGACTCATGGCACTAAACAATTGTGGTATTTCTTAACTAAATAAGACATTGATGAACGAATTTTAGGTTTTTATATGCAAAAACAATAAAAGTAATTATGCATGCAATTGGATCAATTTAACAGAAGCACAAAGGTGAATGGATGATATTGTTAGAATCGCTGCAGCGGAATTGTTAGCGTGGAATAACAAACCAAGAGGGTTTTTAAAACAAACGCGTGCCTTTTAATTTCTACTCAGTTAAACTTACTACGCAAATAATAGATATAAATAAAAGACTAAGGTTGAGAGAAATTTGCACAGATAATTTTATCCTGGTTCAGATCACACGGATCCTACATCCAGTCGCTTATCTCAAACAAGATAAACCTTTTTCACTATCACAAAACAATTACAAATATTAATCACAAAGAAAAACAATTTGTAAGAGCTTAGAAATACCACCTCTCTTGAAACCACAAGAGATGAACTTACACCTCCTTTGAATCTTCACAAAGGATGACCACCTCCTCCGAATACTTCACGAAGGATGAAACACCTCCTCCGAATACTTCACGAAGGATGATCCTCTTCCAAACACCTCCTCAAACACACCAAGGATGAACCAGCTATTCCTCCGTCACCGTAGTTGCAATGTACCAGCACCACAGACAAGAGTTTCCTTAGCTGAGCAAGAGCACACACTTCTTAAAGAGTTCTGAGTGTTTTAGCGCGAGGGAAGAGTTGCTGTTGATGGATAAAGAGAGTCTATTTATAGACTCAAGCAAAAACTCTTCCATTCTACGAAACTGGCCATTTAATGCTTTTAATCGATTAATATTAGTGTTAATCGATTAAAATAAGTACAACGGCTAGTTTTTCAAATCAGAAACCTCCAACGGCTAGTATTAATCGATTATTCTCAGGATTAATCGATTATTTAATCGATTAAAACTTGCTTTAATCGATTATTCCAAAGCTGATTGGGTTTTGGCTTCTGCAACGATTTTAATCGATTATATCAGGGATTAATCGATTAAAACGGGGAAGTTTTGATTCTAAACAACAAATACAAAATATAAAGGTACAAGAATCAAAACTTACTACAAATCTAAGTCCTAAACAATTAAACTACAATTATTACAAAAGCTTTTCATAACAAAAATAAGTCTTCAAAGGATCTTCATGAATCTTGATAAATCTTGACTTGATTTGGGCATCATCAAAACTTTATCTTCATCATTTTGCTAACAGATATTAGAGATATGATATGAATATGTTGTTGGGGTTTACATTTCACCAAGTTTACTCTCATTTATATATGAATTCTACTTTTTCATTAATGTTAATATCACTTTCTAATTTACTTAAAACCCGATGTCTTGGTGAAGAAAGTCTATCCTTAATTACTAATTTACAATGTCTTGTCTCCCTAACAATTAATTTTGCATTACATACGCACAGAAGCTGATAGAAGAGCGGCTCTAAGAAGTAGACCGTAGGCGTGACACAAATCCTCGAAGCTTCATCCAGAGAGTGAAAGACGCAGCGGAATATGACGATCTTGAGAGAGAATGAAAAACAGAGAACGAACAAACCAAATCTATGAACAGATTCAAGAAAGGCTTAGGATCTATGGTTTTTTAGGTGGAAAAACCCTAAATTCGAAGAAGAACATGAAGAACCTTAATATGGACCTTTGAACCCTAGGAACGGTGGAGAATCACTCAATGAACCGATTAATCGGTGTGAATCGAAGATTAATCGGTAGAAAGGTGTTTAATCGGTAGAAAAGAGAAAACAATTGGTAAAATCAAAGGGCAATGTGAAAAATGATGAAGAAAATGGTAGAGAAGGCTTTAATCGAAAGAAAATATGAGGAAATAAACCCTAGAAGAAGAGTGGCGATGAGGATGAATCTGTGATGAGACGAAGCTTACCTTAAGGAGAAGCTGGAGACGCGAATGAAGGCTCTCTAAAACGCGAGAGAGAAAACATGGTGAAATAAAAATATGGATGGGCTAGTGTGTGGTAACAACGCTCAAGTTGGTAAAGCGCTGACGAAGCCACAAAGGGCTGACGCATGGCTGAGTTACAGCGTCCAGGCATGAAATGGTCCTCGAGAATTGGCGCCCAACACCCATAAAAGGGCGCCCAGACGTGAGACGTGGCCTTCAACGCTGAGGGCCTCAAAAATGGCAGTCTGGCGTGAACCAGTAGATTTTGGCGCTGAGGGCCCCAGAAAAGGGTGCTCAGGCGTCCTTCAATCCTCCTTTCTAATGCTCTTTCAGTTCTTTACAAGTTCCAACTCCTTGGTACTTCAACTGCTCTTCCAAATCATCCAAATTTCCTACAAAATCAAGGGAAATTAGTGATATAATAATAAAGTATAACCTCAACTCTCTTTATTCTCAAAATAACATAAAACCAAAGGATTAAGCCAGTTTCTAAGTGAAAAAGGGTTCATTTAGTATCAAAATTAAGTCATAAATAACGGTGAAATCAACCGTTATCATAAATCATTCATTAATTTTAAAGCTTTCTAATAATTTCATCATTGCCCTTTAGATTTAAATCTTGCTAGAGACAATGTTGAAGAAATTAATTAGATAATTGATCTTCTTGATCATGAAATTCATATTAGGAATATACAAGGTCACATATTGCCTCATAATTAAAGTGGCTAGAAACGACAAGAGGTTACAATTTTCACAATAAAAATATGTTATTATCCTCCTTAAATACACCAAAATGCTTAAGTATGCATCTACTCCCATTCATATGGTTTATTCCAATAGACATGTACCAATAATGAAGAACATCTAATTGAACAAGACATCGCTCTTTACAGAAGACTCATAGGACATTTGGTCTACCTCACCAATACAAGACAAAACATCACTTTTGCATTCATTTAAGCCAATATGTTTCTTAACAACCACAAATATTTATTAACACACAAATAATTACATATAACAAATAAGTATTTATTAACAATTAAGTCATGAATATTTATCATCATACAAAATTAAATTAGGTAACAATTATATTAACATGCTTAACATGTTGAAGAGTAATAAACCACAAAGCAAACCAACACCCATCAAAGACCACCGTGAACCACCATTTTTTATCATAAGCCACCAAGAATTGTTGGACATCCTCCGCTCACACAAACAAAAAAATAACACGACAAATATTACATGAACATCAAACACGGGTACCATAATAGATTTCACTTACATGTTATGATACCATGGAATTGATTTCATTCTTATTTTATTCATCAAATGCCACATAATGGATTCTACAACTACCATAATTTATTCCATCATACCCAACATACGAACAAAATCAATTCCACTTGCATTTATAAGACCGTGGAATCAATTCCATGTTATTTCATCTCTACAACCACATGCACATAATCGATTTCATCATCTTCCTTGGCAGCATAGAATCGATTTCATCGTCTTTCTTGGCAACACAAAATTGATTCTATCATGTTCCTTGGTAGCATAGAATCGATTTCATCATCTTCCTTGGCAACACAAAATTGATTCAAACAAACACAAAATCGATTCTTTTTTCACTATAAATTGAAACGTAGTAGAAAAAGTAGACTAAATGCTAGGCATGGAGAAGAGATTAGAAAGATTATTATAAGCTCGGCTAGGCAAGGCTAAATAAAAAGCTCGGCTAGGCAAGGCTAAATGACCAGCTTGGCTAGGCAAGGTTAAATGGTCGGCAAGAACAAACAATGACAAACTTGGCAAGACTAAACAATTCGGCTTAACAAGGCTAAAGGACAAGCTCGGCTTGGTAAGACTAAATGACAGGAAGCTCGATAAGAGAAGATTTTTTTTTTTTTATTTTGACATTTCTCACATCAATAAGCTTGTGTGTGAACTAAGAACAACGTGTCGTCTCTTTTACAAGTTACACCATAAGAACCCAATAAAACTCCTTTTCCTCAACAAGTTATACCACGATAACTCAACCGAACTCCTTCTCCTCTACGACTAAGATTACAAGACTCTCACACAAGTGCATAAATCTTTATTGTTTTTTAACATTTTTCACATGACAACAATATAATTTCAAATAAAAGACAAGAACTTTATAATTTTTGAATGGAACATGCGTACTATATCATGACAAACTTGTTCTAATAATATTGGTGAATAAATTTGTATTCTTTTTTCTAAATTCGATATTTTAAATCACCATAAATAGGTGTAAACAAACGAATGAATTGATTGGAAATCCATTCTTTTACGCATGAAAAACATTGCATATGAAAAAACAAACACGACCAAATTTTTTAATTAAGCAATATAAAAGTAGAAATGGAATAAAAAACTGTCGTGATTTTTCGAGGACAGAAGGATTTTGATAATCAAATACGAAAATTTATTTTTTATGAAAATTTCATGAGTTGTGAGAGAATTTATTTAAAAAATAAATAAA
This sequence comes from Vigna mungo, assembly GCA_036885675.1. Lineage (NCBI taxonomy): Eukaryota > Viridiplantae > Streptophyta > Magnoliopsida > Fabales > Fabaceae > Vigna > Vigna mungo. Next base: position 16,945,610 of record CP144690.1, on the reverse strand, counting down.
TAATAAAATAAATTTGGTTGATGCGAGAGTGGTATTGTGGTACTCCCAATCTACACGTTGTGTTCACAAAACCTCTGCGCATTTAGTTTCGTGTGGTTTCCTTCTCTTTCTTCTCGCTGATTCATCAGTTGCCTTCATTAATGATCCTATCTCATCACTTTAACTCAAGGAAAATATTTTCACATAAAATTTTTTACACCATTTTGACACTGTACACGTGTCAAAATGTGATTGGATAATTTCAAATTAAAAAAATTGAGACAAAGACATATTTGGAAGAGAAAAACCAAAATTTTTTTTTAATTTAAAATCGTCCAACCACATTTTAACACGTGTGCAGTGTCAAAATAATGTAAAAAATTGGTGTTAAAATATCATTTCCCTTAACTCAATCTATATCAACTAATAACTAACTCAAGTTTAACACCATTATATACAACTGCAGCTTCACACACACCACACACAACACAAACCTTCTTCTTCTTCTTCTTCTTTTTTGTTCATCACAACCACCACCCTTATGGAACAAACCCAGCCTCCGACCTCCAAGATCTCAACGGTGGTGCCGGCAACCCCACGCGGCGACGAACAGACTGAGTGGCAGCTCAGCTCCATGGACCTGCTCCTGAAGCTCCACTACATCAGAGCCCTCTACTTCTTCGACAACCACGCTGCTCAGAGACTCTCCATCTACGACCTCAAGAAACCCATGTTCCCACTCCTCGACCATGTCACCCATCTCTCGGGTCGGATCCGCATCTCCGAGTCGGGTCGACCCTTCATCAAGTGCAACGACGCCGGTGTCCGCATCGCCGAGTCTCACTCCCACCTCACCCTTCGGGAATGGTTTCATCAAAACGGCTCCTCCCTTCATCACGTTCTTCTCCCCGATCATGTGCTTGGTCCTGACCTAGGTTTCTCCCCTTTGGTCTTTCTTAAGGTACACCATTATTCACTTTCTTAAATTTCTTTTTAATTTATATATATATATATATATATATATATATATATATATATATATATATATATATATATATATATATATATATATATCAATATTAGATAACCAAAATTTTTAGAAAAATATGTTTTAAACTGTTTAAAACTTAACTTTTTGAAAAATATTCTTTAATACATCTAAATAGTTTAACATTACTCTTCCTTATTTTTTTTTTTTTTTCTTGAAAAACTACAAAAACATTACACTTTTTTTATATTTTACTCTTCTATTATATGTCTACTCTTAACTTTTTGTTGCTTGGAATTATTATATGTGGAAAGGTGGTCTCTTTTCAATATTATAATAGTTAAACTCAAGGCTGATTAAAAAATAATATCTTTATATTGTAATTTCATTTTTACTTTTATTGCTTTAATTTATTGTTGAGAGTTGAGAATGTCTATAGCAACTCTTTTTATGATATGTGACACTTAATTCACGGACTGGTTGCTTTTTCTTTTTATGTGAGTTGCCTATAATTAACAACCTAAAGTCCTATTTTTTTTACTTAATTTTGGGCATGTTAGTTGGGTGTGATACAAAGTGTGTTGCGTTGCTTGCTTTAAGGACCCTTTATCATTGATACTGTATAACTTCATGGAAATTTCACCAGTAAATTAATGGCTTATGTTTCGCCATGAATCTCATCAAAGATATTAAATTCACTCTTCTTTTCGGATAATGAAAGAAAAGGATATTACTTTGGAGTGTGACTTTGAAGAAAGGGAATTAAAAGTAAGGTCGTCTAATTTAATGGAAAAATAGGTGACTAGAAAATTTATTGGTGTATTTGATTATTAGTTGAATTAATGAAGGTTGTTAGCCTTCTTTTTCTTAATGTAATGTTAAAATTGACTCAGGCATATTTTTCAAAATATAACTTTTTTGATAAAAAATATTTTAGAAAATAAAATGATTATTTCTTAAAAGTATTAATTATTTAATATGCTATTCGTTAATTGTCAATAATAACTATTTTTGTATAGGACTGCTTGTTTTTTTGTTCGTAATCTTACTTTTCACCTGATTTTAATTAGATTATGTACATGATTTATTATGGGGTATAAATAAAATAAGTAAAATGAAAAGTTTATTCAGATAGAAAAAATTATCGTATTTCTTAATTTCTTTGAAATAATGTTAAATGAAACTTTAGAAAAAAGAGAAAAAAAGTTAAAAAGAAAAAAGAAAAATCACATATAACTATAAATAATAAATGTTTTCGACATCAGGGTTTGCTAAACAAAATATTTTTTTTTAATTGAAATAACTATTTTTGTACATATAAGATTACAATTTTGAATATATATATATATATATATATATATATATAATTGGAGTGGGGTTGGGGAATAAGATAGCAAGTTATTAAAGAACGTGTCATCGATGGTATAACAACCGAATAGACCTATGAACATTTTTCTCCTTATTTATATATTTGTTTTCGTGTTGCATAAAGTGGTTTTAAATTTGTCTATAATTATTAATATTAGTTAAAACAAGTAAGTGGTGTAATTTTTAGACAGAAGCAATGATGATTTAAATCTTTGTAATAATTTTGCATACGAAATAAATCATATTAAAAAGAAAAATATTTCTACTGTAGAAGTTGATATCCATAAAGAATGTTAATTATTACATCTGAGCATATAATACGGATTTGTTTGGCTACTTACTATCTTAAGTACTCTGCGTGATCTGGATACAAAACTTTTCCCAACATAAATGAATGCGAATTATTCAGTGTGAGATGCAGTTGCGGTTTCTGGTTTCGTTTTGCACATTTGTTTTTGCTCTTATCCGAAAGGTGCTATGTGTCGTAGTCTTCGTGCGTGAATGACCACGGTTAGGTATGCATTCATTAATCTCACAGACAAAATCATTGGTTCATACCAATGGACAACTCACAGCAGGAAAAGATAGAACGTTAATAGAATTTAGCAAAGAAGAGTGTGTTATGAAAAAAAACACATATTCAATGTTTTTTTCTTTTTATAATAGTTAATTGTTAGTATTATGTTAATAGTCTAAGTTTTTTTTAACTCATTAAACTAATTTTATAATTTTTGAATGTTAGTGATGGGAATTAAAATTACAATCTCTTTTATATTTCTTCTGAATTTTACGATTAAATCGACCTTATAAGTCTTGGAATTTTATGTGGTACCATGGAACTAACTATTGATGTGTCATTATGTTTTTTGTTTTGCATGCAGTTCACTTGGTTCAAATGTGGAGGGCTTTCTGTGGGACTTAGTTGGTCCCATGTTCTTGGAGATGCTTTTTCGGCTTTCAATTTCATCACCAAGTGGAGTCGAATACTCGCGGGTCACGCGCCACCCAAAACCCTTCACGTCACACATCACAGACCAACTCCATCCCCACCACACAACAATGGGAATCATGGGAATCCCATTTCCGTTAAAATGGCCACAACCGTAGAGGACCTTTGGCTCGCCACAAACGACACCAAGATGCTTACTCACACTTTCCACGTTACTCCCAACCAGCTTGACCATCTTGTAACGTCCATGTTCACAAGCGACCAAAACCAAGCCAACGATACCTCGTACTTCGAGATTCTATCGGCTCTGGTGTGGAAACACGTGGCACGCATCAGAGACTCGGAGCCAAAGATAGTGACAGTTTTGACACGTGGCGGTGGCTCGGATGACTTTCCGAGCAATGACGTGGTTATAAGTGTGGTTGGAGCAGACGTGGCGGTTGGAAAATCTGACGTGGCGGATTTGGCGAAGCTGATTGGTGAGGTGAAAAGGGTTGAGAATGGCGTTGTGGAGAAGTTGGTGGAAGAGAAGGAAGGGAAAGAGAATTTGGTGGTTTATGGAGCAAGATTGACGTTTGTGGATTTGGAAGAAGATGGTATTTACGAGGTTGTTTTGAACGGAGAGAAACCGGTTGTGGTGAATTGTGGAGTTGGTGGGGTGGGTGAAGACGGTGTCGTTTTGGTGCTGCCGGGATTGCAAGACGAAGAAAATGGGAGGAGTGGGAGAATGGTGACTGTTACTTTGCCTGAAAAAGAAGTTGAGCAGCTCAAAGAGAAGCTAAGAGAAGAATGTGGTATTCATTCACTTGCATTTTGATCATCCAAGGTGTAACTTCATAAGCCAAATTACAACTATTAATAAAATTGTCAATTATTAAGATTGTGAGGAATATAAAATAAATAAAACTTCCATTGTAATACTCAAGTAGAAGTTTTTGAAAATCCATTCTAAATTCAATAAAATAAAATTTGATTTATTTTGACTAAATTAGATTAAACTTTGTTCTTTTAAAATTACATTTGAATTTGTTATACTTGGTTTAATTAGGTCTAGAGATGACAATCGGACTTAAAATTTTATCATACTATCTTAAGGTAAAAATTTATATACATCCCTATTTTCAAGGTAAAAAATTCATATTCATTCTTATTTTCAAGGTAAAAATTCATATCGATTTTCATTTTTATGTTCAATAAGTATATGATTTTTGTTTCATTATCATCTTCATGGAACCGATGGGTCACTAATGGAAAAACGCTTATTAACGTCGGTTATTTTGGGCTTTTAACGTCTATTAATAAACCCACGTCTAAACCGGTGACGTCAATGGGACGTCTGACATCCTAACCACAGACGTCTATAATGACGTCAGTTAGTGCCAAAGACCGACGTTAATAAACGTCGGTTCTGGTTTAACTCGACGTCTAAAGACACTATATAGACGTCGGACAAAGCATTAATTGACGTCCAAGAGGCACTAAAGACTTCGGAAATGACACTGACTGACGACTAAGAGGTACTATAGACATCGGTGTGTACATTAACCGATGTCTAATACAGTGGTTGTGTTTTAGTGCCGTTTTTTTTCTGTCTTTCGATAGCGTAGTAGCACAATCTCCTTTTGCTAGTTTCCTGTTGAACAAAAACTGGAAAGCGTACCAGATCGTTTCAAGTAATATAATTGGTAAACCCAATATCGCTCTTCCCAAGAGACTCGAAGGCCTTATCGTTCGTGCAAATTGAAATCGTAAGACTTGTAAAGAAAAAGTAATTGGTTTAGATGCAAGAAACAACAAGTAAACATGCAAATGCGATTGATTCAATTGACGAGAAAAAGACTATGGATGAATGGAGTTGTTGGGGTTTACAATTTCATCTTATCCACTCTCTCTTATCTACTCCTCTTATTTAATTCGCTTTGTTATCTAATTGTCATGCAAACTTTCTTAGTCTATCCTTAACCCGATCCCTCGGCGAAAAGAGCCTATTACTAATTACTGGCTTGCTATCCCTAGCCTCCCCTAGTAATTAATAATGCATTATAAACAGAAGCAAAAACAATTGATCGTCCTACCCTCCTATCCTTAGGTGGTATTGCTTAACCAAGGAATTTCCCCCAATTCATGACAGTATCGTATGTTCCCGTATCAATAAAGACAAACAACGATTATCGAATGAGTTAAACGATAAAAGCATTAAGCATAGATGAGAAACCTAACAATTGATAATCAAAGCATACGACAAGCATATAAATAAATAAGAGTTTCAATAAAAGAGAGTTTCAAAAGATTACATTGTTCCCCAACAACAAAAGGGTTTAGTTCACCATTGTCATGGTGAAACTAGATGAAAAATGATGGAAGAATGGAAAAGCAAACCCTAGATTGGATAAAAAGGATCCTAAGCATCCAAGAGATCTTCTCCAAGGAGTGAAAATTAGGTCTGGTCGCCCTTCTCTGTCAAAAGAATACATCTAAACTCGCACTAGGGCTATTTTTAACTGAGGAGCGTCACAGAATTTAGGCCCAAATCCAGCAGACAACCGCCCGACATCCCACTTATGCCGCCCGGCGGTTTGCCCATAATTGCGCCACCGCTCGGCGGTTTGCCTCTAATCGCAAAACCACCTGGCTGCACCGCCAAGGCGCGAGACAATGGCTCCCCCTCGCATTTGGCCGCCCAGCATTCGATTTTGGGCTCTGGGCGATTCCTAGACTCTTTCTTTCTTCATGTTTCTTCATCTTTCTTGAGTTTAAGACCTTCCATCTTCAATCCCATTCTTCATCTTTATAAAAAAAAAAAAACCGCAAAACAATGCAACACAAGCATAATATCTCTAAAAACAACTTTTGACTTTCAAATGACTCAACTTGAGTGTTTTACTTGATTCTAAGCTCATTCTAAGTTATAAAAGGTGTATTTTGATATCAATATAAGCATGAAAATAACGGTTTTTCAACCGTTATCACAACCCCAAACTTAGAACTTTGCTTGTCCTCAAGCAAACAAGACAAAACTTGGCTTTCCACTTTTTCATCAAATAGTTCAACACTTCCAAAATTCATTTTGCATATGTCAAGAACTACTCAATTTCAGATTTTCAGTGGACTCAAATCAAGATACATGCATGCTTTCAATTCAGTTCAGTTCACATGATCACATATTCCTCAACAGATGTTACACTTTATGAATGACCAATCCACTAAGCAAAGATGTAAGCATGAAATTTATCAATTTCTCACCAAGCAAGTGTTTCACTCAATCACTCAAGTGTTTAAGGTGATACTCCAACTCTCTATTATTCACAAGTCACATGAAACAACATTGCCATTCATCTCAAACAATCAAAATATTCACATGCAAATGCCATCATAAGGACTTTTCTAAGGCTTGTATTAAGACTGAGCTAACAAGAACAATTGGTTTTTCTGGAATGCAAAATCCTTGAGTTAAGAGAGCCACAAAAATGTTCAAAGCTTAAGCACAACTCTCTTCCTCACCAATCTCATTTATTCCCAACTTCTTCCCTTTTCTTTTATTTTTACACTGAGCTCATTTTCATGCTTTTCTTCTTTTCTTTTCTTTTTCTCATGCATTTTTCTTTTGCCATATTTGAGCTCAATGCTTTTTCAATTTCCTTTCAATTTCCCCCACACAACCCCAAACTTGAACCTTGTCAAAACATACATTTAAGCTCAACCCAACTCAAGGTAAAGAATTTCAAATCAAGGGTTTACATCCTATTTCAGGCTAAGGTTCAAAAGGGGTATAATATTTCAAGCACTTTGGGTGAAAAAAATTGGCTAGAGAAGGGTTTTCAAAAATGACCTTGATCATATGACATTCACATGCAATTCAATCAATCATCAAGATTAAGGCAATATCATTCATGTTTTCCAGTGAACAATACATACAACAATGAAAACTTTGGAGCTCAATACCTCACACAACATGTTTTCTCACACATCATTCATTTGTACACCCTGCTTAGCATCACAATCACAATCATAAACCACTATACATCTGTTCATATAGTTAGTGAACCATTCAACTAGATATCAGCACACACACATTCTCAGTCATCAACCATATTCAATCATCATTGAATAACTCGTCATGCATTTTATAAAATGAAACCACCATCAGAATCAGTGTACAAGCCAAGCACAGACACAAAAATAAAATGTTCCTATAGTAGAAATCAAAAGTACAAAGGAAAAAGAAAGATAAAACCTGGGTTGCCTCCTAATAGCGCTTGTTTAACGTCAGGAGCCTGACCAGGTAAAGCTCAAACACCGATCAGTAGGTGTTAATATTCTCCTTATTACTAACTTTAAAAGCTCTGTCTGCTTTAATAATCTTGCAACCCATAACTTATTCTTGAAATTCACTTGGTGTCTCAGGTATGGGTTTGTCACTTTTCACATAAGGGTGTTGGTGAACCAATTCTCCTTCCTTATCCGCCTCCTGATGATCTTGTGCTCCTAGTACATATTTTATCCTGCACATACTAAAGAACACTGCACTAGAGCACAAAATTAGCCTAAAAAATAAAAACAGTAAAAATATTATTTTATTTTTAATTTTCGTTTATATATATATTTATTTATTTATTTATTTAAAACAGAAAAATAAAAACACCCCTTAGTAGGTGTTAATTCTCTTTGCTTGATATTCTTTTCTTTTTCTTCTTCCTGCTAAATTTATTCATAAAATTGTGAACACCAAGCACATGTTTCCATGTTTCAATCATAGAAACTTTAATCTCCAATTTCTTGAAGATCTCCATATAGCACTTGACTTTCTTTTCCTTCCTATGATTTTTCTTTTGATGAGGAAGGGGCTTTTCATATGATATTTTCTTCTTTCCTCTTCTCCTCTTTTTCTCACTCCCCCCCTTTCAACTTTCTCTTTTTCTTTCTTTTTATTTTCTCCTTTATTTTTGCACATTTTCTATTTTTCTTTTTTCTTTCAACCACTTGAACGATAAAGCTCCCTGGATCTTGTAATTTAAGAGGTAATGTCCTCTGTCTGACTGCACTGTAATTTCCTTGCACCTCAATAGTTTCCTTCTCAATATACTTCCTTTTTTTCATGAGAAGTTCTTTCAAAAATTTCGCATCTGATGGTATTTGCTGAAGTGCCTAAGAGAATGGTATGGTTATTTCCAATTTCTTGTAAATCTCCATAAAACACTCGAACTGCTTTTCTCTCTCCTTTCTAGAATATATCTTTGGATAGGGCAAGGGTTTTTCATACTCCTTTTCTTTCAATTTTACAACCTTTTCTTCTATCTTTTCCTCATCAACAACCTTATCACTTTCAGAGCTAGTGGCTTGATATTCCTCCCTAAGGTTAACCTCAATATTAACCCTAGAATTCAATATTTCATTGGAATGACGAATTTGTATCTCCCACCTTTTATTTCTTGCTTCACTCTCTTCTGTAGAGGAGAGAGTAATTTGGATCAGTCGTTCCAATGTCTCGTTCAATCTGTTGATTTGCTCATTCAAAGCAGAATTCAATATTTCATTGGAATGACGAATTTGTATCTCCAACCTTTTATTTCTTGCTTCACTCTCTTATGTAAAGGAGAGAGTAATTTGGATCAGTCGTTCCAATGTCTCGTCCAATCTGTTGATTTTCTCATTCAAAGCAGATACTTGTTGGCCTAATAGTAATTGTTGATGTGGTTCTCCTGCTTGTCCCTTCCAACCTTGATCCATGCTTGAGTGAGGTTCCCACCAGTAGTTGAAATCATTTTGATAGAATTGAGTGCCCATATAATCAAATTCTTGTCCATACTGCATTCTGCAAAAGTTAGGCACAAAACCCTAGAAAACATTTATTAGAACAAAAATAAACATAAAATCAAGTCAAATTCAATCAATTTACACTACTTGAAAAAGTTAAACCTCGAGTACCCGACAACGGCGCCAAAAACATGTTGAATAAAAACTGGCAAGCGTACCAGATCGTTTCAAGTAATATAATTGGAAAACCCAATATCGTTCTTCCCAAGAGACTTGAAGGCCTTATCGTTCGTGCAAATTGAAATCGTAAGACTTGTAAAGAAAAAGTAATTGGTTTGGATGCAAGAAACAACAAGTAAACATGCAAATGCGATTGATTCAATTGACGAGAAAAATACTATGGATGAATGGAGTTGTTGGGGTTTACAATTTCATCTTATCCACTCTCTCTTATCTACTCCTCTTATTTAATTCGCTTTGTTATCTAATTGTCATGCAAACTTTCTTAGTCTACCCTTAACCCGATTCCTCGGCGAAAAGAGCCTATTACTAATTACTGGTTTGCTATCCCTAGCCTCCCCTCGTAATTAATAATGCATTATAAATAGAAGCAAATACAATTAATCGTCCTACCCCCTATCCCTAGGTGGTATTGCTTAATCAAGGAATTTCCCCCAGTTCATAACAGTACCGTACATTCCCGTATCAATAAAGACAAACAACGATTATCGAATGAGTTAAACGTTAAAAGCATTAAGCACAGATGAGAAACCCAACAATTGATAATTAAAGCATACGACAAGCATATAAATAAATAAGAGTTTCAATAAAAGAGAGTTTCAAAAGATTACATTGTTCCCCAACAACAAAAGGGTTTAGTTCACCATTGTCATGGTGAAACTAGATGAAAAATGATGGAAGAAAGGAAAAGCAAACCCTAGATTGGATAAAAAGGAGTCTAAGCATCCAAGAGATCTTCTCCAAGGAGTGAAAATTAGGTCTAGCCGCCCTTCTCTGTCAGAAGAATACATCTAAACTCGACTAGGGCTATTTATAACTGAGGAGAGTCAAAGAATTTAGGCCCAAACCCAGCAGACAACCGCCCCACGTCACACTTATGCCACCCGGCGGTTTGCCCATAATCACACCTTGGATGCTTAGGCTTCTTTTCATCTTTTCTAGGGTTTACTCTTCCATTCTTTCATTATTTTCATCTTGGTTCACCATGACAATGGTGAACTAAACCCTTTTGTTGTTGGGGGAACAATGTAATCTTTTGAAACTCTCTTTTATTGAAACTCTTGTTTAATTATATGATTGTCATATGCTTTGTTTATCGATTGTTGGGTTTCTCTTCTGCGCTTAAAGCTTTTATCGTTTAACTCATTCGATAACTGTTGTTTGTCTTTACTGATACGGGAACGTACGGTACTGTCATGAACTAGGGGAAATTCCTTGATCAATGAAATACCACCTAGGGATAGGGAGGTAGGACGGTCAATTGTTTTTGCTTCTGTTCGGTAATGCATTGCTAGTTGCTAGGGGAGGCTAGGGATACCAAGCCGGTAATTAGTAATAGGCTCTTTTCACCGAGGAATCGGGCTAAGGGTAGGCCAAGAAAGTTTGCATAATAATCAGATAATAAAGCAAATTAAACAAGAGGAGTAAATAAGAGAGGGTGGATAAGATGAAATTGTAAACCCCCAACAACTTCACTCATCCATACTCTTTTCGTCAATTGAATAAACCACATTGCATGTTTATTTTCTGCTTTTAAATACACCACAATTAATTTTATTTCTTTACAAGTCTTATTATTTTAATTCACACGAACGATAAGGCCGTGAGTCCTTTGGGAGAGAACGATATCGGGTTCTACCGATTTTATTACTTGAAACGATCTGGTAAGCTTGCCAGTGAGTCAACAAGTTTGTGGCGCCGTTGTCGGGGACTCTTGGTTGAACTTCTTCAAGTAGTGTGAATTGACTGAAATTGACTTGTTTGTAATTATTTGTTTTTGGTTTTTATTTTGTTTTGTTTTATTTTCTGTAAAAGTGCTTTTAGGGGTATTGTTTCTTGTGTATGCAGGAAGGAGTACACACTAGAAGTAGAAAAGATCAGCAACCTCTTCTCGAGGGATTATTAGATAGGAGAAGGAGGAAAGTTAGACGTCTTGCAAGTGAAAACTTTCCTTCTCCTGAGGAACTTTTGCACTCTTCTTTTGAGGCACAGAGTATAAAGGAGATGGCAGACCAACCTCCTCCAAGACGCACACTGGGGGACTCAGCAAACACTGTGGGTCCTTTGAATTTCAACAACATAGCTATTCCAGCTGACAATACAACCAACATGGTGATGAGTCCTGCACTTATCCAGTTTGTTCAGAACAACCAGTTCCACGGATTATCCAATGAGAATCCGTATAATCATTTGACAGTCTTTGGAGAAATTTGCAACACTGTCAGAATAACTGGAGTTTCAGATGATAGAGTCAAACTCAGCCTGTTTCCTTTCTCTCTGGGAGGAAACGCGAAGGATTGGTTGCATTCTTTCCCGGAAGGAACTTTTCGAACTTGGGATGCTTTGACAAGACAGTTTGTTACCAAATTCTTTCCGCAAACCAAGATCAATCAGGGGAAGCTGGAAATCTCCTCATTCAAGCAAGGGATGGAGGAAACTCTCGGACAGGCCTCTGACCGATTTAAAGGCCTGTTGAGAAAAACTCCAGTCCACGGATTCGACAAGACTTCATATTTACTTGCTTTCCTTTGAGGGTTAAATACTTAGTCTAAGATGATGTTGGATGCCTCAGTTGGAGGCAGTATCAATAGAAAGACTGAAGATGAAGCTTATGAGTTGATTGAGGAGATGGCTTTGGATGAAGTATCACAAAGTGAGAGGGGAGTACAGAAAGGAGGACTCTTACATCTCCCTGCTAATGATGCAATGGCGGCACAAAATCATCTCCTTAACCAAAAATTGGACAAGCTAACAAAGGTCCTTTCTGAACTTCCAACGGGGTTAAGGAATATCTCTTAGACTCAACAACTTTGCAATCTATGCGGTGGTGACCACATTAATGGTCAATGTGCTTTTCCTGAAGAAATGCAGCAGGATGTAAACTACATGGGGAATCAATTTCCGTTCAAGCAGGGTAATTTTAACCAAGGCAATTCTAGCCAAGGTTGGAAGAACCATCCCAGCATTGGACAAAACCAGAATAATTCTTCTGGGCAAGTAGGAGGCTTCCGGCAGCAACAACCTTCACCTTTATGGCAGCAAGTGAGCAGCTTGACAGAGACAGTTAGAGAATTAACCGACCGGTTTGATAAATTTCTAAAAGTCTATGAGTCTCAACAAGCGAGTGACCAGGCTAGCTTTAGAGCACTGGAGACACAAATTGGGCAGTTGTCTAAAAGGGTAGAAACTACCGAGAAGAATCAGTTCCGGGCTAACACTGATGTTAACCCCAAAGATGAGTGCAAAGTTGTCATGACAAGAAGTAAAAGGAAGCTAGTAAAGGAAATAATTGAAATTGGAAGCAGTGAAGATGAGGAGATGAGTTGTGATGATGAATTTATTGAGCAGAAGTGATGTGAAGATAAAAGAAAAGAAAAAGTAAAGGAACAGAAGAGTCACCGAGAGCCATTCCGGGAAATCTTTAATCGGGTAACTGTCACTCCTGGAGCATTTCCACAACTTCCTAAGTATGACAAGAGGATCAAATACTATCTTGGAGAGGTAATTGATCCTGATGATGAAGAAGATTAGAGACGGGTAGTCAAGCCTAGAAAGAAGAATCATCCGCAAAAAATGAAGGATTTGGGAAATTTGACTCTTCCTTGCGTGATTAATGATGTGAATATAGGGAGAGCCATGATTGATTCAGGATCAAGTGTTAATTTGATGCCCTTTAGTGATTTCAAGAAGATTGGAGGGTTAAAACTAAAACCGGCCAACATTACCCTGACAATCGCAGATGGATCTATTAAGAAGCCTGTGGGTATGGTGCAAGATGCAATTGTCCGAATTGAGGATTTGGAATTTTTGGTCGACTTTATAGTCGTGGACATGGCTAATGAGGGAAGAATTCCATTAATCTTGGGAAGACCTTTCATGAGGACTTCTCAGATGATTATACGTGTCTATGACGAGAGAATAATGTTAAGAGATCAGGACCAAGTGTTAGTTTATAGCGGGTCTGAAGACAGCAAAATGAGAATAAGAAGAAGATCCAGATATAAAAAGGCCAGAAGAAAAGCTGCAAAAGTGGAGAACACCATAGGTATTGATCATCTTAATAGTTGTATTGTTTTGCAGACACTTAAGGAAGAACAGATAGATAAAGGAGAGTCTACCCACTCAGAAGACAAACCATTCCTGCAGGACATGCAAGTAAGATATAAAAGCAGGAAGTGGATTGTCAACAGGAAGCTAAAAGAAGAAGGAATGGTGAAGATTAGAAGGCCATATTCCATAGCAATTCGAAGAGTGGATAGGAGAAAGCTGCAGGTGGGACGATGAAGATCCCAATGTGAAGAAGAAGAGGTGATTTGCTGAAGAACACTTTTTGTATTTTAGAACACTTTATTTATTCTAATTTTTGTTGAACATGTAAATTTTAAATTTTTCAACAACTTTTGGGTAGCATCTACTGAAGGATGCTAATTTTGGTATCCACTGAAGGATACCCGGAAGGTACACCTACTGATGGGTGTTGGAAGGATTTGCACTTATTGACAATTGCTAACTAGGTTTGGGTCAGGCTCATGACGTTAAACAAGCGCTACTAGGAGGCAACCTAGATTTTCTTCTTTACTCTTGCATTTTAAATTCGTAGAATAGGTTGAAATTTATTTTCAGTGTGTCTGCTTGGCTTGAATACTTTTCTAAAGATGTTTGACTGAATAATTTGCATGAGGAGCCTGTTTGATGATGATCTGATGTGAATGATTCTCAAGTTGTGTTGCACGTTGATATCCTGTGAAACATATGTGTGATGAATTATGATTATGGTTATGATGTTAAGCAGGGTGTATGAATGAATGTGTGTGAGAAAGCATGTTGTGTGAGGTATTGAACTCCAGAGTTTTATTGTAATATGAATTTGTTCACAGGAAAGCATGAATGATATTGCCTAATTCTCGATGATTAATTGAATTGCATGTATATGTCATATGATCAAGGCCATTTTTGGAAGCCCTTACTTAGCCAAATTTTACCCAAAGTGCTTGAAATTTTATACCCTTTTTGAACCTTGGCCTTAAACAGAAAACCCTTGTGCTGAAATTATTTACTTTGAATTGGGTTAATGATTGTAAGTACATTCAAGGTTCAAGTTTGGGGTTATGGGGAAAGTTTGAATGGCAAAAAGAAAGGCATTGAGCTCAAGTGTTGAAAATGAAAAATGCATGAGAAAAAGAAAAATCATTAAAAAATGAGCTCAATGTAAAAATAAAAGAAAAAGGGAAGAAGTTGGGGACAATTGAGATTGGTTAAGAAAGAGAGCTGAACTTGAACCTTGAATGATAAATGAGCTCTCTTGATTCAAAGATTTTGTGATCCAGAAAAACCAATTTTTCTTGATAACCCAGCCTCATTACAAGCCTTGGAAAAGTCCTTTTGATGGCATTTTCATGTAGTGATTTTGATTGTTTGAGATGAAAGGCAATTTTGTTTCATGTGACTTGTGAATAATAAAGAGTTGGAGGGCTACCTTAAATACTTGAGTGATTGAGTGAAACACTTGCTTGGTGAGAAATTCTAAGTTTCATGATTGCATCTTTGTTTAGTGGATTGATCATTCATAATACGTAACATCTGTTGAGGAATGTGTGAGATAACTGAATTGAAAGCATGCATGCATCTTGATTTCATCATCAATGAAGATCTGAAATTGAGTAGTTCTCATCATGTACTTTAGGAATGTTGAATCATTGGATGAAAGGTTGGAAAGCCAAGTTTTGTTTTGTTTATAGTTTTGTTTTGTTTTGATTGAGGACAAGCAAATTTCTAAGTTTTGGGGTTGTGATAACGGTTGAAAAACCATTATTTTCATATGCTATTTTAGACCAAATTACTCCCTTTACTGCTTAGAATGAACTTGAAATCAAACAAAACTCAATAAATGAGTCGGTCGAGAGTCAAAAACTGTTTTTAGCAATATTATGCTTGTTTTGCAGCAATTTTGATGGAAGTGAAGAATGGAGGTGAAGATAAAGGCCTTAAACTCAAGATAGAGAAAGAAAATCAAGAAAAGAAGAGTCTAGAAACCGCCCAGTCGCAGAGTTGCACCGCTGGGCGGCCAAATGCGAGGAGATGGCACCAAGGCAGCGACGCCTGGCGGTTTTGCGATAAGATGCAAACCGTCGGGTGGTGGACCCCTGACGCCGGGTGGTAGAGCGATAAGAGGCAAACCGCCAGGTGGCATAAGTGTGACGCCGAGCGGTTGCCTGTTGGGCTTGGGCCTGTTTTCTGTTGCGCTCCTCAGCTATAAATAGCCCTAGTGCGATTTCATTCTCATTCTTTTGACAGAGAACGGCGGCCAGACCTACTTTTCACTCTCTGGAGAGGATCTCTTGGATGCTTAGGCTCCTTTTCATCTTTTCTAGGGTTTGCTCTTCCATTCTTTCATTATTTTCATCTTGGTTCACCATGACAATGGTGAACGAAACCCTTTTGTTGTTGGGGAACAATGTAATATTTTGAAACTCTCATTTTTTATACTCTTGTTCAATTATATGATTGTCATATGCTTTGGATTTTCCTCTCTAGCTTTACGTAAAAGCATTCTCAATTATGGTGGAACATAATTTTAGGGTAAAGATGAGAGGGGTACCTGGCTTCAACAGCTCACATATGGTGTTTTTGGCTTAGGGAACCGATAATATGAACATTTTAACAAGGTAAAATTCAGATGATTTTACTTTTGTTCATTTGAAAAAAAAGGTTCATCATTTGATCATGCTCTTTTGAAACAGATAGGTGAAATAGTTGATCAAGAACTTAGTGAACAAGGTCTGTTATCCTATCATCTGTATTTTCTTGTGACGTCAAATGTCAAATTGGTATATATTTCCTAATTGATTGCATATGTTTTTATTCATCATACTTAAAGTTGAGAGAAAATGAAAACTCTTATATTTTTTTATTAACTTCAACTAATACAACTTACTACTGTATATATAGAAGACAATAGTTCTGAAAAGTAAAGGGCGGGAATCCCCTAACAAAAACCCTAACAAATATATTAATAATAAACTAAAGACATTATACTTCAACACTCCCCCTCAAGCTGGAGCATATAGATCATATGCACCAAGCTTGGAACATATAAATTGAATTTTAGGCCCCCTTAGAGATTTGGTCAGAATGTCTGTGAGTTGTTCATTAGAGTTAATAAACTCAGTAACCAGATCCTTTGACAATAACTTCTCTCTGATAAAATGACAATCAATCTCTATGTGTTTTGTTCTTTCATGAAACACTGGATTTGAGGCAATGTGAAGGGCGGCTTGATTGTCACAGTACAACTTCATCTGCTCATTTTCACAAAATTTCAACTCTTGAAGAAGTTGTCTAATCCACACAAGTTCACATGTAGTTAAAGTCATAGATCGATACTCAGCTTCAGCACTAGATCGAGCAACAACAATTTGTCTCTTACTTTTCCAAGATACAAGGTTCCCTCCAAGTAAAACACAATATCCCGAGGTAGATCTTCTGTCAATTGGACAACCAGCCCAATCTGCATCACAATATCCCTCAAAACGAGTGCTTCCCTTGTTCTCATACAACAATCCCTGTCCTGGGTTCCCTTTTACATATCTAAGAATGCGAATCACTGATTCCAATGATCAAATGTGGATTTTGCATAAATTGACTCACAACTCCCACCGGATAAGAAAGATCAGGTCTTGTTATGGTAAGATAGATGAGTTTTCCAACAAGCCTTCTATATCTCTCTGGGTCTGAGAAAAGTTCACCTTGGTCTTTCATTAACTTTTTATTTGAGTCCATAGGACTATCAATGGGATTGCAATTTGTCAGGCCTCTTTCCTCCAAAATATCAAGAGCATATTTTCTTTGTGAAATGATGACACCTTCCTTTGATTATGCCACTTCAATACCAAGAAAATATTTTAGCCGACCCAAATCTTTGGTTTGAAAGTGGTTGAACAAATGATTCTTTGATTGAGCAATTCCAATGACGTCATTTCCTGTAATGACAATATCATCAACATAAACCATAAGATAAACACATTTATTAGGAGAAGAGTGACTATAAAATACTGAATGATCCGCCTCACATCGTTTCAATCCAAAATTCTGCGCAACCCGACTGATGAGTCGATATTTTATTGATTTCACATAGTTTATTGTGCTAGAATTAATCAGGGAATTGTGTTTAATTGTCCGGTATTTTCCCGTTTTTCCTAATTATGCTTAATTTGACCGAAAATTCTAATTTTAATTAATTTGAATTTTTCGAGCTAATTATTTGCATTATTATTTTCAGGGAAAATTTTGGAAACACAATTTAGGACATTTGGAGGATACCAAATAAATTCAAGACTCTCCATTTAGACATTTTAAATTTTAGTTGTATTGTAATTTTAATAGTTTAAACTTTTTAGACAGCTTTTGTGCATTGGGCCAATGTTGGAAAATTTTATGATGGCCCAAAATTGTAGGACACTAGACCTAGGGTTCCCTTTTATTTTAGGGTGGACCCCACCCATTTTTAGAGGACACTTGGCCCTAGCGATGTGAAAAAAAAAAAACACCAGCCGTCAGACTAGGGACAAAATTTTTTAGCTCTTGGCAGATTGAGGAATTTTGGGGGGGCAGCAGCGTTTTTATGTGCTTACACATCTTTTCGGGAACAATGTTTCGACTCTTGGACTATGGTTAAATGAAGAGCACATTTTTGCTTCTTCTTTTTCTTTGCAAATGCTGACACGTTTATTTATTTATTTTCCACAGATTAGACTTTTCAATTGCTTGTGCACGCTATTTTCTTTTAGCCTATTTTCATTGAATGAATGATGAATGTGCAGCAGCCACATACGATGGCCATTTTATTTTGAACATTGATTTTGTTTAAAGAACTTTTGAACCTTACGGTGCATCCCATTTGGAGACAGCTGCTGGAAAAGTTTTCTTTTGGGAGCTGCCGAGACTTTATCATGTGGCTGACAGCAAGTTTTAATCTTTTAGTTTAGGTTTTTAAGCTAGAATTTGCACGAGTTGTAGTGGTCTTGTCAATGGATGGAAGAGCACGTTGGAACAAGTTTCTCTTTAATTTACACTTTCCTTTAAGTGTTGTGTACGGTGGTTAATGATGGAAGAAGAAAATTAATTGATGTTTGGAAAACGTGGTGCAGAGACGGTGCAGTTCTTTTTGTTTTAATTTCTTTTCTTTTGAATGAGCTTGTTGATTTTCTATTGTGGAATGAAGCTGGAGAGAGGCGTTGATTTTTAACATTGAAGCTGCATGGTTATTGCTTTTAATTTAAGTATTCTAGTTTAATGGATTTTGGGAGACACATGGGACGTCCATCATAGTAGAAAAGCCGACACATTCATTTGAGTTTGGCAACGTTATGCTTTTAATTTGGTTGAAAGGAGCACAGTGGCTGCAGCCCACTCATGTTATTATCATTTGAACTTTCATGATTTTGAAGGAGGGACTTTACTTTACATTTGAGAGAGACAACGGTGGATTAATTTCTTTTCTTCCATGATGGAGGCACACACACGGGGTGGTTCATATCTTGGGATGCACATGACGGTAATTTATCTTTGGAGGTGCAGCGGATGCAAGTAGTTATTTTCCAACAATTTCATTTTTATTGGAGCATTCAATTTCTTTTAGGAAAAATGGAGATGGTGACATTTATTTTTCTTTCAATTTCAAGTTGCACTTTATTTGATTCAGTAGTATAAAGATTTTGCATTTTAAAATAATTATATGCGTTTTCCTTGAATGCATTTTCATTTCTTAGTTTAATTATTGCATTTTTATTTTATTTTACCATTTATGTACCATAGCATTGAATGTTTATTCCAGTGTTTATTTTGTTCAGTTTATTTTTATGTTGTTTGTTCTGTTCGATTATGTTATCAGTTTTCATCTGTATTTTAATTTAATTTATCCGCATTCACAAACCTTTCACAACCCCCCCCCACTATGTGTTAGACCTAATTCTCGAACCATATTTGGTCCTTGAGAGGCGACCTAGGAGTCACTTCCTAGCACTATACTACATTTCTAATATGCAATCAAATTTGTATGGGCCGCGACAGCCTATCAAATTTTGGCGCCGTTGCCGGGGACCAACAATTTGGTTTTAGGTCTTTTGTTGTGTTAGTGTGTGTCTACTTGTCTTGTGTTGTGAGTGTGATGTTCTGTTTTGTGTGTTCGTCATTGTGTGTTGCATTTAGATAGCTTTAGTTGCATATTTTCATTGCATTCTTCTTTCCCCCTTCTTTCCCATGTCTACCTGTTTTGGTTATGTGGATACTGTTACTTCTGCCTGTGCCTCCGATATTGCTTCTCATAAATATTCTGCTGATTTTTATGTTGAGAACAATATGACTCATCCTTCCATTCTTGAGAGTGCTCTTTGGGAGCCGGTTCCACTTGATGAGATTGATGTTCATTGTGTTCTCACCTCTGGACTTACAGATTTGCTGCCTAAGTTTCATGGGTTTGCAGGTGAATGCCCACATAGACATTTGGAGGAGTTCTACACCATTTTCTCTTCAAAGAAACCTCTTCATGTCCTTGATAATCACATGTTTTTAAGGGCATTTCCGCATTCATTAGAAGAAGTAGCATGGAAGTGGCTTATTCATCTTCCACCAGAATTCAGGGCCAATTGGGAAGATCTTAAGCGTTTGTTTTTGGATAGATTCTCCCCTACTCAATATCATTTTGATTCATATAGCAACGATCCTGGGTGGAATGATCCTGACTTGGGATGGTATGGTACTTCACAGCTTCAATATCCAGAACCACCATTCCAAAGTACTTGTATGCCTCCACCTGTCCTGGAGCCACAGCAGCTGCAGTCTCATGAGCCTGTCCAAGCAACTCCTCATCCTCACACTACTTCTGAGCCTACATTGAAGGAGTTGTTGAGACAGATGACTTCTCAGAATATGCAATATCAGGAGTTTCAGCAGGAATTTATAGCTTCCTTTCAGAGCTTGAGCAATTAGGTGGGGCAGATGGTCACTCAGCTCATTGAGGAACAGTCTCAAGTTTCAAAGGAATCACCATTTCAGGTTGTTCAGATTCTAGATGATGTTGATGCCATCCACATAGGAGATTAGGAGCAGAGTCATGAGCTTAGTGTTGTGCCACCTACTTTCCCACACTCCTATGTCCCCAGTCTTGCACCTGAGGAGACTGATGAAGAATTTGAGGACCAAGCTGACATGAGTACCACTTTTGAGATAGGTAGAGCAGCTTCACCTTCCACCACTCAACCAATTTTCAGGGAAGTGGAGGTAGACATACCTATTATTGATTATGTTGTTGATGATTATGTTGTTGATAGGTATGTTGATGTTGATGATAGTGATGAGCATGCTTTTGATTTTCACTCTCTGCATGATGAGAAACAACTTTTGTCATCTTGTCTGAATGTTTATTCTCCATGCACTGAACATGAATCTCATTCTGTTGTTGATATTGCTTCTGAATTTGAAAGTGATTCATGTTCTGAGAGTTTATCTGAGGTTCGGCCTCTTACACTGAGATTGGGTGTTATACCCTTGCATGTTATTTATGTGGGGCCACAATGTACTAACCATGTTGCGGGAGGTACACATGCATTTGATCAACACACACCCACAGTGGAGAACAAGGGTGCTAACATTCACAAAAGCTTCAACACCAGTTGGCACCAGCTGAACCTGCTCATCAACAATCACTGCTTCTTAGATCCAGTTGTGGAGGACATCTCCCTGCTTGATCAAATCTGGAGGATGAAGCAGTTCTTCCTCAACACTTCTTTGCTGAAATCTATGGTGGAAGACCTCTCCCTTAAAGTCCAAAATTGGCAACTGCCACCATGATCAGGGGAGTTTCCTTTTCCCTTCTCCTCCCTTTCCATACTTGTATTGCATTTGTCCTTGATTTGTTGACTGTTTTGGAATTCTGATCTGATGCTTATGACACATTGAGGACACTGTGTAGTTTAAGTATGGTCTATTGGGGGAGACTCTGATCTGTCTTTGATTAGTTTATGTTTTCCGTGTTAAATTTTTTTTTTGTTTGTTTCCTAGGT
The DNA here is from genome assembly GCA_036885675.1 of Vigna mungo. Lineage (NCBI taxonomy): Eukaryota > Viridiplantae > Streptophyta > Magnoliopsida > Fabales > Fabaceae > Vigna > Vigna mungo. The sequence continues at coordinate 16,924,273 of CP144690.1, read as the reverse complement.
AGTTTTTATTGTGTCTTTTGTATAGTTTTACCTGTTTCTCTTGATTTCTGGACTTTGTTTAGGTTGTAGACTTGTCTTTCACTTCATTGATACTCTGATTTGTTGGAAATCCATACTTTTCTCTGATTGGAAGATGATTATGATGTTTGAGAGGGTGATTGATTGTGACAGAAATACCTTGTGTGAGATTTGAGCCACTTTATATTCTTTCTTGTGTGTGATATGTCTCTTGATTGCTTGCACATATGCCTTGGCTTGACTCTTTTTGATGTTTCTTGGTTGATATGCATGTTTGGAAGTGATAAAGGCAGTTTTGTTGTTAAGCCTTTCTAGCCAAATGAGCCTACCCTGTTTTGATCCATTGATGACCCCTTTTGAGCCTATGCTTTCCCCATTTCTTTGTTTTGAAGCTCATACACTAGCCCTAACTGAAAAACCATGTTTACCTTAACCTTAGGGAATTTTGGAGCTTTGGAATTGTTTTGGGAATAAGTGTGGTCTCTTGGGAGCTGCCGAGACTTTATCATGTGGCTGGCAGCAAGTTTTAAACTTTTAGTTTAGGTTTTTAAGCTAGAATTTGCACAAGTTGTAGTGGTCTTGTCAATGGATGGAAGAGCACGTTGGAACAAGTTTCTCTTTAATTTACACTTTCCTTTAAGTGTTGTGTACGGTGGTTAATGATGGAAGAAGAAAATTAATTGATGTTTGGAAAACGTGGTGCAGAGACGGTGCAGTTCTTTTTGTTTTAATTTCTTTTCTTTTGAATGAGCTTGTTGATTTTATATTGTGGAATGAAGCTGGAGAGAGGCGTTGATTTTTAACATTGAAGTTGCATGGTTATTGTTTTTAATTTAAGTATTCTAGTTTAATGGATTTTGGGAGACACATGGGACGTCCATCATAGTAGAAAAGCCTACACGTTCATTTGAGTTTGGAAACGTTATGCTTTTAATTTGGTTGAAAGGAGCACGGTGGCTGTAGCCCACTCATGTTATTATCATTTGAATTTTCATGATTTTGAAGGAGGGGCTTTACTTTACATTTGAGAGAGACAGCAGTGGATTAATTTCTTTTCTTCCATGATGGAGGCACACACACGAGGTGGTTCATATCTTGGTATGACGGTAATTTATCTTTGGAGGTGCAGCGGATGCAAGTAGTTATTTTCCAACAATTTCATTTTTATTGGAGCATTCAATTTCTTTTAGGAAAAATGGAGATGGTGACATTTATTTTTCTTTCAATTTCAAGCTGCACTTTATTTGATTCAGTAGTATAAAGATTTTGCATTTTAAAATAATTATATGCGTTTTCCTTGAATGCATTTTCATTTCTTAGTTTAATTATTGCATTTTCATTTTATTTTACCATTTAAGTACCATAGCATTGACTGTTTATTCCAGTGTTTATTTTGTTCAGTTTATTTTTATGTTGTTTGTTCTATTCGATTATGTTATCAGTTTTGCATCTGTGCTTTAATTTAATTTATCCGCATTCACAAACCTTTCACAACCCCCCCCCCCCCCCCCACTATGTGTTAGACCTAATTCTTGAACCATATTTGGTCCTTGAGAGAGGACCTAGGAGTCACTTCCTAGCACTATACTGGATTTCTAATATGCAATCAAATTTGTATAGGCCGCGACAGCCCATCACCGACTACATTTACCAAACCAAGCTCGAGGTGATTTCTTTAAACCATAGAGGGAATGATGTAATTTACAAACTAACCCAAACTCCCCCTGAGCAACAGACCCAGGAGGTTGCTCCATGTATATCTCTTCTTCTAGATCACCATGAAGAAAGGCATTTTTAATGTCCAACTGGTAAAGGGGTCATTGACAAATGGCAGCCATAGCAAGCAAAATACGAACAGTACTGGTTTTAGCCACAGGAGAAAAGGTATCACAATAGTTGAAGCCATAGACTTGAGTGTATCCCTTAGCATAGACCCATCTACAACCAACAGGCTTCTTACCAAGAGGAAGAGGAACAAAGTCCCAAATGTCATTGTGTTCAACTGCCTGCATTTCATCAATAATGGCTCGTTGCCATCCAGGATGACCAAGTGCCTCATGAACATTATTAGGAACCTTAATGGAAGATAAGGAAGAAACAAAGGAGAAATATGGAGGAGACAAACGATGATAACTCTAAAAACTATAAACATGATAAGGATTACAAGTAGAGCGAATACCTTTCCGGAGGGTAATAGGCCAATTATTATCTAAGTCAAGAGAGGGTGAAGAGGATGAAGGATCCATGGTTTGGGAATCTGATGGAGGAAGATCTGAGTCTTGAGGATCTTCAGTGTTTGGAGTTTGAGATTGTGTCTGACGCCGATATGTGAGAAGAGGAGGAGGAACAATGTCATTTGCAGTTTGAGTTTGAGGTAAAGAAGCAGGAGTAACCAAGGGATCACATGATGGTAGAGGAAGCATTTGTTGAACAAATGAACGATCCACCATGGAGGACAAGAAAAAAGGTGTATCTTCAAAGAATGTAAGATCAGCAGACATATAATACCTCTTGGTTGAGGGAGAATAACATTTATAACCTTTCTGAAGGAGAGAGTATCCTAAAAAGACACACTTAATAGCTTTTGCAGAGAGTTTATCAAGACCTGGAGAAACATTATGAACAAAACAAGTACACCCAAATATACAAGGAGAGATATGGTAAAGAGGGTCATTTGGAAAAATGATAGAGTGAGGGACTTTATTCTCAAGAGAGGACGAAGGCATCTTATTGATTAGAAAACAGACAGTAAGAACTGCATCACCCCAATGATGAAAAGGAACATTAGTATTCAACATTAGGGAGCGTACAATGTCAATGAGATGCTTATTCTTTCTCTCTGCAATGCCATTTTGCTGTGGAGTGTGGGGACATGTTGACTGGTGTAAAATTCCTTGGGAAGATAAGAATGAAGAAAATGTTGTAGGAAAGTATTCCTTAGCATTATCACTTCTGAGGATTTTAATTATCTTCCCAAATTGGTTCTTAATGTCATTAAAAAAAGACACAAATATTGTCAAAAGTTCATATCTCTCTTTCATTAAATAAACCAAAGTACATCGAGAAAATTCATCAATGAAGGTTACAAAATAATTAAAACCAAAAGAAGTAACACGACTTGGTCCCCAAATATCAGAGTGAATAGTTGAAAAAGCAAAATTACAACGCGTCTCAGACTTTTTAGGATAGGAAGATCTAACATGTTTTCCTAACTAACAAGACTCACAATCTAAGACTTGAATGTGTTTGAGACTTGGAACCATCATCTTCAACTTGGATAAGCTTGGGTGACCCAACCGATCATGCAAAAGTTTTGGGGATGGAGTTGCAAAACAGGAAACTGAGGAGTTAGGTTTCAAGAAATAAAGTCCTCGTGACTCATGTCTTTTTCCAATCAGACGACCCGTACCATGTTCCTGTATAACAAAGGAGTTAGCAGAAAAGGTTACAAAATAATTTAAGGAACGAGTCAATCGACTCAAAGAGATTAAATTGTAAGGACAATGAAGAATATAAAAAACAGAATTCAATTTTAGTGAAGGAGATAGGGAAACTGTGTCAATCCCCTGAGATGCAACTTTGGATCAATTGGCAATAATAATGAAATGAGGAGTTTTCGGACAGGACATGGAAGAAAATGAAGGGATGTTACCAAAGATATGATCTGAGGCACCTGAGTCAAGAATCCATGGACTATGACCTTCCACAGATTGACAGATGCAGGTAGTTGACACATTTGGCATTGAGGAGGATTGACCAAGATTAGAAGATTTTTCGGACTTGTACCTCAAAAACTCTTGGTACTCTTCATCAGAAATTTTAGATTCTGAATTATCAGATTTAGACACATGAGCAACTTTGTCTGGAAAGCCATGCAAGGAATAACATTTATCTTGGGTATGACCCATTCTCTTACAATATGAGCATTGAGGACGTCCACTTCGACCACCACGTCCTCCTCGATTTCTCCTACCACCCCCTCTTTGATAACGGTTGAAAAATCGTTATTTTCATATGCTATTTTGGACTAAATTACACCCTTTACTGCTTAGAATGAGCTTAGAATCAAGTAAAACTCAATAAATGAGTCAGTTGAGAATCAAAAGCTGTTTTTAGCGATATTATGCTTGTTTTGCATTGTTTTGCAGCAAATCTGAGGAAAGTGAAGATTGGGGATGAAAATGAAGGTCTTAGACTCAAGGAAAATGAAGAAAATCGAAGAAAAGAAGAGTCTAGGAAATACCGGGCGGCAGACCCCTGACGTCGGGTGGTCCGACGGGAGGAGAAGACACCAGCAGAGGACGTCGGGCGGCAGACCCCTGACGCTGGGCGGTTTACAGCACAAGGGAAACCGCCGGGCGGTAGACCGCTATCGCCGGGCGGTGGCGCAATTTAGGGTGAACCGCCAGGCGACAAAGTGTGACGCCGGGCGGTTGTCAGATGGGCTTGGGCCTGTTTTCTGTTGCGCTCCTCAGTTATAAATAGCCCTATTACAATTTCCTATTCATTCTTTTGATAGAAGAGGGCGGCCAGACCTACTTTTCACTCTCTGGAGAAGATCTCTTGGATGCTTAGGCTCCTTTTCATCTTTTCTAGGGTTTGCTCTTCCATTCTTTCATTATTTTCATCTTGGTTCACCATGACAATGGTGAACGAAACCCTTTTTGTTTTTGGGGAAACAATGTAATCTTTTCATACTCTCTTTTATTGAAACTCTTGTTTAATTATATGATTTTCATATGCGTTTATTATCATTTGCTGGGTTCTCATCTGTGCTTAAAGCTTTTATCGTTTAACTCATTCAGTAACTATTATTTGCCTTTATTGATACGAGGATGTACAGTAATGTCATGAACTGGTAATTAATTCCTTGGTTAAGCAATACCACCTAGGGATAGGGGGTAGGACGACCAATTGTTTCTGCTTCTGTTTGTAATGCGTTGCTAGTTGCTAGGGGAGGCTAGGGATAGCAAGCCGGCAATTAGTAATAGGCCCTTTTCGCCGAGGGATCGAGTTAAGGGGAGGCCAAGAAAGTTTGCATAACAAGTAGATAATAAAGCAATTTAAACAAGAGGAGTAAATAAGAGAGAGCGGATTACATGAAATTGTAAACCCCCAACAACTCCATTTATTCATACTCTTTTCTCGTCAACTGAATCACTCATTGCATGTTTATTTTCTCCTCTTGCATCCACGACAATTATTAATTTTTCTTTCACAAGTCTTACGATTTTGATTCACACGAATGATAAGGCCTTTCGAGTCTCATGGGAAGAACGATAATGGGTTATACCATTTTTATTACTTGAAACGATATGGTACACCTGCCATTCCGCTAACAAGTTTTTGGAGCCGTTGCCGGGGCTCGAGGTTTAACTTATTCAGTAGTGTGAATTGATTGAGTTTGACTTGATTTTATGTTTGTTTTTATTTTTTGTTCTAATAAATGTTTTCTAGGGTTTTTTGCCTAACATTTGCAGAATGCAGTTTGGACAAGCATTTGATTATATGGGCACTCAATCCTACCAAAATAATTTCGATCACTGGTGGGAACCTCACTCATACATGGATCAAAATAAAAAAGGGCAACAACCCTCTTTAAAAAAAGAAACTTTGTGGGAAGCTGAACAAGGTTTACAGGATGAACAAATCTCTTATGCATTAAGTTCTTTGGGCATTATTGGGGTTAATACTGAAGTTGATCCCAGAAAAGAATGTCAATCTACTATTTTTGAGGATGACGAGGTGATTGATGAAGAGAAGATAGACGAAGATGAGATAACAAATGCATTGATTTCTCTGGGCATTATTGGAGTTCATACTGAAATCAATCCTAGAGAAGAATGTCAAGCCACTATCTTTAAGGACGACAAGGTTATTGATGAAGAGAAGATAGAGGAAGATCATATAACAAAAACATTGAATTCTCTGGGTATTATTGGGAGTAATACTGAAGTTGACCCTAGAGAGGAGGCTATCAATGAAGAGAAGGTAGAGGAAGATGAGATGACAAAAACATTGAAGTCTCTAGGTATTATTGGGGGTAACACTGAAGTTGATCCTAAAGAGGAATATCAAGTAACCATCTTTGAAAATGATAAGTTGAGTGAGGGAGAGAAAAATGAGGAGAAAGAAGAAGAAGTGGTTGAAAGAAAAGAAAAAAATAGAAAATGTGTAAAAAAAAAAAGAAGAAATCATGGAAAAATAAAAAGAGAAAGTTGAAGGAGAAGACTGAAAAAAAAAGGAAGAGGGGAAAGAAGAAAAGATTATATGCAAAACCTCTTCCTTATCAAAGGAAAAAGAGGAAGAGAGAAAAGAAGAAAAGATCAGATGCAAAACCTCTTCCTCATCAAAAGAAATATCATGGGAAAGAAAAGAAGTTTAAGTGCTTTATAGAAATCCTCAAGAAATTGGAGATTAAAGTTCCTATAATTGATACATGGAAACATGTGCTTGGTGTTCTCGATTTTATGAAGAAACTCAGCAGGAAGAAGAGGAAGAAAAGAATATCAAGCGAGAAGCAATTCAACACCTACTGATGGGTGTTTGTTGGGGTCATCCCAACTACTGTAGAGCATTTTTATTTTTTTTATTAGATTTATTTAAATTGTTGTAAATAGTTGTTTAGTTGAACAATCCTTGGGTAGCATCTACTGAGGGATGCTAACTTTTAAGTATCTACTGAAGGATACCATGAAGGTCATAACGGTTGAAAAACCGTTATTTTCATATGCTAATTTGGACTAAATTACGCCCTTTATTGCTTAGAATGAACTTCAAATCAAACAAAACTCAATAAATGAGTCAGTCGAGGGTCAAAAGCAGTTTTTAGCGATTTTATGCTTGTTTTGCATTGTTTTGCAGCAAAATTGACAGAAGTGAAGATTGGGAACAAAGATGAAGGTCATAGACTCAAGAAAGGCGATAAAATAAAAGAAAAGAAGAGTCTAGGCACCACCCGACGGTAAACCCCTGGCGTCAGGCGGTCAAACGGGAGGAGAAGACACCAGTTTTGGGCGCCGGGCGGCAGACCCCTACCGTCGGGCGGTGGTAAGATTCAAGGTCCACCGCCGGGCGGCAAAGTGTGACGTCGAGCGGTGGTCAGCTGGGCTTGGGCCTATTTTTCTGCTACACTTCTCACCTATAAATAGCCTTGTTACGAATTCCAATTCATTCTTTTGACAGAGGAGGGCGGCCAGTCCTACTTTGCACTCTTTGGAGAGGATCTCTTGGATGCTTAGGCTCATTTTCATCTTTTCTAGGGTTTGCTTTCCATATCTTCCATTATTTTCATCTTGCCTCACCATGACAATGGTGAACTAAACCTTTTTTGTTGTTGGGGGAACAATGTAATCTTTTGATACTCTCGATTATTGAAACTCTTGTTTGAATTATATGTTTTTCATATGCGTTTATTATCAATTGTTGGATTCTCATATTGTGCTTAATGTCTTTATCGTTTAACTCATTCGGTAATTGATCTTTGACTTACGGGACGTACAGTAATGACACAAACTGGTGAGATTTTTTCCTTGGTTAAGAAATACCACCTAGGGATAGGGGAGTAGGACGACCAATTGTATTTGTTTCTGTTTGTAATGCGTTGCTAGTTGCTAGGGGAGGCTAGGGATAGCAAGCCGGTAATTAGTAATAGGTCCTTTTCTCCGAGGGATCGGGTTAAGGGGAGGCCAAGAAAGTTTGCATGCAATTAGATAATAACGCCGTTTAAACAAGAGGAGTAAATAAAAGAGAGAGGATTAGATGGAATTGTAAACCCCCAACAACTCCATTCATCCATTGCCTTAATCTCGTCAATTGAATCACGCATTGCATATTTATTTTCTGTCATTGCATCCACCATAAATATTAATTTTTCTTCGCAAGTCTTACGATTTTAATTCACGCGAACAATAAGGCCTTTCGAGTCTCATGGGAAGAACGATAATGGGATTTACCATTTTTATTACTTGATACGATTTGGTACACTTGCCAATCCGCTAACAGAAGGTACACTCACTGATGAGTGTTGAACAAGTTTTGGGTCAGGCTCGTGACATTAAACAAGCGCTACCTGGGAGGCAGCCCAGTTATTTGTTTGTTGGTTTGTTTGTTTATTTGTTTTCAAACATCTGAGTGGGGGAGGTTTTGTAAGTGAAAATCTGAAGGCAAAAATCAGGTGCTACAGGAAAGAAACACGCAAAAAGAAATTCAAAAGAGGGAGAAGAAAACACCGCTCACCGCCGGGCGGTGCAACTTTACCGCTGGGCGGTGGTGGCGAGAAACCCAAACCGAGCCCTTTAAAGCTGGGCGGTTTTGGGTATTCTGCACTTTATTCTTCTTCCTTGCATTTCGCCCAGCGGTCTTCTTGGAGTGTAGCACCCAATTTGCTCCTTCACAAGGATTCCCAAAGAGTTTTCCCACATTTTCCTACCACCCACTCATAAAAACCTATTTTCTTGTCCACAATTTGGGGATTTTGGTGAGAGTTGTGCATTAGGAGGTTTTGCATCATCAATTGAAGAAATTCTTGCAAGCATTTCATATCTCCACTCAATTAAGTTGTGCAATTTCATTTTTAGTTTCTAATTTTGGGATTTGGTGAAGAACATGCTTAGGAACATGACCAATTAGGGTTTTCACTTTTTATGGTCAATTAAGATGATTGAATCTTGTCTGCATAGATGAAATTAGTGTTTGAGTGGAGATAGGGCTGTCAAAGCAAAAGTTTTGGAAAACTCCTGTCGCACCGCCGAGCAGAATTGATGCTGGTGCATACCGCCGGGCGGTTTGCTGAAAATTTTTGAGAAATGCTTGATTTTGATGTTGGACATGGAGGGAAACCTATTTCACTCCTAGTGTTGAACTATGTTGGTTTATAAATGTTTAATGATGTCTTAACCACCAATGATGAATTCCTATGGTATGTTGTGCATTATAATTTATGCAGGAATGACATCAGCAGCACGAAGGGGGAGAAGTACTGGAAGCAAGAGGAAGGAGCCTGAAAGGCCAAGAGGGTTTGATTCTCAGAGGTTCCTCTCTAGGCACCATGAGGAGCACTTTGCAACTGTGCAGGAAAGAAGATTGCTAATTGAGAGGAAGGTTGCCTTCATCACCGATTCAGCTCCTGAATTTTGAGCGGAAATTTTAAGGAGAGATTGGACGAGGCTGACAACTTACCCTGCACCAGCCAGTGTTCAGTTGGTGAAGGAATTTTACACCAACGCTATACCCAGAGATGGAGTTGCAGCTGGAAGGTATAGAAGCTTTGGGAGGGGGCATGTTATTAAGTATGACCCCGACACCATAAACAGCTTTTTGGGCACGGAGTGGCCAGGGGAACAATGCCATTATGCAGCTCGAGCTAGTTTGCTTGAAGATACAGCTGAGGTTGAAAGGGTTTTGTACCTCCCTAGAAGGCATTTTCATACAAACTCTAGTGGAGCACGGGTCAACATTAGGAGGTTGGACTTGTTACCTTTGGCAAGATATTGCATGGCCTTCACTCATGCCAACATCCAGCCTTGCTCCCATATCTCTGACATCACGATGTACCGGAGCTTGCTCATTTACTGTATGCTGAAAGAGATGGATGTGAATGTTGGGCAGATCATTGCTGATGAAATACGAAGCTGCGCCACCACTGTGAGTAGCAGGACACCATTGGGGCATCCATCTCTTATCACTTTTCTTTGCCAACAGGGTGGAGTGGATACTGCAGTTCCCCCATATGAGAGACCCAGGAGTGCTATTGATGCCTCCTACTTTCAGCAGTACTACGCTGAGGAAGGAGAAGCAGGAGCAGCACCGAGGAGACGTCGTAGGAGAGCTGCAGCACAGCAGGAGCAGGTGCCTGATGCACCAGCACAGCATGCAGAGCCATTCCAGATGAGGGACATGTATATGTCCATGGTGGAGGCTAGGATGGAGGCCCTTCGTAGAGGGCAAATAGTGACTGTTGAGATGATAATCGAATCCTATGATCGGCCACCGGTGCATAGGTGGACTATGGATGAGTTCCATAATGCTATGGCTTGGCCTCAAGAGCAGGCACAGAGCAGTGGTTTTGGTGCAGCTAGAGCACCAAACACAGATGAAGAAGACTTTGAGGATGCGGATGATGAGAGTCAGGAGGACTCAGATAACAGCATGGGATGATTGAGGGCATCTACTGATGGATGCCCATACTATAGACAAGATTTTATTTTTCTTGTTGTCGCTTTTGCATTTTAAATTTTTAGAATAGGTTGAATTTTATTTTCATTGTGTATACTTGGCTTGAATACTTTTCTGAAGATGTTGACTGAATAATTTGCATGATGAGTTGTTTGATGATGATCTGATGTGAATAATTATTGAGTTGTGTTGCATGTTGATATCCTGTGAAACAGATGCGTGATGAATTATGATTGTGGTCATGATGCTAAGTAGGTGTATGAATGAATGTGTGTGAGAAAGCATGTTGTGTGAGGTATTGAGCTCTAGAGTTATTGTTGTATATGTTGTTCATAGTAAAGCTTGAATGATATTGCCTTAATCTTGATGATTGATTGAATTGCATGGGAATGTCATATAATCAAGGTCATTTTTGAACACCC